>OY783194.1:1208495-1808993 GCA_963678675.1 Xiphydria camelus
ACAGTCCGTATATGGTTAATACAGAAATCATATATAATGATCAAATTCACATATGAATCATATACAAAATATATAGAACTTCTCCGTCTGAGATATTTATACACATAATCCATATTATAGTCCTTATACACTGACAGAAATGACTTTGTAATTTTAACAAAACTAAGTTTTGCTGAGAATTTCTCACTATCATGAGAAAAATATTATCTGTGGTACCAGAAGAAATGATGTCTGTAATAATGGTAAAAATATTTGCTGGAATAGTAAACATTTTGCAATTACACATGCTATTATTGAACAAATCTTTTGCTGCCACAGATAATATTTCTGTTATGATAACAAAAAGTTTCCCGCAGAACCTAGTTTGCTGAGACTGCAAAATCATTTTTCCCGTGTACGAATAACATAGAAATCATATATAATCCGTGTATGGCCAAAACTACATATGGATTTTATAAAAAATACCTAGAATTTTTTATCGCCCGGGCCGCGCTCGATGCGACTTCAATTCCGACGATAAGCAAAGCACACATCCATCACCGCTACCGGTTCCTCCGGATACGGAGTAATTACGAACGCTGTACGCACGGGATTCAGTTAGTTAGTCCAATCGTAAACTACCCTTTATTTAGGACTTATCCCGTAGCGCATAAAACATTATTACGAATTAGCGCGGAATTGCTTCCCGCGCAAGCCGCGGATTACTTCTGTACGCGCTCCACCAATAATTTTCCCTCCAAGCGGCGCAGCGGCCACCGCCGCCGTGGCTTTACGATAGGCGCGCACGTTCGAGCATTTTACCCGGTTAATTGCCGGGCAATTACGCATATTCCGATCGTCCGCGTACAGCCGAGCGCGGTTTACAGCGTCGGTATATAAGGCGGAAGGAACCCACGGGACCTTCGGTCGCCGCGCGGAGAGAGCCTCACGCGCGCCCGACGGTGTCGAGGCGTCCCGTTTTGACAGTGACATCCCAATCGGCGCGTTTCTCTCTCCTCGCTCGCGCTCCGGGCTCGAGAAAACACTAGTACCTACTCCCCGCGCGCACGCGCGGGCGGGACGCTAAATCGTTCCCACCGTTCGATCCGGAGGACTCCTCCCGCGCGTGGAAGGACCCGCACAGGAAATAGAGACCCTCTCTCTCTCTCTCTCGGCTTGCCGCAGGTTGTATAATTTCGTTGATACGCGCTGAGAATGCGCAAGCGGCCGGTCTTTTGTAATATGCACCTTGCACGAATGAAGAAACGGGATTGGAGAGGGGCTTCCCCGTCGGTTGCTCGCCGAAGGGGGTTCCCATTGTTGGAACCGCTCGCGCGCGCGGCAGCGGCGGTGGCCACCTCGGCGCGGTACTGCCCTCCGCCGTTCGCGCGTCGGGGTTGTAGTCTCTCGCGATAATGCGAATCTTGATTAGTGCTATGCCCCCCGCTCCCCCCGCTACGCAGTTATTTGTGCGTGGCTTTGAGAAGCCTCGCCCGCCCGCAGTTCGAGAGAGCCGGGGGGTGGCGATCCCCACCCCACCTCTCCCAACCCCTGAACCCGTCCATTGAAGCCCGCGCGCGCGCGTTCAGAGAGACGCGCAAACTCATATCGCGACGAGAGAGAGACTACGAAACCTCGCGACTTGCAACGAAGGTACTACGCATTAATTCAGGGGTTGTCGAGGGCAATGCAGTGTGTACCGCGGACCAAAGGGGTTTGTGGCTTGAATTCAAATCCCGCAAACAATGGGCACGTTGAATTTCTCGTAATCCAGGATCGCGGGGACCGGGACCCCGTCACCCGGGCGAGAGGGGGGGAGAGGGTGCTCAACGAGGTCCTCGAGTGATCGGGGAACGCGGTGACGCGCGGGGTGTGGTAATCTAAACGTCTCGCGATACCGGCGTTCCTCGTCATTATCTGCTGGGCCCCTCTCTCGCGAGAAATGGGGTTTGACTAATAGACTTCTCCGGGGTTGAGGACTCTTGGCTAATCGAGGGATGTCGAGGCGTGATTCGATTTATGGAGATCTAGAGCAGTGTGTATCGAGTCTACCGTGCCGCTGCGAATAAGCATGCTATTACCTGCAGCTATATGTGGGTCGAAGAAATAGTGTGTGTAGAGTGTAAATATAAATTTCAAAGAATCATTTTATTCGAGCAAATAAATATTCGTTCACTTTTCCCCGATATATATTTGGCACAGTTTGATCCTTTGAGGCAACCGTTTGAATGAAATAAACATTTTGACAATTATGATATATTTCCTTGTCCAAATAAAATATTTATTTCGCCGCACTGAAAAAAATAATCTGGTCAATTTAATCAAAACTTTGGAGACCATAATCAAATAATTTGGTGAAATATGGATCTTGCATCTGTCTGGTTTGACTGACCATTTTCTGATTAAAATAATTAAATATATAGTTAGAATAACTAAATATGTAGTTAGAATGATTAATTATTTTGTTTAACTTACTGGTATTTTGGTTAGAATAACTGAACTCGTTTATCCAGAGGCGTGTTTTATCAGAAAATATATTTATTAACTACCTACTAATAAACTGTTTTCTCGGTGCAAGTATTCTCGCCACGATAACGAGAGAGGAAATATAGGAAGTTAAAGACGAGTGAAAAAAAAAACGAGACTGGGTGGCGAATAACTCGTCGTCTACTGCGTTGAACGCGGGAAGAGAATTAATTGATCCGATTGCGAGAGGGGAAGGGCGCCATGGACCATAGTAACCCTCGAATCAAAAGGGTTTATGGCGCGGATAGAAATCTCGCGAACAATGGTCGCATTAATTTCTGACGATCTAATCGGACGACTAATGGAGCTAATGCTTAGTCGATGGAATATAAATTGTCTGGCGAGAACCGTGAAACGCTGCCAGTCCTGTTGCACTCGCTACCCCGAATAATTGAAGCTATTTTGGGGATGAATCGTAGGCAACCAGGTCCGATAATGGCTGATTATAGCATGCTCGTGATTATCCATGGAAGCGGATTAGGAATCTCTCAGTTTCCTCAAATATTTAAATGAAATTTCGCGCTGAAACTATAATTGATTTTACGCTAGATTACTTCAAATGGTTTTAATTAGAGCAGAGAACATCGATACGAATAAGATACATTGCGGAAATATGGAAATTTTAGATACTCTCTCTCTCTCTAGTGACTTCATGGTATTAACCTTTTGTGGACATACGTCCGCGATGGTCACACATTGGACAAATTGACTCTGTCAATTTTTAAATAATCGCCACATGAACGACATCCGTTCAAAATTAGACCGAAAAATTGCGGAATATTCCTTGAATATTGTTGACCATAGAGGGGGTTAACTGTACATGCTTGCAACAAAAATATAATTGCCGCAAAATAAATTTAGAGAAATATAATAACAATCAACTATTTGCCTACCGAGAGTTAAATACATATTCCCCGATGAGAAGCATGGTTACAGAAACTATGGGAAGCTTCGGACGAAGCCCCGCAAAGCCTCCAACAAAATTGTTACACCCCGGATTCCAAGGGTCTGGCTTACCGGAAAGTAACAACGCAAACGAAACGGGTCTGTTTAATGAAGCAGTATGCAGCCTCATTATTAATACTTTACCTAAATAACCAAAGATAAAGTCTGAATTCATCTCGACTAATTATATGTAAATAATACGCAAACTTACGTAGGGGGAAAAAGACGAGAGGAAGGTGGAGAAAGAGAGTCCGACTAGAGATACGGTTATTGAAAAAAACAGTGCGTGGAGTCCACGCACGACAGAAGTGAAACGTAAACCCTTGCTTATGAGTTATAGATAGAGATAAATTACTAGTATTTTTTTAATGAACAAGAAATAATAATTGGCAATAGTTGGGATTAAAGTTTGATCTTAAATGAAAAACCAATTCAAAATTAATGTTTTCTAATATATTTTACAAGAAATTCGTTATTCAATTTGAGAAAAACGGTATTTTTTTACAAATAAAAATGCCGAGTTCCATTTTAAAAAATTGTAGCGACGTGTGAGGTCGCCATCTCGTGGCGGAGCGTTTCGTTCCGGATTCGGCCTGTGGACTCGTCAATAAGGCTAGGCCGACTCCTGCCTTGAGGGCCACACACACCTCCTTCTTCTCTGTCGTTTTTAACCGACAAAAATCAAGCCTCGTCTGAATTTTGGAACGACGTACAAAACCGACAGTTATTGTCCACACACCTCGGTTTTGTGGGCAGTTTTACCCGCACAGTATTAACCGTCAGTTAAAAACGACACAGAAGAACGAGGTGTGTGGAGTCCTTTAGGGTACGTCCGTAACGGCGCACTGCACCTCGCACCTCGCACCGCACATCGCACCGCACGTAGCCTCGCCTCGAGCTTCACCCATAGCATGGAGCAAAGTGTTCATAGTGACGCCTTGTACCTAGCCTAGCTATTCAGCCATACTAGGGTCATTCTCACCGGAACTATAACACACTTGTCTCTAACAAATTACAGAATCATCGTTCAGTTTAGAGTAAATGACACAGCAAAGCTACATATACCGGGTGTTCTCAAACCTCTGACCCAGAGGAAAACCGATGCTCTCTGTGGTCCTCCGTGAGAGACGGGCAGTTACGTTCTTATATGTAACTGCACCGTTGTCGGACCACTACCGAGAGGGAACTAATATTCCTTGTGGTAACAGAATTAATTCACACGTAAATTCTCATGAGGATTTGCCGTGCTGAAGGAAAACCGCCATGACTTACGCACTTTTTTTTCTCTCACCTCTCGCTGGCCATCCACTCTCTTTCCCCACCCTCCCTACTATCGGTCATCTCATCGACAGCGTCCCCCCACTACGAGCACTCACCCTTCATTCCCTGTGAAGAGCCTTATTCGCAGACCAGTCACAAACCGTTGGCAACTGATCCACGCAAGCGCAGTTGCCAACGGTTTGTGACTGCTCTGCGAACAAGGCTAATATTTTCGTTTCATGTCAGTTTCATTTTACTGCCTACCGCGTCGTAAGAAGTTTCACTTCAAAAAAAATGTGAAAACCCTTCTCACGAGATCCGGTAAAGCTCTTCGTGCATCGGTTGGCGTCGAAGATTTATGCTTCGCCGCAAATAATATCAGAAGCTCGGGCTTATGTGGATCGTTAACGATCTATCGTAAAACCTCCGCATGATTAAATGACGCCGGTATTTATTGCCTGTGTCTATACCTATACTCGACCCAATGAAATAATCTCCCAGGCCGGAGTAACACGTTCCAGCTACTGTTATTTCAATTGGCGGCATGCGAGCACTTTCGATTGAAGCGTCGAGTCTGCAGCGACGTTCATTAACTGCGCTCTCCGAAGAAATCGATCAAAGCGTCGATTTTTAACAAAGAAATATGCTACACTTTCTTGTCGAGAGTGAATTGAAATAACCGAAACGATATTTAATATTATACTTCTTTCACCGGCACCCTCCGCTAATTGACAGACGTTTATTGACTCGCGAACGATAAACGTAGCTCCGACCGAGCGATTTCATTCCGAGTGTCGATAATATTCGACGGGAATGCAAATTTTCAGAGGCACGGGAGTACCGTGCGCTCTGTATTGCTCCAAATCTCATATATACATACATATGCATGAAACGAGAACATGCCGTCTGTAACAAGACGACGCATTAATCCGGACGTAGTTCGGTTGGGTCTGCACTCTCTCGACTGACGTAAAAATTGCACACTCTCAAATTGCGCGGAATACAGTTTGCGTTCGAGTTATCAAAAGAATTTGAAGGGGTAAATTAATAATATGATTTCCTCACAAATTTTTTTGTTAGATATTTGAAAAATTTGAAAAGAATTACTTATCTCGATTTGTTTCGTTTTTTATTCTCGGCCTTATTTAAGCTGGAAAACGATTTTTAAAAGTACAGCTACGCCAGGTGTTGTAAGACTATCTCTCTTGCACTCGTTACTTGGCATAAGTACGTCTCGTGGGCTTCTCGATGGCGTTTCTCGAAACGCGCTTGTAATTTTGCGAATGCACTGAAAACAAATTTGCTTCATTCGACCATCGGTGAGGTTAATACGGCGAATCTCAGTGGAATTGTTTCAATACCTACCATAAGACTGTAAGAACAAATACATAAAGTTGAAGCAACCAATCTGAAGTTGAAACAAATGAATATCTTACTTGAAACAATTACACCGTGAGTTTCGCCGTACTCGACCTCACCGGTAGTTGAATGAAGCAAGTTTATCTTTAAGTGCAATTATTATTTCTTTGAACAGTTTCTTTTTCGTATACCTAATACCGAATACGTACACAGACAAAAAATTAGTTGGATCTACTAAAAATGACGCGGAGTTGCAAGTAATTATTTAGGTAGATTAACTAAATATTTAATTAATGTGTTAAACATTTTAATTGATATAAATAAATAATTACTTCCGACCTCGCGAGTAATTTTCAGTACTTTCAACTAATTCTTTTTTTCTGCGTATACAGATTACAAATTGAATTTAAAAATATGGATATCTCTTTTTACGCAAAGTCCGAATTATTTGAAATAGGGCACGATTCGTGGCGAAAATTCAAAGTGCGAAATTTCTTTTTTTACAACAAATACATAACACTTGACTTATGAAGTACATGTATAACCCTGCTTACCGCGGTAAGGAGAACAAATAAAAGAAAGAATCGCGGGCCGGAGAAATAATAACATCGAAGTACGCTAGATGCACACTCCAAACACGAAACCACACTCCAGTGGACATTAACGTGATGTCCATTCTTACTTAACTACCGAAAGGGGAGCGAACCGCCTCAGCTTCGTGTGGATTACCTTCGCTTTTTCACGACCACCTCGACTCGTGGAACTTGATACGCGAGGATCGGAGTCCTCGCGTCGACGGCAGCGGAAGCGCGGAAAGTAGGACTTCACCGAGAAATAAATCGTGGTAATAGAGAAAATGACGCGCTGTCCGCGCGGTTTCGTTGTATACTCGTAATATCGGACGACCCATCCGAGAATGCCGTGTTACGGCGAATTAGATATGTTCGAATAGCGCGTGGAGCGTCGGGGTTGAGATCGGGGAAAGGATATCGTGTACGAGTACGTGCGCGGGAGTAACGAAGTCCAGATAGTTATCGGTGTTTAGCGAGTGTGGGTCATTAGCGGGCGACCCCGGCGTAGTCTCGGGAACTTGTTTCTAATTAATTATTACGAAATTCGACGCCGCTCTAGTATAATCAGTCAACTTGATCGTTAGAAGGACTTTAGGTCGGATGGGGGTAAGAATGAAAACGGGGGAGAAAGGCGAGGGTTAAGGGCAATGTGAATCGCTAAAGGGCTTCTCTCTGAACTCAGAGGATTGGATGGATTTCGTGACTACACTTACAATTAGAGAAAAATCTGATTGAATGAACTTTAACTAGAAATCGTGATCGATTCTAGCGCCAACCAATATTCTATAGTTGTTCTTGCAGTGACTCCACCAGTGTTATAGTAACAAGAACTTGCAGCATGGTCGAGAAACTTCCTCAAACTTTTTTTTTTATGTGCTTAACACTACCATGCAGTAATATTATTGATCTACTTCTGTGGTTAATTCAACCACGACGCATGGCTGTAATAAATTATAACCTCATTTTCACTGTAAACGCGCAACAAAAATTATTTCGACTGTATTCATGACCTCCCGTGTACGACAAAAGTATAGCTAAAATATGGCGGAAATGCGAGAAAAGCCGAATGAAAAAAATACGGGTACAGATTGTATTCCAGATTTTTAGCCAGTATACGATGTGTTTTTCAATTAGAATTCACAGTTGTTTGTCGGAGGTTATGTTGTGATCGATATCTGTTCTTGTCAGTTGATACATAGAGAAAAAGAATTAGTTGGATCTGTTATACTAAAAATTACTCGTACTTGCGGCGACACAAGTAATTATTTATTTAGATCAATTTGATTTTTTAAAATATTAATTTGATTTTTCTTCCTTTCAATTATGAGGAGATATCAAATTGATGTATTAAACATTTCATTGAAATAAATAAATAATATCTCGCGACCCCATTAACTCTTTTTTCCCTGTGTATTATCTCAATCGATTACTTTATTAAACTCTTTAATTATTACTAAGCCTAATTATTACAATGAACTGTATTTTTGTATTAGGAAACTAGTAATATCCGTCCGAGGGAAAATTAAATGAAACGACTGAAGCATCGGTTATTCGAAGCGTTCTTTAGAGCTTGCGGGTGACAGTCGATCACTCTACTCCGGCTGATGGTCACGTCGAATGCGAGAGGACCGTTGTTGAATCGGAATTCAATTCGATTGAGTGACGAGAAGTGGCCACACGTGGGCGTATATATTTTCAATTTTGGGAGTAATAGTCGCACCGTGAGACCATACCGCTGCGTTTAACTATCGACGTGCGACTGCTAAAATTCGATAGTCGTAAATTAAGCACTCCGCATCGCTTTTAAAACGGAAAACCAATTTGCGTGGCGAAAGATCCTTCGAGTCTGGCGATTGAAAGATCGGGGACATTCGCAAATAGCGCGATATTACGAAGTCATGTAAGCCGTCTCGATTCTAAATTCGCCCTCTCTTAATCTTAAATGTTGTTAATAATGTAATTCGCGTACGAATAGAGAGTCTGCGAAGAGCGACGAGATATACCTAATCAACGTTCTTCGATTTTCTTAGATTTCAGTGGTACCCTCTCACCTTTGTCTATCTTTCAAGGAAATTCTATTCGCACCGCCAATATAATATATTAACGAGCGATTAGATAATTAACGATGACCGATGACGAATCGCGTTTATCAACGTATTCTAATCTAACGTTATTTATGTAGAGTAGAGTGGGGCTAAAAGTGCTACGCGGTAATAAGTATTATAGATACCATTCGGCTAGTCTTAACAAATAATTGATCATTTGATAATTGCGTTACGTAGAAATAGTTTCCATACACTGAGGGAAATGATTACTGATGCCAAAAAAATGTTATTTTTTTCAAATAAAAATATGTTATAATTTCAAGATTAAACCATGGTTTTCTTTGTGACAGAAAATATTTGACAGGCTCGACTAATTGATTTTTTTTAAGCAGAAAGAATTTTTTGTTCCCACGACGGTATTTTTGTGAATGAAGAATATATTTTTTCCGATGAAGAATCTGTATTCTTACAAATTTGTAAGATCATAAATATGTTCTTGTGATTTAAGAAATATTTTATTGACACTAGAAATTATTTCTCTCAGTGTATGACGCAACAGCTGCTAGAAAATCTCGATTGCGAATAAACGAAATGGTTTATTTATTAAAATCTATCAAATGGCACTTTTTACCTCTGGCACTTTTAGCCCCACTCTCCCCTAATTAAACAATGAAATTACGTTTCGGAAATGATAAGTAAATTTGACGTAGGTAATTTTTGCAATTTACATTCGTACAAACGATTTCTCTTAATTTGACGTAAAAATGAAGAAAATTTAAAGCATTTTTAATATGACACAGGCCGTGAGTCAGGAACGTCTGAGTGAAGAGCACGAGTTTCCGATTAAAGAACGACATTCATCCGCGACATCCCTCGAATATAACGCGACAGCAACCCGAATGAAATCGATCTCTCGTGAAATTCGACGTCACGGGTGTCGCGCACTTTCGCGGACCATCGCGAAATCAATATTTGCACACCATTGACGTGTACCTCTCTCACTTCCTCTTCCTTCAAATCTCTCTATCGCTTTCTCTTTCCAAGCCGATTTCGAGCGCTGGAACAGATATCGATGCTTTCGCGGGAAGCGAAACGTACAACGTCGCGCGCGACGCTTCGGTTTAGCGGCTGAGGGATCCATCAGTGTTACGCGCAGTAATTGCACCGAACTTACATCCACTCCGCTCAGAGGTGGTGGTCGATACACTTACCCGGCGTCGTCGCGGAGGTAGAATAGGATGTATAGGTATACATCCCATCCCACGCATCCACTCTCCGCGACCCGGAGACGACCCATATTTTAACCATGCGGTTTTACCGCTACGAATACATTAAGCTCTCGATTCGAGCCCCTCGCGTTCTCCTCTATTGCATATGCCCGCGCAGCAATGATCGTTCAATGGAAATTCCGAGCGAGACCTACTCGCGACGGGCGATGTCCATCGATGACCGCCGCTCTTTATGGCAAACCTTGCTCCGCCGTGACGCGGTAAAGCGCGTTTTGTCCGACAGAGCCAAAGGCGGCGGGCGGCTGTCGCCGGTGCCGGCCTCGTTACACGACTGCATTTGCATGCAAACGAACCGCGCGCAGAGTGCGCTTTCTCGACGCGCATCGCTTCATTGGGTGCTTTCTTCCCGGCAGTTATACGGTATCGCTGCTTTTCTCGCGAAATTCAATATAGGTACCTATTTCGTGTATAAAAAAAAAGTATGGCTAAGGTATGGCGGAAGTCTGGGAAAAGTTAAACCAAAAGAGTATACGGCTACAATTTATTATGTAGTTCATAAATATTTGTTTGAATATGACGAAATAAACATTTTATCGAATCAAGCGAATGTTTGATAACTATTACGATATTTATTTGGCACAATTTGATCCTTTGAGGTAATCATTTGAATGAAATAAACATTTTAATAGTTATGTTAACATATATTTTCTTGTCCTAACGAGATATTTGTTTCGCCGCATTTAAAATTACATTTATTAACTGTTGATAAACAGTTCTCTTACCGTGTACGCGCGTACACCCCGTATAAAAAAATTGTATGGCTAAAGAGTACAATATGATGGAAGTCTAGAAAGGAGTAAACGATGCGCTCTTCAATTAGAGTTCAGTAGTTCATACGAGGTCATGTTGTAATCGATATTTCTATTCTTGCCAGTTGATACTATTTCAATTAATTATTTTATTAAACTCTCAAATTATTAATAATGAACTATATTGTAGTACCGAACAGGTCATTATAGTTTTATAATGAAGAACCCATACAACGAAATTGAATTGAAAAGCTATACACAAGTCAGAGTCTAGTAAGTTTTACTTTTCTCACCGATACGAGAAAATTGTCTGGCTGAAAATTTGGGATGCGATCCGTAGTCATACTTTTTTGGTTCAACTTTTCCAAGACTTCCGTCATACTTTAATCATACATTTTGTTTACGCCGGATACTTGTACACAGCAAAAAGTGGTGTTCATTTTTAACACCATTTCATCGGTGTGGACCTATATGGTATATACTCGTACAACATTTGGTATCATTCAAACTTATACCATTATTATCTAACACTAAAAGTGGTCCATGTGGGTCTACACCGCAGAATTTTGTGTACAGCGTATCTATTTACGCGAATTCAGCGGATGGCAAAGCTGGGACCAATCGCTCGTCCCTCCGAAATTGCGACGCGATTGCGAAGACCACCTTGACTGATGTAATCTTCTCCCGCAGGTTCACCGATTTCGCTCGACGGCACGTTACATCGATTTCGAATGCATTCGTATACCGCAAACGCGGAGTCAACAACGCGCTCCGATTCGGTTTGCGCGCTAACATTCCGAAATACATTCCCATAGCCTACCACCTCCCCTTCTGCCCCTTCGCCACTATTCTCCTTAGCTCTTCATTTGATGAAACTACACCGCCGATGATGCTTTACAAAGTGAGCCGCGCCTCTCATCGTTAGTCCGATACCTGCTATTGTACGCGTACGGCTGCGTTATCAAACGCCAGTGTATACGAGTATGTAGTACGCGGAAAGCCTTTATGGAGTACGGGAGCGAGCTGCGCACAAGGCTCGTATGTGCGTACGTCGTTGATCCGAATCCCGTAACACGTGTGTGGGTGGAGGCGGCTGGGGTATGTATGAATGGAATGTTCGGATGTTTACAACTATCAATTGTTCGTTTATCGAATAGCCTACGCTGGAAAATACTCTCTTAATTTAAATCAGTGAAAAGTCACTGAAATCCAGTGAATAGAAAGTTACTGAAATTACACGGTAACTATTAAATATTCAGGGTTACCTACTACTACAAACTTGGAGAACCTGGAAAACCGGGAAAATTCAGGGAATTTCTTTGAGGGTATGGAAAACTTGGAAAAATCAGGAAATTTCAATAACACATGTATCTTAAAAAAGGATATCGCACCATTTATTAAGTTATCGATGTGACATTATTTTTCAGTACATTATCAGAGTGTTTAGCGATCGGGAAGTTCGGAAGAACCGGAAATTGGTCGGAGACTTACGCCTTCTTCGAACTTATGCTTCTTTATGTTGTATTATATTCCACACCATTAATCCTTCTTTCATTTTCCCGATTTGTTTTTATGAGCCAATTAAATGGTATGGAAAAATGCTGGAGTTTTGTTGCAGAAAAACTAGTAAAATCAGAAATTTTTGTTGACATCAAAATTTATGGCAATCCTAATATCGCAACAGAAATTTTAAAACGTAAAAAAGAATTCTGAGTCTCTCGGGGAACTCGAACCTAGGATCGAATTTCCAATATTGTATGAAATTTTGCTTCGGTTCTATAGAGGTTTCTGTGTTAATATTTAACACGTTCCATGTGTGCCACGTGTTAATAGTCATCAGCTAATTTATCTGTATTTAGGAGTATTTCATCCCATTTTCCGGTCTTAATTTCTATATGAGAGATAGCAGTGGAACTCCTAGAAATCTACGAATAAACGTTTACCAGATGCGCTCATCGCCGGCATCTAGTACAGGCTCTACGTTTTTCAGGGGTAAATCATAACACCCCAAGAGAACATAACAATCAGTACAATTATCGAACATCTACTCGACTTAATTATTCTTATCGAAATTACCCGCCTAAACTTAATTCCTGCGATTCCTCCCCCAATGGAGACGCGACGCGCGGATGCGACTGGACCGCCGTCGCGTTTGCAAATACGGCGCGCTCGCGCGGCGGCGTGTCACGCACGTGCAGCGTTCCATATAATCGCGCCGGCCGCGTCTTCCGAATCCTGGTAGCCCGAAACGCGATCCCCCGAGGACCCATGTCATCCCGGTGTACCCGCGCGGTATGTTTTTCGCGCGTCGCCCGATACACGAAGTGACGGAGGCAGTCGCGCGAGCGCGAGAGGAGCTGAGCGCGGCCCCTTTCGAGCGCGACTTCGCGCGAGCGACGCCGCTCCGTCGTCGTCGCGGCGGCGGCGAGAATCTGAGGCGACAGCGTCAACGATCTTCAAGATGCGGCTCCCCCCCCGGTGGCCGCTCGGGGCCTTCTCTCTCCCCCCCACTCGCGCGCGCGCGTGCGCACACAACCGATATTTTATTGATATCGTGTTTCTCCGCGCGAGATATATCTACGAACGGGGGACTGTGTACCGCCTTCCATCTCTTGCGACGACTTAATCCGTCAAGGGGACCGCAGCGCGCGACACGGGGAACTGTACCTTCCCGGGAAATCGATCTCGCGGACGTCCTCCACCTTCCCCACGTCCCGCGCGCGACTACTTCGGCCTTGACGATCTCTTGACCGCGTGGGAGAAAATACTTCGGAGTAAGCGTCGGCGCGCTTCTCGAACGTAAGGATGAGTAGGTATATCGGTAAGTTGAACGGTGGTAGCGAATATTTTTAGGGACGAAAATTCTAAATGCGGCGAAATGTACGGAGAATGCATACGATTCGAGAGAAATAATAGCTAATGTTAAAAAAAAATAATTCTTGAACCAAGAACACACGATTAGGCATATGATCTTAAAAATTTTTAAAAATACTGATTCTTGGTCGAAGAATATATAGGGTAGAGTGAAAACTCCGATACTTTTTTAGTAAATGGTGGTGCGATCGCGAAGATGAGTATGCGCTCCCATTTTGCGAAAAAAAAAAGTTCTGTTCCATCACGACAATGCATCAGCCCATTCGTCTACCGTTGCAACAGCGAAATTGGTCGTCTTGAAGTTCGAATTGCTGCCGCATCCACCTTATTCACCGGATTTGGCTATTTTACAGATTTAGAAAAAAAATTATTTTTTTTAGGGTTTAAAAAATTGGAATATCGTTGGACGAAGTGTATTGAGCGGAAAGGCGTCTATGTTGACGAATAAATGAACACTTCATATAAAAAAGAAAGTGTTTAATTTAACCCTTAATTTGGCAGTGTATCTCATAAGATACATTGTTTTTTCTTAACTCAAAACATACTAAAAATTCTTAACCTCATACATTTTCTACTCTAGGATACTCTTAAATAGCTTAATATCTATACCAACAAATAGCTCGTTGCTCCATTTAGTGTTAACCACGGTTACTAGGTACATGTCAGTGAAGAAACAAGGACGCTAGTTTCAGCGGGTGGTGCACGTCACAGGTAAGTTTTGGTGGTGCACGCCATAGGTAAATTTTGGGTATTTAAGACGTGAATTAAACAATTGATTTATGAACTTTGTAGTTTTACTTCAAACACTAAGCAATCTATCCAATAATATACAATATATTGTCAAATTATTTTCTTGCAGCTAATAAATTTATTGCGGCATAAATGTGTTTAGTAAGCCCAAATTTATAAAAAAATAACATAATTATCCCACTAAAAAATGTTTTATTAACATCTGCCAAATTAAGGGTTAAAAAGTATCGGACTTTTCACTTTGCCCTCGTAGATGCTCAAGTCTCTGTTTAGCTTTGGACGCGATTATTTCGAAACGCTGTAGACATAAATGAAAAACATATAGTAGCTCTTTTATATAATACAAAATTATAGACAAATTTCTCATTAATGCTTCTCTTCAATATCTACAACTGATTTTAAAATAATCGATTTTCAACCTGCTCTTCAACCAAGGCATCCGTCCCACTTTTACCCTATACTTGAATCAAGAATACCTTCGTTGAAACAAGAAATTCCTGCGTGAAAAAAAAACAAACAATATTACTCGAGTCTATTATATATATATATATATCCAATATTTTCTTACGCTAATAAGACCATGACTTATTCCTGTAATTACGTTTTTGATTGAAGAAAACATTTTATTGGCAGTAGCAATTATTTCTCTCGGTGCGTACGTATATTTGTGTACGTGGCGTATCGAGACACGCGTGAGAACGGACAAGAGTTTCAAACGGAGACGATTTTACGAAAACCATGCATATAGTCGTTTCCATCGCGCTGTATTCATTTTCTCACGGCTATATTGAAAATGTAAAAGAGGCGAAGGACAGTCCTCCCTCCCCTGCAAAAACGGGCGGAGAAAGTTCTCGCGAATCCGCAGAAACGAAGCGTCACGGAGCGAGAGAGGGTAGCGCGCGAAACGCTTCGGTGCATTAGCCCGCAGCGCACGAGGGGGCCGAGGCGGTGCAGCGCGCGGAGTCTGCTCTGCAATTAAATGCGCGTACGAACGTTCCGCAGATTTATGCGTTACTGCCGGCTACGCGCAACCTTCTCCGCTTCCACCTCGCCGCGGTCCCTGTACGCATCGGGCGGACGAAATCGTTGCGTATCTCAATTCCAAAGCGAACCCGAGTGCGTCCGCGCGCGCGCGTGCTTTGATTAAGTATTACGCAAGATTAACCGCGCCGGAGGACCGCGGGCTGAGCGCCGAACGAAAACCCTCCGCCGCTCCCGCGCGAGATCTTCGACGTTCGCGGTGTAGGATGGAGGGAAGAAGGTCCAAGAGAGAGAGAGAGAGAGAGAGAGAGAGAGAGGGAGAGATGTAATTGCGTAAGGAATTTTAGGTGCTTTGTATTTTTTGTGGATAGGATCAAATTGTGCCAAATAAATGAGGAGGGTTCATGCGAAGCAGACACATGTCCATTTTTAATCCCAATCTATTTTTATCCAGATTTGTACTCTCTTGTATGATTTCTAGGGCTGGCCATATCTAGATTCCCGCAAAGAAAGACAAATCTTATATTATTTCTTATTTAAACCTACCGAGTTCGATCAGAGCAAAACATATAAGAACAAAACACAGTTTTCCCAGACGTTTTCATAAATGGACATGTCTGCTTTTGCATGAACCCTCCCCAAATATCGCGTAAGAGTTAACGAATATTTACGTGGTCTAACAAAATATTTATTTCGCCATATTCAAACAAACATTTACTAACTATAAATAAATTATTTTCTCGGTGTACAGTAAAATTTACCAATTTCCCATTAACACGTTGACTGCCATGCTGGTCCCGTGGGACCAATAAATAAAGTACCTAAACCGGCAGCGTTGGTCCCATGGGACTAACGCGCGGGTAAGGATTTGACTGTTTTTTGCTATGGGAAGGGACCAACATGTCTCAGGAGAACTATAGTATAATGATGTTTCGGGAATTTTTTTGCAAACTGATGCCTGTGGTCAGAATAAAAATCGAAAAATTGCAGTTTTCATTAACTTTATTTTTTCAATTTTATCCGAAATTTTTTTGCCGGAAATTAAATTCACATGAATTATATTGCATTTTCTAAGTAAAAATACATTCTAATTTATCATTGGCCTATGAGGACTATTTTTGAAAAATATGGGTGGCAGTCAACGTGTTAATACTGTTACGGATTGTAAGAAGTACGTTATGCCTATTAAAAACTTCAATGTTTCACCTCGAGAGAGAAGCCTTATTTATTACTGGGATTCACTCTAAAAATTAATAATCCTTTTTCTCCGTGTAGGTAAAGATCACCGATATATCGCACTTCCGGCGTGACTACTTTTAAACGTACCTGATATATTCGTATATACACACATACGTTACAATGGCTTTATATTCGGTGTGTTACCCGGGCAAGGTTGTAATTAGAAGGCTGCTTTTCATTCGTTTCGTCCGAACGTTTCGACGTTGCGCGCGCGTTAAGCGAGAGACTCGGTATGCAAATCGCACGGGGGGTAGTCATTTAGGATGCCGATGATCGAGAGGCAGGAAGTAGGTACCGGTAATCACGCGCGCGCGCGATGCTCACCGAATTTCGAGGCGAGACTAGGACGAAAGTGGAACGTGTGGCTCGTTTGTGTATCCGGGGAAGTTCGGCGCGAGCAAACAAAGTGCCAGCCGTACATCCGCCGGAGTTTCGCATGCTCTGGGCTATTATTTCAATTCGCGGGTATAATTAATAACGATCATTCTGCGTGACCCGGTCGATCAAACGGACCGGGGACTCCATCTCGAGCGTAGATCGCCCCAAGAGATTGAGGAATGCAATTTGTTTCGCGGGGCTAATACGCCTGTTCGCCGCACGGCTAAGCGTTTGATTAGCATAAATTCGACTATACGTCGCGCACGGTGACGACAGTCAGCCACGCTACCGCAGGATTTACGAGTTGGACGTTTCGGTATCGCGAAAAATTGTGTATGGTAATTCGGTGTATTTTTAACGCGGGGGAGAGCCGGGCTAAGAGGGTAACAACACTTTTTCACGTTATTACCTGTATCTTGGAACTGGTGGAATGAAAGGGAGATATGTTATCATGGGCTTTTGATTCATTTATTCAGCTACCATTCCCATTATTAAAGAAATTTAGGTATATAATCGATAAATTAGAAGTAAATCCACTTTTAGTGAATAAAGTCGAATGTTACTTCTTATCCCGTCGTTGGGGCTAAAAGTAAAAAGTACGAGACAAATAGTAATGAGGATAAATTTGTATGATTATTGAAGACGAGTATAATAAAAGGCTTAAAAGTCTTAACAATTTTTAATCACACGTCAATGTCTTTTAGACGACGAAACATCTATATATCACGTCTATTTATCTTCTTTTAAATGTTAGAGTCTTACTTAGTTAAATATGTCAGAAATAAGTCTATGAGACCTTATACTTTATTCTTAAAGCCTAATACAGTCGATTCTCGTATTTAGGCCGCCCGCAGATAGTCTGCCGTTACCACGCTCAAGCGTCACCCCCACCACGGCGCTCTTAATGTTTCTGAATGAAACGCTCGCTAATAGACCAGACGATATTTACACTTTTCCAATGGATTATATGTGTTATTCATCTAACAAAATCAAATCAATTTTAAAAATTAAGTCAGCAGGTGAATGAAAAAAAAGCATCTCGCAATAAAATATTCTAAACTAGATGCAAAGATAATTTTATCTAGAATATTACTTACTGTGGTAATATTTTTTTATTAGAACTTTTTTTCACAGCAATAAAAAATGACATAAATGATGCAATAACGTTGACTGGTAAATTTTACTTACTCTGTGCACTGAAAAAAATTAAAAAAAAAAAACAAATAGTTGCGATAACCATTATTGTCACAGCAATTCGAGTTTGGTGATAAACCCCAGTTCACTTAAGTTGTCACAACTAATTCTTACTTAACGGAACTAAGGAACTAAAGTATTACAAAAATGGTTGCCACAACCACTTTTTTTTTCTTTCCATGTAATGAAATAATGTAATATAATAAGATGAGGAAGTAATTGGTAAAACAATAATAAATGTATAAAATACATTACGCGATTTTTCATTTCATAGCTCGTGAAAAGAAGAGACACGTTCGCGTAGTATAAAAACTACGTTAAAGTAACCCCAGTTTGTGGCACGTCCAGAGGAGTATCTCGGACATACATAAATGTATGCATCGTATATACGAGTGCACGTAAAGACTGCACCGAGTACAATTCAACGAATGGAAAATGCACGTATAAAACTCTTCGAATACCTATCATACGCGCAACGCCAATCCCCATGTACCCCGTGTATGGTAGCAGTAAAGCGAAGGACATTCCGCTGCTTACGTACCTCGTCGAAAGAATTTCAGAAGAAAATCGCTTTTCGACCCGTACACTTTTCGCGGACGTCGCAAGACGAGGAATGCGAGAATAAAGGCTCACTAAAACTGTCGGGTGCGGCTGCCGTTTGTATATGGGGCATTCCACGTCACTTCGGCTACTCAAAAAATGAATGCATCTAAAAAAATCTCTAATAATTATAAGTTGTACGAGTACGATAATTCTACAGAATTACACATCAATCCTCCCACAAATGACGGAGTAATCGTATCCTTTTATTTCAATTCTTGAAATTGAGGGCCAAGCTTTATCGATGGTATCTTTTTTTTATTCATAATCGATAAGTAGAAGACAAATTTTGGAGAAAACTATATTGTGGAACTCCCAGTCGTTTCAGAAATACAGCGATTTTTTTAAAGAAAAAATCCAAAAATTCGGTGTAGGTACCTCTCAAAGGACGGAGAGTTTCATGAAGTAACTTTGTATTATACAAAACTCTCTGTCTTTTTACTCGCCGAATATAAGGAGAAAAAAATCACCAGCGATAGGGCTTGGCCCTCAATTTCAAAAATTGAAATAAAAAGATACAATAACTCTGTGAGAGACTTACGGGAGGATTGGTATGTAATTTGGACAAAATTGCTGTATTCGTATAATTTGATTTTTAGACGTGTTTTGAAATACATTCATTTTTTAACATTACTGAAGTAGCGTTGAAGTTACGTACAAGTATGCGTATCGCGAGAGCTTAAGTTCGGGTGCGCGCGGGCAAAAAGATCGAGACCGAAGCATCGGGTGCCTTCCGCCTGCACGGCGTTTCGCTCCGCGATGTTTTGTCGACGTTCGAGGCTAGGCAATAATTACTAAACTACGTAACTCCGCCTCGCGTCACGGTCGAAGCCTCCGCGCGGCACAAGTATACAACGGTAACACGGCGCCGTGTCTACGCGGTGATGCTTCTGCAATTATTTCCGCGGTAAATTTCGCCAAGTACCGTTCGAGCCCGCGCGGTCAGAGTCCACGGGGCGGCGCGGCTCCCTCATTGCCATCGCTCACGAGATATTTGCATCTTAATAACCGTTTTCGTTCATCGATGTCTCGGAAAAGTCCGAACGCGCGGGTAGGGGATAAAGTCGTTAAGTCTTAACTGCTACCGCGCGAGGGCGGAGCGAAAGTGGCTACGAGTTCCACACTGTAGGGGTTCCCCGCGAGGGATCAGACTTCTTTAGAATATTATAATTTTATACACTGAGAAAAAAATTGAGTTTTTCCAACCAAATTGTTTAGGTTGAAGGGTGAATTTCGTTAAACTAACCATTGTGTGTTTCGTTGGACTGTACATCATAAGAGGCTAAACTTAATCACCAAGAAAGAAACTTCGATCACTATTATCTCGTTATCTGTGAGCTTTTGGCTCATATTTGTGTAATACGTTTTTGAAGATTAAATTTTTATCTATATAACAGTCTTATATCGATGTAGACCAAAAGTTTATAAATAATTAAATAATAATGATTAAAATTTTTGTCATGGCGAGTAAGTTTTGCATCATACGGTATACACTGAGAAAAAAAAAAGATTAAAAATTATTTTGTTAGAAGGATAATCTGAGTACGAAAGGTAAAATAGATAAAAAATTATGCTAAGGAGGTTAAATTTTAAACCCTCTGGAAGGATAATTTTTGATCTATTTTACCTTTCGTACTCCGATTATCCTTCTAACAGAATAATTTGTAATCTTTTTTTTTCTCAGTGTAGTTGAAATAACTAAATTTTTGTCGTTTCATTTAGTAAAATTCGTTTTGTTGGAAGATTAAAATCAATTCAACTTCACTGCTTTGTTAAATCAATTCTAGTTGGTTCGTTTCAACACAAAAGTTTTTGTCAGGCAAACTGTGAAAGTATTGCGTTAACTACACTGGAGAAAAAATTGTTTCATTTAACTAATTGAGGTGGCAGGCTTTCAACTAAATGAATCACATATTTCAGAAACCCCGTAAGTACACAGAACCTTACTTTTCAGGAAAGACAAAAAACTAATAAATAGCAAATTTTTTATTTTTATTGCAATTCTAAACATGTGTTAATTTGGGAAAAATATTCTTTCATCGATTTGTATTAATTGTTAGAAAAAAAAAGTTATTGCTAATGTTATAAACAGATATTTATGCTGTAATTACGGGGTTTCTGAATTACATGGTAAATTGCATTAAATTTCCTGGTAAGTATTAAGTAAAATCAGCTGTTTTAACATTTTTATTCGTGTAATATGCAAGTACAATGTAAGCAATTGTTATATGCACTACTAGTCAAGGATATCTTCTGGGTCATCTTTATTCACCACTGGCCATTCAAAGATTTTATTGTAAAAGCACTGGACATGGTTACTGTCTGGCACAAATACGGGTTTAACTTCTCAATATCTCTCATTTTTTTAACATTAAGAGGTATACGTTTACGGAGTTTCTGCACTACACGTCATCATAACATACCTCAAAAATACGATAAGATGCCTAGAAATAGCTGGGTTTCTGCATAAAATGGATAGAGCACCATTTCAAATGGAAGAGTTCCAGTTAAAATCTCAATTTTCCTAAAAATGTCACTTACGGGGTTTCTGAAATATGTGATTCAAATATATAGTTACTTGGATAAATATTTAATTGAAGCAGCTGAGTATTTTGTTATCTCAACTAAAGCTTAGTTACTCAAACTACATGTGTGTTGAGATAACTGTATACCTATTTAGTTGGCCGACCGAGAAGTTATGCATGGAAAAAAATGAATCGTAGCATTTACATAGTTTGCGGTAAGTTTTGAAACAAGACTAATTTATTGTAATAATAATAACTACAATTTTTGTAAAAATTACAGCAATGCTTACAACTTTTACAAGTTTTACTATATTTTTTTACTAAAAATGTAGTTATCGTAATACTAAATAGGCCTTGTCCCGAAATGTACCGCAAACTTTGAAGATGCTGTACGATTTACTTTTTTCCATGTGGTTTGGACATTTTTTTTTAGTATACGCGTATTTTTGGGCTCGTAAACATTCGTTTCGCGAGAAAATTGGCAGAAAGGCAAGATTTGTCGAATCAAAAGTACATATAACTCCATCCCAAAATGATCACTTTCTCGATACTTTGTCAACTCAGACGACAATTTTGCCCGATTATTTCGACGACGAAGAGTAGTTGGGCAATATAATCGTCCGAACTGAGCGAAGAGAGGCAGTGTATTTTAACGACACGACTCCAGGAGGCCGCGACGGAGGAGCCGCGCGAGCTAATCAAAGACGCATTACTCACCCTCAAAAACGCTCGTCCTAAATACGAGCTATCCGAAAGAAGAGGTAAATCCGGGCGTATATATTGGAGGATCGTAATAGACGAATCTAATTAGTGTTATCTCCCTAAGTGGACGATTCACCTCGATTTTAGGTATACCGATCCGTAAGTGTACCCCCGCATTCCACCGGCGACCATTTGGATATTTACTGTTTCCCTCCGATATACGATACTCATCCGTGGTCGTAGGGATAATTCGGGGGATAACCCCGCGATCGAATATCGACAAGGAGCACGCACGACTCTTTATGCGGGAGGGCTATACTTTGATGCCTTCCGATGGAATTCGTTTTTTTTCTACTATCGAAGAAATAGTGTATTCCTCCTATAAAGGAATTTGTTCAGTCGATTCGATCGGCCCTTTCGTTCGGGGAGATAAATAAGAAATGGAGTCGTTAAGTCGTTTCAACGGAATTAATACACCGTTAAACGTAATAATAATGAAACGGCAACCGCATTTATATTTAAATAGATTTTTTTTCTTTCGATTCGATCGTCGTAAATAATAATTCCTACACCCAGAAAACAATTTATTTATAGTTAAAAAATACTTGTTTGAATATGTCGAAATAAACATTTTATTGAATCAAATAAATATGCGTTAACTATTACGATATTTATTTGGCATAATTAGAGCCTTTGAGATAATCATTTGAATGAAATAGATATTTTAATACTTATGTCAAGACATGTTTTCTCGCCCTAACAAAATATTTATTTCGCCGTATTTAAAATTACATTTGTAGAGTGGCGGGGCTAATTGATCTAAGTGCCAAAATTCCATGATTTCGGATTTTTTCTACAAAATGATATATGCGCCAAGGCCAATGCAGAGCTATATGATCAAAGTGCTAATACGCTTTCCTTTTCGTTGTATAAGTCGTCAAAAGGTGGTCAAATGTCAGTTTGGTTTCACTGATGGGCAGTTTTTCTTATTTTCCTGGGAAAAATGCTTTTGGCACTTAGATCAATTAGCCCCGCCACTCTACATTTATTAACTGTTAATAAATAGTTCTCTTGGTGTACGCGCGTACCTACACCCTTGTGTAAGAAAAAAAGTATGGCAGAAGTATGGCGGAAGTCTGGGAAAAGTTGAACCAAAAAAGTATGGCTACACTCACAATCAGAAAAAATTTTACTTGATCGAAGTAAACGTATTTTTGAATAGACCTAAGAGCACATTTATTCGACTAGAATGAATATCGATTAGACGAATATAAATATTATTGGTTTAATTACTAAGTACTTATTATTTGAATCAAATCGATATTCATTTGAATCGAATAAATATGCTCTTAGAACTATCCAAAAGCAAATTTATTTCACAATCGAGGACTTTTTTTTCTCTGTGTACAAACGGATCGTATTCCAAACTTTCAGCCGATAAATGATGCGCTCTTCAATTAGAATTCGGTTATTTGTATAAGGTTATGTTGCAATTGATGTCCGTTCTCTTGTCAGTTGGTATTATTTCAATCGATTATTTTATTAAACTCTCGAATTATATATTGCTAGTGAAATATATTTTTGTACCAAGCAAGCCATTAGTTTTAGAGTGAAGAACCCATACAACAAAACTAAATCAAAAAGGTACACACAGGCAAGTCGAGTAAGTTTTACTTTTCAGCCGAGATACGAGAAAACTATCTATAGCTGAAAATCTGGAATACGGTCCGTACACGGAGAAAAAGAATTAGTTGAACCTACTGAAAATTACTTGCAGAGGGTCGTAAGTAATTATTTCTTTAGATCAATGAAATTTTGTAATACATCAATTACACATCTCTCCCTTACAATCATGTCGAATAGTATGTGACTGTGAGGAAGAAATATTCGATTCATATATGGAAAAAAGATCAAATTGACCTAAATAAATATGGTAATTATTTGCGACCCTGCAAATAATTTTTAGTAAATCCAACTAATTCCCTTTCTCTGTGTAGCTGTATTTTTTTAGCTCAACTTTTCCCAGACTTCCGCCATGCTTTAGCCGTACTTTTTTTACGCGTGCCTACGCGGGATCTATCTAGATCGTGCCACGAAACAAGAGAAGCGCGTATACCAAAAGCCGCGGAGAAAAATGCCGCAAAGAATTCCGCGCGCGCGTTGAAAAAGACATATCCTTCTCGCGGGGGGCGCGCGCGGACAAATGAAAATGAAAGTCGTGCTCGGTAAATTTAAAAACGAACCCTAATTACCCCCAAAACACGGCGTCCGCACGCATAACCCGCTTCGCGCGCGGGTAACCCGGGTAACGCGGGGCGCGGGGCGCGGGGGCGGTAACGCGCGGCTGTGTGTTTTGATATTCACGTTTCCAGATTATTTATGACTCGGGGAATGAGAACTCGCACGCGCGTACCCCGGGCAACGCGACGCAACTCGTGCGCCTAACGCGTATATTATAAAAAAGTCACCCCCCGTACCGTACGTATAGGTGACCACCCCCTCATTCGTGCGCTCCACGTTCAGAGCGGCGCACCACCATCGCATCAGCGCCGTATTCGAACGTACCGGCGCGGCGCGCCGTGTACGACACAACGCTCGGCAGATAGGAGAGAACCGGGTAGGGGGTGTGGCCCGAGCACGCGTTACGGACATAATTCATCCGCCAACGGTCCGCCGGACGCGGACGTACACGTGTACGAATGCGCGTTTTGTCGTCCGATTTCGATAAGCCAAACAAATTGCTTTCCTTCATGATTCGTGAAATTCCCGATTAGCCGCGGCGCTCCGCGAAACAACGCGGAATTCGTATCTCGCTCGGGATGCATAACGAAGCGTGAACGCGCGTCACGACCGCGCGCGCTGGGCACTGCGTCGCGCGGCGAGAGGAGAGTGTCGGAGGCGATCAAATTTATATGCGCGATAACGCGGCGCTTTCCGCGCGCGTTGACCCGTCTATCGGTGAAGGTCCGGAGTGCCTGCGAGTCTCGGTGGGTGTTATATGCACTTCGTTTGGGAGATAATGAGGGAGACAGGTCGAGGTGTTTCTCTCGATAGTCCGGTGCAGGTTTAGACGCTTGGTACACTGTGCAGAATTATTATATCGGGGGGTGTACATTTTTCTCGCGCTTGAAACAAGGGAGAATATCGTGTCGCGCTGATGCTTGAACGTTGATACATCGTCGCGCGCGCGGATGGGAATTTTAACCCATCGGGATGATCCTTAACCCGAGTAGAAATGTTATTGGAGATTTCTGATGGATCAGAAACCGATCAGATGTATTGCGAGGTTCCGTACATTGAACAAAAATTGTGCTTATTCAATCATCGGTGAGGTTTAATACGGCAAACCTTACGGTGTAATTGTTTCAAGTGGATATTCACTTGTTTCAACTTCAATTTGGTTGCTTCGACTCTATTTATTTTTTATTACGCTCTTATGGCATTGAAGCAATAAATTGCAACGTGTGTGTGTGTGTGAGGTTCGCCGTATTCAAATTCACCGATGGTTGAATGAAGTAAATTTTTTGTTTTCAGTGCATTACGATATTTATAATCTGACTTGAATGCTATTCCGCGCGCGGGGTAGGATTTTCTATCCTATAAAATTCCGTCAATGCAGAATGCCATCCCTGATCCGTACACTGAGAAAAATAATTAGGTTAATATGACAAAATGCATCTAGTTAAACGTGTGCAGTTATTCTAACCAAAATAACTGATCCGTTGAACCAAATATCAAGTTATTCTAATTAAATGTTTAGTTATTCCAACCAAACGTTCAGTAATTATGACCAAAAATTGGTCAGTTAAACCAAACAACCAGAGGATCCATATTTAACTAAACGGTTTCGTTATCATATTCAGGATTTTGATTAGATTGACCAAGTTATTTTTCTCAGTGTAGAGTTGTGTTACGTTGAAGTTAGTTATAAATGAAGTTAGTTCTGATTTGCAGTCCGCGGAATCTATTCAGAATCTGATTCAAATCTGATGAAAAGTTCTACTCGGGAAACTTACAACGGTCGTTTAAACGACGCCGGGATTCAAACGAAAGGAATTCGATGCGAAAGCAAGCGTCCGATATACGAGTAACGTATTACCACGCGACTCCCCGAGGAGAAACTACCGCGCGCGGCGAGGTTGGGACTTCAACCGGAAACTCGTCTACTGGGATTGGCGCGAGAACGAAACGCGAGGGTTCCCGCGCGGTGCGAGAGAGCGTCGTTTTGTTCGGTCACCGAGAATTTCTCAAATGAAATACTCGCGAAGCCACCGGGGAAACCTCTCGCTCGAACGTCTCGCGCAGCTCTCTCTCGAAGGGAATCTTCAGCTACGTCTATCCCGCGCCACGGCGCGCGAAGACGTATTTACGCCGCGACGTTTTAACGGAAGGCGAGGAGGGAGAGAAGAGAAACACCGACGCTCAAAATTCAACGAATGCAATCGGAGACCCTCGTTGCAACGGCGCGCTCATAAATGTCGGTCCTCGTATTTCTCCGGCAATCTGCGAGATTCTCGGAAAACCCTGAAGATTCTCCGTGAATTCGAGACTCGTCTAGACTCTCTTTCTCTCTGAAACGACCGCGCGGAGGTACGAACGGACGTGTGACGCGTGATGATAACCCCCGTCACGCTTCTTCTCGCGTTTTACGGCGCGCAAATTTGCCAGTTATACCCGCGCGGCGACTTTTTAAGGCCGACGGAAATATCCGCCCCGCGCCGAAAATAATGTCGCCCCCGCTCCACTACGATCGAGCGGACGCTCGATTCGACGGCTACCTATATACGTGCGGTATACCTGTACGTCTGGGTGCACCGAATCAAGGAGCAGAGTTCGGAGTGACGGTATTATCCTCGTCTCTCTTCTCCGCGCGAACAATTTCGAAGTAGTTCGACGACTTGAGAGTTCTATCGAGAACACTTGCCGAGACCTCCGAGGAACGTCTGGGTTCTCCTCGAAATATCTCCGCGCGCGCGCGCGCGGAGATATTTACTTTCGTGAGGTGCGGGATGCGGTTGGCGCTTTAAAGGGGTTTTATTTTTGAGAGATTCTCGGGGTGGAACTAAATTGGACGTTTATTGGGTAACTGCTCGGTGTGGCGTTCAAAAATTCATACTAATATTACAAATGCGAAAGTGAATTTGTTTGTATATTTTTCTTTTTGTTACGTTCACGGCTAAACTACCGGACCGATTTTAATGAAATTTGGCAAAGAGGTAACTCGAAACCTAGGAAAGAATATAGGGTATGTAATGTGATCGTAAATTCATTCGTACTAATATTATAAATGCGAAAGTGAGTTTGTCTGTCTATATGTTTTTTTTTGTTACGCCTTCACGGCTAAACTACCGGACCGATTTTGACGAAATTTGGCAGAGAGGTAACTTTAAACCCGCGGAGAAAGACAAATGATATGTAGCGTTATCGTGAATTCAGCCGTGTTAATATTAGGTATAAATGCGAAATGAGTTTGTCTATATGTTTTTCTTTGTTATGTCTTCATAGCTAAACTGTCAAACCGATTTTGATGAAAATTGGCAAAGAGGTAACTTTAAACCTGGAGAAGGACATAGGGTATGTGACATCATCGTAAATTTAATATGGCGAATGCTCTAAGATGGTGGCATTCAATGAAATCCAGCAGGTGACAAATTACCAATGTCTGCGCGTAGCATCTATAACTAGGATAAAAGTGCGATACGTCTATCGCGGTTGAAGAGCAACTTCAAAATCAATTATCTTGAAATCAATTGCAAATATTGAAGAAAAGTTTAAATAGAAAATATCTCTCTATAATTTTACTACAAAAGAACTATTACCATTTTTCGTAAGTACATCTCCACTGCGTTTCGAGATAATCGCGTTCAAAGTTAAATAGAAAAAACCTAGGGTAGGTATCTTATACAGCAACACATGAATATTCATATCAATTAAAAATGAAATATAATGATTCAAACTTCACGCAGACGAAGTCGTAGATAACAAGTAGTGCTTTTATTATTTTATCCACAAACACGTGCGCACTCACACACAAACACATACACACACACATATGGTATACAGTTATATCAAAACTAGAATTTCTAGAGCGATCGCCATTCGTAAACGGTCCATATCTACATCCCCTGCAGACAAATGTATCTTCATCGGCCTCTTCCGTCGCAATTTCAGGCACGAACTAACCCCGAGATCCTCGCCGTTACGTACTCGCTAATGCGGCGATTAAGCAATATTCACAACGGCACGCGGGAAGAGTAGAGACGCGAGCTGGCATTGGAGCGCGAAGGGATCGTACATAGGTGCACGCGCGGCACGCCTCGAGGCGAGCCGACATGCTAAAACGAACGGCCCCGGAATCCATTTAGATAAGTAAACGACTTTGTTAATTAGATTTGTCGAGGCTATAATGGCGGAGCGCGCGGAGGTTGGCGCGAGAGCGCGAAACAAACCTAGGAAACTCTAGGAGCCGAAGTGCATGGAACCGAGGAAATACGGAGCTTCCACTTTGATAGGGGCGACGCGACGCGTCGAGGAGGACAGAGAAGTTTTCCGCGCTCCGACGATAAGAGTGTCGAGCTTCGTACTCTCTTGCGCCCGCGCTCGGGAAACGATTGCTTATCCTCGCGTCGAGCAAAAAGAAACAGATACATTATTACTTAGTTTCTTCTTATCGAGCGACCCTTTACTTTTTAGAATTTAGTTCCAGCACGACGTATAAGATCGCGATGCAGTGAAACAAAGTTGTTTCCACGTCCGAAGGACTTGTATACTTTGAAGGAAGAAAATACGATGTTATTTTCACCGCACATTCGCTGGTTCTCCTTCATTTTATCGATCCTCCGAGTGAAACGCGTCGTAGAAATCGTTCTCGTCGCGCTTGATGCCGTAAATCGCAGCGAACGCGTCGCACGACCACGGACTTTTCGCTGTACGCGCCGAGATAAATAATTAGGTTGAAATTACAAAACACATCTAATTAAATGCGTTTAGTTATTCTAACTAAAATACTTGGTCAGTTGAACCAACTATATAGTTATTACCAGCAAAGCCCGCGACTTCGTTCGCGTGAAAAATGCGGTTTCAAAAAACACTAATAACGATTCCCTACGGCAAACAGACCCGGCCGTAATTTAGAGAGAGAGGATTGGAATTTTATAAGTGCCCGGATACTTTTACCGAGTTGTAGTACCGTAAGAAGGATCGAATGGTCACGCATGCCAAAATGGAAACACGAGCGAGGGTGGTCATCGAATTCCACCATCTAGGCGAGAATTCGGTCTTTAAATAAAAAAATATTCATATTTTAAAATTCAATTATTGTAATCTGCATACATATTCCATGTCACACGAAAAAGAAAATATCCGAAAAAATAATTATTCGCTGAGTTATAAATGCGTTTCTCTCTATAACATCGTGACGTCTCGAAACGCCAGAGAGACGCACTCTTATGCTAAGAAATGAGCGCGAGAGAGATAGACTCACAGCACGATGACTTACAATTAGCTGCACATGTCAAAATGTCATTTTCCAGCATAAATAAGATCGAAAATGAAAAAAGGAAAAACACGGGGCGAATAATTTTGCCTTCATTTTTCGAATCTGCGATAAAAAAAGATGTTTAAAAACCGAATTAGTGACAAACTGCCCTGCCCTACTGGCGTCTTGAGATTCGCGTTCTCCATCTTTTCTAACAAAGCAAACACGAGTCATACTTATAGAGCGCCTTTCAATGCATGGAAAAGCGAATCCTTTGATTTCGTCGAGTTCGAAAACAGCAGACAGGCCTGATCGTAAATTATTGAGAATTTAGGAGGAAGAGATGCAAGAAGGGCCCCTGAGCCCGCGTGCCGAAGCGTAAACACGTGCGGAGCGCATAGGTCATCCGATATTTAGCTGAGTACGCACGACACACTCTCCTGTAAATCTCGAATTTTATAACTTCTCGGAACCGTTTGAGATATCGAGATGAAACGAAAAGCAGATCATAGCACGAAATATCATGTATGAATTGGGCAAATTTCATTAGAATTGGTTCAATCCTTTTCGAGTATTCCAGATTTTCAGCCAGACAATTTTTTCATATCGGCTGAAACGTACAATTTACTCGACTTACTTGTAGGTACCTTTTTTATTCAATTTTGTTGTATGGGTTCTTCATTATAAAACTATAATGACTTGCTCGGTACTCCAATATATAGTTTATTAGTAATAATTTGAGAGTTTAATAAAACAATAGATTGAAATAATATCAACTAATGAGAAAAAACATCGATTACAGCATAACCTCGTAAAAACAATTAAACTCTAATCGAAGAGCACATCGTTTACCGATTGAAAGTCTGAGATACGATCCGTAGCCATACTTTTTCGGTTCAATTTCTTCCAGACTTCCGCCGTACTTTAGCTATACTTTTTTTTTACGCGGGTAAGTAAAGCAATACGCCTATTTACGGGCATTTATTTCGAAATCACAGACAGACACTTCAATTTTTTTATGTGCCTAGATATGTCTGGATGTCTAGACAACCAAATAATTATATTTTCCAACCAAACGATTAGTTATTCTAACCAAAAATTGGTCAATTTAACCAAACAGACGGAGAGAGGGTCCATATTTCACCAAACGGTTTGATCATCGTCTCCAGAATGTTGGTTAAATTGGTCAAAGTTTTTTTTTCTCAGTGCGCCAGACACGAGTCGCGTAAGGACAACTTTCCGCTACCGCGTATAAGATAACGTGGGCGACCCCTGTAACGATACAAGTATAATCGCGAAAAGGACGTTTGCGAAATTTCGCCTTGCCGCTATATACGCGCTCTCGTCCTTTCGCAAAAAGGCTAACATCTACGCTCGCTCGTGCATATCTACGCCGTGAAAGTAGCAGTCCTGTTAAGACCTCCGGCGCGGTATCAGGTTTCCTCGATTGTATCATCAAACGTTCTGCCCCGTTTCTGCGTCATCCTCCGCTTCTCGGCGACGGTTATTTCGGTCTCGTCTTCCAGCACGCGCTCGCGCGCGCGAGGACCTAGAATAATGTCTATAGAGTCGCTCTTCCTCGGTTTCGAGCGAACCCCCCCCTTTAATCCGTAAGGACATCTCGCGAAGAGGGTCGGACTCGCTAAAGGCGGCCAGTGACGGGGGTGCCCGTTTAATTATTTTCCCGCGGCTGCAGCGGGTGAGGGGGCCACGGGGGGGGGGGGGGAGGAAAAATGGCGGGCGGAAATATTTTCTTCGCGATGGGATCGCGTCCACCGCGCGCGCGATTCCTGCGGCCTGACTAATCGCTCGCGTTATCAGATGGGCTTGGCTCGCGCGTCATAACTCGAGGAATCGCGGCAACTCTTCGAGGACATCTTGTAGTATTTTTGCGGAGGAAAGACATTTTTTCTCGCGGAAAGGACAAAGTGAGGACAAATGGGTTCCGCGCTTATTTTAATCCAATTTCAGGAGAGACATTGTGAACGATTTTATTATTGTGAAACGATTATGAAAAAGATCGTAGCGGTACACTTGAGCTCGTCTCGCTGGATCGTCCGTGTTCTGATAACAGTCATTGTGACAGTCGCGAAGCTTCGAGGACTCGAGCAGTTTTAACGCGTCCATGGACTCGTTCACCTTGTACCCGATGTAACCATCCTCCACAGATTCAGAAAGAATATATCCCTCCGATTCCGACTGCAAGAGTCATCGGCCTGTAAATCGAAATAGGAACGTTTTATTTCTCTCGATCTTGTAACTTGCGGACTTTTTTCGATTCAATCGGTCGGAGTTTTTCAAGAGTTTTTTTAGCGAACTCCAATATCCTTTGATGGAGTCTCGAGAGGATGCTCAAAGATTCATTTCTCGATATCTCGCATTCGTGCAATATTTCATGTCTATTGATGTAGTAAAATTTATATTCGCGCTCCGGCGGAAATTTTTTATTATCTTTTTTATACTTCTCAACTCGTTAAGAGTTCAACCGTCTTTGTATATAAATGCCCCGTCGTATCATTATACACTGAGAAAAATAACTTGGTTAAAATGACAAAATGCATCTGCACTAAAAAAACTAACTCGGGTAAAGGACAAAACACATCTGGTTAAACGAGTTTTATTATTCTCTCCGAAAATACTAGCAGGTTGAACCAAATATTTCGTTATTCCAACTACATGTCTAGTTAATATATTCTAACTAAGAAATGGTCAGTTTAAGCAAGCACAGATAGAGAGAGGATCCTTATTTTACCAAACAGTTTTAGGTCATCGTCTCCAGGATTTTGATTAAATTGATCAAATTTTTTTCTTAGTATGCCTACTTCCTTTTTACATGCCGTGTAAAGGAACAACAATAGCGTATGGAAACCCCGAGAAATTCGTTCCGAGTTTCGAACTCTGTCGAAAAAATATGCGAGCTAAAGGGTTGAAGCCGAAAGGGCCATTGTCTCTCTGTTCGCATGTGTCCTCCATGCGCCGGCTGGTTTCCGTCTCTCGCGGTGGAGATAAAAAAAAATAAATGAAACCGACTAAACGGGCATAAATATTCAGTCCCTCACCCGAGTACGGGGAGAGAGTTGCGGTTAAAAGCCCCTATATTTAATACACATAAATCCTTGCGCCGCTCAAAACAAAAAGATGGCCACGCTAAGAGGAACTCCTAATGGAAAACACGAATATCACTGTGCAGCGCGCACAACCCCTCGGCTTCGTTCGAAACTCTTAGCTCTGCATGTACATACATTCTTTCACTATCACTCTCATTCTTTCTCCCTCTCTCTGTTTTCCGTCAGTCTTCTTTGATCGATGTTTGCCCGAATTCGACTTCCACATAAGCACGTCTGCTACTCGCGTCTCTGGGCTATTATTAAGAAAATTGTGTTTACACGAGGAGGAAAATCGCTTCGAAAACATGAAAATTGGAACGTTAGCGATATTTTGTTACTTCTCTTCGTCGAAATAATTTATTAGTAATTAGATAATATTCGACAATGAATACGAACTTGCGAAAATATGAGTAGTATAATTCAGTGATTAAAAATATTGATAAACTGAGTTTTCGTCTATATGTCTACATAGAGTAAAAAGTGGGAAAAACTCCTCGGTTAAAGAGCGGATTCAAAATTGATTATCATCAAATCAATTGCAGATATCGAAGAAAAATATCAATAAAATGTTTCTATGTATTTTTATTACAAAAAAGCTGCTTTACATTTTTCGAACATCTGTATTGCGTTTTGAGATAATCACGTTCAAAGTTACATAGAGACTGGGGCATCTCTGTCCCACTTTCATCCTATCGGCACTTATATGTAGGTATAATTGCACGATGAAAATGAGAATTGAGACACGCTTCCAGTACACTGTAAACAAATTTGTATTTTGACAATGTTTTTATATAGGTAAAGCTTTTTTCCATTAAGTGATTATGAAAATTAATATATTTCCTTATGAAATTTCCCTTATAAATTTCATATAATGGAGCATATTAATTTCCATAATCACGTATTAGTTAAAAGCTTTATATGCAATAGTATTGAAAATTTAATAGAATTATCTTTTACAGTAGGTATAGATATTGTAGATAAAATTTTATCGAAGAGCAGATGAAATTCATAAAAACATCGTGGAAGGGCTTCGTATATCGTCTTTAAAAAGTAAAAATGCGACTAAATAAAAAACTGAAACGCTGCAGCGTGTATATAAATTTATGTGCATCGTCACATCTAGCTCGAGAGCATCGCGGGTCTGTGATTACCACTTTAGCCCCCCCTTCGCGCCTCCGCAACACCGTTCCCGCCAGAGAGTGATTAAACCTACTAACATCATTATCCGAATTTGGGCGAAGAGCCCAGCGCGGCTCGGGGCAAAGCGACTAATTGACCCATTTTCGCGCTAATAGATCATCATCCTGGCGAAATTCATTACTCGCCCAGGAAAGAACGTATTTTAAGCGATAATACTCTCAGCTGGGCGACACCATCAACTTTTCTATCAGAGAGAGCGCCGCTATTTACCCGACTCTCGTAACGCAGATCCTTGTCACCGGTTATGTCGTCCACTTCTATCGCTCTCTATAGTTCCGCGACGATATGTAGGACTTATAATATTATTAGATATAGACTCATGAGAATGATTCGCATTCGAGGATGCACTTTTAAACGAATTTAGTTACCTACATTCCACTCTAGTAAAAGATCCGAGAAAATAAAAATATATATATTTTTATTAAATTTCAACGAATTTCAAAAAAATCCGTGTATACCTATATAGACTTTCTATGTGAGCAATATATTGAATTTTAACGAACGCGATAAAAAAAAAGTAATAATACACCGAGAAAAAAAGGATGTTTCGAAACGTAGCAATCAATCCCAGAAAGTATGGGAGATAAAAACTCCAGGTAAGAGAAATATGGTGATGGGACAGTTATGAATTCAATTTTAACATTTTTTTATTACAGAATCAAAAAATGTGGACAAAATTATTAATTTTGTATTTTTTCATTTTTCGTTTTCTGCCTTATTTAAGCTGGAAAGCGATATTTAAAAATGCTGCTACGTCATAATCTAGTAAAATTATCTCCCTCGCACTCGTTACATGGCATAAATGCATCTCTCTGCCTTTCCGACGACGCGTCGCGACGTCACAATCTTGTAAAGAGAAACGCACTTAGAACTTTGCGAATAATGATTTTTTCAAACCGTTTCTTTTTCATGTGTCATTGAATATATATACGGATTACACATTAAATTTAAATATATCAATATTTTTTATGTTATATTAACAGAAGTAAATTTTATACAGTGTACAGTATTTAACCGAATTTATAACTGCACTATATCACTAGATCTCTTACCTGGAGTTTTTCCCCATACTTTCTGAGACCAATATTGCTATATTTTGAAATATCATTTCTCTCAGTGTACGACGTACACAGCGAATTTTCAAAATTCGACTCCTTTGTCGCCGCTGGTTGCGACTTCGATCGATGAGGTCTTTCCCCGCGACTCGAGTCTCCGCGCGTACTGGAACGAGGAATTCGATTCCGAGTGCCTGCCGGTTTCGCGCGCCGAGTTCGCCGGCCGTAAACGGCGAAATATCTCCCCGGGATATTATTTTCAAAAGAATTTAATTAGGAGATGATTCGTCGGGGAGATTGGAACGACAAGGGGCGAGAAAAATGTCCTCGGCGGTATACCCCGTCACTTTTTAATTTCGTTGCGATCGTCGCGACGGGAACTGCGCGGACGTTGTGTATTATGTATAGGTATGCGCGCACGCGCGTCGTGTTTACCCTCTTTTCAAAATGTACCATTATCGCAACTCTTTTACTCCCGGTACCGTCGTCTCGCGCGCCGAGCGTTTTCACGATTTATGTAATGTACGAGTAGGTACACACGCGGCTTCGCAAAACGCGCACATCGCGCGCACTGCGTTCAAACGCGTTGCATGTGGCTGTACAATCAAACTGCCGGCAGGGCCACACCGCAAATTAGAGATGCTTTTTCGCATCCTCTTCGCTCCTCGAGCTAATTCTCCGCGAATATGAAACTGACGTCAAAGGGTATCTCCCTTAACATTTTTGCGAAAATTGAAATCACTGGAAATAGACTCTCTATGACTTTAAGAGAGTTATATGTATATATTCTTTAACGTGGATTACGAAAAGCATAGTAATTAGGTTGATATCAGAGAAAAAAGCATAAAACCGTGCATGAAAAATCACTGATATTTTATATTTCCTCTGAGATATCGACCAAATAACTGGGTTTTTCGTAATCAGTACGGAAAAATCATTGATTAAGGTGGTCGAAAGTTCAATTCCAGTGATTTCATTTTTAATGACAAAAATCAAAGTCTCTGGAATTGAACTTTCGACTACCCTGTCTGCTGTATTTTTTCATGCTGATTTTAAAAATCACGTATTTATTGAGGAAATTTCATAGGAATAATGAGATATTGGTACACAATCTCTTTATATAATAGCATTTTATAAGATAGCATAACCGAGAGGTACCAATTTCTGTGATCTCGATTTTTTTTTAATATCGAGAATAGACAGGATTTTTCGAAACGAATATTTTTTTTTCTTCATCGATTCATCTATTTATCAATGTAAAATGACGCTATTTCGATTATACAAAAACTTCGAAACTATCGCACAGTGAACTCGAATGCAAAATTGATCGTATAGCTTCCCTTCGGAATGATCCCGAAGCGTCGAAAATAATGCCTTTTCGAATAACTACCGCGGAGCGGATATTACGACGGATACATAACCAAAGTCGCGCGGCAAAAAGTTTTAATTTGGTTAAATAGAGCAACGCGAGCAATTCATATCAGCCGGCCGACTTGGAGATAAAGTGTTCGGAGTGACTGTAATACCGGGCGTTTAATATTCCTGCCTCGACGTGATTGCGTTTTATTACATTGTACGAACGATTTCGCTCTTAATTAAACCTTTACGATCCTGTCCTTTACGTCTGAGAGAGGACTGGAATTTTTATCTTACTCGGAACAATTCGATGTCTCGTTCGTATTAATATTAAATCCAACGGGAAGCGCGATGCTTTTTTTTCAGCGTAACGAAATAACGCGGCGGATGTATAAAGCTTTTATATATATAGGTACTTTATTTTCTTCCCTCGACCTCTATTGCATAAATAATTCTAATAATAATAATAACGATCCCGAACTCTGCCATCAATTTCCGATTCTGAGTATTCCTACGATATTAAGCCTGCTACTTAAAAATTGAGTAGCAGAAATAACTCTCGATAATAAGACGTTTCGTCGTATCTAGCGGGGGGCGAGGCTTTCTTATTATCCGTAGCGAAATTTAAAGCCGAATAACGAATGCGAAGGGATCGATAAACGGGACCTAGAGTTCATAAATTTTAATACAAAATCGAATATTCTAGTCCATCCTTCGAGTGATTATGATTTCATTCGTGGATATGAGTACCTCTCCGCGTATATGCCCCCGTTACGTCATGTACGAGTATTAAATATATCGCACCCCAACTCAGGTGGAAAAGTTCTATATGGATTGTTTATGATTTTCACATAAATCACATATTCGGACTATACACTGAGAAAAATAATTCGCTGATCCACAAGTAACCGTCAAAATGAACAGTGTCAAGAACATATTTATTTAAGACAAGTGTATGTTCATTAAATTGAATGAATATACCTACACTTGATTCGAATAGGTACTTCATTCAGTGACAATATGTTCGACTTGAATAAATGTTCTTAGCGCTATTCAAGTTAGTGGTTACTTGGATTGGCAAATTATTTTTCTCCGTGTACGCGGATTGAACAAAGATTCCAAAAATTCGAATAATCCATGTATATATATAGCCTATATATACATACTAAGAATAGAGCTTATTTGTAGTTAATAAATGTTTATACTTGCTTATGGCGAAACAGATATTTCACTGGGCCAAGTAAATCTCTGTTAGCTATTAGAATGTCTCCGTTATTTTAACAGAAATGGAGCTAACGAATATTTGCTAGACCCGAAGAAATATTTCTTTCGCCATAATCAAGAGTGTACGCATATTAACTATAAATAAACTGTTTTCTCATTGTAGTTTTTTAGAAATCATGTATAATCCATATAGGACTAAATCTATATATGTGTGGACTACATACAAACTATATAAAACTGCGTTGCCTGGAAAAGTACTTCCAAAACTCCATTTTTATATTCCCAACATATTCCAACCGGAGCGTGAATTCATGTGAGCATTAATGCTCAAAGTATATATAGGCCAAATAAAAATAACTCCCACCATAACAACCTCGACATCTATCACGAAGGTAAACGCCACTCTCGTACCACGTCGCTCCCATATTTCAGGAAATTTCGTCCCAATTATTCAAATCACGTACGCGCCATGGCGATCGCCCGCCCCGGGTAAAATCAACAACGCCTCGTTTAAAAATGCACCGGGATTCGAAACCGTCGCGCGCGCGAAAAGAAAAAAGAGGTCCCCCCGACCCGCTTCCGCCTCCATTTGTCAGGCGATAACAATCTACGTGCCCACCGATTGAAGGCGCGACGAGCAAAGAAAGTAAGGAAAGGTAGGAAAGGCTGAAATACGCTGATTACTGCGGCCCTCATAAAAGTCGAACATTAATTTCATCTTAGTCTTAGATTACGCGCGAGGAGGTACTCCAGACGGGGGTTGAGGCCTGCATTCGGGGAGGGCGGAGTGAGCCGGCGTACCGGGCACGGCAGCGGCTCCGCCGTAAAAGAAAACGCGAACCGGCGGATATTAAAAGTTTAACTCGCGCGGTAATGAAAATGTTTTCCGTTTCGCTCTCCGCCGTATCCCGGTGTCGCCCCGCGCGCCGCACTCTTTTAATTGCAGGCTTTTACCAGGAAGATGTGTGCTGGCGGGGTGTTAATCACGTCGGGCGTGTTACGCGGCGCGTACGCGTTGCGAAGAAATTAAGTTACGCGCGCGCGCGCGTGCGTTGTACGCTGCGAATGATACGGCTGTCATTTCGCGTCGTTCAAAGGGAATCTCGTTTGTCACGATTCTGAAATGTAATAATGTTCCGCGGAAACGTTTTATAGGTCCTCCCCAACCTCTCCGGCTCCTCCTCACCTCTTCTTCCTCGCTCGTCCGTCTGGTATGTAAGTAATTGAAAAGCGTTAAAGGACGCGAGGCGAGTTGCAAGGAATCTTTTTATTATCGCATTTCGATTCGTCTCCTCCTGTATACGGATGCGTATGTCAACTCGTAGTCGTTTCTTGTATTCGTCCGAGTAATATAGGCCCCATACACCTGCGAACAAATTGCACAACAGAGGCTGTTGCGCAAACAATTATACAGTGTATGGTCTTGTTTGACGTGCTGCGAGTTGCAGAAATTCAAAATTGTTTGTAATTAATTGTACAACGAGTGGCGTTGTGCAATTATTGCATCGTGTATGGGCTTTTTTTGCGACGCATTGTGCAATAAGCTGAGTTATCAGACGGCATGTTATCATAGGTACACGACAAAAGCTACTGGAGTTTGCATAAACTTGCGTATAGTATATGGACGACCTTGCTTGCACAATAATTTGTTGTACAACGTTTGTTTGCGCAATTTGTTCGCAGGTGTATGGGGCCTGTAACAATTGGCATCGTTTCTTCTTTGTTCTAAATGTAGGTACTACGAGGAAAAATATTAGTGGGAAAAAATTTGATGCAAACAGTACGCTAATTGCTGCAAATTCGATTTTTTCGTAAAAAAATGTTCACATTTCTTAGTGCATCGCCAGTAAATTCGGTCTTCGCAAAAAAAATTCATATTTTTTGTAATTCAATTTGTAATCTTTATACATATTTGATATCACACGAAGTAGAAAATGTTTGAAAAAATAATCGTTCGCAAAGTTATATGTGCATTTTTTTTACAACGTTGTAACGTCATCGAAAGGCAAAAGAGACGCACTCTTATACAAAATAATAAGTGCGAGAGAGATAGGCCTACAACACGATATAGCTGCATTTTTAAATATCACTTTCCAGCTAAAATAAAGTCGGAAATGAAAAATGAAAATATACGGGGTAAATAATTATGTTCAAATTTTTGGAATCGGTAATAAGAAAAAAAATATGTCAAAGAACTGAATTTTAACACAGTCTGTGCTTACTATGCGACAGGCGCAGGATAATATCAAATTTGCGGAATAAAAATGTAAAAAATTTACCTGGAAAATATAAAATTGACTCGATATGTGAACTGTATCAGAGTCGGATACAGTTTACATATCGAGCAATTAACAGGCTTCACAGTGTATCACCTATTCCCCTTTATTCCCCTATTTTTAAGCTTTTCTTTTTTTACCACAAAACTCGCGATTTTAGCCTTTTCCCCTATAATTCGATGTTTTCCCTCTAGAACCATTTATTATTCAGCTTCTCAGTTGAATTTGTCTTTTTATCGTTTCGAATTAGGTACGTGAAATGGGTTAAAATGGTCAATTTTTTTGCTAAATTAATCAACTCCTACTTCATCTACCTACATCAATATTCGTTTAAAATATAATAGCCTAATGGAATTAATGTTTCTTATCAAAAACTCGATTCGACAAATGATCTCTTTTCCTTAAATCAGATTGCGATACTCTGATTTAAATTACCTACATAGCAAGATATAAATTTTTCAGTTACAAAAACATCCTTCATTCACTTAATAAATATTGGAAATCATTATATATCATACACAAATCATTATTTTTTTAAACCACTATAGGTACATTTCTAATTTCTGGTAGATCTTTTTTTAATCAAAATTGTTCCCTTTTTTTGCCAAAATTGTCCCTATTTCCTCAAAAATAAAATAAATAGGGGCCGCGTGGAGCCTAAATTAATTATACACAGAGTTTAGTAACATTTAGATACAAGAATATATTGACAACTTCGACTTTGTAAATCCAACATCAGTATTTTCTTCCGTATTCCTAAACGCGTAATCGCGATGCCGTCCACGTTTACTCGGCAGCTTTTTACTCGCCGGAGGTAACAACTAAATAAACACGCCCTGCGGGAAAATACAACAGTACCGTAAGCACAACGTACGCGGTATAGCTTTCACGATTACGGGGGGTTTACTCTCGCGTCCAGTGCCGGAGAAATTCGCCGGTTATTCCAACGCGAATGTATAATAATACGGCGTGGCACATATTATTTTAGGCTCGACACTTTTCGCATTCGTGTCGCAGCGAACCCCTTCGTTAAGGGGCAATTTTCTTTAAGGGCTCTCGTGTCACTCGCCATTAAGCGCGAACCCACGTGAAACGTGCATCTGGCGTGCATCTCGTGTGCGCGCTATAACTCTGCGTTAAATTCAAATCAAGATGGCTCCGCGGAGTAAAGAGCCGCTGCCTGCGGACAGTTCCGCATGCACCGCTCAATTAGCCGTAATCGCTGTATAGCTTCGCGGGGGATGTACCTGCGGATATGTACGTTGAAAAAAAAATGTGTGTGTGTTTCATTCAACCATCGGTGAGGTTGAATACGGCGAGCCTCACAGTGTAATTGTTTCAAGCGGATATTCACTTGTTGAAACTTTAATTTAGTTGCTTCGACTCTATTTATTTTTCCTTACACTCTTATGGCATTAAAACAATTATACCCCGTCAGGTTCGCCGTATACTCGTACTCCGGTTGAATTTTTGAAGTGGAACTTCTTTGATGAGGGTACTAAAAACGCGCTCGCGATGCAACGAAAAACCGTAACGAAGCCCACACACTCCAGCGCTACCGTACGTGCCTCACTCATACAGCGATCTCGACCCTGCCCCACAACACCACTCTCGACTCTGCCCCATCCCACTGTTCTCCACCCTTCCCCATTCCACCGCTCACGACCGAGCCACTGTCTACTAATGCCGGCACTACACTCTCGTTGAGGCACGGCGAGGCTGGCCGAGCGCGAGTGTGGAAGGCAACCTCGCCTCGCCTCGCCTCGCTGTGTCTCGAATCGCCTCGCCAGCGCTCCATTTCTTGTCGGTTTTTGGCCCGAGTCAAAGGACCCAGGACATAACAAGGCGGCCGAATTTTCGACCCTACTACACTCCCGCGCCTTTCCTGAAGGGATTAATTGCTGGACGAGTCCCGCAATACTTGTTTCAATGGATACCGCTATACTTAGAACATTAAATTAGCTTAAAAGGGGGAGAATAACGAACCGAATGAATAAATGACCTGGCTTAACCAGGCACGGACCTCGAAAATTCCCCAGTAGTCTAGTCATTATAGCATATGAGATGCAAATTTATCTGGGTAGGATGAAACCTATACCAATCGGTAGGGAGAAAACCTAATTCATTCCCCGAAAATGCACGATAGCCCCACCGTCGATTTCAGTCCAAAAAATTTCCCCCGAAAATGCACGATACCCCTACCGTCGATTTCAGTCCAAAATCAACGGAATCAAATTCAGAGAAACTGATATCGAAGTTTCACTTCTTCTACGTGTTTGTTCAGTGTGCGGGTACATATATAGCAGCGATCGATAATGGCGGCGGTCGTATATGAATTATTTACACTCGCGAGACGCAAAACGCGCATGAGAATATAAGATTCGACTGTCGAGGCCTCTGCTAAAAAAAGATCGGTCGAAAGTAGGCAAACGATAGTCGAATCTCGCGTACGGAACCGCGCGATCGCGTCGATCGATAAGGGGCGAGCGATCGGCGGGGAAACCAAAACTGCGATTCGTCAATGTCCGCCCACTTTCTTCTGTGTATCATTACGCGAGGCGTTCATAAATCTGAATTCAACTCGCAACGCGACTCGCGGTCAAAGTTCGAGGCTGGTATTTTGAATTCTCCGCTCGGCCGAGCATTTCCCTCGTGCGAAGTTGCGCGACTGCGGGAGACTATACGGCGCTATACGCTTACGAACTAGAAGAGAGTGAATAGGGTTGAGAGCCGCGGAGAGAGTAGGTACAGGTGTTGCTACCGTGTGGGAGTCTTGACATTGTGTCGAGGGACGCGGTCCGAAAGTGTAAATACATATCGACGACGCGCTTCGGAGTGCTCCACGCGCACCTGGAGGAATAAACTTTGCTCTTTGTACGCTCGCCCCTACTACTCATAATAGAGGGAGCATTTTTGTTTTTTTTTTTTCGTGGGACTTGATAATGTCTCACTGAGAAATGGAAATGGAGAAACGGGAAAGCGAAGAACGTGTGATTTTCGAGAATTTGAAAAAAAAAATAATTGCCTGAGACGAATCTAAAAAGCAAAACTAATTGAAGAGTGTAACTTCTAAAGTGTGTGCCCTTTGGTGACGTCATAACTCAGTAGAGAGAAACGCGCTTATAACTTTGCCAATAATTATTTTCTCGGGCATTTTTTTTTCGCGTGATATTAAATATGTATACATATTACAAGTTGAATTTGAAAATATGAACATTTTTTTACTCAAATACCGCGTTTCAATGCAAATTGCGCAACTGATATCCCGTCCAACCGCCTCCCTTCGTACCGCCGATTAGTAATTACCGAGGAGTTTCTTTGTCCACGCGTTTCTCGTTACTTCGCGATCAGGGGAGTATTCACCGGGGAATCGCGAACGTACAACGGTAGGGGAATAAAATTTTAATCGAGAGCCGGGTGCTCGCGATATAAATGGGAATCGAAACGCCGGCGTATTAAGGCATAATCGCTTCGTACGTTGTAGCCGAATAAAATGCTACGCTCGAACTGCTCATCGAATTCCACCGATACGCACCAAAAATCAAATCTATACTACGCTCCAGCGACATATCCATTCGCTCGTTGCATTTTAACGTGATTATCGCGCGAGCGACATTTGCCGTCGAAAGATACCCGCCCGCATTGCAACTACGCGGGATGTCACGAATGCATTGTATGCAGTTCGCCGATAGAAAATTTTGGGACTGCTAAATTTCGTCGCGCGTAAACGTCGCGCGATGGCAAATTCTGATTTATATCGGTGTGCGCTCGCTTCCGCATACTCTTGCGCGCGATATTGTATTGGTGATATCAGTGTATCGAAACACGGGGCGCGCGCGCGCGGGTTTAATCGATCACTGGATTTCTTCGACGGGCGAATGTTATACCTACCAGGCTTCAGAATGTGTCTCCTATTCCCCTTTATTCCCATATTTTTGAAGTTTCCCTTTTTTCACCCCGTAACTCAACATTTTTCCTCTAAAATTACGAATACCTATTCAGCTTTTCAGTACACAACTCAACGTTGAGTGTTTTTTTTCATTTTTTCGAATAACGTTGAAAGGATCAAAATGCTAAATTTTTCCCTTTTTTTTAACGACCGAACGAACGAGAAAAACGATTAATGATGTTAACCAAAAATTTAGTTGATATGGGAGCAACAAAATATTTCATTCGCGACAACAAATATTTTATTTGCGACAACAAACCTAATCGAATTAATGTTTCTTACCGGAAACTAAATTGACAAATAGTCCTTTTTATTAAAATCAGATTGCGACACTCAGATTAAGGTTACATGGCATGAAATATAAATTTTAGATTTACAAAAATATCCTTCATCCACTTAATAAATATTGGTATTTCCCGCATATCTTAAAAATTCTTAAGTCGAGTCGAGTCGAAAAGACTCGTTTTTTATCAAAGTTGTCCTTCTTTCACAAATTTGCCCTGTTTCCCTTAAAATAAAATAAATAGGAGTTTTTTGAAACCTGTTCTGTCCTGTTAATTCTAAATGTCGTTTCTGTACAATTAAAAAATTTGAATTAAACACGTCTTCACAATCCTTATGGCTTATTTTATTATATCATCGACAATATTAAAATTGTTTATACAAGGTCTAACTAATAGCAGTTACGCTACGGGAAATTAACACGATGATAAAACAAGCCATAAGAATTGTGAAGACGTGTTTAACTCAAAATTTTTTATTTTGCAGATACCTACGACAGATGAATTTAACAGGGCAGTGTTATACGCGCCCCTGTTCCTATTTATACCACGTACACATTCGAGATGCGCACATTTTCAAACGACGAATCGACGAGGCACGTTCTCTGCGAAATAACGCAAAGAATCCGCCTACGCGTATATACATCCGGAGCGCAAAAATATAGAGCGGAGTCGCCGCGGAAAGCGTGATCGAGCAACTGTTCTCGATATTAAAAAAAAAATGGCATTCTTTGCACGGTTTTAATATCACGGCTCGAGGGTGGAAATTAGCATGGAAAGGGAAAAGAAGGGGACGGCACAAAGAAAAAGGGAAAACAATTGGGAATCTGGATGTCGATATCGCGCATAAAGGATTCATTATCCCGGTGCGGTGCGTATCCGCTCACAATGCCAGACCGGCGACAATTCGAGCGCGTGATAAAACGGCGGAATTACGCGTGGGCCCTCTTCCACGACGGGATCTGAAATGGAATATATACATATCCTCTTCGATTCCCGCGCCGTACAGAGAGCACCGCCGTTGGATATCCGAGAAACACAACGGCACACTTTCAGCACTAAAAGTGAAATGCGAATACGCGCCGATATAATCTCTACACTGAGAGAAACGTAGGTAGTAACATCTCAACCATAATCGTAAGTTTGTAATTCCCTGGTTGCTAGTACCATATTTGTGATTAAACGGACCATGAATGCAGTCGGAATAACTTTTGTTCGTGGTTATAATAACCAAAAGGTTGTAGGGTAGATCGAAGCGAATCGGATCACAGGACGAATTGGATCATAGATCTGTGTTTCTTAAATCGTGGTGAAAATGGGCTTTTCAATCGATCGAGCTGCTGGTTGACGTGGTTGCAGCAATTCTGATCTCTTGTTACTATAACTAAAATTACACTGCTTAGAACAAATATAGAATTATGGTTGCACCAAGCTCGACCACGATTTCTAGTTAAATTATAGTTCTTTCAATCAGATTTTTTCTGAGTGCAAAAATATAATATCCAGATACACGCTCGACCCATCCGCCAGATACTCGTACTCGTATAATATAGACGAACCGCGAGCGCGAGCGCGCTAAGCGACGAACTCGGAGAGTCTCACTTCGCGGTGATTTCCCTCAAGAGTGGAATGCATCTCACTCGGAGTCTACTCGGGAAGTGCCGTATCAATCCGCGGAAGACTATTAAAACTTTCCGGCAGAGATAGTGGCGCGCGTCGGGGATTAAGTATTTTAATCCTTCGAGCCACCGACTACCCGAATGCCGCGTTATTCGTGGCGATTCTCGCGCGCGTTCGGTCCAACGATTTTTCGATCGGAACGATTTCGATTACCGCGGAGGATCCCGCCACATTTTCAATAACCGCGCCGCCGGTGGAAAGATTAATTAAAGTTTATTTCATGGCGCGACGCTCCTTATTTTTCTCACAGTAATTTTGAGCACTTCATCGACTCTTTGGCGAATCTTCGAGAGGGAAAATTGGACGAACGTTCAATCGGCGTCGTGGGACTGTGAAGATTTCACGAAATCCGTTCTCCTCCTCGAACGCATTTTCAAATTGGATGCAGTCGCAGGCGCATCGGTGCGACTTATCGCGCACGGACCAGAAAAAGTAATTAAAGCTTTCCACGGGAAATGATCGATCGAAGGAAGCGGTAAAGGAAGGAATATACGACGAATACGTATTATACAGGTAGAATAGTTTATATAGTTAATAAACGTATACTTGAAAAAAATGTCGTGAACTAAATATCTCGTTATTAATGCTAAAAAGTCGTATTGGCCACTTTACGCCCTCTTGGCACTGTAAAAGCCAAAAGGGCTTATAAAATTAATTTGTTCTCGTAACTGATAGAAATTCGTAAAAATGGTTAAAGAATGATAAAATAAAATTTTGAAACACTGAAAGCAAAATGACGTATAGGATAGGCATGGTCGGCACGCCGTTTTCGCATTAAGTTTTTTAAAAATCACGAAAACTAATGTCATGAGGGCGTATCGACCATATGCCCTTCTGCTTTTAAGATTTTTAATCATTTTTTTTTACTTCATTTATTCGTACTTAGGCAAATTTGAGTGAATAAAGAAAAATTGTAATGCCCTTTTTGCTTCATAAACGCACTATTTGACGGATTCGACCTTTTGGCATTAGTTATACGATATTTCTTTGATACAAACAGATATTGTTAATTACCTAGTACCGGTAATTGTTTAAAATCAAATAAATATTCTAATAATTAATAAAGATTTTCTTGTCCCAATGAAATATTTATTTCGCCATATTCGAGTAGGTATACGTTTATTAATCACAAATAGATTGTTTTTTCTATGTATAAATTTATGATGAAGCTATAACGATAATAATCTCGGATATGGGTAGGTAAGTGGAAAATAATCTCCACACATTTTCAACCGAAGACGTCTAGTCATCGAACTGTTTCAAATATTGACATTTTCTAACGACGATTTTAGTTCTTATCGATAAAACCTTATCGGTGCACATGTCGTCGTACCAGGAAATGGGAAAGGGTGTCCTTTGAGATTTGCGTGTGAAACCGTCGAACGTTCGACCCTCTTATTTGTCTTTTTAAAAAAAATTGGTTAGTCACCAATGCGTGTATCGACCGGAAGGGCGACCGATTATCCGCCTATCGTAAATCAAACAATCCTCGGGGAATGCAGGAAAGCGAGGCGAATCGTTACGCGTCACCGGCTAGAGAAAAAAATACGTTATCGGTTAAGCAAACAGGGCAAAGTTATCTCGAAAAATACTGGAAAATCCTTTAATCTTTACCTACATCGTATGGCCGCATACCGTGCATCTGTCCAAATATCTTTTCCAAGAAATAAACGGCGTCCCTCTATGCCTTTCCTTCCGCGTAGCGACCGCGCGCAAAGCTTCCCCCAGTCGTTCAAAATCATTTGCCTACACCGAAAGAGAAGTGGATAGTAAAATCAACTATAATCGCAAGGTTGAATTTTCCTCGTTCACAGTACCATATTTACGATCGAACAGACCATGAATGCAGTCGAAATAACTTTTGTTGTATGGTTATAGTAACAACAAAAGTGTAGCTTATGATAGCCGTACATCATGTTTGAATTAAATACAAAAGTAGATCAATAATATAACCGCATGGTAGTGTCAACTATGTAAAAAAAAAAGGTGGCGAACATTGTTCGATCATGCTGCAAGTTGACCTGGTTTCAGCAATCCTGATTTCTTGTCATTATAACCAGGATCTCGCTGTTTAGAACAACTATGGAACTCGGTTTTAGTATTATTTTTTTTTACAGATTCGAAAGATTTAGACAAAATTATTTACCCCGTATCTTTTCGTTTTTCATTTTCCACCTTATTTAAGTAGGAAGACGATATTTAAAAACGCAGCTAAAAGTCATAGTTTAGTCAGACTATCTCCCCCGCACTCGTATGGCTTCTCTGCCTTTCCGATGACATCACAATCTTGTGAAGAGAAATGCACTTATGACTTTGCGAATAATTATTTTCTCGAACCGTTTCTTATTCGTTGTTATTGAATACGGATATGAATTAAAAATTAATTTTAAAGATATGAATATATTTTTTATATTGAGACCCAATTATGGTTGGCGTCAAAATCGATAACGTTTTCCGCGATTAAATTATGATTTCTTAACCAGATATTTTTCTGAGTGTACTTACCAAATCTAAGCCGGTTACAAATCCGTTCACCAGTCGAATCCAGCCGAGAATTCCTCGACTAAAATCGCCATTCGGCCGCAAAGACGTCTTCCCCGAGCTCGAATGTATGGAGAATCAGATGGCCGTCGCAATTAAGCAGTTATATCTTTGGCGCGCCATTCAATTTTTATCGCCGCGGAGTATTCAGCCCCGCAGGCGCGACATAATCGCGTTTCGCGCTCTGCTGCATCCAGAAATTAGCCCGTTCAACGGCTCGAGCGAAATTATCGCGAAACGATTGTTCCAAATTTCAGTGCCTATAACGTCGCGCTAGTTGGCCAGAGAAATCTAGCTAGCCGAGTCTACGATACGACCTGGGTCGACCCTCGCGCGATAAACGCTTCTAAAATATCTCTCCGCCTAAATTATACGATCGCCGTGACGTACTCGTATCTGTGACAGAAGTGCCTATTTACTCTCGCGTAAGTATAGGGGAGAGTCACGTAAATTAGACCGGTTAGTAATTTGAACCAATAACTTAGGAATACTTAATTCGCAAGTATACATTATTTAGACGAGCCTTGAATACTTGATCGGGTATCTGCACTGAGAAAAAAATGTAGTTCCGACCAAATTGTTTGGGTTGAAAGTTAAATTTCGTCAAAATAACCATTGTGTGTTTGTGACTGGACTGTATATAGTTGGAACATCAGGATTTTTGTCATTTCATTTAATAACATTCATTTTTTTGGTAGATAAAAATCAACTCAACTCCACTACTTTGTTAAATTAATTCGAGTTAGTTTGTCTTGACAAACATTTTTGTCAGACCAACGGTGGAAGTATAGTGTTAACTACACTGAAAAAAAATCACTTGATTCAACTATATTTTGAGGTTACGGGCGTCCAACTGAATTTATAGTTACTTGAGCAGATATTTAGTTGAAGCAGTTAAGTATCAAATTACTTCGATTAACTTTTAGTTACTCTAATTACATATTTGTTGAGATAACTGCACATTTAGTTGACCGCTCGAGAAGTTGTCGTTTGAAAATTTTTGTTCTCAGTTTGGTAAATGTTGGGCCGAGCCCCGGCCTGAATTTTACACTCAGAGAAATATCTGGTTGAAAGAACTATAATTTAACTAGAAATCGTAGTCGATTTTGGCGTCAACCATAATTCTACAATGAGAAGAATAAACAGCGAATGCAAGTAAATGGTTTTGTTGGCACTATTTATATCGATGGTTTGCTTGAGGCAAATAATGTTTGCTTGAATTTAGTCACTTTTCTCTCTTTAATCGAAACAAATATTACTTCACTCAAATAAACTGCCGACACGAATATTAGCAAGAAAACCTTTTACATGGAATCGTAACTTATTTTTCTCAGTGTATAGTTTTTTTTAGGCAGCGAGATGCCGATTATAGTAACACGAAATCAGGATCGCTGTAACCGGGTTAATTTGTAGCATGGTCGATAAATATCCCCAACCGTTTTTTTATATAGCTGACACTACCATGCAGTAAAATCTCTGATCTGCTTTTGTGGTTAATTCAACCATGGTGCATGGATATCATGAACTTGAAACTCATTTTTACTATAATCATGCAACAAAAATTATTTCGACTGTATTCATGATTTGTCAAACCATAAATCGCTACCCTAATGACAGAAGGTCATAATGTGAATTATGGATAGTTTTCATTATAATATTTATGATGCTTTGTCATATTAAAAGTCTTACAGTTACGCACATACCTATATGATTAATTAATTAATTAATTAGTTAATTAATTAATATGGCAAATGGCACTCTGCCATATCGTAGAGTGGAGTTTCACGAATGTCTATGTAAATATGTCCAAAAGGCAAAAAATGTTACATACGACCTTACGCTATCATGATAGCGAAATATATTAGGTAGGTACTAGAGCAACCAGGAAAATTCAACCTTGCGATTATGGTTGATTTTACCACCCAATTTTCTCTCAGTATATACGGGTCGATGTTCGACGAGAGAGTCCCGATTCGCCGTGAATAAACGTCGCGTCGATATAGACGAGTCACTTCGCAGGAACGAGCTTCGATCGAGCGAATACCATCCTCCCTCCCCCGTTCCCTTTCTCTGCACCGTCGACTTTCGCGTACAGGTACCTACCGCGCGATGCTCCTTTTCTCGACGCGCGCATCCATCGCTATCGCCGTCGCGTCGCGCAGCTCTACGGCAGCGCTGCTACCGCTGCCCTCGAGGCTGATTCAGCGGGTAACTGCCAATTTTGTCAATCAGCTACCGAAGCTACTTATACCAGTTTACGGTGAAGCGACCGGTTAACTAATGACCGCGTCGGATCGGTCGGGTACCCACCGTGGAGGGGAGGCCGTATCTTCCTCCCTACCTCTGCGATTCAACTTTCTGTCTCCTCCTCTTCCTCCTCCTCCTTCGTGCGACTCTGTTTCTCTACGATGATTATATATCTGTGGTACTAAGTCAAAACCCGACATGTCAAAAAAAAGCGATTTTTTGTTTTTCATGTCAATATGTACAGTCAGCAATGAAGAATATGATGGCAAAACCCGATATGGCTCCAAATCACCTACAACTTGTACATTTACAAAATAATATTCCGATTACGCTCTACGCCCATTGAATTGGTCGGTGGTTTGAAGCGTCTCCTGAAAAATCAACTTTCTTGACACATATCGGGATTTAACTTACAATTAGTACCACAGATATATGCATACCGACCTCGACCGGCGAAATATTGACGTCTCCTCGTTGGCGCGTCGCGCGTGTTTCTATCTCCCTTCTACCACGTCGTAAAAGCTTAACGTGTTTATTCGGCTGCATATAGTATTCTAGGTGGCTTGGATGCACTCCGCGGTGTAACGGGTTACTTGCTCTTTTGGAGCGCAAGTCACAACAAGAGAAGGAACTCGGTTTTTTTTTCTATAAAAAATCATCAACTTTTCGGTATTCCATTGAGATTTCCTCGATAAATACGTGATTTTCAAAGGCAGCATGAAGAAACACGTTGAACAGGAATGGTCGACCTCAGAAATGTAGATCTTCGATAAAAATTGAACAATCGAATTTTCAAGGGATACCTTGTAACATTGTACCAAAACTCAAAATCTCTGAAATCGATCGACTACCCTATTTTGTGTATTTTATCGCGCTGATTACAAAAATTATAATTATTCAGTCGGTATCGAAACGAAAATATAAGATATAGGGGTGATTTTGTACGCGAGAAATTTCGTTTCCCTCAGAAAATCGTCGGTGTCTCGGGGCTTTTTCAAAACGTCCTCAATAAATTCATGATTCTCGAAATCAGCATCGAAGAAATACATCGAATAGAGTGGTCGAGAGAGTTCAATTTCAGAAACTTCAATTTTTCTGACAACTTCACGGGTTAAAAACATTTTCGACAAAAAGTTAAATCTCTGGAAATCTTCTGGAATTATATTTTTCAGAATATGCCATCCCGTAAAAATTCGAGTGTCTCGCAGGTATACGCGTTCTTAAACGCGGCAGTTACGAAGCATCCCGCGTTCGTCGTTCGACCGAAGAACGAAGCACGTGTAGGCAGAGGGCGAAAGGATGCGTGTCTATACGCTGGCCTCTTTGGCGGTCCCAATATTTGTAGATGGCCCGATCTAATACATACCAGAGACCCCGGTGTGGGTATACGTGACAGATTAAGGACACTGAAGCAAATATCGTTGGCAAATATCGGGCTGTTTGCCTTAGCTGATGCGGGCTTAAAAATAACACTTCTTGAAAGCTCGGCACGCACGTCGCGGCGGCCGCTCGGAAACGAAGATCCGTGGAAAACGCACCTATTCCTGAAATAAACCTGCCGGTCGTCGGGGGATGAGCCGTATATCGTGACGCCGTCTCCTCGTCTTAACGTTTGCTCTTTTCCCCCTCGTAAGAGCTATCGCACGCGCGAGAGAGAGAGAGAGAGAGCCACCCGTCGAGACGCAGCCGCGAGAGTTGTTTCAACCTTAGGCGTTCGCTTTCACGAATCCCTATCCCCGTACACCGCGTTATAGCCCTAATTCGAGTCACTTACGGGGTAAGCTGTGGGGTTTCCGTTCGTGTAGGTAGGTACATTATGTACCGTACGTCGTTACCAAAACAATAGAGAGTGTTGTACCTATGAGACGGACGAAAACTCGAATCCTTATCGTCCCGATGTCGCGGGTCCACGTATTCGCTAAGGGTCGGTTTGACCAAGTCTCTAACCACAAGTAAATATTTGAAAAGGGTAGAACGCAACGCGCTGAACGTCAATAGAGATTACATTCCTCAATGAAATAATCATGTCCGATAAAAAATGAGGTCGCGTGATGAGGGCGGCCCCGCATTTTTGTCTTTAAATCGTCATAATTGCTCAACTACCTCGATTTGAACGATCACCGGCTATGTATTCCTCCATTGAAGTGTCGCGAATACGATGATCATAATATGATAGCTCTGCATTCATTAGAAAAATTGAAAAAAATATATCAATGAAGCGTGACGCGGAAAATGCTGGGCCGTCCTCACTGTGCGACCAGATTCGCAGTAGAAATTTGGTCTGTGACGTTGCCAGCGACAACGCAATGCAAGTCGTGTCTCGTTACTGATCGCCGTATGACGTGCGCAACATCGCGCTCCGTAATACAGGGGCGGGGCGGCCCTCATCACGCGACCAGAAACGTTGGGTGAAAAGGCGCGAGCTCAGAAGGGTTAAAATTATTTGCTTGCTCCTGTAGTTCTCGCTGCATGTATTTTGTTCAACTCTGGACAATAAACTGAACAATCAATCAATCAATCAATCTCTCTCTTTCTCTCTCTTTTTCTCCGCCACCCCGCAATAACAGACAGTACATTTTTCTTCGTGACATCCGGGAACGAAGGGAAGAGAAGGTTCCCGCGCGACTTCTCCGATTCACACGGATGACGAAGCCTCTCGAGAGTATCGCTACTCGCTCGAGTGTCGCTCGTGGAGGAGCTTCCTCGCCATTCCCGCGTCTTCTTCGTCCCTCTACGACGGTATATCGATTGCATCGAGAATTTTCGCCACGCGTCATCCGAAAAGTCGGAGAAGACATCCGAGTGCGAAGGAGGGAGAGACTGTGATAGCGCGGCGGTCAGCAAGAATTCGGTAAGGGCCCCGGGATCGCTTAATGAGTTGGACAAACGTTTTGTCGCGAGTTTCTTTGCTGTCCGCCTCTTCGAGGGTCTGATTCGGTGGCGAAGAGAGAGGCGACGCGCGGGAGGTGGGGAGAGAGGGAGCGAGTAAAGCCGTGCGGGAATCGAAGGAAGGAGAGCGGGAAGACTTTGGCCGGGGTGGCAGGTAGAACCGTAAGAGCGATCGATCGCGACATTGTTCATCCCTCGGCGTATATACACCCACACGCCCCACTAAACCTTCCACCGCGAGCACTGATGAATGGCGCTTTAGCAACGCTTTACCTACAGTCGCGCGGGCGAATATATGCCGCCAACATCTACCATCGGGCCCCCCTTCACCGCTCGTCGCTCTCGATCCGACGGCGACGAGTGCGATAACGCGTTCTTCCTCGATTTTAATTAACCGTCCGAAAGATCCGTGAGTGGGTAACGAAAGGCGGCGGGGTGGTTTCACGTAAAGCAAAAAATGACGCGACGTCTCACTCGCACTGCCTCCGTCGACCTTCGTGCAATTACGTTCTGGTGGAATGTCCGCGTGATGGTGGAAACGCGCGTCCTTTTCGTGGAATCGAAAGGTCGAGTCGTTTTCCTGAACTTCGTTGTACGCACTGAGAAAAATGGTACTGATAAAATTGTCCTTCGATATTGGATCACTAAAACATAAGGATTTACGTCCTTCTGATACGAAACGAGTTCTTATTTCGGAAATTCTCGTTTCTAAATGTACACTGAAAAAATTAATTTGGTCAATTTAACCGAAATCTTGGAGACGATGACCAAATTGTTTGGTGAAATATGGATCCTCCATCTGTGTTGGGTTAAGCTGACTACTTCTTGATTAGAAATATTAAACATTTGATTAGAATAACTAGATATTTGGTTCAACTGATCAGTATTTTGGTTAGAATGACAAAACGCATCTAATTAAATGCGTCATTTTAACCTAATTATTTTTCTCAGTGTATAGATACAATTATTCCTAGTGCCTTGCACACATTCTTCTTTCAAACAAGCATAATAAATTTTTCTTTAACTTTAAGTAAAACAAATCGCTGTATCAAGGCCGCTAAGACGTTTTAACCTCTTATTCTTAAATATTTAAGGATACAAGATTCTACCAATATACACATCTTACCAGTACATAGATTACATAGAGAAATATGTACATGGATTAAAAGTAGGGTAATGTCCCAGTTTCTATATAACTTTGAACGCGATTATCTCAAAGTGCAGTAGAGATATACGAAAAATGTAGACCACCCTTTTTGTAGTAAAAACTGAAAAAATCATTAGGAGAGTCGAGGAGGAGGAAACTCATCCTGGAAAGAAATTGAAATTTTACATTTATATTTTCCCATGCTTACTAATATTACAGGCAACGGCCATACTATGCTGAATACACTGGTTCTCGTCCTTCCGGTAGTTCGGTCAGTTTGTTAGCCGCGTCACTCACGTGTACCCGGGATTTACGACCCCGGGGAGATCCGTACCTAGATCGCGTGGCGACCGAACATAAATTTGGTCCTTCGAGCCGGATATCAGTGACGGAATAAAATCAGTCCGCGAATATTCAAATCGGGTTGTGCAGATTTCAATCCACGAGCATACAACTACCGGATTCCAACGACGGAATCAAATCAGTTCACGAGTGCTAGCTACCGGTTGGCGTAAGATTCAAGTATCGCGACCGCGCAGTGAAAACCGACTGTTCGCGAATTCACTAGTGAGTAGATCGAACGTTTTCGTGCGTGTATCAGTGACTCTTTTCGGCCAGTGTGTGTCTCAAGTTTCAAGTGGGTGTACCGTGCACGCATTAGCAGCACCATGACGGAGAGAGGAGCATCAGCGCCAACATCGAAAGCCGAGCAGGTGAAGACGCTCGTCATCCGACGCGGACACATCAAGACACAGTTGACCAACTATAAAAAATTCATCGACGCCTTCGCAAGGGAGCAGGATCTAGATAGGCTTCAGATCAGAACAGAAAAACTCGACGAGATGATGAAGAATCTAGAAGACATACAAGTCGCCCTGGAAGTTCTCGAACCTGAACAAAATCACGATCAGGTAGGTTTCGAAATGACCGAAGCGTATTACGACCTCCTCGCAGAAGCCAACCGGTATCTCCGGCCAGCAACTCAACCTCAGAGGGCAGGAGCAACAGCCTCATCGGACAACCAGTCTGGTTACGCAACCAGTCGACAGATCGCCACCATCAAGTTGCCTAAAATCGATTTACCAAAGTTTGATGGAGCGTACGAAAATTGGTTGGATTTCCGCGACGCCTTTACATCAATGATCGGCAATCAAGACCAATTATCGAATGTTCAGAAGTTACAGTACTTGCGGGCTTCACTCACCGATGAGGCAGCAAAGACGATTAAATCATTCGAAACAACCAGTGACAATTACATACAAGCATGGGAGCTGTTAAAGGTGACATATGACAACAGTCGACTAATCATCCAGCGTCACCTCAAGATGCTTTTCGAGCTTCCCACTCTTCGGACGGAATCAGCAGAAGAGATACGGAAACTCACCAACAGCGTCCAGCAGCACTTGCGCGCCCTGAAGTCACTTGGAGCTCCGACGGAGTATTGGGATATCATAGTAAGTCACATGGTCATTTCTAAACTTGACCGCCACACCCTGCGAGAGTGGGAAAGGACACTCACTACCACGACGACGCCCACCTTCAATGAGCTACTTACGTTCCTGAGGCAAGCGGCCTCGTATTCGGACTCGTCGCTTACGATTTCGAGCCGCTCTTCAACTACGCATCTGGAAACCGTTACCACATCGAAACAGGTACGCAAAGGGGGGCATTCGACTTTACTCACAAACGTCAAGCAGGATACAAAATGCCCAATATGCGAGGGAGATCATCCGCCGTACTGGTGCGGAAAATTGTTAGCATTAACAACGGCTGAGAGAATTGAAGCCGTCAAAACCGCAGCACTGTGTCTCAATTGTTTGCGTGCTGGTCATCGGTCACCACAGTGCACTTCCTCAAGGTGCCCGAAGTGTAAGGGTAAACATAATGGATTACTGCACCTCGACGGAGGAGCCGCTCAACACACCACGAGCCTATTAAGCACCGACGATCAACCAGCATGACTAGCGTCGAGCGCGCCAGCCGTTCGCGCGATAACGACGTTGGCATCGAGCATTCTGAGCAAAGATATATTATTGACGGCTGTCGTAAACGTACACGATAAGGAAGGCCATCATCACCGCTGTCGGACACTCCTTGATACGTGCTCCAGCACTAATTTCATTACAGAACGTCTCGCGAGGTCATTAAAACTCCCAATGGAGAGATGCGAAATCCCAGTCGGAGCGTTGAACAACGCCAACACGATGGCTCATTTTGTGGTCAGGGTGACCATGGAATCCAGACTAAATGGATACACACGGACGCTTACTTATCTAACAGTTCCCAACATCATAGGGTTACAACCGAGCGAACCGATCGATAGGAGTATACTCAAGATTCCTAAGAATGTTTCGCTAGCCGATCCATCTTTCCATCAACCAGCCGAAGTGGACATGCTCATAGGATCTGGACCCACGTTAGCAATGATGTGTATCGGTCAGGTAAAGCTTAATAAGGACGACCACCCTGATCTCAGACTGCAGAAGACGCAATTAGGATGGGTCATCGGGGGGGGGTGCAGGCAGCACTAACCCATCAGACATCAAGCGGACATGCTTGGCTACAACGAGCATCGAGGAATCGATAAGCAAATTCTGGGAGATCGAAGAGGTACCACAGCGACTCCATTTATCCTCTGAAGAACAGGCATGCGAAGACTACTTCCTCAAGACCGTTGCCCGAGAGGTAAGTGGCAAATATGTCGTGTCACTTCCTTTCAACGACAAGCAATGTAAGTTGGGAGAATCAAGATCATGCGCCGAGAAGCGATTCCATGGGTTGGAACGCAAATTCAAGAGGGACCCCAACTTTGGCGACCAATACAAGGCCGTTTTCAACGAGTATTTGCAACTGGGCCATATGACCGAAGCCAGAGAAGACAGCCTCGACGAGGAAGGTTTCTACCTGCCGCATCATGCCGTTATCAAGGAGACCAGTACGACTACGAAACTCCGAGTTGTCTTTGACGGATCGGCCAAATCCAATTCCGGAGTTTCCTTGAACAACGCCCTCATGGTTGGTCCCACCATCCAGGATGACATCTTCTCACTACTGCTCCGATTCCGCACTCATCGGTACGTCATGACTGCAGACATAGAAAAGATGTACCGCCAAGTCTGGGTCAGGGAGGAGGATCGTAAATACCAACGGGTGATCTGGAGGAATCCGCAAAATGAGATGAAGGTATACGAGCTCAACACGATTACCTTCGGATTATCTGCGGCTCCATATCTAGCCATCCGATGTTTGCACCGGCTAGCCGACGATGGAGCACATGCCTATCCGGTTGCGTCACGCATATTAAAACGCGATCTGTACGTCGACGACGTCCTCACTGGAGCAAACACAATACAGAAGGCTATCAAAATTCGCAACGAACTCATCGAGTTACTTCAGCAAGGAGGCTTCAATTTACGACAATGGGCCTCTAATGATACTCAACTTCTGAAGGGACTGACCGAAGGCAGCACTCGGCGAAGATTGCACAAAGAAGACTGTACCATCAGGACTTTGGGGGTCGATTGGGACTCTCAGTCGGACAACATCACCTACACTGCAGAATCGATAAAACCTGGCGACAAGGTTACAAAGAGAGTCATCTTATCTCAAATCGCGAAGATCTTCGACCCTCTGGGACTTTTAGGCCCGGTGGTATCCAGAGCAAAAATCATGATGCAGAATCTCTGGCGGCAGAGTTTGACTTGGGATGAATCTGTTCCGTCCAATATCCACACTGAGTGGACCACGTTTGTAGCGCAATTCAAAATTCTTAATAATATTGCATTTGAGCGACAGATGATCATCACGGACGCCAGAGAAGTACAGATGCATGGTTTCTGCGACGCGAGCGAACGGGCATACGGAGCCTGCATATACATCAGATCCGAGGATCAAGAAGGACGAGGAGAAGTGGTGTTAGCATGCGCCAAATCCAGAGTAGCACCTTTGAAGAATATCTCACTGCCTAGGTTGGAATTATGCGGAGCATTGCTACTGGCAGAACTGTATGTGTCAACACGACGAGCTTTACCAATTGCCGTCGACCGGACGGTGTTCTGGTCCGACTCCACCATCACTTTGCACTGGATTAATACCGAACCACATCGACTTCCAACGTTCATCGCAAATCGAATTTCTGCTATACAAGAGAAGACGGACGCCAGCACTTGGAAACACGTACGGTCAGCTGATAACCCAGCTGACCACCTATCCCGAGGCCTGTCACCATCCGAATTTATGCAAAAATCAAACTGGGAAAAAGGACCGATTTGGTTACGACAATCTGAATCTGCGTGGCCACAGTTGGATTTGATATTCCCATCAGAAGTTCCTGAACAACGAAAAGCGTATTGTCTTACGCTCAACACGGAGAGGAACGAAATTCTCCATCGATACTCCTCAATCATCACACTTCGGCGTACAGTGGCCTACTGTCTCCGAGTCAAACGAGGCAATAACTTCGAGGGACCTGTGACAGCCGAAGAAATCGAACAGGCAGACCGTCGGATTGTACGGTGTGTTCAACATGCAACTTTCGTCGAGGACATCAAGGAACTGAAGAAAGGGAACGGAACATCACGGAGTACCAGATTGAAATCACTCAACCCGTTCCTAGACAATGACGATTTGTTACGTGTGGGAGGACGATTGAGGAACGCCGATGTTCCCTACGCACAACGACATCCAATGTTATTGCCAAAGAATCACCACGTGACAACAATGCTCATCCGTTACGAGCATTTGAAAAATCATCATGCAGGTACGCAGACAACTCTTTACGCACTACGACAAAAATATTGGATTCTAGACGGCCGGAATCAAGTCCGGAAGGTCATCCGACAATGCGTCAAATGCATCCGTGCTGATCCTCCTCCAATCAATTACGTCATGGGTCAGTTGCCCCGGGCTCGAACCGCGGAAGCTAGGCCATTCAGTAACACGGGGATCGACTACTGCGGACCATTTTTCATCAAGGAGAAGAAATTCCGCAATCGAACTCGTGTGAAGGTTTACGTGGCAGTGTTCGTATGCCTTGTATTGAAAGCCATCCATCTGGAAGTAGTCAGCGACTTGACTACAGACGGGTTTATGGCGGCACTCAAACGGTTCATCGCTCGACGAGGAAAACCACGGCACATATACACCGATAATGGCACGAATTTCGTTGGAGCTAGGAACGAGCTAGCCGAGCTCTCCACCATTTTTTCAAACGAATCACAAGATCCTCGCATCCAAAGGGACCTTGCCAATGAAGGTATTACGTGGCATCATACTCCTCCACTAACGCCGCATTTTGGTGGACTATGGGAAGCTGGCGTAAAATCTTTCAAACACCATCTGAAACGGATTTCCGGAGAGCAATTATTCACCTTCGAGGAATTCAATACGTTAACAATCGAAATCGAGGGAATCCTGAATGGACGCCCCTTGACGCCTATATCCACAGACCCCAACGACATCAATGTCCTCACTCCCGCTCATTTTCTAATCGGTGATGCACCAAGGAACCTACCCGAAACAAATTTTGAAGCCGTTCCATCAAACCGATTATCCACTTGGCAGCATATTCAGAAGGTGAAACGACATTTTTGGATGCGGTGGCAAAAAGAGTATATCAGCGAACTCACCACGCGGAGCAAGTGGACCAATGGATCACACGACATCAAAGAAGGGACCATCGTCATAATTCGAGAGGAGCGACTACCACCGAACCAATGGGCATTGGGTCGAATCACCAGGACTTATCCCGGAGACGACGGGATCATTCGAGTCGTGCAGGTGACAACCGCAAACGGTACTTTCAAACGAAATGTGAAAAGACTCGCACCCTTGTTCGATGAACAAGGTACAAACAATCAGTAGTTAAAGCGTACTCGATAATTTGTACAGTAATTGCGCAATTTCAGCTAGGATACTAGAGGTATCATCTTAATATTTTAGGTCATCCAGGTTACATTAATTTAAGATATAAGCAGCAATACATCATTCTATTGTTCCAATTGCAATACATGTAAGCATGCTAGTTTTAGTTTCTCTCTCCGTTCGCAACGGGGGGAGTATGTTCCGTCGCACCGAACGACGGAACCCCAAAATAGCCCGATCGAACATTCACGATTTACCGCTAATCCTATCTTCGAGGAAAGGGTTTGTTTCGGCAATTACGCCGATGGCAAACCACCCGAGTTCACGCTTTCCTGGAAGGTAGGTATGAAACGGTACTCGACGCGTCGTTCCCTTCGGTACACGCTTTAATGTGTACCGCATAATCTTTACAATCGGCAGCCTCGAAAGTAGGAATGTCGAATCCAGGCGATGACCGATCGGGGGGAACCTTATACCTGGCGCATTCCGATCCGACGATTAGCCAATTTAGGGTAACCGGACGCTTCCTCACGATCGAGAAAGAGCGTCCGGTATTCTTGGACATTTGGATACGTCATGCGGGTACCGTTAGCCACGGTACCCCGCTTCTTGGTTACCGAGTCTCGAAGGTTCCCAGCGTCATCGCCTGCTCCCCCGACATTCCTCCTTCGACCAATAAGGGTGCATAGCGTCAAGCGACGCTACCCCTTCCGCCTACCAAAGGACGGTTAATATAAGTCGGAATCAGCCGCCGTTGCTTCAATGTACTATCTACCGTCAATCATCAAGTCAGCAACGTGCGGAGTTCCGTGTATAACCCGTCTCGCAGTCGTTAAGACCACCAAGGTTCTTTTGGCCGAGCCAAACGGGATATCGCGGAACTATAGTGCATTCATGCAAAATCATTGAAACAGCCGATAGGTTGAAAAATACCTTCCGGTAGTTCGGTCAGTTTGTTAGCCGCGTCACTCACGTGTACCCGGGATTTACGACCCCGGGGAGATCCGTACCTAGATCGCGTGGCGACCGAACATAAATTTTTTAAAACAAGGAAACGAGAAAAAAAAAAAAAAAAAAAAAGAAACATACGAGAAAACAAGATCTCGTAAACTTTCAATTTCTAAAAATAGGTTTTTGCCAAGCCGGCCTTTCCTATATAGCAATAATATTATATAAGATAAGTAGTACCAAATCCGTGATCCACACGTATCTAATTCACCAACCCAACCCTTAATCGGTACGGAGACCACGTACTGTGGGCACCGTGGCGGATGGGGAAGGGGATGGATAGTTAGATATCGCATAACGTATAAGTGTACATAGCGTATACATAAAAGGAACAAACGTGTAGGTTAAGCTCAAGAGTGCAGGAACTACAAGTACGAAAATATTCGAAGATGCAATTTATGCGTTTATTATATATACATGCATACTTGTACATATGTTGTCACTGTAAATAAATGTTTTTATAAAAAAAAAAAAAAAAAAAAAAGGTTCTCGTTTGATCACCAAAGTTAAGCAGCATTGGGCGCGGTTAGTACTTGGATGGGTGACCGCTTGGGAACACCGCGTGCTGTTGCCATCTTTTTTTTTCTTCAGAATTGATAGGAAATAATATTTTGATTTTACGCGGAAAAAGCACCGAAACGATCCAGAGGCATCGTATTTGATTTACAGGTACAGTCGGTGCGATATTTGTTGAACCAAAATTCCTAGAAAACTGCTGCATCACTTTCTTGGAATACCTAGCGTGTTTCTTTGTGAGTGTATAATCCTATGAATTTTCCGTTTAATTTTTTATTAAAAGAAATCAATGGAGACGAAAAAAAAAAGGAAGGAATTTAATAACACCGAAAATTTGAAGGTACGCCACTGTTTGAAAAGCGTCAGACCGTTGCGTTCCGAGAATACCGCCTTATCGTTTCCAATTTTGGCTCAACAAATATCGTACCGACTGTACATTAAGAAAAATAATGTGGTCAATTTTACCAAAATCCTGGAGACCATAACCAAGCCGTTTGGTGAAATATGAATCCTCCATCTGTGTTTGGTTTGACTGGCCATTTTCTGGTTAGAATAACTAGACATACATTTGGAATAACTAAACATGCAGTTAGAATAACTAAACACGATTAACCAAATACGTTTTGTCATTTGAACCAAGTTATTTTTCCAGTGTGGTGAAATTATACTACCCACACACACAGAGATCCCCATTTTTCTCAGTACGAGTACATAGATCGAAAACGGTGCGATTCATACGGACACATCTTATTTTACACTAAATAAACAGACCAATTACTGCTAATCGAGTTACACGCGTGAAAACGTACGTTTACTCGCGTGCGAGCAGTTCGAGTGCGCACCGATGCAACAGTTTCCCTTTAACGAGTGAAATAAATAAGACCGCGGTAGACGTAGTATAACTTTAATAATGGGTCGGTATGATAATTGAGGCATAAAAGATCGAGTAATCTCCCGGTGAGATTTGTACGGGAATGGACGGACGTATATACCTACGTATACGGACGGATGCCCATCGCGCTCGCATCGTGTATGCCGCGGGAGTCAATTTGCGTCGGAAAATAGCAACGCGAAATTGTTTCGTCTAAGATGGCGGTTAATTTACCCGCGGATTCCTTCGACGGCGGTGGGGGGAGGTCGAACGATCACGGCAGTGGTTACCGCGGCCGTGTAACCCTTCCTCTCCGCACACCTACCGCAGGGAATCGAGTGAAATCTAATCACGAATAAAAGCGAACTCGATATTCGACGAGACGTGTTATCAGTAGTCCAAGGAGGAAGATCGTAATCGAACCGCGTAAAATTCCCCCGGAAATTCGCGCTAATTGTATCTTCCACTCGCTTCGTCTTCCGAAAGGGGTTCTGTTAAAATTTGGAAAAAAATTCGTAAAATATTTCAATGTCATCTAAAAACCGCACTCTACATTTCAGACGGTATAATATCGTTACCGATTTCTCAACCGATCTCGCGATCGGTATCTCCGGAATTACCGATTTCCCTGGAACAACGAAATTGGACAGCCTCTCCCCGCGCGAGATTTCGGAAGGCGTAACGTCTATATAATGCCTGCCTACCTATCCGTAAGCCGAACGATCGGCCGGATAGCCGTATACGGCGACGAGAGATCACCGATATCCTACCTACATAGATGTATATTCGACAGTAGGCGATTTTAGATACAGATATAGCGCGGCTGTACACTGTGATGGGTCCTTTGCATGTCGTGATTCGTGTTAGCGCCCGAGGCTGCCCAAATGACCAGCCATAAAAGTTATAATGAGCCGGGTTCGTAGTCGATCGCTCCGTTCGTCCGCCTTTCCTCCCAACTACACAGTTGGCACTCGCGGTGCGCTCGTCCAATCGTCCATTCTTTCGTCACAGTCCGGCTGTCCTCTCGTTTCGGCATCCCTCTCCTTCGCCCGCTCCGCCGCCCGGTCCATCACGTCCCTCTTCCTCGCATCGGGGCAATCCACTCCTCCGGTGGCAGCGGCGGCGACGGCCCGCGCGTCCACCACCTCTCTCGCTCGCGGGTACAGTCGAGTGGTCCGCCTAAAAGTATCTCCGCGGGCATTTTTTCTTCCGATCGCGCGCCTCGGCACGTTCGACTATTATCGAACGGTAGGAATGTTGGAAATTGAAGGAGTTCCGATTCCAATGTACGATCGCGCGTTAAACTGCGGAACGCCATGAATGAGTTCCGATTCTGCAGCGATGTGGACGTATTACACAGACCACTTTTGGTGTTAAATAACGATGGCGTAAGAGATGTGGTATATATAGGTCCATATCGGTGAAATGGTGTTAAAAATTAACACCACTTGTTTACTGTGTACGATCGGGTCTTAAACTGCGGAACTCGATTCGGTATAATTTCCAATTTTTTTAATCGCAGATTCGAAAACTCAAGACAAAATTATTCATCCCGTATTTTATCATTTTTCATTTTCGGCGTTATTTCCACTCGAAAACGTCATTTTGAAGTGCAGCTACGTCATCATGCTGTAAGCCTAACTCTCGCACTTATTGATTGACATAAGTGCGTCTCCTTTGCATTTCGATGACGTCACAACGTTAGAGAGAGAGAGCGAACATTTTCTTTTTCGCGCGACATTAAATACGTATACAGATTACAAATTGAATTCAAAAATATGAATACTTTTTTATGAGAGGACCGAATTTTTAAACGAGTGACGCGAAACGTCTCGACCGCGATATTGTCTCGTTATATAGTAAGAATTTTCTGATATCAATACAGAAAGAACAAGACTCCACGGAAAAAAAGAACCAGCAATTTTTACTGCTTCGTCCAGCAGCACTGAGACTCGAGCTTATTTTCAAGAATTTTTACGCAGACGACATTTTTATTTACCGTATTAAACAGCACATAAAGCAGTCTATGTACTGTTTACAACGGTAAATAGAAATGTCTCCCCTGTAAAGATTCCTGAAATTGAGCTCGAGTCTCAGCACTCCTGGACGAAGCAGTAACAATATCTGTTCTTTTTTCCGTATCGAAACGAAAGACGATATCGCTTGCAATCCGAGCGATATCCCCGAAGTAAGAAAAACGTGAAAATCCTCGCGTTTCGTCGAGCAGTCCGTCGAAGCTCCGTCTCCTGCCGCGCGTCTCCGAGGAATCGAAGAGTCGCGACGGCGATACGGTTTCGCCTGTTCTTTTTATGAATGGATTCGGCAAAAGTTTCATGACACTGTTCGCGTCGCGAGCCGTATAGCGCGCTGCACATATATACACCCGCGACCGGTCCCCATGGCGTACGAGATCTGCCGAGCCGCGAAATTTTTTCTTCCCTTTTTCATTCCTCCTCTCCCCGACTTCTTCTTCTTCCCCTCCTCCTCCTCCTCCTCCTCCTCCTCCTCCTTCTCTCGCTCCCTCGCTTTATGCCAGTTCTTCAGAGCCCGCCGGTTCATTCTTTTGTCGAGAGCCCGCTGCATTTCGGCGATCCTGCACATGCTCGCCCTCGAAACGCCCGAATTACGGCGCGCGTAAAGGTGTGCCTAATGAAGCCGCAATTCGGCCATTCCGTCCGTTCCTCAATTCCGTGCAAATTCTCCGGCCGATTAGAGACGCGCACGGAGTGGTTCTCCTTGGACTTTTCGCTCGGCACATGAGGTGTAATGCCCCGCGATCGCGCGTATAGCTGTGCTCCGTATACCTGCGCTGAGAAAAATAAGCTGCACTGCGCGAGAAATTTATAGGTCGCACACAGCAATAAGTATAGCTATGAGATAGCTATATTTTAAAGCTAAATGAGGTTAACCGGACAGTATAGGTACACTGAGAAAAATAACTTGGTTAAAATGATAAAATGCATTTGGTTGAAAGAGTTTAGTTATTCTAACCAAAATACCAATAAGTTCAACCAAATATCTAGCTATTCTAACTACATGTTTAGTTATTCTAATTACATGTCTTAGTTATTCCAACCAGAAGATGGTTAATTTGACCAAACAAACGGAGGATTCATATTTCATCAAACGATTTGGTTATGGTCTTCAGGATTTTGGTTTGATTGACCAGGTTAATTTTCTCAGTGTGATATATAAGTGTCAAATAGTAACAAAAAAGCAATACGTATTGCTGAAATAACTATACGCATAGCTGAAATAGAAATACGTATTGCTAAAGTAACTAGAACATATTCTTATATTAATAAACTACTAGCGTTGCCGTGCAACTTATAAAATTTCTCTCAGTGCGGTTAAATTGACAAAACGCATCTGGTTAAACGAGTTTAGTTATTCTAACGAAAATACTCGTCAGTTTAACTAAATATTTAGTTATGCAAACTATACGTCTGTCTAGTTATTCTAATTAAAAAATTGTCAGTTTAATCAAACAGATGAAAAACATCCATATTTTACTAAACGGTTTGGTCGTCGTCTCCAGGATTTTGATTAAGTTGACCAAGTCATTTTGTTCAGTGTAGATATTATATAGCTCCCGCGCGCGCCACGACGAAAGTCATACAGCGCTCTCGTTTGCTCACCTGCTCGTAACGGAGCGACGACGCAGCGAATGGAAATCATCGCGACACCCGGGAATCGTCAGAGTACGATTCATCGCGCGCGGCGAACAGGTGACAAGACCCGCGCTGCTCGCACGCAAGCGCCTTTAAGCCGACGAAAAAAACGGGACCTTAATAATACGAGGAAGCGATGTTGTTTCACGACCATATGGACACTTTCGGGTATTATGATAATGCGCTGAGAAATTATACGCGCCGCCCGTGTGAGAGCGGATGGGGAGTAATTCTCGTGACGTATGCGGCGAGCGCACACGGCCGTGATCCACGAAGTTATCTGCCGCGGAATGCGAGGATCACGCGTATTTATTCGAGAAATCGAAAGCGCGTTTGAGGCTGCGTACGTCGCATCGAGCGCGCAGTAGGCATGGGCATACACTGAGAAAAATGGATACTAATAAAATTATTCTTAAGTTTTTGATCGCTAAGGCAAGGATCTAGGGTAAATCCGGGATAGGTTCCCCGGTTTAAGAGCAAGTTCAAAACCGATTATCTCGAAATTAGTTGTCGATATCGAAGAAAAGTTTAAATAAAAAATGTTTATTTATATTTGGACGTCGTTATGCATAACTTGACTAAGCGCCAAATCGCCAATTTGGAGATAATATCACCATCTAGTGTCTATAGACGTAATCTAATTATAAAAAAAATAATGGGCTTATAAAAACCTTTATTTTTTTTAAATGATCAAAAACGCTAAACGCCAAATTCTCCATTTACTTCTTGGAATTACGTATTACATGACCAATCGCCAATTTCAGACGGGTTTTAGTCGCCTGGTCAACTAATTTCTTCTTAGTACTTTTGATGTCCATATGAAAAAGGAATTCCAACTGATGAATAGTTTTTTTTTCCGGAGAGCATAAAACTGAAAGTCATTTTCCTCAATTCATTGAAATGGCGCTTAGTCAAGTTATGCATAACGACGTTCATTTGTACTATAAAAATAATATTTTGCAGTTTTCATATATCACACGTTCAAAGTTAAACAGAGACTGGGGCATCTGTTACACTTTCACCCTATATCCTTCTGCTACGAAATAAGTTGTTGTTTCAGAAATTTTCGTTTCTAATTGTTGTAATACAATTATTCTTATTAGGTACCCTGCGATACATTCTTCTACTAGCAGGCATAACTTTCCTAATTATTGCAATACAAATCGCTGCATCAAGGCTGTCATGACGTTTAAATCTCATATTCTTAAATATTTAAGAATACGAGGTTCTACCAATTATTTGTAATTATCCCAACAGTAGGACACGTCCTAGCAGTCAAATATAATTTGAATATAATTCAAATTATTGAATGAAATAAAAAGAAACGACTAGTGGAAAGAAATCTTCAATAAATTATAAGGACATACATATATAGGAAGTGCCATTATTAGTACTATTTGGTTCAACTTACTAGTATTTTGGTTAGAATAACTAAACTCATTTGACTAGATGCGTTTTGTTATTTTTACTAACAATAAGTTATTTTTCTCAGTGCGGGTATGCTACCAGTTGAAATGCATAGGTACACTAATCACTAGAATCACCATATATATATATATATATAATTGTCCTACAATATCCTTACTAGGTAGTAATAGAATTATACTACCCACACACACACACACACACACAAATGATCCATTTTTCTCAATATACAGACGCAGCGGCGTGGAGAAAAGAAAACCAACAAATCCAGAAAGGCGTCGCGATATTTCGAGTGCATATATACGAATGAAATATCATTCACTTTAAGGACGTCGGCGAATGTGCGGTCATTAAATGGATGCTGCGCAGCGGCGCGGTGCGTCTTGCCTTTTCGGATCGTGCGGCGTGGAGCGCGGACAAAAGCCACGTTACCGTGGTACTCGCCCCATTGTGAATTCGTTCCGACACGTGTGTTTGACCACATTTCCTTTCACGCCCCGACACTTTTCTCTCGTGTCGATGAACGCGGCCTATACACTCTCCTCGTGCGATTTACAGCGCCGTGAGTGTAATGACGTGCGGGAAGAGAGTATGCATATTTTATGTAGCGTTGGTTGTATCAAAATGTACAGGTGGGGTATACAGACACACAGGGGTATACATACACGTATAGGGTGACGTTTACATACAGACGACTCTCTCTCTCTCTCTCTTGATAATCCTCGACTTCGCTCCGAGAGAAAAGTGGGTATAGTAAAATCAATCATAATCGCAAGGTTGAATTTCCTGGTTGCTGATACCAGATCTATAATTAAATAGATCATGAATGCAGTCGTAATAATTTTTATCACGTGTGGTTATAGTAACAACGAAATTTCAGTTTATGATAGATAACCATGTACTTTGAATGAATCTATTAACTGTAAATGCAGATCAATAGCATTACTGTATGACAATTTCCTTTAAATATCATCGTGGAAGAACGGACCATTACGGCAAGGACTATTGAAAGTGGGCAACCCGCAAAGATCAACCCTAATTGCGTAAGCTCCGTTTCTCTCTACACAGCACGAAAAACAGTGGATCCCCATTTGCGTTCAAACATTTGATATTTTCATTCGTCGCTCGTAAATAAGCCAAACTGATTGTTTCGCGGAGCTTACATATATATTTAGCCTATATGGACATCCGCGAGCCCGACGAAGCTCTCCGTCGCGTCTCCTCGCATTCAAACGAACCCAATGGTAAGTAAACTCGTTCGTATAGGCGCGGGGTACACATATGCATATAATGTGTACCAGAACGCAAGAGAAGCCCGCGTTTATTGTCCTGTTGGGCGTTGTTACTAACTGCACGAGACATCGGTTTATTGTAGTCAAGGGACATTAACCTTAGTGCGACAGGGCGGGGGAGGGCGCGCGCGTGGAATCCACCCTTTTATGGCGGCTCCACTTTGATTAATTATGAATTGCTTATGGAAACCAGACGGGGAAAGTCCGAGGTGCTCCTCTTTCGATCATTACTTTCGAAGCGTAGCGAATGCACTCGCGCGCGCCACGCATCCGTCGGGTCTCGCGGTGAGATACTCTAGCGCAGCTCACAGGCTCACGTCACACGTGGCGGTGAACTTTCTTTCGGAGACGCGAAATGAATCGAGAAGAAGAGGCAGACTTTTTGTAGTAATTTATTTAAAGGATTGTCGCGCGTACAACGCATTGAAAACAAAAATTTCCAAAGCACAACCCCTCGGTTGGCCAACTAAATATACGGTTATCTAAACAAATATATAATTAGAGTAACTAAAATTTAGTTGAGGTAACTAAATGCTCAGCTGTGATTCAACTAAATATTTGTTCAAGTAACTACAAATTCAGTTAAACGCCTGTAACCTTAAAATTTAGTTGAATCAAACGATTTTTTTTTCTCAGCGTAGTTATTATAATATAATAATTCCACCATTCGTCTGACAACAAATTTTGTTGAAATAAACCGACTCGAGTTGATTTAACAAAGCAGTGAAATTTAACTAATTTCCATCTAGGTACTAATAAAGCGAATTTTATTAAATGAAACGATAGAAATTTACACGCGGTGGAAAAGGATTAATAATTTGTACACACAGTGTGAATCCCAAAATAACAGGGAATAACAGTGAAACATTGAATTTGTTAGTAGACGTAGCGTAGTCTTTATAGTTCGTAACAGTAGAAACCCGTAAACACCCGATACGTGTTAACGAGGAATTGAAGAGTGTAATTTCTAATTAGTCTAAGTGTCAAAAAGCTAAAATTGGGAAAATCGACAAAAGCAGGCAGATGCTTCAAAGGAATATAGTCGAGCATGTCTTGCAGATTTTTGAGTTTTAAGCCTCTACGTATGATTTTGCACATAGACCCTTTTCAGATGCATTGTAGTTTGCACTTAACGGCCGCTTTCAAAAAATATATATATTTTTGCAAATATGGCACATAGACTAATTAGAAGTTACACTCTTTAGCTGGTCAATTTTATCGTACATTGAGAAAAAAAAGTAGTTGTGACAACTATTTTGGACTCAACTGCTCCAGTTTTGTAATCAGTTAAGTCCAAAATAGTTTTCATAACCACTTTTATTTCTTTCCGAGTATAAACTGATGTTTGTACGTATCTACTGTTACGAACTGTAAAAGGTACGCTGTGGTCTAATAACAACTTGAGTGCTTTACCTCGAGGAACCCTATTATTAGGACAACTACAAAAACTCATGGGTTTTCCCCGTGATTTCTTACTGATCCTTTTTCTCCGCGTAATTATTCCAATTGATTGATCCACCCTTGAATTTTTAGCGAGACACCCGACGAAGAAGACACTCGAGAGATGTCCGCGTTGCGTTGATATTCCGAGCGTGAACCGGAGAACGTTTCACGCCGGATAGACACGTAAGCCGCGTACGATATTTTTAGGTGAAACGCAACTCCCGTTCGATTAATCATAATGCGGTAAAACGCTTTGGAAACGGACGTGAAGTTAAATGTCGGAGGCGCGCGAGGCGCACGGTTCTTAACGTATAAATAACCTGAATGCAACGTGTGTGCGAGGAGACCCGGTGTGGCCTCTCGTACGGCACGCAGCGCGATAGTGCCGAGCATGGGCGAGTACCGCGCGGCGCTCTCATTGCACAGGAAATCGTAATCTGTATTTTAATCGGGGAGGGGACCGAAATATCAGCCGGTTATTCGCGGAGTTTTAGAAATAGCGAGGTCGTGACGCGTCTCTTCCGTAGCGCGGTAGGTCCTGCGTCTCGCGGCTGACCGAGCGGATCTAACGATTCGAAGAATTCCGTTGCACCCTCCCGATCCTCCCGCTCGATCGGAGCGTCACTTCTGTCGCGCTTACGAGGTAGTAAGTAATGCGCGGTAGTGCGAGTGTGCTCACCGCGGGCGAAATAATTTTCAAACGAAAATAAAACTTCTCCCTCTTTCGTTCCTCGTTAGGCGTTACTATCTGAGAAAAATGGAGAGTTGTGTGTGTGGGTAGTATATTTCTACTTCCTGTGTGTGTGTAAGAACATTATAGGGCAATTATTGTGATTCTGATTAGTATATGCATTTCAACTGATAGCATATTCGTATTCTCTAATCGAGGTAAGGAAAAAGGACGTGTGTATGGGTAGAAACAATTGTCAAAAGTCAAAACAAAATTATTTCGACTGTATTCATGATCTCTTTAATTATAAATATGGTACTAGCCACCAGGAAAATTCTACTTTGCAATTATGGTTGAGTTTATGTAATGTAAAAGGGGCATACATTGACACACCACTTTACTTACTGGTCTAAAATATATTGCAAACTGAAGTTATCAGATTTGATAATGTATGGATAAGCAAGCCTGACTCTCTCTCTTTATATGATATAAGACGCATTTTATTTTACTACTTATCGTTTTTGAACAATGATTTTAAAACAAATTAACGTCAGATGTCAATCTTACCCCATGTTCTGTTTAAGATTGACACCTGTTAAAATTTTCATCTATAATCGGTTTAAGTTAATGTCAACCGCACGACGCTAACGGGGGATTACACGCGATTGGATTCGCCCGACGCTCGAAAATTCCATGCGTACACACACGCTTCTTCCCGGGCGCCATATCGTTCATATATATTAATCACCGCTAACGAACCCGCGAACTTAACCCTGTCACCGCGCCGCCAATCTCCGCGACCCCCGCACAACCGAACGAAGAGTGTACGCGAATGTTTAGGCGGGAAGTATGTACCTACGTATCTCTCTCTTCGTCGTATCCCACGCGATGACGTCGAGCGATCAATTATTTCCGCTAAAAAGTTTGTTCGCGAGTTACGTAACGTGTTAATATACGCGCGGGGATTGCGCATTTGGCGCGACACCAGGATTTTACAGTAATGACAATCGGGATAATAAATCAAGAGGGGCTGTAGGGGAGGGGAAGGCACGGAGGGGATGCGGGTCGAAAGCGTCGGGGTCCGCGTGAACAAATGTCTCTATTTCGGTGCCACCTCTCGCCTCTGTCCTTCTCCCCTCCCCCTTCCTCACTCTCTCTCTCTCTCTCTCTCTCTCTCTCTCTCTCTCTCTCTCTCTCTCTCTCTCGCCGCTCGTTGGACCGTAAAAATCACGAATCGCGGGGGAAGATTACGTCGGGTCTGGCTGGGCTAGGCCCCGTTCGCGCACATGGTGTTAACGCTTTACCTATAGCCCGCGCGCATGCTTGATCGGAGACGAATGGAACGGCTTCGCGCGCGAGCGCTCGGCGAGTAACTTCGACTTAAACGCGAACGCTCTCTCCTGAAATATACGCCCGAGCGCGCGTGCATGCTCAAATAAATGAGGAATTACGAGCGGGAAGAAACGGAGTGGACCGCGCCGAGGAGGAGGAGAGATCAGGAGATGGAGGGAAGAAGAGGAGTGAGCGGTAGGGAGGACGAGAGGGAAAATTGAGCGTCTCTTCCGTGTGCGGTTTACAAGCGCGCGTCAACCGCACGTAACGAAAGACGCGCGCACACGCCGTTTCCACCCTCCGGATAATTTTTAAATGGCGCTCCCGCAAATAGGCTTGTAATTAAAGGACAATTTACTATTTTCGACGCACGAACTCGCGCGGTCTCCTGCGCGCGGTCGAAATTAACATTCGCGTTTTTGTCTCCCGGACGTACGCTCCTCGTTTCTCTCTCTCTCTCTCTCTGCTTCTTCGCGACGCTCGTACGCGCGCGTCCTGCTTTGTACACTGAGAGAAAAGACGAGGGCGAAATTAACTTATTTTGTTGGGTAAAAATTATTCCAGTTAAAGGAACCACTTTTGTGTCAAGTATATCTTAGTATGAATTTAGTAACCATAACTACTATTAAATAGTTGTGTGTACTATTGAAATTAGTATGTGATAATTATAGTAACAAAAACCAATTTTAATAGTAAACTATTTTACTAATTTGAAATAGTTGAAACCATTTTTAGTTATAGTTAAAATCGACTACTGAAAACAAAGTTATTTTTACTATGAATTTACAGGTTACGGAAGATTGAGAGAAAATATGAGGGTTAAATTAACTATCTCGTTGGGTAAAAATGGTTGTAGTTATAGGAACCATTTTTTAATACTATAAATTTTACTACTCATTTAGTAACCGACTCCAAACAATTTTTATTCGGAAGATTTTTCGTAAAATAACAAATAACGGAAATAAATGAGATCTTCCCTTGGTAAATTCACACCTTATATATACATAGTATGTATATGTATATGTATAAGTACTACATATTATGTAGTTTCGCCATGTAGCTTATCGACCGTGGCGAACTTCAGATTGTCGCACGCGCAAGGATAATGAACTAATGATACATTCAGAGAAAAGTTTAATTGAATACGAACCTAGGTAGAAACATTTATTTGCCATAAATAAGGAATTTATTTACAAGGAGCAAACAGAAGTTTGCGATAAATAAATGTTTCACAATATGTACGCAAGCGTTTGCTTCATTCAAATAGAGATCTTTGTTCGATAAAAAAGAAATTCCTATTTGGAACTAATACATTTCCCAATAGGTTCGCATTCAAAGAAACTTTTCCCTGAATGTGTTATTCTTACGCTCGATTTCTCAGTTTCCGAATGAAGTGGATGTTATATCGCACGGTTTCGAAATTGTATCAGAGGCGTCAAAATTGAACGCTTCTTCCAATCGATCGACCGCCGGTTCGAATGGTCGACTAATCGAAAGTCTGTTTTGACGTATACTCGTACGAGTACAATTAATATGAGATACGACTATACGTTATCATATTTATGACATCACGAGATCCGTTAGTTAGTCGCGTCGCATCCTGTTTACGACACCTCGCATTACGCTCTACAGTTACTTCACCTCTGAACCGCGGCGCGTACGTTTAATTCGTCCAGTTTGCGTGGTTTCGTGCGAGACGACAGAACCGGAAATAAAACGCCTTCTTCGCGGTAGCTCCGTGGGCTCTCGCGCCCGCTAAGAGAGACGAGATCGCGCAAGACGGGGCCACATACTCGCGATTATGTCAGATCGGGTGGCGGATAGGCACCTGAGAATCTCGAGAGTCCGCGCGGCGAAGCGGTACGTACCATACGCGTCGGGCTCGTCACGACGCGCGCTGTGTGAAACGAGCAGCGCCGGCGGTCGAGACGCGTCACAGCCGGCGGTCGAAGGGTTGACGTTCGAGGCGCGTTCCTGCTAAGACGCGATGCTTCGGTTCGAATTATTTTCCCGCGAGAAAATTGAAATGTCTTTTCGAACATTGAGTCGCAATTATAGAATGACGAGTAGGAACCAATGGATTTGATTAACCGACTTCAAATACTCATGTTCTCCACGAGTCTCGAATTAATAGCAAGTAGAAATGTTATCGAGTCTTGCAATTAATTTAAGAATATTGAATCGGCATATTTTCACTGCTCCTGACCAATTTTTATACATCGAAGCTGCCCATTTAGACAAATGTACGTAATTTGTGCAGCAACTTTACGTACGTAGAGTATTAGCTCATCTGATGCATTAAGGTTGAGCGCTATATAAGTTATCATTAAGCAAGTATATGTGTGTCATTAAATGATGTCAATATCTAGTACAAATAAAATGCTAAACATTTATTCAATATACCGTAAATTTTTCAGAAATATGTTGCTACAATAAATACAGCGATTAATTTTAATCACATTTTAATATAAGTATAATAATTTTTTGAAAAACAATTATTTCTCTAAATTCATGCGGCATAGTAAACGTAGACTTTAGAACAATCAATTATTGTATTTGTATGAACGATGTGACGATCATACAAGTTTACGCTGAAAAAAAATAATAGCTAGTGCCAGAAAAATATTCTCTTCAATCAAAAACATATTATAATTTCAGGATCAAGCCATGGTTTTTTTAATTAGTGGAGTAATTAATTTTGTTGCGCAGGAAAAATTGTTTGGCCTCACGAGAGTATTCTTGAATCGAGACTATATTTTCTTCGATCAAGAATCTGCATTCTTAAAACTCTCTTTTGTAAGATCATATCTGTACCCCAGGATAAAAGTGTATTAAGTCCAATTTGTAAAAATTGGACTTAATACACTTTTATCCTGGGGTACAGATATGTTCTTGATCTAAGAAACATTTTTTAACTTTAGTAATTATTTTTCTCAGTCTATCTGGGTTTATATAATATATTCTATATCGTTACGAATCTCGACAAATATTCGGTGAAGATTCGAACGAACGCGTATTACTCCTTCCCGACTTATGGAAGATCTTTGAAACCACGTGCCATCCACACAGAAAAGCGCGACACGGTCGTTACACGTGGACAGTACGAGAACGTGACGAGGAAGCTCGCGTAGGACGCGTTATTGTACTCTCGTCGAACGTTCTCGAACAATTGTAAGCTCCTCTCGCGAATCGTACGAATTGTTGCTAATTTGTGGAAAATCGAAGAGAGAAAGTACGGTCGATGTGTGAGGTATACCTATACATATAACCCCTCAAAGGAACGCGAACAATTTCGACTTCAGAATTCAACGGCCGGTTGTCTGGCTCGATGAAACGGCTATCTGGACCGGGACAAAAGCCCACTGATATCCATTGAAGCCTGTGCGCGTTCGAAGATCATGCAGCGATCGAATCGCGACTGCACGGATATAACGAAAGGCGTGATCGATTCGAAATTTTTCGTATATAATGAGAAAATAATTTGTTTCATCGAAATAAACGTATTTTTCGATAGTGTTAAGAGCATATTCGCGATTCGAATGAAAATATCGTTTTGATTTAAATAAAATTCGATGAAATCAATAAAATTTATATTATATCCCATCGATGCATGCATTCTAATCAAATAAATATGCTTTCACGTCTGTTAAAAAAAAACACGTTTTTTTCTTCAAGTAAATTTTTTCCCGAGTGTACTGAATTTAAACGAAATTTTTACTTCGTAAACAAATCTTTCTACACTCGGAAGAAAGTTTATTTGAACACAAACCTGATATTAAAAAGTGTATTAGTCACAAATAGGAATTTTTCTCATATGGAACAAAGTAGGTACTTCAAACTTCTGTTTGCTTCTTCTAAATAAATTCTTTATTCATCGCGAATGAATATCTCTACCCTAACGAAAAAAGAAAGTTACGGTGCAAAAATACCCCACATGTAGTTTACTGCAATCTTTTGTGGTTGACTACAGAATATTATAGTGAACTACAGGTGTAGTGCGTATGTGGGTTATAGTGATCTTGTGTAGTCAACTGCAGAAGATTACAATAACTACACGTGTGGTATTTTCGCACTGCAGTTTATTTTCTCGAGGGTACTGAGTTGGTGTTTAAATAAACTTTCCTCTGGGTGTATCAAATGAAATAAATATGCTCTCTCTCTTCGGACTATTCAGAAATACGTCTACTTCAATGAAGCAAATTTTTCCCCCAATGTAGAATATAGGCGATATATTTAATCCGTCAGTAAATCTTTCTACCAAAAAAAATAATACATTCCAGAGCATCGTTGCTGTATTTTAATATTTTCCAAAATCGTACTCGCGTTATAACGAGTGCGTCACCGAGCGGTTATTCGTCATCGACACTCATCTCCATACCGAATCGGTTGATCACTCCCCATATTTGGAACGTGCATTCCAGACAACGCAACGCTCCCAAAAGCGCGATCGCGACGCTTGCCGGCGCGTTGTCCGACAAATGCGTCGGTGTGAGCGCGCGCAACCGTAAATTCCCCGCGTACAAATGAGACCGGCAAGTTTCTCGCCTCGAAAAGTCCACCGGACCCGTTCACACACACACACACACGCGCTCCACGCAACAGCGCGTTAAAACGAGCCGGCAACTCCGGTACCTATACCTACCTACCTACGATGATGAATATTACGTGATAAATTTTCATCTTACATGATGCATACGTTCGGCCCGAGAAGGGCTCATCAGGATGGGGCATGAATACGATGCATTTAAGCGGCTCCGGAGCATATCGACGTGTCCTAAAAGAAATCACGTAACTCGGCGCTGCAGTTAGAAAACACGTATATCTCGCTGTAACAGTAGAAAAACACGTACCTAACTCGTTGCAGCAGTTAGAAAACACGTAACTCAAGATCGCGATATTTAAAAGACGTTTATATAATTATTTCTTTTAAATGACTCATATTTACAGACCCTTCAGAATCTTGCAATCTTACCATTTACAATTTAGAATGTCATAATATACTCTCCAATTATTGTTTCTAAATCAAAATCGTAAATAGTGCGAATTGCTGTGAGAAATGTTAACCGCATGAATATGTGTTTATTTGTATAACATTGAAATACAAACTTATAAGTATGCATAATATCACAGGTTATAAAAATAAATACCTATACATGTTCACACGGTTGACATTTCTCACAGCAATTCATACTATTTATGATTTTGATTTTAAGACAATAATTGAAAGGTATGACATTCTAAATTGCAAATGGTAAGATTGCAAGATTCTGATGGTTTTATAAATGTGAATCACTTAAAAGAAATAATTATAAACTTCTTTTAACTGTCGCGATCTTGAGTTACGTGTTTTCTAATAGTCACGGCGAGTTACGTGTTTTCTAATTGCTGCAACGAGGGGTACGTGTTTTTCTACCGTTACAGCGGGGGATACGTGTTTTCTAACTGCAGCGCCGAGTTGTGTGATTTCTTTTAGGACACGTCGACATGTAGAATGCAATGCTAGAGTGTTTGTGTCTATATACCGGGCGACGGGGCGGATCTCCCCCGTGTATAAGTATACAGTGAACCGTAAGAATCAGAGTACCGCATCTCGCACGCCGCTTCTCGTATTGGGAGAATATCGATCACGGATCGCGTACTGCACGGAGAAAAGTTGCTGGTAACCGCTCTCACAATCCACGTGGTAAGATTGAATGATTTGCGGCGTATGGCATTCAGTACCATAAATATTTCGATATTTACTATAATTATTGTTACACTTGCTATATATTTATGGTAAATATCGACATGTGCTTATGATACCGAAAATGTGTGTCAAGTATATGCATATGCCGCAATAATTCAATCTTACCACGTGGATTGTGAGAGTGGTTACCACAAGCTTTTCTCCGTGGGAGAAAAACAATTTGATTCAAATGACAAAACGCATTTATAATAGTTAAATATGTTTAATTATTCTAACTAAAATACTGATCAGTTGAACGAAATATCTAGTTATTTTAACCAAATAATTAGTTATTCTAACCAAACATTTAGTTATTCTAACCAAAAATTGGTCAGTCTGACTAAACAGATGGAGAATCCATATCTCACAAACGGATCGGCCATCGTTTCCAAGATTTTGGTTAAATTAACCAAGATATTTTTCTCAGTGCACTTTTCTCTCCGACCGATATCGTCGTCCCGCGCGAAAATCATCTATTTCAATGCGCAAATGCCGCCCTCTCCCCTAAACCCTCGCGGTTTTGCCCCCGCAATCGTCCCGCCGGATCTCCCTCGTCATGTCTACCGCGCGTCGCGCGCAGAGATTAAATCCTTATGCGCGCGCGCGCAGCCGCGCTAATGAGACGTTCGAGGAACGGCCGCCGCGCGTTAAGTGAAATAAAGTGAATTTTTGTCGGTAATTATATACGCAGACCGACGCAACGGGGGAAACGTGATACAACGCTGGGCGCGACAGAGAGAGAGAGAGAGAGAGAGAGAGAGAGAGAGAGAAGAATTTATTGTGCGAGAGAGAGAGAGAGAGAGGTGGGGAGACTTAATCCCATCCGTTACGCGGTGGTACCACTGATCTAAACTCCCGGGCGAGGTGCGTCGCTCGGCGTTTAAAGAACTCTTATCCCCGTACACACACTAATCGCACTCCCCGCATTCACGGGAGAAGGCACCTTTCACGCGACGGAACGCATCGCTCTTCGGTCTTGGTATAGGTATCGAGCGCGTGGCGACGACGACACTGTCGCGGCTGCGGGCGAAATGCAATCGCGGCGTATTGCTCGCGGAAAAGCACCTTCCGACATATCGCATAGGATAAAAGTGAAATAAATGCCCGAGAAGGATAGACCCCTATCCCCTTTTATTTCGAATATGTTAGCACAATTGAGGCAATAGGATATTTCTGTTACATCAGTTTACATATTCACGAAGCAGACATGAAAAATTTAACCTTTAAATATACTAATTAGGTAGGAAATTCTATACCAAGGAAGCAGTTTATTAATAGTTAATGAATGTAATTTCAAGTACGGCGAAATAGATATTTCGTTAGGTAGTACAAAAAATAGGTAGGTATACGTTATTATTGAAATGTTTATTTCATTCAAACGGTTGCCGCAAAGGATCTGATTATGCCAAATAAATATTGTAATGGATAACAAATATTTATTTGGTCCAATAAAATATTTATTTCGTCTCATACTCAAATAAATATTTATTAACTATAAAGAAAATATTTTCTCTGTGTACGAAAAAATGTATCGTGAAAATAATTTTTGCGGATTTGTAGGATTTACCGATGAAGAATGATAACTGCTATCTGATCTTAATCTTGCATATCAGAATAATAATTGGGGGGGGGGGGGGGGGGGTAACTATCCCATCGTTAATCTTTCGTTAGAGGATAGATATCTCACATGGCGACAAAGGATAGATGCTCTACTCGCGAAGGAGAATCAAAATGCCTCTATTTTTTATTAACGATCTACCATATACCGATATTCTTGCAGTCACAAAAGATAATACAGTGTAAAATCAACCAAATATTATTCACCTCTTTATTATTCTCAACTTTCTGTAGAAAACAGAAAATGGCTTTTTCATACATTTGGTAACAATTTTCAAAAGAAGAAGAAACAAATAGCGAACGGAAGGCGAAGTCGTCACAGTCTCGACAGGACAATAATAAGTCCTACAGTGAACTTTCAATTATTTCTGTTCCTCAATTTATTGATTACCTATTGTATTTTCTTCATTGTTGCATTTTCAAATACGTGTGAGATATTAGGTACGAATATATTCATTATGAAATTTGTTTTTCTTACGTCGAAAATGAATTCTTCATCTCAGCAGACACCCAGGGCACCTATCCTCTCAAAAATACAGGCATTTATCCCATCACTTGGGCACCTTTTTTTCCAAAATTCCGAAAACGAAATTTCTTATTTCTTTGAATATTTTAGCTTGTTCCGTCCAAATTATATTTTTCTATTATAGAAATTGTTACATTTTCCAGTAAATAGACCGTGTATTCGCATTCGAACAACAACGAATATTGCCATATAATTTTTGTTCCTCAGGGGGAGTATCCATCCCACTTTTACCCTGCACACACACGCGCGCGCGCTACCGAACGCGGTGAACGGTCGCGCGGGAAACGCGAGATACTTTCGAGAGACGCGTCGCGAGAGGACTTCACTTCCGGCTCCGCGCATCGAGCGGACGATCGAGAGAGCTCCCCCTTTTGATGCCCGCGCGGAGCCGCGATCGCTACGCGCACGGATACCACAAAGATCGATTAAATCGACGATCGAACGGAGGAAAAAATTCCAGATTCCCGTTACGGTCGCTCCTCTCGCACACACGCTCGCCTATTTTAAAGTTTAACGTTTCAAGCGCTCTCTCCTCGCTCGCAGCGCGCAGAGGACGCGGGAAGAGAGCCGAGGCTGTAGCCGGCGAGGGAAGAGAGGAAGCGAGCGCGCGAGGCTTTCGAAATGTCGCGGTGTTACTTTCGGCCTCGCGCGCACACCGGCGTCCTCCGGGATAGGTAGCTTACGTTATCCGATACTCGAGTGTCGGGCGACGCAATCTCCTCCGGACGCAGTAATCTTATTAAACAGGGCCTCCTTTTGTTTTACGGCCTTTTTCATGGGCGCGAGGGCTTCTCGAGCCTTATTTTGTCGCTCGCGGAGCGCCCGCGGGGCGGTCGCCGCGCGTCGGGCTCTCCGCCATGGGAAAAAGGCAGTTACCACGGCGCGGATATTAACTTGGGAATTCGAAGGGGTCAACTTCGCGCGTTACTTTCTTCGGGTTACACCTTCCCGCGCGCGCGCGCGTAGCATCCACAGACGCGACGTCGCGAATTTTGATATCCAGCCCCGCGCATAAATTTCTCGCGACGATTCGCGCTCGGTGGTATACCGCTCGACGCGATGCGAGAATTTTCGACGGGGAGGTTCGTTAATAAATCCTTCCTTCGTTTAACGCGCCGTTTTATCGTCCCCCCGCGACGAAACCGCGCGCGTCTAACGTTCGCCGCGGAATGTTGCACCCCTGCATTTCGAGAGTTCGAGCCGCCGCGCGCGCGCGCTTTTCAAGACTCCCCGGTGACCCCGTCGAGCGCAAAGCCGCGGTGGATGCACTCGCGAGCCGCGCGCGCGCGCGCGCGGGGTTTACGAGGCGAAGCGTATATAGCGCGCAAGCCGCAGCGGTGTCGTTCGTCGAGGTGAAAACGATGCATTTTGAGCCGTGTTTCTCCGCGAAGAGTAATAAGATTAAGTAAGAGAGGGATGGGCGAGGAGGAGGGCGGCCGAGGGCGAGCGCGAGTGGAGGCATGTGGATTAAGGCGTGTTCGATGTAAATCTAAAATAAGGTAGGTATATGCCGCTCGCGTGATTCTTCTTGGCACGCTTTCTTTCTTTTTAAACATGCGGTGCGCAACTTAGGGCTGCGATTCACCCGCCTTCCATATTGAATGTCAGTTTGGCTTTTCGGGTACAGATAACATAGAAATCATGAGATGTACGATAAAAATGATACTGTTTTGATGTCGCCGACGTTGAAAATGTATATCGAAGACTGAGCTCGGGAAGAAAAAAGGTATAAGTATACACTGAGAAAAAAATATGTTTCAAACAAATAAATATTAGGTATATTAGATTCAATGAAAAATGGCGTTTTTGCATAATTCTTAGAGTACATACACTTAGATGAATGAAAATATTAATTTGTTTTATTTACTTGACTGAAGTAATTATTACCCAAGATAGTGCATAAAAAAAGGGACGAACTAAATATAGATTCCATGACATCATTTACCGATTTAAGTTAACCAGTAATTAGTTGATGCAAATATCTCGAATTTTAAATCATAGAACAGTTTTTTTCAAACGAAATACCTCTAGTTATTATTTTAAATAATGTAGAAAATAATTAGCCTTGGAAAATATAATATATACGAAGGGTTTCTTTCAAAAACAACATTTGTCAAAAACGCCAATCCATGTAGTATTGGTAATAATGCCTACTCTTTCGTTGTATCTAGCCGTGTAGTGGTGTCTACTCTTTCATTATATTATATCTGAGGTCTTAAAATCATAAATGAATTTTCTCGAATAGAGCAGTTATTATTTAGAATATTTTTTTTCGTTGAAAAAAATTCACAGTACGACCTGACTTCGATCTGTGAATTCCTACATTTTGATACCATGTTGCAGCATACAGAAAAACAAATCATTTTTCTAGAAGCGTATGTTGGCGTCACCCATAAACACTGCGATATATTTTTTGTCGATAATAATACTGCAGCACTAATAATACTGCCATTAGAATTTACAAACTGAAATTGATATTCATGCCTGAGAATATTTACTAAACACAAGCAACGCCATAGTACTGCACTGCTATGCATCGCTACATTGAAAAAAATAATTAGATTAAAACGACAAAACGCGTCTGGTTTTACACGTTTAGTTATACTAACCAAAATACTGGTTAGTTGAACAAAATATCAAGTTATTCTAAACAAATATTTATTTATTCCAATCAAATGTTTAGTTATTCTAACCAAAAAGTGATCAGTTTAACCAAATAAATATGGAGAATCCATACTTCATTTAAAAGATTTGGTTCTCGTCTAGAGAATTTTGATTAAATTGACCAGCCAAAGTGAAAAAATTCTATATGAATTATATACTCGTATATGATTTTTGTATAAACCGTAAATGGACTTTATATGGATTATACACAAAAATTTAAGATTCAAATAATCTATACCTAGATACCTAGTCGATAGTACATATGTGGATTTAGTCCTATATGGATTATATATAGGTATGATTTCTATATAAATCATAATTATGTAAACTTTGTATGAATTATACCAAAATTTAAAAAATTCGAATAATATCCATATATAGTCCATATATGGTTTACACAGAGAGAAATCATATATAATTCATTTAGGACCAAATCCATACACACACAGACTATGTACAAATAATATGGAAATTTTCCGTCTGTGGGAAGAAATTTTTCTCAGTGTGGCTTGACGTACAGTCCCCCAAATTTCTAAACTTCTCTGATAGATAAAGCTCTTGTTGAATTGCAGCCTTTAAACGTATTTCGCGACTGTGTTACAGCGATAATTCTTCGACCGCGCGTGCGCGCGCACTCGCGGTTAATGGCAATCGTGGATCGGGATTAGCTTCGAGAAATGCGCGCCGGAATACCACGGCCCGAGGGATTGGCACCCCGGAACCGCGTAGCGCGTACGCGCGATCCTGTATACAAATATACACGTCCCGAGAGTCGCCGGTAATGCACTCGTCCATGCAGAATGGCCCGACGGATAGGTCGAGAGAAACGAGGCACCTATACCGTGGAAGCAACTTACGCTCGGTTATCCCAGGTAGACGTTTTGATAGGCGTATAAATAACGTTAGACAAATGTTTCTATAAACAACCGGGGATCTCGTGAAATACAACCCGCGGCTGACAGCGCGTGCCTTCGTGTATGCGAACTCGAGGCTCGTACGAGTAGAGCGGGAAAGCCGGGCATAAATCTAATCCGCGATTGCAAAAATCTCGTCCGAGTTTCACCGCGCGCTCTGTCTCATTATCGGAGTTGCCGCCGCTGTGCGCGCGCCTTTTCTGACTCGCGGAATTCCGTTTGGTAATTTTATCAGTATCGAGATACAATGGCCGTGTCTTTTGTCATTGTTTATTTCGTTCGCTTAATTTATAGGCGTGTCGGAGCGGCGGGGAAAATGATTTATTTGAATGCGTTAGTCGTGTGGACACGTGTTATTGTCGATGAACACCGCGTTTAATCGAATCTTATCCGATGAGATTAAGACTCCTCTGTCAACATTATTGCGATTGGCAGTATTGAAAAGAGTTCGCGAAAAGTTCTCAGTTAATTTCTGATCATTGTTTTTGCAGCGAAATATTTCGGAAACCATACGGCATGCTCGTTCACAGATCGGAAATAAGTTTTCATAAAGTCGCCTATACACAAGAAAAGTGACATACCTAACGCGAAAAATTCACTTTTCTCGATTTAGATGCAAAAACTTGTGTCTGAATGCAACTTAAAGCTATATATTACGTTTTATAACAAAAAACCCAGATATGTTACAGATTAAACAGTAGAAAGGGTTTAATAGTTTTGCAAAAAGTTTAAAGGCTTCTCATGTAAAAAAATATCAATTTTCAGAGAATGATCATTTACAATATAAACATAAAAAACATCTCTTATATAATCAGCACTAGATCCACTTGGATTATAATTTATTGCTTTCGAAATAATCTTTGACTGATCTTTGAAACAGATCTAGTAGATCAACAAAAGATCACTCTCAGCATTTCTAAAATAAGAAGTCGTTTCGTTGCAGAAGAATGTAGATCCTCGCATTAGCCATCTAAAATTTAAGAATAATTTTATTAATAAGTACCCATTTTTTTCACACAATCTGTGTATATAAATCCTATACCGCAAAAGGGATGGAGCAGAGAAAGGGAAAAAAATACTTTTCGTAATGTCGTAATGTCGTCGCGCGGGGGTCCCCATAATGAATTCGGAACGTGTGCAGCAGCCATCTTAATAACGCGATGGCATTATTTTAAGGAAACGACCGTAATGGAAGGCACGCGTTACGTGACGTAAAGCTGCCGCCTACGGTGCAACGTGTGTTGCGGTCGTACCGAGAAGAGCTGCGAGGTGAATTAAATTTAACACTAATTAAAAGCAATAAATCCGAAGACGTACGATTATCACCAGTTCAGCGAACGCAATCCCGCGAATATCCTTCGATTCGCTGCCGATTTAAGTTAGTCCCGTTTCGATCTTATTTCAATGAAAAGAAATAACGAATCGCGCGACAATCCGCTTTCTCGATGGACGATCATTTCTGCTTTTCCAAAATACATCGATACTTTTTCTTTGGCGCAGTGTCCAGTGGTTAGGACATTTTAGAAGACCTGGAGTTGCTACCCGTGTAGGAATTGGAAAAACCTCGTCAACAATACAATCGGGCAAACTGTATTAAACAGCACTCGAATTTCATAATTGGCCCGATATAATTGACCCTCTATAACAAGAATTAATGGTCCAATATCGGCCCATCTGTTTGCCAAGTGGTTCGACACTTGCAGAACAACTAGTTCAATCTCAAGCCGACATTACTACTAAACGTCGTCAAAATAATTGGGCCAACGTTGGCAATGAACCTCGACACAATTAATATATGCCACTATCGGTCTGATCTTATCTTTAAGGCAATTGAGCCAGTACTGGCTAATTACTATCGGTCCGATATCCAATGTCGTTCGCCGGCCCAATGATTAGTGAAAAAAAAAATCTCTGTATATCTGCAATTGCACCATGTGGTCAAAGAATTTAAAGTCAATTTAATCGAATTTTATTTAACGTGAATAAATGAATATCAATGAAAATAAATTAATGTGGTGTAGATCCAATGATCTGCTACATTACACGCACGGCATAGCCGAATTGTTCAGTTGACTTAACTACTCATGTAATTGCCTTACGATAATTGCTTAGAGGTTGTAACAACGATTGGATAATTGAATTGACTATGTTATTCAGTTAATTATCAATCCATTGTTTCAATAAATTTATCTCACTTTCTAAACAAACTATCTCGACCATCGATGAGGTTTACGGAAAACCATCTCCAAACTACGACTTCGCGTTTAGGTTCCACGTATTTAACATCGCGTTATAGTTGGCATAACTGAGATTCAGTTGAGTTGATGGATATCTTTTCTCGTACAGTCCAACCGTCAATTCCTACATGGGTGGTAATAACGAGTACAATCTTTACACAGCATCCACGCGCCTAACAATAAATCGGCGCTCCCCGAGATATCTCGAGAGAGAATCTTGACGGATCGCGCCATTGGCCGACGAATATACTTGTATTTAACGACCCCGAATGGCACATGAGAATGAGCGTAAACCGAACCACCGCCAACCTTCCGCGAAGCGGGGCAAGTGAGATGCCCATGGCGAAATTTATTTAACTGCCGTACTTAGTTGGCGCCCCGCAGAGGTATGTTTTGAAGCTGTGATTCGCAATAATTACAGTAATGAGTAACTTTAAATTTCTCCGACGGCGCGCCGAGGAACGAGCGGATCGTACCGCAGGAAAGAAGCCTGCACACAACGTTGCGGCGAACCGTCTTCGGGAACGAACGATCCCGCTTATACGAGACATTTGAAATACCTCCGCGGCTTTGGCTGGACTGGTTCCTCGCCGGTATAATTGTCACTTATATAGCGCGGATTTAACTTCGCGGACCTTTTAAGACGGCGTCGGATATTCGATACGTTCATCGATTATCCGCGACGATAAGGCGACTTGCGCGTCGGCTGCGATATATATTTTCATTTTTAGCACGTTAGGAATAAAAACACATATCGCGCCTGACGTGACATTCGCGTGAAATAATTTGGCTGTTATACATAACGGAGCGATTCGAAGGAACCTTTGAATTAGGGGAAGGTGGAATAAAATCGGGCATTTTACGATTTGTAGTGGAAAGCAGAAGCCAACTTAAGCTTTAAATGCTACTAAGTCCACGTATAGAGCAATTTCTACGCCCTCGAATAGACTTAAAACCACGGAGCGGCTGATTCACCCCGCTGATATACAAATTTTCACTCTTACCTTAAACATCTTCCTACGTATAAGTCTCTATTCGATAAATATAATTATAACGATTATATAAAAAAGTAGAACTGTTTCGAAGAGAAAAAAGATCTCTCACAAACACAATTTCAGAAATGGCCATTTTCGAAGGGATGAAATTTAAATTTTCATAAACATATTCATTTAATTTTTCATGTTGATTTCATCGTGTTCTCCAATTTTTCCTACTCCATATTTGATATAAATACTAAATTATTCAATTTTATTGCAAAGAACAAAAGTTACACGTGATCAAATTCGCGAGGATCATATATGGACTGAGTACCTACACGAAGAAAAATTACCTGGTCAATTTAACCAAAATCCTGGAAACCACAGCCGTTTGGTGAAATATGGATCCTCCGTCTGTTTGGTTAGACTGACCATTTTCTAGTTCGAATAACTAGGTATGTAGTTAAAATTATTAAAAATGTAATTAGAATAACTAAATGTTTGGTTCAACTTACTAGTACTTTGGTTAAAATAATTAAACTCGTTAAACCAAATGCGTTTCGTCATTTTAACCAAGTTATTTTTCTCAGTATAACTGCAAGTGATGCAAACTTGAGGTGTATAGCATTCGAGGGTCAAATACCAGGTCTCTCACTTCACTTCCCCTTGTATGAATTCGCACTCGTCACAATTTGGAGAGTAAAAGTATTTATTCCGCCGTTACCCTTCGCGCTCCTCTCGCGCGACGTCGGAAGTTACGTTTTCCCGCTTCCGCTTGATTACCGGCAACCTCGAAACCGCGCAATCACGCGTATCCCGCGCCGCGGAAGCGCAAAGACGACTCGTTCGCATAAAGAGACGAAAATGACGAAGTTACAAGGAGAGAGCGCCCCGAGTTCCCTCTTCGTCTCCTCTGAATTGAAATTCGAAAGTCTCGTTTCACCGTGGAGTCTCACGCGCGCCCTGTCGTCGAGAGGGTGAATATCGGGTGTTCTCTTCGGGGAGAGAGCTGGTTGATATACATTTTCGTACATCTGCGTCAGTGGCATATGTTAAATGCCACGTCGTTCTTCTTTCTTTGTCGGTCATTAATAGATGATAGATAAACCGGTAATGACTGCGGGATCAAGACGAGGCGATCAAAAATAGAAGGTAATTAAAAAGGACAAAAAATAAATAGACCATCGCTGCCCGCCGAAGCTGCATTAGTTTTGTATGCCCCGGCGATGTTTCCCGACTAATTATTAGAGCCCATTACCTACGCTTAATCTATTCTTCACCGCCGTTGTTACCGCGGCGAGCAGCGGCGAGGAGCCCGCGCGTACGATGCCCCGTGTAATGAAGGCTCGCCCGGGTATGGAGTAGTTTTGAAAAAAAAGTTAGCGCCGAACTCTCGAATCACAGAGATTTTGCGTGTGCGTTATCTAATTCTCGGCGCGTACCCGAAGCTGAGAATAAATGTGTAAATATTTCCACACATTTAGAACAAATTAGGTACGATTCGTCTGCTGCACTGAGAAAAAAAAACCAGGTCAGAGTTTAACCAAAATCCTGGAGACTATAGTCAAACCGTTTGGTGAAACATGGATCCTCCATCTGTTTGGTTATAATGACAACTTTTTGGTTTCAATAACTAGAAACGTAGTTGGAATAAGTAAACATGTAGTTGGAATAACTGAATATTTTGTTCAACTTACTAGTTACTAAACTTATTTAACCAAATGCGTTTTGTCATTTTAACAAAGTTATCAATATATTTTTCGTTTCAAGAACGTCACATTCAATTGCGATAAATTAGCTGGTCTAAATATCCAATTACGAATAATCGTTTCAAAGATTATTTCCACAATACCGATTAATATTATTTACGCGTACAACTCGTTCGACCCGAATCTATAGTAGCATCCGACCAGTTACAACAGTCCACATCCATGCGTCGAACCGCCGATCGAACCATAAAATTCATTACAGCCGGTAATTAATCCATTGAAACTTTTTATTCTCGACAATCGCTTCCTCCGTTACACACTCGATAATTTTAATCGCCCGTAAATGCGCCCGGTTATTGAGACGCGTCCGTGAGTCATTGGAATATTTACCCATCGCCCGGAATAAGCCAACGAGCGTCGCCGCGGTAACCGAGAGCTAATCTCCGCGCTTCCGAAAGGACGAGCGATCGATTATGGGGTTAATCGGCTCAAAATATTAAGCGGATTAATTAGGAGGGCGAATATAATTATGGAATTTTCGGGGGCGATCGAGTAGCGCGCGGGTAATCGATCGAGAGCGAACTGCTTCGGTTAACGAACCGCGGAGGAGAGGACGCGGCCGTTTCCGAGAGCGGCACCGCGAGGAGAGCGGAGAACGCGCTCGGAATCGCGAGGACGAATGGGGAATGGCAATTAAATGGCGCGAAGTGAATCACTTCGCGCACGCCATATATGCCGTGAAATTTATCCGCGCTAGGGCGTCCCGTATTTTTACCAGCGTGAGCCATCGAACGAGAATGATATTGCGAGCTCGCGAAATTCGAAAGGGAGCAAAAAAGTCGGCATTTTCGTCGCGGCCGATTCGCATCGACGAACGTCGAGCGCTGCCGCTACCCCCCCGGTGCGGATCTAGTATCGCGCGGCGCACGGGGGCGCTCGTGGATTTTCCACACTAATCGTAGACGCGTATGCCGCGTGGAATACGTATCGTGTGCGCGCGGGGAGAGGGGGCGCCACCTCCGCGCGGAGCGCATCGTTTTGTTCGTCTTTCGCCGCAAGATCGGAGCAACGGACCAGAGTCCCTGTGTGTCGGACGAAATTTACGACGGAGCCTCGTGCAGCGGCGCGCGGGCTTTATTTTAATGCGCCGAGGCCTCGGGTGGGACGCCGCCGTCCTGCTGGGCCAAAAATCTTAAATATTCATAATTAAATATGCTAATGAACGGGTGACTTCAACGGCGGAACAATTATCAAATTGTACAATAGCCGAGAGATATCGTTGTACATGCGTCGCTGCTCATCTAATATCGCGTTATGTGAAAATAACTGTCGACGTGTGCGACCAGCTGATCGCGATGGTTCGGCGGTTCTCGTTACGTTGAGCGACGGTTATCGTCCGTGAGAGGGGAAGAATATCAAAGGGGATTTTCAAATTCGTCAACTCTCGATCCGGACAATATCCAATGAACGGTCCACGATCTCACGCGAACGGAGGAGGAGAACTACACTGAGAGAAATAAGTTACGATTCAAAGGAAATGGTTTTCTCGACACTATTCATATCGACGATTTACTCGAATCGAGTAATATTTGTTTGGATTAAATAAAATTGACTAAATCCAAGCAAACATTACTTCACCCGAGTAAACCACACCAAGAGGACAATTTATCTATAGTTGTGATAAATGTAATTTTAAATACGGCGAAATAAATATTTCGTTAGGCCAAGAAAATATACTTACGTTATAATATATTGTCAAAATATTTATTCTTTTCGGATGATTACCTCAAAGGATCAAATTGTGCTAAACAAATAGGTATCGTAATAGTTAACGAATATTTCCTTTGATCCAGTAAAATGTTTATTTCGCCATATTCGAACAAATATTTATTAACTACAAATAAATGATGCATCGACATGAATAACGCCAAAAAACCATTTACTTGGGGATTCGTTATTTATTTTTCTCAGTGCATACTTCAGGCCATTACTCGCGTCACGATCAAAGTCTATTCCGCATTTCTGTTTCCGCCGTAACGCCGCATCGTTTGGTTCGCTTTTCGAAAGCATCTGCAACTCGCACGCGTTTAAAGATTCTGTAACATTTGGTGAAGCCGCTATGTTTTACATACATACTCTCGCATGCAAAGTCTATCTGGATGGAGCTCTGGTAAAAATTTTAATCCATTCTCATTTCCAAATAAAAATGATTTCAATGACGAACTATGGTAGTTCCGGTAAAGGAAACCATCAAGTTATGCGCGTTGTCGTTTTTCACTGTAAATTATTGTAGCCCAATAATAATTAACGATTTGTTCCTTCTGGGGAGTATACTACTTAGCTGTAGCTAGGGACTTTTCGCGAAGTTACGATTCAATTAAAGAAACATTTATCAACAAAATTAAGATCAGGGGTGTAATAATTTCAACGTTTCTTTTTCATCGAAGAAACCATCCCAAGCGGAAAAATTCTATATATTTCGTACAATATATTATCCATATGTGGTTTCGGTCATATATATGGATTATATGTGATTTCCACATCAACCATTCGAGAACTATATATAGATTTTTAAATGATTGCATATAATCCATACATAGTCTGTATATGATTAATATAGAAACAATATATAATCCTTGTATGACCAAAATCACATATATGAATCTTATAGAACTGTTCCGGCTGAGATGATTCATCAGCGAAACATTCTTTATCTGGAAATGAGAATGAATCTAGAATCTAGGAAAAAATAGGGCGGCTTCCCTAGCGAATCCAACTCAAACTGGATCCCCAAAGAACGACGGCGGAAAGGATTCGGCGAAACTTTGAGTCGCGACGGTCGCCCGTACAACGCGCTCGCGGAGGGAAAGAGGACTGGTGAAAAGGATCGAGAGGGGGCAGGAATGCGAAGGGCGGAGGAGGGGATGGGCGAGAGAGATCGAGAGACGGAGGAGCGGAGGATAGAGAACGACAGGGAGAGCGAGGAGCACATCGGTCGCGTGAGATAGCCGCATCATTCCTTGGCAGACAATTAATTACTGACATTATGTTTTAGAATGCTTACGCACGGCTACCTATCTATAGATTTGTAACCCCGCCATCTCTCCTGGCCAGGCAACACGGTTTCTGAGCATGGGATATGCCATGCCGCGAGATGCGGCGCGGCGCGGCGCGGCGTATCGTCCGGCCCGGCGGGGAGCACCCCACGAAGTAACAATCAATGTATAAAATGATAGATATTAAACGCGAGCGGGCGTATATCGGAATATGAAACTAAATTAAAGAAATCGATTTTGTGGGCGTACGACGTTCGTCTTGTGGGTTTTGCTGGTGCGACCATAATGGCGTTGGCACGTTTCTTTCTTGCAGTAAATTGAAATGTTTTATCGATGTATCGAAGGATCGATGTGCCCTTCGGGTATCTACCCCTTAATGTTTTATCAAAAATCGAAACCGCAGAAATTGAATTCTTGACCGACTTATCCGATGTATTTTTTTACGATGATTACGAAAGTTGCGGATTTATTAGGGAAGTTGAAGGGGACATTGAGATATCGATGATATTCTGTGAAAAAAAATTCTCAAGCACTTCTAAATCGCTGATATCTTGTATTTTCGACCTAATAATCTTGATTTTCACAATCAGCGCGAGAAAATGTATAAAACAGGATTGTCGAGCGATCGATTCCAGAGACTTCAATTTTTGGCTTGTCGTTTTTCTATTATTTATGAAAATCGAAATTTCTGGAATCAAACTCTCGACCACCATATCCGATTAATTTTGTCTTGCTGATTCCGAAAACAACAGATTTTTTTAAGAAATTGTAATGGAACAGAGAACTATCGATGATTTTTCGAGAATGAAAGGAATGTCTCATGTATAAAATTGCTGATATCCTACATTTTCCTTTGAAACATCGATCTGATAATTGTGATTTTCAAAATCAGCGTAAGAAAATGCATAATATAGAAATTCACATTTTTGGCTTGACATTTTTTTCTCTTTCTACAAGAATTGAAGTCTCTGAAATCGAACTCCCGACCGCCCTAGCCAGTGTATTTTTTCGTGCTGACTCTTAAAATCTCAAATTCATTAATGAAAGTTCAAAGGAAGACCAAGATATCGTCGATTTTATGGGGAGAAGTACTTTTCTTCGACGTAAAATCGCCGATGTCTTATATTTTCTTCCAGATCTCGTGAACAAATCTATACTTTTGGAAACCAGCGCGAGGAAATAAGTACATCCGATGGAAAAATGCAATTTGATCAACCGAATATATTATCATCACTCGACTAAAATGATATTCTTATTCAATCGACGAAGCGATACAGCGCAGGGGACGTGTAAACCGTTGCGACAGGTGACAACTATTGGAACGTAGAACACATCGAGACGCTTTCCCACAATTCCTCGTCCCCCCCCCCCCCCCCCCACCTAATTACGAATATATAGATAAGCAAATTATGGCGTAAAATATACACGTTACTCCTTACGCCAGACCGAGCGGCGTTTCTTTCAACCGCGCGGTGCATCGAACGCCCCGCACGTGAAGCGACGGTCGCCATGCTAATTACAAGAAACAACAGCGACGTAAATTAATTCAACGCGGTGTGTCGTTGCATTTAGCACGGTTCAGAGCCCATTCGCGTTGGTCGTTCGGCCCGCGAAGCCGCGCGCGCAGGTATGGTACGTACACGGAACTACAGCGCGGGCACGTAGTTACGTCCCACAGGTACGTACACCTACGTACGGGCTCCTAGCGTGATGCTCTCTATTACTTGTCTTTACACTCTTGGCGAATCGAGGAACACGCGAACAGTGGTGCTCGGTTCGGACACGAGCTTCCATTGTCCCGCGGGGATCGGGGTCGCATCGATCGGTCGTGCCAACGCGGAGAGGCACTGGCGGCTTGCGCGGTTATACAACGTAGCGTAGGTACATAAATTAGCGGAGTAACGCCGTGGCGTCGAATCGGCTGATAAATTTTCGTCCTTCCTTCCCCCGCCTCGTGGCCCGGGAACGACCGTGTCACACCTTCCATCTTCGCGCACCTAACTACCTCGGTAGACTGGAGAAACGAGCTTAGCGACGCCCGAGAAAATCCCTCGGACTAGCGGGAAGAGGAAGGTGTGTTGGTATCGCTCCAAAGCCGCGTTCGCCCGGGCTTGGAAGCGGGGAGTAAACAAATTGATATTGCTTTCTGTTCGAGATGTATATAATAAGATCTTTATTTCGAATATGTGCACTCTGGGAGACAAGTTGGTGGTAAGATCAACCATAATCGCGAGGTTCAATTTTCGCGGGTGCTATAGTGCGACATTTACAATTAAACAGAACATAAATGCAGTTGAAATAACTTTTGATCAACTGTATAAAAAAGGTTGGGGACATTTATCGATCATATTGGAGGTTGATCTGCACGGAGAAAAATGGATTTGGAATTAAGAGCACTGAGAGAGTGCCCAGATTCTGGCACTCTCTGATTGTAAGTACACAGATTCTGGCGTTATGTGATCGACTCTGTGGCACTGAAGTGACAACTCGAATTTTTGCAAAGTATTGTCATACAAAATAGTATTTCATTCCTCTCGTATAGCAAAAATTAGTACAATATCGCATATTTAAAAATAGTTTGTTATTCTTTACGTTACATCCAACAGATATATATGGAGAAAAATAAGAAATAGGAATTGAAAAGTAAGAAAACCAGTGTATATTACTTTCCTCTCTATATGCATGTGTTAGCTGTATTGCAAAAAAAATCCAAATTATTCAAAAATACGCCGTGTCGTACCAATTTTTGCCATACGAGGGGAATGAAATGCTATTTTGTGTGGCAATATTTTGCAAAGATTTGAGTTGTCACTCCAGTGCCACACCTTCGATCACGTAATGCCAAAATTTAGGTACTCGGTGCCAGAATCTGGGCACTCAGTGCCCTTCATTTCAAATCCATTTTTCTCCGAGTAATTACAGTAATCGTAATCTCTTGTTACTATAACCAGAACTTCGCCGTTCAGAAGAATTATGGAATCACGGTTGGCGCCAAAATCGACCATGATTTTTAGTTAAGGGGCCTCGAGCATGAGGAACGTGGTAAAGGAAATAAAAGCCAAAATTAAAAAAGTAGACTTTTCATATTAAACGTTTATTCTGCGGCTAACGAATGATACGAGCTGAGCGGGGTAGAAGCTTGTGGAAGCATGAAATAAATAATTTAAAATGGAAATAGGTTTACAGCTCCGACCGAAACAAGACACGCGATTATTGAAGTACCCATAGACGCGCTACATTGAAAATGAAGGTCAACGTATGATATACTATAATAGAATAAATGAATATCTTTTTTACAATATACCTGTAGAAACCTTTATTTTTTTTTAACGGATCCATAAGTATAAGTACATATGTAGAAAAATACACATTTTTACAAAAGATACTACCAAATGAAAGCTACATATAAACCTGCTCTATTTATCATTGTATTTATTCCTGTAGCTAATTATACACTCAAAAGAAATGTGCTACATTCAATCACGGTGAGGTTGAATACAACGAACTTCATGGCATGGTCGTTTCAATACCGTAAGACTGTAAGGACAAATATTATACATAGAGTTGAGGTAACAAATTTGAAGTTGAAACAAGTGCATATCTATTTGAAACAATTACACCGCGAGGTTCGCTGTATTCAACCTCACCGCGTGGTTGAATGTAGCACATGTTTTTTTTCAGCGTACCTACGTTATGATTTGGTTATTCTTTTAACCAGATTTCTCTCTCAGAGTGTATGTATAAAGGGACTTACTGGCGTTCGAGGCCTTTTTGTGCTTTCGTGAGAAATCAAAATGACTTGTTTATCGAAATTTTATATCACGACCGCTAATGGGTCGACGCGTAGTTCGTATCGAGTAACGTAGTGTTCCTCGGATTCGAGATTAGTCGATGCGGTCGCTCTTCAGAGATATAAAACTTTCTCGGCCCACGTTTGGATCGCGTTAGATCCGGGAGTCGGTGTTATCGCCTATTCGGTCACCCAACCTTTTCACGTCGCGCGCGGAGATCAGGCCCCTCGACGCGGGGGTACGAGAAAACGAAAAAAGGAGGCGGCAGTGGCCGCGTGCGACGATCGTGCAAACAAGCTGCCCGCGACTTGATGCACGTGACAGGGTCAACGTCGGGTAGATTTATAATTTAATGGTGGTCATTTCAAGCCGCACACACGCGTAATCCCCGATGAGACTCTATAGAGCGTTAGTTGTAACGCACAGGGTTGCATGCGCCATCGAGATTATTCTTTCTTCTCGGCGTCGCGCTACCACCGGCTATACGCATCATCTGTCGCTGTACGTACGCGAAGCGGTTCGCCAATTTGGGGGATTAAAGATCGTCGTCGTATCGTCACGGAAAAAAGAACTTTGTATAAAGTACTCAATAAATGGAGTAATTAGAGTGATATTTCACACAGTAAAAGTTGTCCTTGGAAGCGATATAGCACAGAGTACCGTTATACATTGCAAAAACTACAAGTCATATACTTGTATGTCGCAAACGGAAAAGCTCTATATATGGATTATATAATATATTTTGTATACAGTCCATATATAGATTTGGACTTATTATATTTATATAGAGGTTGCAATATAAACCACATATGTATTACTCGTATATATGAATTGTACAAAAATTTAAATAATTGAAATAGTACAAGCTCTCCAGGCGGAAAAATTCTATTGATATTTTCTATATAATTCATATGTGGTTCTGGTCATATAGATACAGATTATGCATGATTTCTATATTAACCATATAAGGACTATTATGTGGATTATACAAACATTCAAAAATCTGTATACAGTATGTCCCGTGGATATATATAACGCAAGTATTTGAATTTCCCTGACATTTGACTTTGGTAGTGCTTGGAACGGTGCTGTAGTTAGAGTTGGCTTCAGAAGAGTGCGCTGCGTTCTTACGAGCCGTGTTTCCGAAACCTGTATGATTATTTCTCATCACTTCTACACATTATTTACCATTATTTACAATTTCAGTTAATTTCGAGGTTGGACGCTTCGATCTCCCGAATTGACAGTTCCCGGGAAATCAGACGTTTTACACTTTTCGCTCTCGAAACACGGTTCGTAAGAACGCAGCGCACTCTTCTGAAGCCAACTCTAACTACAGCACCGTTCCAAGTACTAACGAAGTCAAATGTCAGGGAAATTCAAATACTTGCGTTATCCACGGAACATACTGTATATATGACGAAAATCACATATGGATTACATACAAAATATATAGAACTTTTCCATCTAGGACGCTCATATTATTCGAATTTTTGTATAATCCATATCTAGTCTGTATATATGGTTTATATATAAATTATATATAAATTAAATAAGCCCAAATTTATATATGTTCTATATATAAAAAAAAATATATATATAATCCATATAGATCTTTCCCACCTGGAATGACACATTAGTTGTATTATATATTGGCTGTGGAATATCTTCAATATTGCTACGGATGTAAAATTAATTTTTATTTGCCACAGTAGCAATTACAATATAAAACGGTAGGTGCGTTCTGCTATATCGTTCCCGAGAACCACTTCTGCTATGTGAACTATCGCTTTGAACAAAATTCTTTTTTTCGTGGTCGCGTAACCGGACCATGATCGTCGAATTCGACGCGCGATCTCCGCCCGGTGCGGTGGCGGTGGTCGCGCCATGCAGGCTACTCCAATTTGCGGGAAAAAATCGCGATAATCATCGGCACGCATGTGCAGTATTCAATCTACTCGCGTTGCTCTCGTATCGGTTACATTGTCGCGTTTTCACACCGGTAAGTCTCCCGGCGGTGGCGTGCCTACGGTACATTAGCGTTCCGACACAATCCAGCGGCAAATGAGAGACCCAACCCCGCGCGCGCTACGTGCCGCCGAATGAGCGAGCGCGCGCGGTACCCGCGCGCGCTGATGGACTCCGTGCACGCCTTCAAAATCCCCGATTCCTCGAACTTTTCGACCGCGCGCGCAGTGCAACGCTCCTTTTTACCCCGCGTACACGAGCGGCGCGCCACGTTGCGAACCACGCGCGTCGATTAGCTCTTCGTGGAACTCTCGCCGCGTGAATGAGATCGTTCCAATGCGAATATGCACATTAGTGCGAGCCGTGACGTACGGTGTTGCACGGGAACCGCGATCGTGGGATTCGAAATTGCGGGTCTCTCTCTCTCTCTCTCTCTGCACCTCTTGGTACTGCACCAAATCATTAGGTGAATTATAATTCTTCATCTGTTTGGTTAAGTGTCAAACCCACGGAGAAGTTATTATTATACATTTAAGTAAAGAAAGCACGTAAGAGGCGAAGTTTCGAGTTGAGCTTCGCGCGAAGGATCAGCGCTCGAGTAAAGCTCTTATCTTGGATACCCCTATGTACGTCTTCGAGAACTTTTTCACGGTCGATCGAACGATTCGACATTTACTGACGTGTTCACTGAGAAAAATAACCTGCTCAATTTGATAAAAATCCTGGAGACTATGACCAAACGATTTGGTGAAATATGGATCCTCTCCATCTGTTTGGTTTGACTGACCATTTTCCGGTTAGAATAACTAAACATGTAATTAGAATAACTAAATATTTGGTCCAACTTATTAATATTTCAGTTAAAATAACTAAACTTGTTTAATCAAATACGTTTTGTTATTTTAATCGAGTTATTTTTCTCAGTGTGACAAAGTGACGTCACGTAACTACGGTAAACCGATTCAAGGCAACTTCTAACATTCACTTTAGGCTTTTAAAATTATTATCTATACACAGACTGGACCAGAAATACATCCTTCGTCTAATTCTCCGAGAAGCGCCAATCGTATCTCATGACTCCTACATATTTATATTTCAGTCTACTTTTAGGATAGCATTTTAGCATTTTTGGTCTAATCTGTACACTGGGAAACTAAATGTGCTTGATCGAAGTAAATGTATTTTTGTATAGTCCTAAGAGCATATTTAATCAATTTGAATGGATACCAATTTGATTCGAAAATATTTTATTAAATCAATAATATTTATATACGTCCAATCAACATTCATTCTGATCAAATAAATGCAGTGCTCTTAGAACCATTCAGAAAGACGTTTATTTCGACGGAGCAAACTTTTTTTTAGTGTAGGTATAATCTAATAATTTTACACAAAATTCTTACACGATGCATCGGTATCCTTCAAGTTGCATGTTTCTTCTCAAGCGAGGTATTGTGTCTCAGAATTTAGCGAGTCGAAGAAATATTGCCCCTCATTTTAAAAAATCTACATTCACTCAACCCTCTCCACCTTCGCAACCATCCACCACTATTTCTCTCTTTCTCTCTCTCTCTCTCTCTCTCTCCTTTCCTCTCTCCGGTATTTCCACCGCACTTACCCGGGAGAGAGAAGCGAACGGGCACTTCGGGTTGCAATTATTTAAATCCGGAAAGAAACAAGGTTAAAACTCATACATATTGTGTAACATTATTCAAATGTATGCCAACTACTCGCTCCGTAGTCCCGTTCGTACGAATACGACGTACACAGGATACGCGATGACAAAAGGAGCAACTCGACGTGGAGTAATAAAAAGGGAAGGAACGAAAAGAGACATTTACAGGATGCTCTTTACTCCGCTTCCACGTAATCCGTACGGGGATCGGTATACGGTTAGCAGATCGTGGCTAGTCATTTTACCGGTGTGCCGAAGTGGTTCTCTATCGCAGGACTTTGCGAAATTTAACGTTTTCAACTCTGCCCTCGATTTCTCTCGCATTCTTCCGCAATTTCACATCGGTATTCGCGAACTATATCGGGAACTATTCTACGAAGCTTATTCATTTTTAAGTCGAGGGAAACTCAAAGCAAATTAATTATTTGTGCGGTAAAGTTGTAAAAATAAGGACTTTTTACGAGTGCACACTGAGGAAAAAATTTAGTTGTTCCAACCAAATTGTTTGGGTTGAAGAAGGTTGAATTTCGTCATGAAAACACGAAATTTTGACGCAAGTAGTAGAAAAAATATTTCACGGGGTGTTATAGTTTATTTCTCAACAAATTATTCCTCCACCCTTCAAGATTTCAGGAACTATCTTTTTACCGAATAACAAACAAATTTAAATATCTCATTGTCGAAAGAGAAATAGCCTCGAGAAGGTTCGCGCGGCGGGCAGCGAGTAGCTTTATCAGCCTGGTCCTCTCCTGAATCCAATTGGCCCGACGGACGACGTATCAAAGACAAAGAAAACAGAACGCGAGAGACGGAGAACGAGAAAAAGAAAGAGAGAGAGAAATACCCCTACATTAGCCAGAGTGCGATTGTCCTCAATCGGCAGACAAAAGGTCGATTGAATGTAGCAAAGATCCGTGGTATTAATTAACGTGTTCCAATTAACAGTCAACCACCGTGGCTTTGTGTCCTCGTTCGCCTGATTGACTATTTCCTTTCGGGCCGCTGCGCGCGTACTTGTACGTCTACTTCCTCGCTCGGCGTTCGTCCGGGATGCTCGCGCCCCGAACGTCGTCATCTCGTGCGAATTTGACCCAGAGAAAAACCTCTGACCCCCAGAGGAAAACCCTGTTCATTAAAAAATTCGGATATAATGCAGTGTATTTTATTGAAATCCGTTAAGAATTTAGAGAGAATTAAATTCCTCTTACTCTTATTTACTCTTGTACTTTGAGTAACAATATCTCACAAACGATCCAACGAATGGACCTTTCACCTTATACCTTTTTTTGTTCACCTCGACGAGCTCTACAACTTTTACGAAAACGAACATTTCGGGTTCCATTTAAAAAAAATAGCTACAGGTGACCTTCGTCTCTCATGAATATAAAGCGTGTTATCAAAAACCACTCTTATACGTATTATACATCCCTCTTAATATCACATAACTTTTATTCGCAAGATTTTTTCGTAAAATGATGAATAACGAAAATAAATGGATGTTGGTAAATTTACACCCTCTGTATACGCGCCTTTACCCGAGATTAGGTGCAGCCCGTCCGCGAGAGACACCCGCGTGTGCGTGCCAGGGTCTCGCGCGTGCTCGTGTCGGTGAGCGCGGTCGCGGGGAGACATAAAAAATCGAATAATTTCCCACCGATAAAAAGCCGGCTAAGTGTTTCTTAATAAATAGGACGGCGAGATAGACTTGGCCGGGAGGGCGGTGGGGGGAGGGGAGGGAGAAAGTGTGGAGTTACTTTACGATGGAAATTCAATGCTATTTCAGATAAGCCCGGAGTTCAACCTATAAAATGTAAATTGCGTCCGAGCTCTCTTCTTTCTCGGGTTCGGTAGGACGGAGAGAAAATAATCTATTAAGGCGTACGCGCGCGCGCGCGGATGTACGCTGCGCGTGTAAACATTTAACGGGCGAGAGGGTGTGCGTACGTATATACGCGCCATATTAATACCGAAAGCTCCCGTACTTACTTACCGAAATGAGTTCGTAATTAGAACTGGAAGTACCCGAGCTGCTGGAAACTGCGGTTGAGACGCGCCGTGGATATCTTCGTTATACTCAGAGTACGTATAACGTATGTGAGTCTGAATTTATTCGTCAGGAAAGAAGCTACAATCGCTATTACCTTATTATGTATAACCTTTTGGCCTATGTCGATATAAGACTTTGTTGTAGATAAAAATGTAGTCTTGAAAAAAGTACCTACTATACAAGTATGAGCCAAAAGCTCGTACACGGAGAGAAATGTTCATTAAAAATTACCGTGAAGTTTACGTAACCATGTGACGTAATGTCAACAACCAAATTTTTACATATGCATCATGGTAAAATTGACTGTTTTTTTAGGAAAACAAATGACTGAAATAGAGCGAGAAATAAGCGAATTTTACCGTAATCTACATTAAAGATTTGGTTTTTGACACCATGTCCCATGATTACCTACGTGAATTTCGCGATAATTTTTAATGAACATTTTTCTCCGTGTAGATAATGAGATAAAAGTAATTCGAATTTCCTTCCTGATGAGAAAGTTTAGACTCATACCGTATACACTGTTGTGCTCCCTAACTTTTCACTCTCTCGGGGCTTGCAGAATGCTCTCACTCAGGCTAAAGGGGCAGTCTAAGGTAAAACACCCAAAAGGTTGACAGGTTAATAAAAGGTATTAAAGGTTGACACTCATGGCAAATACGCGCTATATTTTGGAATTATTAACGTATATGGAGCTTCGAGCTAATGGAAATAACACCATCTGTTATATAACATTAGCTCGAAGCTTCATATACTTTAATAATTCCTAAATACCAACCCTCTCTCTCTCTCTCTCTCTCTAAGTGCTAACCTTTAATACCCTGTCAACCTTTGGATGTTTTACCTTAAAGAGAGAAAGAGCGTCTATCGTGTATCAACGCGCAGAAAAAATAGTGGATAAATGATTCCCCGGCGCTCATCAGTCGAACATTCAGGGGAAGCGAAAGTTACAGAGTGATAAAGTTAGAGAGACAGCACTGGTACGTATTACCTTCGCGCTCTCGCGTGTCCAGTCTTTTCCGCCGACAATTGAAGATACCCCGTGCGCGCCGGTGGTAATAGACTCTTTTTTTTTTCATCGCAAGTACATATCCGAAATGAATCTTCGAAGACGCGATTCGAGTTCAACGCGACGCGTAGTTCCCTCGTTGCCTGGACGCTCTCGCGTCGCATTCACGCGATACGCGCCGAGGTGAAGACCGCGTCGAGTGCATCGAATCACGTTCGATGGTCGGCACGGACGGAGGGTGACGATAAATTTTCATTCGCGTGCAATCGCGGTGTATCTTTATGTACGCGCGTGGCGGAATGATCTTCTCCAGGGCCTCGCCCACTCTCCTCCGCTCGTCGCGCGCCTTTAGCCGAGAGTTTTGGATAAATGGAAGAGCTATCTCTTGATGGGGAGATACGTGCCTTTTTCTGGTTACCGGTCGATTTACTTCGTCCGACAAAGTAAACATTTTCTAATTGCAAATAAACTGTTTTCTCAGTAAGGCAAGAGAGATTACGGATGTGAAAAAATGTAAGTAGTTAATTTCAGGTTCATCGGACACATAATTTCCTCGCGCTTTACGTAAGCCGCGCGTACGCGGCGACGACTTTGCGGCACAAATGGCCCCGTATAGTCGTACCCGCGCGGAATCGTAGGTTAATATCATTTTTCTCACATCCGCGTCAAAGTTCGAGAGCGCATACTACTTTTCAAACCAGTTTCGAAACTTTGGACCGCTACCGCGAGAGGGAGAGGGATAGAGCGAGAAACACGGGGAGGGGTTTTATGACGACGATAAAAACTAAATAGTAGGTATTTTGCCGTGCGGAGGACCGGTCGCCTCGCGCGGTTCTCGATTTCCCCGCAGCGGGTACAATTCCGCTGTGTAATGAAAAACTGCGGCACATATCCCCACGGCGTTTGCGGAAACACGCGCGCCCCGCCGCAGCCGTGTCCGGGCACTCGAACTTTTTAAATCGACTCCTGGCCTCGCTGTGTATCGCGCGGCTCGATAAAAGTTGTAGCCTTTGTGCTGTACGGAAACGAAGCGGTACTTCGTTGCAGCTATTTACGGTATCGAAGATCGTTTCTGAAAATCCCACCGATATATGGATATGGCGAAGGCATTAGCGTCCCTATTCGTGTCTCGCAACTCGATGGCGATTGACACGCCTTTGAGAACTGGCGCAATTGTGATTCTATCTCTCCCCGCAGCCAGAAATATGATGTAAATTTTGCAGCAATTTTACTAAAATCCAGATCACGGCGTGTAGCAACTGTGTGTGTTTTATGAGTCCTCTTTTGGCATTTTTATTTGCGTAATTGAATGATGATATTATATTTCGGAATTAATAAATCAATTTTAGATGATACTGCGACTCGGTGAGTTTAATTTTGCGTAATATTGTTTATCATTTGCAATTTACATTCATAACAAACGATTTCTGTTAATTTGACGTAAAAATGAAGGAAATTTAAAGCAGCTTTGACTTGATGTATGCCGTGAATCGGGAAAATGTCTGAAATCTGGATCGTAAATCATACACAGAGAGAAAGAATATTAGTAGATTTGACTGAATTGGCGGACACGAACGGGGGAACGCCGATTCAGTTATCTACTTGAATTAAATAACTCAGTTATATTGATTAACAACTGTTTGACAAAAACAAGCGGTAGTCAGTTCCAGCGAATTATTACACTGAGAGAAACGGTAGCTAATAAAATTGTTCAATTTTTGATCGTTAACACAAAGATCTACATCCTTCTGCGCTACATAAGAAATTCTTATTTCAGAAATCCTCGTTTCCAAACGTAGCGATACAATTATTCTTAGTATCTTGCGACACATTCTTCTACCAACAAGTATAATTTTTATAACTTTTGCAGGACAAATCGCCGCATCAAGGCTGTCACGAAGTTTTAACCTCTTGTTCCTAATTATTTAAGAATACAAGATTCTGCCATGTGCACATCTTTTTTTCTTACCTCGATTAGAATACGAATATGCTACCAGTTGAAATGCATATACTAATCAAATTACAATAGTGCCTTACAATAATCTTTACACACAGGTAGTAGAATTATATTACCCACAACACATGGAAACCGGTAAATTTTACTGTATTTACAATAAAAAGGATACACATGACGATTTTCACAAGTTTTTGACAGTGCGGTACAGTAGTTTTTCTTTTGAAAACGTTAAATCGTGATAGTTTACATTACAATTTATACTAGTTTTCAAAGAAAGATTGTTCTTCAGCTCAATAAGAACATCTGAAGACCTTTATATTCATTCTAATCGAATAAATTTGCTCTTAGGACTATTCAAAAATACGTTTATTTCGATGAAGTAAATTTTTTTCTCCGTCTACCTCTTTTATTGTAAATGCAGTAAAACTGATCAGTCTTTCTGTGAACGATCCACTTTTCTCCATGCAATTCAAGTATCTAAATCTGCGTCCCCCACCAGTGACCGCAAATCTAATACATTTGTTTTTTCACTATAATAAAAAACAAATTAATTTTTTCCCGACATCGTCCGCTCATCATAAAATGTCAACGTCCCGCCAAGAAGTTCCTATTCGACCGTCAATGTGAAGAGGATCTAATTACTTTCACCCCGATTATACCGTCCCCCCTTACTATAGAGACCCTCTCGGAACGTCTCTGCGTCCTCCTTTTTTCCCATACCCAGGTGTACCTACCCGCAGCGTATACCAAACGCTGATGACGTCGTAAACGTCAAATTTGTTCGGAACAGTCGTAACGCGCCGCCGGTACGCGTATTCAAATGCCGCGGCCGCGGCCGCGATCTCGTTCTCCGCTCGTTAGTCCGCGCGTGATTATATTTCTTCGTGTATGAAACCCCATTCGTTTCTCGCGACGCGCTATGGCTACGGGGACAACCGCGCGTGTTCGTTAGCTGTGCCGATCGAAGCCCTCCCAGGTGAAAAAGTTTTATATAGATTATATATACAGTCCATATATATATATATCTATGTCCTATGCACATTATATACGATTTCTATATAAACTGTATATGAGCTAAGGTAACTCTGCCCAATATGGCCTACCTAAGCTTCAAGTTGTTCTACAATTGTTGTTAAAATGCAAATAACTTATCTTCAATGAATGGATGTGAAAGGGTAGCTCATTAGGAAATAAAAATCTAAACTTTTTAGAGGAATCGGGAAATGAAGAAATAGGTTAAAAAGTACTCCTAATAACGCGAAGGAAACGTTTGAGCCATATTGGGTAGACCATATACTCAATATGAATTATTATGCTAAAGTAAAGAAATATTCAGGAATAATAATGAATACTGAAAATAAACGGATTTATTTTGTTGCGGGCGACTTTTTACACTTCAGACACATATGAAATTGCCCTTATTTCTTTTTGTTAAGCTGACTCAAACAATGTATAGATGCACATGTCCTTCACTACATCTTCATTGCACATGTAACAAGACAGTGATTAATTTTTTGTAGATTTCTTCTTAATAGATTTTGAAGATTTCGAAGGCGGTTTGAAAGAACGGGACATAAATCATATGCATACCCGATATGGCCTTGGTAGGCCGTATTGGATCTTCCTTACATGAAAATACATTACTTTCTAAAAATAATGGAAATACAGAAGGAAAATGAAATGAGGATCAGAGTTGTAGCTAATTTTTAAGAAAAAAAAATGACGGATACAAAATTATATACGGCTACTGGAAACAAACACGCGCTCTTGCATTTAGTTGATATCACAACAGCAGTAGGAATATATCAGACGAGTCAAACGAGCATTGTGAACATATTGATAGCACCATCATTTGAATTTATCGCGTACTATCTAACCAAGATTTCATGGTTGGGCCATAAGCCGTATTGAGTACCTAGATTATCTTATGTGTATATGGATCGTACAAAAATTGAAAAGATTCAAATAATCCATATACAGTCCCTATATGACTTATAAAGAAATCATATATAATCCATATGTTGGACGAAATCCATACACGCGGACTGTATACAAACCACGCAGAACTCTTCCACCTGGGCTCCGTCGTCTTCGGCCAGCACTGCGAGCGCTCCTAAACGAATCCGCTCGCGCGGACGGACAAATAAACCCGAAAACCGAAATACGCCTAACGTATCACGCAGGTGTGTATATTTTCGGCGAACAAAAAAATACCCTTGATTTATTTGAAGCACGTACTCCGTTGCGCGAGGCAACCTCTCGACGAACCCGCTCCGGACACGCAACGCGCGGCGGACGAGGAGGCGAAGGAAAGGCGAGAAGAGAGGCGCAAGATCGTCGGTCCGCGCGTGGTGCTGCCGCGCGTTTACGAGAGAGAGCCCCCATAGAAATTCCGTCGATCGTACTGTTCGCCGCGCGGACGTGGGAAAGCCCGATGATCGAGGCGCGCAGTGTGAAGCACGCGCGCGCGCTCGACCGGCCGCCCGAGATTAAAATAATAGACAGGGATAAAGAAGGAGGGAGGGGAAGACCCCGGTATAGAAGGAACACGAAACCCTGTGTCTTCGGAGCCTCCTAATGACTGCAAGGCTAATGAGCCTAAGTGATGATTACGTAACAGCTTTTATTAGCAACGCGCGGGCACAAAGAGCGCGCGCGCGCGCGATGCTTACGAGGCTAGGTATTCGACATAAATTAGGCCCGAATTAAAACAAATTACGTTTGTGGTAGGAAACGCGTGCGAACGCTCCCTCATTGAACGGTGAAACTGGTAGGTAATTAGGCGTTATAATTGCTCGCGTCTTCGCGCCGTGTGTAGGACCGCGCCGCGGACCGACGGGAGGAGCAACAATGACGTGATTAGACCGATTTTCGGGCGCGCTCGTCGAATTTCGTAAATCATTAAACACCGTCGGCGGCTTTCATGTCTTGCTCACCTCGCGGCCCCGAACCTTCACCTCGCGGCCGAACTCGATGCGTCGATGGAACGCCTCTCGAATCGTTCGTCACGACGAGTGCTCGGCGCACCGGCCGCCGCCACTCCACTGCCGCGGTAGTCCCCGCCGCCTAATTAATCAGTACCTACTGCCTTTAGCGTTTCGTTAGGACTTAATCGTTATCTCAGTCATCCGCGCGCGGATGTAGGTAGGTGCGCGCGCGTGCGCCTGTGTGGGTGAGAGAGAATGTAGTGGCACATTCCGACGGTTATTAGCGGCTTGCGCGCAAGCCCTAATATCGATACTCGCAACCGTTTCGTCACGCGTCGTGGCCAAAGCTGAGGCGAAGTGTTGACTCATCGGTAGCGTGCATTGACAACTCAAGTTACGGTGAGATACTTGAGTTGAGACGCGGGGCGAGAGAGAGAGAGAGAGAGAGAGAGAGAGAGAGAGAGAGAGAGAGAGAGAGAGAGAGAGAGTGTGTATTTATTTCAATTCTGCTGGGGATACGGAGAAAATTGAAGAGTAACGATTAGCATGCCACAACGGTAAATAGGTGACTGCGGCCTCGATGGTATTGCGTTGAATAATCTGCGAAATAGGAATTGTTACTATATTTCAATGGTAATTATTAATGCTGCAGATTATTCAACGCGATATCGTCGAAGTTGTTACCTATCCGATAAACATCCATCCGGATCATATACGTAGATTACACCTACTACATTTATTTATTATAGAAGAAAAATGTTCCTCGATTAAACATATATTTAAAGTTTCTATAAAAATTGCCTGTTATATAAGTCTCTTAAACGAATAATAACGGGAGAAGAATTATATATTATTTATACAATAGGTTTAGCCCCCCGCGTGGTCACACATCCGTACAGTTCTACGATGATCACATATGGGTCAAATGGATCGAATCAATTTTTAAATAATAGCCGAATGATCCGTCCAATTGAGGCCGATAAATTATGAACTATTCTTTGAACATTGTAGCTACATTCTATATAGAATATGGAATCACCACGTTTACGTTAGCAATGGAATGATTGGGTGGGAATGATAATATAATTTTGTCATTTTTGTAAATTTTCTTTATACGATTTCCGGATGATTCTTATGAGATACGGTACTTTGAAGAAACGAATAGTCATATAATGTGTATCTCAGAAAAGGCTTTTCAAAAATACAAAAAGAAAATCTCTAGTTCGAATTTTAAGAAGGTATTTCTTCCGAGATCTGACGAGAATCTGGTTATGATTATGAGAAAAAAAAAGTACAATCAGTTTCAAAATCGAAGCCTGTGAATCGACTGGACTCGCAGTGACTACGAAAGGTTAAGAAACTAAAAATACGTATTATACCTATATACTACGTATTAAGAACCGTATAATTCGATCTTCTCATAAAAAAATACTCATATTTTTAAATTCAATTTGTAATCTCTATACATATTTAATATTACACGAAAAAGAAAACAGTCGAAAAAATAGTTATTCGCTGAGTTACAAATGCATCTCTCTCCAAAACCTTAAGACCTGATCGAAACGCAAGAGAGGCACACTCTCTTATTACCAAGCAACGAATATGAGAGAGATAGACTACAAGACGATGACATAGCTGCATTTCCAAATGTCAGCCAAAAATGAAAAAATGAACAAAATACGGGATAAATAATTTTGTCTACATTTTTCAAATCTACAATTAAAAAATGTATGAGAAAACTAAATAGTATACGTTTCATTTTTGTAATATTATATACTGATACCAAAAATATATCGAACAAACTTTCGTTATACGCATGATGGACGGATTTTAATTGGATAGTTACTATTCTGCCATGGTTATCGTTACCATTAAATCTTCTCCATGTAGATAATTATAACATCACAATGAAAAATTGCAGCAAGAATTCCTGACGAGAGTTATTCCGATTTTTCGCTACAACCAAATTCTGTCCCAACTGACAATGAATAAATTCGCGCTATCGTACTTGGAGCAAACAGTAGCTGCAAATATTTGCCTTTTTTCGTATCGTGCCATACCTACCTGTCGATCGATCCGAACAATAAATACAACTGCGCGGGCATATCGATACTTACACATATTCACCGCGATGCTGTATAAATAGGTGAATTGTATACGTACCGCCATCGGCTCGACAACGCTCGCTGCAGTTATTTACCCGCATTTCTGTAAGAGCAACCCCAGTCGTCGCTATAACGGTTTACGGATATCTACTTCGGTAGCTACCGCAGCGGTCGATCCGTCTGACGTAATGCCACGTGGTACCGTCCTTTTTAAAATTTCCAAGAACCCAAAGAAATGTGTCTTGCCCATGAGACTGGGTTATTTTCTACTCGGGAATTAATTTTTATCAGATATACTGAACGGTCAATCTACCTCAAATTGCACCAGGAGGTTTCTATTGATATTAGCTTGCATACATAATTATTTCATATTTAAATCTTGGAAATCGATCCATGACCATACTACTTTAAGAGCCCCGTACAATGATAAATATCGATCCACAAAGAATGTTTCAGGTCAGAATTCGAAGCCAATAAAATTTTAATACCGATCCGCGGCGAACAATTTATAGAGCGGAATCGAAGCTAATGGCATTCCACGAACGAATCGGGAAAGCACGAAGCCTTTACGGCCGCGGCGGATAAAAGAAGACGACGTTCAATTCTCTCGCGGAGGCGTCGTAAAGCAATTAAGTCCGAACGAGAGATACTCGCGCACCCTCGCCGCAAGAATCGCGCGCGCGCGCGACGACTCTATTTCGCGCGATGGACGAAGAAAGGGGAGAAGGAACCGCACACTCCGCCGTGGCGCGAGTGAGCCGTCTACGCGTTACAAGCAACAACATTGCCGGTAATAAAGCGAGCATTTCCACTTGTATTATGTTAATGCAACATTTTCAACGCGCCCGACCAAAAATGCGGTGGCTCGGGAGCACGTGCAGTTTTTACAGCAAATTACAGCTCGAATCGCCGCGTCTCACCCCGGCCTATACCAGCCGCGCGCCGCTGTTCCCCTTTATCGAATGCACGGGAGATCGCGCGATATTTCCATTCGCGATTGCACGCGAACCTGGATTCGTATACGACGCGTTATCGGCAGCGTGTTCGGTCGCCGTCGGCAGGGGTGGAAAGACATTATCGTTTCGTTTCCTTGCCGCGTCTCCTTTCGTCGTGCAGGCGTTGCGAGCAATTTAAGGAACTCGAAAAAGCGAGAGATCGACGCGCGTCATATCGGTCTCGCGCCGCTGCGTCCCGCGTCCGACGCGAAGCGTCTCAAGAGGCAACGTCCGGCGTGCGCCACGCGATGTCTGCGCCGCGACGTAACGCGAGAGAATATTCGAACGCGCGCGTACGAAATCGACGGTTTAATAGGCGTAATGAGGGATAATTGAGTTTTCAAATCGTTCATTTTGATTACATCTATACACGCGGACCCGCGGTGCAGGGTAAAACTTAGGGCAGATAATTACGGACCGCCCGGCCTTAAAAGAGCAGGTGCCAGTCGGCCCCGGAATCGAGGTGTGAGGTTCGAGCGCTCTCTTGGCCCGCCCTGAACGGATCGGGGGCTCGCTACAGGACCCTCTCAAATTGGTCGGTGGGCAGAAGAAACTTGACATGTACGATGAACCCTTCCTGGCTTCTCCGCCGCGCGAGGGGGAGCGCGGTGGTGGGAAGTAATTTTCGAAACGAGGGAGGGACGATTTAAAAAAAAAAACGATCGCGAAACTAAAGAATAAAGATTATTAAACGATCCAGAAAATGTTTTTCCTGCAAATTCATTAATTACACCTATTCGTATTCGACGAGAATGATATTTTTTAATTGCATATGCAATTTTACGATCAATTCTTAGAAAATTAGGAGGCGTAATTGCTCTATTAATATCGACTATAATTTTAATAATGTTACCATTCCTATAATTTAAGAAAATTTAAACAATTTTAATTTCATCCTTTAAATCATATTATATTTTGATTTTTTATTTACAAAATTTTTATATTAACATGAATTGGAATACGACCAATTCAATTACCATTTTCATTTATGGAACAAACTTATACATTTATTTATTATCATTTTTTATTTTTAATTCATTATTACGAAAAACATGAGACTTTATTCTTTTGAGATACATATACGCACCTGGAAAAATAATTTGCTGGCGTAACATAAATTTGTTCACCACAGCAAAAGTTTTGTCAACACAGTGACGACAAACTCATGCGTTGATACATTGGAACATTTTTTTGAGGTGACAAAACTTATCTGCTACATGATTTATGTTACAGCAATATTGTACTGAGAAAAATAACCTGCTGAATTATTTAACCGAAATCTCTTGGACATAACCAAACCGTTTGTTAAAATTTGGATCCTCTCCATCTATTTGGTTAAACGGACCATTTTCTGGTTAGAATAACTAGATATGTAGTTAGAACAACTAAATATTTTATTAAACTTACTAGTATTTGGATTAGCGCTGTTTAATTTTCTCAGTGATGCGGTTAACATCAACGTACCAAAAATAGAACGAAAAAAGAAGTGCGAACAGAGATTGGAAGCAGAGGAGATTGACCTCTCGATTCGGCGGGTCGCGAATATATATTTACGTAGATATTACCTTTTCCAGGATTAACATAAGTACACACCTGTAACGCAATCTATTTGAGTTAACGAAGTCACTCGATCCCCGGCCTAATGGTTTCGACGAATGTCGTTAGTCGATGACAATTGAAACGAGACGCGGCTACGCGCTGCGGCAGTGTGCAGCGAGGAAACTGTGGATCTGTGAACGAAGCCTGACGCCTGCTGCTCCCGCTGTACCGCATGCCGATTTACGTATCGGGGAGAATAGAGACGCGACGATACAGCGCAACGCACGCGCGCAACCGTACTAACCATAGCAAAACCGGAGCAATTGTACGCTGCTTAAATAACGCGCATCGCAGTGGGCTTATCCGCCGTGGGTGTAATGCGGACCAAATTGATAGGCCATAATTAATAGCGAGACCACTGTGACACCGACTCGATAATACGGGGTTTATGAGGGTTTTAGCTGGACCATGTCACTCACATATCGACTATTCGTGTTGCACGGCATACCCGAACGTACATTAGCATGTGCGTATTCACGTGCTGTTACCGATACCCCCATAAGTACCTACGCCAGATGCGTCTATTCGGCGGAGCTTACGAGAGCGGCATTGGACGCAAAGACGACTGTATTTCATCGTATGCCGATATATCACGATTCGGCTAAGTACCGGCACTCTCTGTAAAATGTTCCTTGGTTATTTAGAAGCTGCAGTTATACGAGAACTGTTGATCTCTCTGCGCGACTTCTATCGAACGAATACTCGAACGTCGAGCGAAATTTTTAAATGCCCGCATTGAGGAAAATAATTTGATCAATTTCACCACAATCTTGGAGACGATGACCAAACTGTTTGGTGAAATATGGATCTTTTCCGTCTGTTTGGTTAAACTGACCACTTTTTGGTTAGAATAACTTAATATTTGGTTCAACTGATCAGTTAAAATTAAAATATAGTTGATTTAAATTAAAGTAACTAAACGTGCTTAATTAGATTCATTTTATCATTTTCATATAATTATTTTTCTCAGTGCACTGACAAAAATAATTTGGTCAATTTAACCAAAATCTCAAAGACAATGACCAAACTGTTTGGTGAAATGTGAATCGTCCGTCTGTTTTGTTGATTTGACTACTTTTTGGTTACAATAACTAAACATTTGGTTAGAACAACAAATTATTTGGTAAGGATAACTAAACACTTGATTCAACTGACCAGTATTTTGAATAGAATAACGAAATACGTTTAACTAAATCCGTTTTATCATTTTAATCTAATTATTTTTCTCAGTTTCTCAATTTGACCAAAATCTTGGAGACGATGACTGAACTATTTGGTGAAATATGGATCCTCTCTCCATCTGTTTGAGTAAACTGATCACTGTTTGGTTAGAGTAATTAAACCATTGGTTAGTGTAAATAAATAAACGTTTTTTTTTAATAACTAAATATTTGGTTCAACTAATCAGTATTTTATATGAAATAACTAAACGCGGTTTATCCAAACGCGATTTGTCGAGATTTAACCTAATTATTTACCTCGGTACCGGAAACTCGCGAACTCGCCACCGCCAAAGACCCTCAGGAGAGACAGAGAGCCGCAGCCCCTTACAACGGATTCGCGCGAGTCCCTCCGCGCACTCGAAGTGTACACAGGCTTTCGGAAGAGTCGCTGAAAGGTAAGCCCCGCGCGCGGGCGGTGTGTGGCTCGGTCGAGAGACTGTCAGGAAACAATGCACGATCGTATCTCCGACGGGGGGCCAACGAACTTTTGCATGGGGTGCGCTCTCGGGTTCCGAGAGCATACTCGTAATTTCGCCATGCGCGCGGCATGTGTATATGGGAGAGACGCTCGGGTACGTATACCGAGAGAGAGGTAATCAATAATCGCTTAATATCCTCCAATAACGGACACCATGGGTGGCTCTCTTCTCTCTTCGACCTCTCCGGGGATCTCATCGTTCGACAGAGTCCTTCGTTCGCTTGTACTCGTAATTATTTGCGAGTGTCTTTTTTTCTGCGTAGGTATACGCGCCGCACACCCACGTTTCGCCGTGCGTCGCGTATCTAACAATGAGTACTGGCCTCCCAGGGCGTTCGGTTGTTGTAGATGTGTGCATACCTATAGCGACTCGTCATTGACGATGTACGGTTAAAAATGATTTAACTGTTAAGAATCAAAAGGACCTGAGTTTTTAGTTGTACTTGAATAATTATATCGTGTTTCGATATTCATTTTTTTAAATTAAAATTCAGAACAAAAGGACGTCATAGACATGATGATTTATTATTTTGCATGAATTTTTATAAAAAAGTCAATTTGTTAACGTTTTATTTTATTTTTTCTATACCTAGATACAAATGTGATCGCTAACTTCATCAGTTATGTGGATAACGTTTATTGATAGGGAACCAAGCGCCAATTGCGTATTTGGCGATAAAGACTTTATCTACCTAAAAAAAACTACGCATAATCTTATTTTATAAAAATGAAAACTGGACGATGTTAACTGAAAGGTAACCAAGCGCCAAATACGCAATTGGCGCTTGGTTCCCTATCAACAAACGTTATCCATGTTTACTTGAATTTTCAAATGAAACTTTTGTCAGTCCACTTTAAATTGGGAGAATTGCTTTTTTATCTTTTTGGTGGAATACACTAAACAAAAATTGTTTGATTCAACAAAATTTTGAATATTACGGGTGGGCAACTAAATATATAATTATTCGAATAAATATTTAGTTAAAATAGTTAAGTATCAAGTTACCTCAACTGAGTTTTAGTAACTCTAACTACCTACCTATTTATTGAGATAACTATATATTTAGTTGACCGCCTGTAACTTCAAATTTTAATTCAATCAAACGATTTTTTTTCAGTGTACACTCGTCTCTCGAAACATTTACGCCACGATTGGTAAAAACCTATTGTTGCTTCATAAATTTCGTATTTTATGCGGACGTACGTTCGAAATCAATCTCGCGTCAATCCCTTGCAATGATATCAATCGAAACCGACGATACTGCACCGAAAGAACAGTTTATCAACAGTTGATAAATGTAATTTAAATACGGCAAAATACATGTTTCATTAAGACAAGAAAATATATGTTAATTATTAAAATGTTTATTTAATTCAAATAGTTACCTCAAAGGATTTAATTGTGCCAAATAAACAGTTAACAAATATTCGCTTGGTCTAATAAAATGTTTATTTCACCATATTCGAACAAACATTTATTAATTATAAATAAATTATTTTCTCGGTGTACCTATGTGGATCGTGATTTATAATTATAGAAAGAAAAGTAGAGTTGTTACAGGTAAAACGCGCGCGCGAATCAAAATATTTACTCTCTTTCGCGGGAAACTGCAGGAAGGCGAGCATATACAGAGGACGTTGCTCTGGCATGAATTAATCATCTCTCGATAACGTATAAATAATTAGCTACACGCGTAAAATCGTTTGATAAATATTTATGGGCCCCCGTCGATATGCATGCGTAATGGCAATTTTTACACCGAGCAGACCTCGCCGAAAATGATCGCGGTCCCCCCGCGCGCCACCGCGGCTACACGGAAAATAATACGTTCGGCAATTTCGCCGCGGGCCGCCAAAGGCGTTTTTCGCTTACGTGCGCCTCGATGACATCGAGGATTCGTTCCGTTTCGCTGAATATTCCTCTTTGCCAAATCATCCATTTCGGTCCCGTTATCATCCCGCGTTCCGTCGACCTATACCGATTCGCCCGCGGAGCAATTTGTATACTCGAATACTCATCGCGTTTAACGAGATGTCCAAAGTGAAGCCGCGGTAATCGTTTTAAATTTACCTCGTCTGTTCGTTGCGTCGGTGCAACTCGATGTATCGACTGCAGTAGCGTCGTTTCGAACGACCACGGCGCATGCGAAAGTGCCATTGTCCGCAAAATGAAAGGGGATTATGTTTTGTTAGAGATTTGTAGAAAGTATATGTGGAACATAAATGTTTTTCGTTATCAGTAAGATAACTATCCCAATAATGAGACACGTCCTAATAGCCGATCATATTTGAGTACAATTCAAATTATTGAACGCGCGGGATAAAAAGGAACAACTAGAGTGGAAAAATATCTCCAATAAATTAGGGATATATGTATTCAGAAAATGTCATTAGTAAGAACCCTGAGTAAAATCTGTTGTATGAATTGTTGTGCCTGTCCGGATACTGGCTTACACAGTCAGAAAACTTCTCTATATTTTGTATATAATCCATACATAGTTTTAGTCACATCGCACCTCCGAAAGAACAACGACGCACAAGTGAAAATTTTGAAATTTTTTAATTAAACTCCTCAATAGTCTTAAAAATCATTTTTCCGGCAATTGTTCTTCCGGAGATGCGATATATGGATTACATATGATTTTTGTATTAACCATCGATAAGGGCTATATATCGATTTTTGAGTGCTTGTATAATATAATCCATATACCTATAGTCCCCCATTATATATCGTTGATACAGAAATCATATATTAATCCCTGTGTATAATCCATATGTGACCAAAACCACACATGGGTTATACAAGGTGTATCGATCAAAAGGACCAACAGAAGAAGCCTAATTCTCTGCTCAGAGTTTATGTACTAATCAATGGTATCGACTTCCTACGATTCTCTCACTTTAACAGAGTTGATAGCCGAATGGGTCCTGAGGAACGGAGATCGTAAGATGTCATGTCATTGGTCAATGTACTAACTCTGAACAAAATTAGGCTCCTCCTGTTTCAGCCTTCTTATTGTTAGTCATTGCACCCTGTATAAAAAATATAAAGAATTTTTCCGCCTAGGTGTTACGTACTTCGCGTGCAGCAATTTTTCGATCGTCAGACGATGCGCGACCGTACGGCGAGTTCATAAACCGATCGCCAAAAATATACGCCCCCCCTCCGCCTCGGCGCCGCGGACGGGAAACTTGTACTCCGCACGAACGAACGGTAAAGTTCGACGTGAAAACTCGTCGGCGTGTCGCGCGCGTGCAACGTATCGACACGTAGATACATACGGGGGTGCATACGTGTACACGTATAGAAACGTATACGCGGTACGTGATTCGCCAAGTGAAAAGAACGACATAATAAAGGGTCGGGGCGGCTGAGACGTCTCGAGTGTGCGCGTGTGGGTGTAGGTGGCTGTTTTCCTTCCGAAGACCTCACGCTCACCGCATCTGTCCAGTCCCACGCCGCCGCCGTCGTCGTCTCGGTCTCGGATTGACCCCTCGCTATTTCTTCGCCATCTTTATGCGCGGCGTCGTGACCATTCTCATTTATAAGTATATTTCATTAAATTGCGTAGCTCTCTCGATCCACGGAGATAACCAGCCGAAGGATATCATCGGTGAGATGATAGGAAAGAAATCGAGAAAAATTCGTCAGGATGAGCGTAGGAAAATGTCACCCCTCTCGAGAAGGACCTTTGAAAGATTTTATCGCGCATGGTTATCCACGGTTCGAGGCTTTCATTAATTTCGATCGAGTTTCCTTGTTAACCCTAAGGGGCAGCGCTGCATTTGTACATGCCACCTTTTCTCTCTGAATTTTTCTTATTTTTCTATTGTTTCTTGCGATTCCAATGGATATATTACGAAAAAAATGACGTTCATTTATTTTACTCGGCAATTATTAACAGGTAATCTACACAGAAAGATTGATACCAGTAAATTTTACTGTAGGTAGTTAGAATAAAAGAGGTACACGCGTGATGGTTTTCGGATGTTTTTACAGTGCGGTACAGTAATGTTTCTTTTCAAAACAGTACGTCGTCATAGTTTACATAACAATTGACTAGATTCTAAAAAAAAATTGTTCTTCAGTACAGTAAGAATATCTGAATACCCTTATGGGTACCTCTTTTACTGTAAATACAGTAAAATTTACTAGCAGCCCACGATACCGATGTCGCGGAAGGATTATATACATACGTCTATTTTCGATAAATACGTCAAACTCGATTGGAAGGAAATATCCAGCGAGTATATCGACGTTCGACATTGAATATCCAACTTGAAATAGAACCGTTTATCGTGGCGATGCACTCGAGTAGCACGTGACTCAATCGATCCGAAATTAATTAGAGAGGAATTTCCAACGGTTTGAGCGTATCGAAGCTCCGTTTCTGTACAGTCGATACGCTGCAAGGGCGGATTAGCCGCGACGTGAATTGAACGGTAACAATCGCCTCGATGTCTTACCGGATCGCTTGCTGATTCCACGCTTCCGTCCGCCGGACGCGCGGTCGATATATAAGGGCTCGCACAGATACGATTATAGATTTTCAATGATGCGTCAGTCAGGAAGGGCAGATTACCATAATGAACCCCGGCGAACCCTCCGTTCGGTCCAGCGGTTCGAAATATGGACGGGCCACGGTGGTACGATTTGCCCTCTTATGGTGCCCCAACCCTTCCATCCCGCGGCCCCTCCTCCCGAATCAATCTGGTCAAATGCACGCCGCGTGTACGGGAGCCAAGGATGGGAATTGTATTTCACCAAAGATTCGCGATATGTGGTTGCCCGATGAGCAATTAAGTCGCACTACTGAGAAATCAGTTTATTTATAGGTAATAATTGTTTGTTTGAATATGGCGCAATAAACATTTCGTTGAACCGAGGAATAATATTCGTTAATTATTATGATATTTATTTGATACAATTAAATGTTTTGAAGCAATCGTTTGCATGAAATAAACATTTTAATGATTAACATATATTTTCTTGTCCTAATGAGAAGTGTGTATTTCGCCGTATTTAAAATTACATTTATTAACTGTTAATAAACTGTTCTTTCGGAGCAGTATTGCCGGTTTTGATTGATATCATCGCAAGGGATTTCCGCGTCGATTTATTTCGAATTTGCATGAAATCCGAAATTTATGAAGCAAATAACAAGTTTTTACCGTTTAACATTTGAATGAAATAGACATTCTAATAATTAACATATATTTTGTATTTTAACGAGAAATATTTATTTTGCCATATTTGAAAATACATTTATTAACTACTGATAAACTTCCTTCTCAGTGAAGCAAGATTTTGCTCCTGTGTAAATTCGATTTATACGAGGACTCCTCGCCGGGATTTACGCATCGCGGCTATCAAATTAGCCGATTAAAAAATTACCCCTCAAGATTTTTTAAAAATAAATTTTAAAGCAAAATGTATCTATCCTAATTTTTTCGTTACTGTACGTTAACAAAAAATCGGTGGCTCTGAGATAACGCGAGTATATATGACTGAAAACCTCACCACGTTCGATTGGACGAGTCCGTCGCGACGTTCCCCATCGGAGCGGTGGGTACCCTCAATTTTCCCGCGCGTAATATCACGATGCTCTCCACCCTCGTAATAAATAATCCGCCCGCTGAAAACCCGTGTTTGCCGCTCGTAATAGCTGCTCGGAGATTTTCTGGAGTTCCTGGGGTTTCTCTCCGGGGAACCGCAAAGCCGCGGAAACAAAGACACCGTTCTTCGAGCCCACCGAGATCGATCGATTTACGTGAACGCCGTAAAGACCCCCCGCTGTAATGCGGCGGGTCTCGCGTCGGCGTGCGCTTTGAGATTGCGAGAAATCTCGAGTGGCGTACCTACGGAAAGGAAAAAATGATTCAAGCTTGAATTCCAATTTAAGGTGCGTCTTATTGCATCGTTGGAAATTGGAAAAATTTATTCAAATTAGTAGGCTCGTAATATCTCCGTCTCTGATTACTTCAATCCACTAAAATATAATACATTTTAACACTCTAGAACTACCGAATGGTCGCGCTTTATAAGACGGTCGTTTTGGCGGGTGATTATCTCGTTATCCGTGGATTTTTCGTCCACACTGCTATAGAACTTTTTTGTAGACCGAAATGTGCTCTACAAAAAAGTATTTTATCAATTTTGACAAAAACCTCACGGGTTACGGAATAATTGAGGTCGAATGGAAGTTGACCGGTTGCGGTAGTTCTAGTGTTAATCAGTCCTATCATATTATATGCGTGCTGCTACCGTGTGGTTTTTTTCATTTAATAATCCACACATTTATTATTCAATTTAGAAAATAGCAAGCGATGAGCATGGCTAACGCGATTTCAGTTACATCAGACAGGTACCAATAATTCGAGCAATATTAGATTTATCGCGTACCTGGTTACAGAAAATTTGGACACGCGCGCGCGCGCGTTTTACCGCGGTAACGGCCGGTAAATTATTTCGTTGAACCTAATACGATGTATTACAGCATCGTATCTATTCTCTTTTTCCGCGTTATCACGCGGCCACATGACACATATGGCGTATTTTCGATTTTTTGATTTATAGGAAGTATTCGGTTTTATTCAAGGCACAAGTTCGGAAGAAGTGGTTGCTCAATGAGAGCTCGATGTTTATCGGATGACATTAAATATTAACCAATGATGATTGAATACTGATTGTACAATGTTCATCCTATGTATCGGTGTACCCTGACCAATTATCACGTAAAAAATTCACATGAGCTATTTTCAAAATTCCCAGAATTGAAAGACGCACTTTGATCGTATATATTTTCTCTATTCGCGCAAAGATACGCGAGATTCGTAAATATAATTAACCATGTCTGTGTACACGGCGTTTTCTTTGCAGCGTTTCGCGCATCTCCGCGATCCTCGGTAACGCGGAGTCGAGTTCGGAGAGGCAAGAATTTCTGGAATTTCCGCGTACCTCGCTGCCGCGCGACGGCGATGTGACGTCGAGAAGAAATTACGGGGTAAGTGGCGCTGCATGGCTAATTCAACTATGCGAAGAGTCGAAGTTGTAATACCGTTGCCTCCGGGCAGTTATAACGAATAATTTATGCCGTACAATTAAGCTGGTACGGAATATGACGGCGCAAACTTCCACCCTTACGCGAAGGCAAATAACGAAGAGCGCCTTGTCATCGGTTCCTCTCTTTCGGTGGAAAAGATCTATATGGATTATATATATTTTGTATACAGAACATAGGGTAAACCGTCGAGTGAATGGTCGCTTAAAGCAGACGATGAATCCAGTGATTGCCCATAACTTCTCATTTGAAAAGCATTGATGTGTTCATTCATAGATAGATGGCCATTTACTAGTTGATTTACCCTATATAGATTTGGGCTCATTAAATTTACATATGATTTCAATGTAAACCATATATGTATTATATATTGATTGTAGAAAAATTTAAGTAATTTAAGTAATACAAGTTCGTATTATTTGTTTGATTTTTTATATACCTAATCCATATATAGTCCCTATATGGTTCATGTATAAATTATATCTAAGTTAAATAAGCCCAAATTTATATATCTTCCATATACAAAAAATATAAAGGGGTAATCCATATACATCTTTTCCGCCTGCGATCCCAAGTGGAAAAGATTTATATGGATTATATATATAGATTTTTTATATAGAAGATGTATAAATTTGGACTTATTTAACTTAGATATAATTTATACATAAACTATATACGAACTGTATATGGATTATATAAAAATTCAAATAATACGAACTTGTTATTACTCCAATTATTTTAATTCTTGTACAATTTTTTAATTTTATATTAAAACCTCGCATCTCCCCGCCCGTCGAGGCGGCTCGCGTTGATATATACCATCCTCGTGAAATCCCAAATGGATATGGAAAGTGAGCGCGCCGCGGAAAAGCTTTTAATTCGACCAGAAATGCACGCGCGTTCCTAAAGCTTCCTGGTGCGGCGCAGCGCGAAGGGGACTTCGAGAGGAGAATGCGCGATGGACTTTAATAAAGTGAGCTTTAAGACTTCCAGTTAGCGGAGATAAAGTTTAACATAAGCTACAGTAAGCAACGGGGCTAAGGAGTAGCGGAGCACGGTGCCAAGTTCGAGAGAGCAACTTCGTCGTCGTAACGTACGGAGCACAAGGCGTCTCGCCCGGCGCTGGAAACGGGTCTGGATAACGCGCGTGAGGGTTTTTCTTTCGACGATCGTTGGGCTGACCCGCGTTTGTTGTACGCGGACCGAATGGGACTCGAGCGAAGTAACTTTCGCGCGAAGTTTGTACCGCGGCGGTAGTGCGCTCTCGCGCGTTGAAATTATTTGAACGAGGCTGAGTCCTCGAAATTAACGGATAACGTATAGGTAACGTCTGGCTGCTCTTCTGGTTTAAAGTTCTTTAGTGAGAGCTCGCGGGCATCTCATGAGAAATGAAGAAGGTCTAAATACGGAAGCTCTATGTTATTACCCACACTGAGGAAAAGATTCGGTAAAATCAACTTAGCATTTAGTTGAATGGTCGTAATTAAATATTTCATTGTCTTTTGAATAATATTCATTTGTCTCGATAAAATATTTTTTGTTGGCTTAACAAAATACATTTATTAAGAGAATATATTACTGAAGCTGAGAGAGTACTTTGTCGGGGCGAATGAATATTATTTGAGCTAACAAACTATTTAATTGCGACAACCTGAGACGTGGTTAGAAATTTTAAAAGGTTGAAAGTTAAAATAATCGCGTTTTCGAGAAAAGCGGGGAAAAACGCGTAACGACGAAAAGTTCGAGGGATATGCCACATCGCGCGTTTCAGATATTACTTCTATACGGAGCAATTTCGTTTACGGCCGAGCGGCGATATCCAATTATTTTCGACTGAATTTCCGGTCCGAATTAGTATACGCTTTTACGACACGAGAGAGCCACCCTTTATATTACACAGGCCGCCACGGCCACGCTAACGCTATTATTATAATTGTTATTATGATTGTAAAAGGCACCATGAAACCCTGTAATTTTATTATTACACCGCACTACGCGTATATTCGCACGCGTGACGCGGCGCCACCCCCAACGTCCACTCTTTTTCTCTCCCTTTCTCTTCTCTCTCTCTCTCTCTCTCTCTCTCTCTCTCTTTGTCTCTTTATGCGTTGATTTGTACAAGTGTGAACGAGAGTACACATGTACGGGACGATTTTTTCGATGAACATCGCGGCGATCGGATCCTATAAAGCTAATATTCCTCTTCCACACACATGCACCCTCGTTTGTTCGATTACGACCGGCGACGTGAAGAACGGAGGGAAGATTCGGAAACGATTATTACTTAACGCGCATTAAAGTTATCTCCACGGGTATTTCATGGGCCAAAGTTAAATGACGTACCTTTGAAATTCTACTTGGCCATAAATATACCTGGATATAAATGATTTATTCGTACACGAATCTATTGTACTTTACTCGCCGCTTTATTGAATGGTTTGGAATATCAATTTCTTTTGATGCGCCCTGTACGTCAAGAGTTGAAGAGTCTACCATAATTGGTGAAGCCGCCACTTTTTATATATACTCTTACATGCAGATTCCATCTGGACAATGAACATCAGGTGGTGATATTGAGAGAATTTAGATCTATTCTTATTTCCAAATAAAAATGATATCATTGACGAACTATGGTTTTTCTTGATAGCAATACTTATTTCCATTTTACCAGAACAAATAGATATTTTAACTATACGTATAGTCATTTCAGCAATGCGCATTGCTCTTGTCACATTTGGTGTTGCTCTATTATTTATACTGTTTGGTTAACCTATCACTTAGCCTTAACATATAGCTATTAGAACTATACTAATTGCTGTACAACCTAAACATTTTTCTCAGTGTGGTCCCCTTTTTTCACGGTAAACTATTTTAGTCCAGTAATTAATAATTTGTTCTGAGGAGTGCTAAGGTCTCGTCGTGAAATTACGTTTCAATTGAAGAAACATTTATTAACAAAACTAAGACTAAGTATAACAATTTGAAGGTCTCTTTTAGCAGAAAATGCGTTCATCAGCGAAATATTCTTCATTCGGAAATGAGAATGGATCTAAAATCTAGGAAAAACATGGCGACTTCCCTACACGGAGAAAAATAGATTTGAAATGAAGGGCACTGAGTGGCCAGATTCTGGCAATATGAGTACCCAGATTCTGGCATTTTTTATGCGATCGACTGTGCGGCACTGGAGTGACAACACGAGTCTTTACAAAATATTGCCATACAAAATAGCATTACATTCCCCTCGTATGGCAAAAATTGGTTCACGGCATATCTTTGAATAATTTGGCATTTTTTGCAATACAGCTAGCGTGCATATACAGGAAAGTAATATACTGTTTTTCTCTTATTTTTTAATTGCTATTTCTTATTTTTTCCCATTTATCCATAGGCTGTAATGTAAAAAGTACCAAATTATTAACGCTCCTTCGCCGGTTAGAAATCGAAAAGTTTCCTTCTACGATCCATACAAAGTCACCGGCGCGTAACCAAACACGCCCTACGCTTTACGACGTGTAATCAAGGAGTCTAACAACTTTTTAAACAATTGAAACTTCGGTAGAACTACTTAGACGGTTCCCTCGCACGGATCGACGGCAAATACTTTCCGCGGAACGCCGAGGGTGGCAGTCAGAGGGAGCGAGTGTGGCGAGAGTGTCGAATCAGCTCGCGATTCGGTCAATAGGTAGCACGTGACGCATCCTCGCCAAGATCCCACGGGCCGATGACTCTAATCGTCCTAATTTATAGAAAGCTAATATCCGTCGAAACTTGGTTCCGAATTACTTAAGCGAGTTCCGCTCTCATTTCGGGGGGACGAGCCATCCGGCGACCCTTCATTCAACCCCGTCAACCCTTCAATCCTGCAGCCGTCGCAGGACCGGAAGATCGCGCACAGGTGCGCTAGTTAAATTTCGCGATGGCACGTGATTTCAATTACGTTTGCAGTCGTATCGTCAATTCCTCTTCACATCAATTCGTCATAACTTCTTCATTTTTTGTTTTCTTAATAAAGTCTACAGATGATTCTCACGATATATGGTACTTTGAAACAATAAAAAGTTCTGTATAGTGTGTGTTTCAAAAACGATTATTTTCCGAAAATCGATGAAGATTCATATATATATAGTACGAATTTTAAGAAGTTATATTTATTCCGAAATCTGACGAAGGTCAGATATGCTAGTTATGATTGTAAAAAAAAGAAGTAGGTACAGTCAGCTTCAATAATGAAGCCTGGGTCAAGTGGACTCTTGATGACCACAGAGAGTTAAATCAATAATGTTTATATACGTCCAATCGATATTCATTTTAATCGAATAAATATTCTCTTGATAGAAAGACTGATACCAGTGAATTTTACCGTATTTACAATAAAAGAGAGAGTACACATGAGGGTTTTCGGCGGTTTTACAGTGACACAGTAATTTTTCTTTTGAAAATATTAAATCGTGGTAGCTTACATTACGATTTACCAATTTCCAAGGAAAAACTGTTCTTCAACACAGTAGGAACATCCGAGAACTCTCATATATACACCTGCGGCCAATGAATTCTGATCGACCCGCTTTAGATGACGGTACTTTATCGAGTCGATCGTATAGCTAAATAGTATGAACGGATCTTCTTATTTTGCCATGCAGGACCAATCAAATTAAGCTCTCATGGCAAGACAATAAGATTCGATCAAACCGTTTAGCTACAGTCGACTCAATAAAGTACCGCCGATCAGAATCACTTGCCGCAGGTGTACCTCTTTTATTGCCAATACAGTAAAATTTACCGCTATCGGTCTCTCCGTGTCACAGGACTATCCAAAAACACATTTGTTTCGATGAAAAACAAGTTTTATCCTCAGTTTACATATTACCTATATTTCGACTCCCATAAGCGTTACGGTAGATGCGTGTAAAAAATAAAAACCGTACCGAGAAAAACGAATTCCGTTATAGGCAGCTCGTGTAGGGAACCTCTGTGTCCGGGAGACAATAAATAAATTAACGCGAAGAGAGGCGAGTATAACAAAGTGCCGGGGCAAAAAGGAGGAACTTTGCAGCGACCAATATTGGGCCGAAATAAAAAGCGTTGACAATCGACTTTTGTCGCTATCGCTGGAAGGCAGAAACCAGTTTAAGGCGTGCTCCGCGCCGAACGGAATTTGTTCAGTCTCACGGCACGGGATGAAAATGAGCCTTTTTTGCCGCCGCGTGCACGCCACACGTATTACATAATAATCGTCCCCGATACGCATTCCAATGGCCGCGCGCGCGCGCTGCCGTCCATTGTCGGCTGCCTTCACTTTTGACAACTGTGTTACTAATTTTTTAGTCCAACACCACGCGCAGTCCCTACGAGTATAACGGTTATTGCGCCTCCTTTAGACTCTGCTCTTCCAGTTATTAATAGTATTTGTTCGCGATGCTCGTTTTTTTATTTTACCCCTTCCCCCGCTTTCTTATTTTTTTTCCATCACCCATCAAATACCGCGGCAATATTGAGACCTCTCCACGGCTCTCGAGTTCAACGCGCGTAAATTCCACATAAATAACTATAATTACTTACACAGTCCGCGCTTAGATCTCTGAATTATACACTAAATTCAGGGAAAAGGTCTGGTTGAATACGAAATTAACGGAGAAATTCATTTGAGATGAATAGGAATTTATTCACACCGAACAAAAGTCTATTTGAATTAAATAAATGTTCTACCAGATTCGTACTCGATTAAAAAGATACGCAAAACCTTTATTTAATTCAAATAGACTTGTTCGGTATGAATAAATTCCTCTTTATCTCAAACAAACGGTTATATTGGGTTCATATTTAACTAGATCTTTTCCCTCAGAATGATGAAAAATGCAAATGAATCAACCAAATGTTGCCAACTGACCTCCTTTAGTTGACTGGAATGATGTTACAATATCCTTGTCGAAACAATAATCGCTACGTTGATTCGATAAAACGTTTCACCGATTCGATAAAAATATCATTTAAATCAACTAAAGAAGTGTCAGTTGGCAATATTTAATTCACAAGTGCATATTTTTATCGGTGTATCTTAGCCGCCGACGCGTGGAATTGAAACGAATAACGATACGTACGAATAATCATATATCGAAAAAACAATTTATTTTTAGTTAATAACTGTTTGTTTAAATATGACGAAATAAACATTTTAATAATTAACATATATTTCATTGTCCTGATGAAATGTTTATCTCGCTGTATTTGAAATTATATTTATTAGTTATTAAATATACCATTAAATAAACTGTCTTCACGGTGTACGCGAAATCACAAACTCCGAGGCTCTTAATTCAATTAAGCATCGCCTCGTTGCAATTCGACGTCATCGAATTTCTCTATCGCGCTGCAATGAATATAAATAGATCCAATTCCGTCCCGTCCGCCTGGAACAATTTTGTAATCGAATTTGCAGATCTATATATTTACCGATGCACCCTGCAGTCGCAATCGACGAGCGGCCAATCGCGTGTTCGAGTATACATAATAGAATCTAAGCGAGTAAACGAGGTTCTAATCGATCCGTTCGAATAGCTTCCCGTTCTCTAAAACCGGGGGGCAAACACACGTCGGTATTTCTTCGTTCGAGAGTCATCGCACGGGGTTGCAGCTGCAGGCGCCACCTACGCCGGTAAGTGCCCGCTTTATTCCGCGATAAATTACGGCACACATTTTCCAAACTCCTCGCGCACCCCGCGTGTCCGCGATAACATTAAAAATCTTCGCAAGAACGATTCGTTCTCGCAGCCGCGTTTCGCAGTATCATCAATAACGGGCACGCTCCTTTATTAAATCGTTCGAAAGCCCGCGAGATAAAGAAGATAGGGCGAGTCTTCTCTTTATACAGATAAATATTGAATGGCGTAATATATCGACGGCGCGCTGCCCCGCGTTACTTTCTCGCCTCTCTTTCTTCCCTTCCTCCTCCTCCGTCATCTCTTCTCGCCGTTTCCCGACGGATGCGAGATATTTGTCGCGGGGAAATAAGATCTTCCACCTTTGCTCCATATTTCGCCGAGCTCCGTAGAGACTCTAAATTAATTGTTATCGATGAATTTTAATTATGGCGCTGGAAAAAAAAATTGTTATTTGCAACTACACAATGTGATCAGCAAATTGTTTGGTTGAAGGTTAAAATTTAGTCAAACTAACCATTGTTTGGTTGAACTGTATATGTATAGTTGGATTAACTAAATCTTTTCATTTCGTTCGATAAAACTCGTTTTGTCGGTAGACGTTAGTCAATTCAACTTCACTGCTTTGTTAAATTAATCCGAATTGATTCGCTTCAGTAAAAGTTTTTGACAAACGAACGGTGGAAGTATAGTGTTAACTATATTGAGAAAAAAAATAGTTTCATTTTCAACTAAATTTTGAGGTTACCGGCGGGTAACCAAATATATAGTTACTTGAACAAATATTTAGTCTTTGTGTCACGCGTCTTTTGATTTGACGATGATTGGAAAGTGTCCGGAGACTTGAAAATGTGGAAATATTATACAGACGTACAGGAGCCTTTATTTTATTAGACGGTCATTCGAAAGATAGATCATGATGTCCGTACATTTTTAAAAATGAATTCTATCAATAAAAAATATGCATTTTAGACTAGTATGGGTCATAAATGACCCGAAGGTCTTTAGTGTCTAGTTTCTTATAGCCGACAAAATTAATTAACTACGCTCTTACTTTTATCGTAAAAATTTGTTGTTTTAAGGAAAAAACAATGTCTAAAAATTTCAGAAAATTATCTTTAAAGCACAATCACAATTCATCAATATTTAACGCTATGGGTCACTATAGATCCGCGAGGGGACCGTATGAGAGTTAATATCGCGATGTAGTTGGCTTAACCGATATTCAGTTGAGTCAACGGATACTTTTTCTCGGTAGGCGTAATTTGATGAAGGAAAACGCGAAAAGTTTTGCGAACGATAACGAACGCTTTCGCGACGTTCGTAAACTTGAAAAATTTATATCGTTCGTGATATCGTCCCACGCGAGTTGCTTATTATATACGTCTCGACGTCAGCCTTCAGAAAGGACGGACAATGAACAATGTGGACGTCATGAATGAGAGCGACTGAATTATCGATCGCTTCATTCAGCTATCCAGTCTGCTCCCAGAGTCTCCCGCTTGTATATCTCGTCGAAAAAGGACTTCCTTTTATTCGTATTTTCATTTTTCTGCCCCTCCACGATACACGACAAAGGGCGAAATTGAAAATTCTAAAGCGCGAGGCGTTCAAAGCGCGGCGACTACGAAGCTGAGAAACTCATTATTACGGGTACTTTCCAAATTCAATCTTCGGCGCGAAAAAGTAGGCCGCCAACGCAACGCGACGATCACGCCGTTTGACCTTAAAGCTCCTTCCCCTTATTCAACTTCGAATTTTTAACGTCTTGAATCGCGATTCATTTCGGAACGCAAATTTCCAGACTTCACAGTGTTTCCTCTATTCCCCTTGATTCCTCTATTTTTTTAAGTTTCCCCTTTTCCACCCTAAAACTCGCGATTTTCCTCTTTTTCCCCTATTGATATTTTTCCTCTAAAACCACCTATAATTCAGCTTCTCAGTTGAGTTTGTCTTTTCATCATTTCGGATTACATGAAATGGGTCAAAATGCTCGATTTTTGTTGCTGATAAAATAGTACTATAACCCCTACTTTATCAACACGCACCAATATTTCATTTAAAATAATTGAGAATGGTTGAATTAATATTTCCTGCCAGAAATTAGACCCGACAATAATGGTCCCTTTTCCTTAAATCAGTTTGTCATTGTCAGATTTAAGTTACATAACACAAGATATCAATCTTTAAGTGTAAAAAACATCCTTCATTCGCTTAATTGTTATTTTTTTAAACCATTGTACGTTTCTGATTTCCGAAAGATCTCCCTTTTCAATCAAAATTGTCTCCTACTTTTGCCAAAATTTCTCCCCTTTCCCCTGAAACAAAATAAATAAGTGCCGCGAGAGAGAAGCATGAATTTCTCATCCTATATATACGTATTTCCAAAATTAAATCCCGATGGCTGAAAGTGGTCTGCGGTCGCCCCTCGCCGGTGTAATTTTTCATCCAACATTTGACCCCAAAGAGTCGCGCGCGAAACCAATCGTCGCGAACACCTGCACCGCTCTCCGAAAGGGGGGAAAAGTTTCCCCAGTCCCGTCGCGTTCCACAAATATCCGCGAATACCCATTCCCATAATTACGCCGCACGCGGGGCGAGTGGAATCTTATGCATTTCCCCGCGGGCGTCTGAAACGGGACTTTCTATTACCGCGTGTGGCATCGACATTCTCCGGTGCGGTGGCGGCCAAAGATTTCGGTGGGGAGGTGCCGAGTATATACGCGTACAGGTCGGACCCCGGCGCAACGACTGGATTCGTCTCGAAAGAGGGCGAGGACGGTGCGCGCGCGCGCGCGGAGGCATTTTATTTTCTTATTTCCACCGGAGTAAAGAGCGCCATTCGAATCTAGCTAACGGCCTGGCGGGTCGTAAGTAACCGTTACGACGTGAGTACTTCGGTCGGTGCGGTTCCGCCACCAGTGCGGAGGAAACGTTCGTTTCCATTCTATGGAAACCGAAGAAGGGGGTACCGCACGGTTATACAGGCGAGACGCGACGAATAAACGAGTGATAGAGCGAGAGGGGAAGCGGATGGATAAGTGCGCGGTACGTCGATGCACGCGGTTCCGTTGAACGTACCGTATAGACCCGCGTGTAAGACGCTGCGTCCGATGAGCGCGGAGATACCGCGGTCGGAATGCGAATCTCCGATGCGCATTCCTTCTCGAGGTGAATCCGCGAAGAGCGTTGCAAATGCGTAGGAGAGACTGGTGTCGATTGTAACGCGGGGTCAATTGTAACAGTGACTGTAGCGACATCATCTGGGGTGAGTGTCCTAACTCCTAACCAGAGTTAAGCTCAATTCCTAACCACTCTTGTGTATTTAGTTCTATTAATAATAGTATAACATTCGTGTGCTTACAATTAACAGAGAAGTGTTTATCTAAATAATAAGGGATAATAAAGTTAATAAAAAGATATTTGAGGATTTGGTTAGGAATTGGGACATGGTTAGGAATTCGAACATGTTGCATGCATCGTTCTGCATTTTTACCAGACGTGAGTCGCCGACAAAAAAGCTAGACAGCATTCGCCAGTATGAGCTTGTAAATGCCTGTTTCTTTGAAATCATCACCGAATCGTTCATTTTATTATCCGCCGTTATTTTGTTTCGACTAGTCCCGCAACAATTTTTCATAAAATCACATTATAATATTTCATATGAATACACAAAGATCAAACTTTTAAATAAGGTAAGGTAAGATTGTGAAACTAAAATTCCCTGCGATTTACACAATAAACTAGTTATTCGTAATTAACTTTTTTGTTACAACCGACACCACTCTTCCCTTCATTAGAGAAAACCTGGTCAATTTAACCAAAATCCTGAAGACCACAATCAAATCGTTTTGTGAGATATGGATCCTCTATTTGTTTGATTGAACTGACCATTTTTTGGTTAGAATAACTAGACGTGTAGTCGGAGTAATTAAATATTTAATTATAAATTTACTAGTATTTCGGTTAGAATAACTAAAATCATTTAACCAGATGTGTGTTGTCATTTTGACCAAGTTATTTTTCTCAGTGTAGGTGCATTTTCCGAGCGCGGGTCGATTCGTAAAATGAAAAAGGTTTCGCATTCGATTATTTCGAGAAAAGAAAATCAAAATTACGATACTCTTTCCTGTCGCGTATACACGCGTTTATTTACGCGATAGTATCCCCAAAGCCCCACCCCCCTCCACGAAATAGATATACTCCCGGCACACACGACGGATATACACACATATCCGTATATCTATAGCCCACCGCGCGACCGAGACGCGCTGCAGATATTCGAATGGAGTCGAGCAAGCGGAAACAAGAGGGGGAAGTCGGGATCCCGGTGTGTTTGCGTTTACGCGTTGTGCCGTTAACACCGGCAGCCGAAATACTAAGTGGGGGAGTGCAATCGCGGGGGCGACCGGTGAACACACACACCCCCCGCCGGCAGCTATCTAGACTCCGGGAGATGTGCCATTTGAATACGAAATTCGAATACGCTGACGAACTGCGCATACATCAGTCTACGTCTGTTTGAACTGGTCCCTATATGGTAATGTCCGCGTCGGATCCACGCACGTACGGGGCGCACGCATAGCGTGGATCGGACGGACAAGGGGGATGAAGTGGTTGAAAGCAGGGAGCACCACCGGGGAATACCACCGTGTCGTCGCGTCGCTGCAGGTATCACACCGTTGGTGCCATCGCGGCTGTATCGTCGTGAAAGTCAAACGTCGTCGACGTGTTGGGAGGGACGAACTTTGAGGGCAATCGCGCGCGGGGCCTGCGGTCGATGTCGTTGCGGGGTTGGAGGGGCGGAAAATGTCGAAGGAAACCTTTGATTAGCGAATAAAGGATCCAATCCGGTGCCTCGCGGGGAGTTTTACGCCTAGAGGGGTAATCAAATGCGGAAGAACCGCCGATGACTTTGGTGCGTACGATCGGGGACGATGACGCGCTGAAAAACAGTGGTTCGATTGATTCGAGACATGTATTTAGGGTAAAAGAGTAGGATAGACGCCTTCGTTTAACTTTGAGCGTGATTATCTCGAAATACAACGGAGATATGTGAAAAATGTAAACTAACTTTCTTGTAGTAAAAATGTAGATAAACATTTTTTATTTGAACTTTTCTTCGATACCTGCAGTTGATTTCGAGATAGTTGATTTTGAAAGCGAACTTTGCGCCGCTGCTCGCTGCAGTAGTTACATCCTATATCAAACGGACTGCGCGCGATTGAGAGGTACGAGACGTGTACAGTGAGTCGGTTTATCTCGATAATATACGAGTATTGCAATCACGAGATAGGATAGTCAAATCGAAAATTCGTTCAACAAAACTCGAGATCGCACTTTCCCCCTCCTAGAAGGTATCCTTTTTCCCTTCTTTGTGCGGAAAGACTGATACCAGTAAATTTTACTGTACTTACACTAAAAGAGGTACATATGAGGATTTTCAGATATTTTTACAGTGCGATACAGTAATTTTTTTTAAACATTAACGGACTATATACACCTAGAACAAGGAAAAGCAGATTGAACTATGACTATTTGTTTTTGGTGCAAACATTTTTTTTAGGAAAAAATCATTATACACATCGTAAACTATATACTTTCATCTAACAGTTATATATTTAAGTTATATTTTGAAAAAGTCAAATTGAGGATATGACAGTTATGTATGTAAGGTGATATTTTTAATACAGACGCGTGATTTTGACTATATAAATCGTTCGTTTGTAATATATACAAAATAAACGGTGTGTGTGTGTGTGTAAAGTATGTTATAAAAATCCTATAATAAGGCCTAGATAATTCTGTCGAGAATGTCTGTGCAAAATTTCAGTAAAATCGGTCCATTAGTTACTGAGATACCTACATGTGTGTGGGGCATCGTTTTCAACAAGACCGCCTTACGTACGATACATGACTGACAGATCCACAAACTGACTTACTTTTAAATGGGACTAACATAACTGTTAGTTAGAAGTACATAGTTAAAAATATGTATAATGATTTTTTTCCAGAAAGAAAATGTTTCAACCAAAAACAAATAGTCATAATTAACAATGTTTTTCCTTGTTTCAGCTGTACATAGTCCCTTAAATAAACATGTTCTAGGCACTATTGTAATCGACGATTATAAATATCGGTAAATTATTATTCTCAGCGTACTTGTAAAAATGATTCGAATCGATCCCGAGCCGATCCTCGCACCAAACTCAAAATACATTTACACGAATCATTCGCTCAGCAACATCCTCCACTGTGTTTCGCAGTACACCTGTACCCACTGATATAATAACCACCCCGGCGTACAGTCGGTTCACGCAACCAACCGACAAGATAAATAAACCGCAGGTTTGCCCGACTCTCCCCCCCCCTCTCTCTCTCTCTCGTCGTTAGCTCGCGCGAACACGGTTCGCGGGAGAGGATGCGGCGGAGGCTAAGTATACAAGGAACGCGAGGGGTTGGTCGGTCGAACGGAGCCGCGGAGCAACGATGCAGGAAACTGCAGTCGCGGACGGGGAACGAGAATTGAAGCATCTTACGAACGTAATTCGCAAACCTCACGCCCCGTCGTTCCGTCGCGGAAGGCGAAGGCGCGGGGGGGGGGGGGGGGAGGGGGCCTCGCGCCGGGTTAAATAAAAAGCGGGACAGAGTATGTGGACTTTCGAGTAGTGGAATTTCGAGTGCGGCAGCGAGTCGATTTAGCAGCCAGGAACATCGGAAGGTAATCTACATATATACACTTGACTCCGACGAGTCTTTCCACCCCCGCGCGCGAAGCGGAGGACGATGTAGGAAAGACAAAGAAAGGGGGCGTCAAAGAGGAGGCGCGGAGTGTACGAGAGGGCGAAGGAGAGAGGAGGCCGAGGTGGAGAACATCCGGGGAAGGCATGTCGAGGGGACGTGCGAGGCAGTGCAAACGCGGAGCAAACTTTAAATGACTTTCACTGTTTTAAAAAGTCGAGTTGCCAAGAAGAGACTCTCTCTCTCTCGTCCCCGACTTCCCTCTTGCCTCTGTCCCTCTCGCTCTTTCTCCCTCGTTACCGCTCCTCCCCCGCAGCCCCTGCCGTTTCCCGTACACGCCTCGTCCCCCCTCGCGCGTACCACGCGGGACCCGCACCCCTCTTCTTCGCATTCCCTCTGGCACCCGCGCGGATCCGGTGTTTACCAACGTTAGGCGACTTGTAATGGAAGTTTTTAAGTTATTCCTCGCGCGGAAATTGAGATCCGTCTCTTCTCCCGCACGCGCATATTACTCCGTCTGAGCAAACAAGATACAACATTCGGACCGAGAGAGCGCGCGCCCCTTGTATAGTTCCTCCGCGGCGGATGCCGCAAATTTTTATATACGCGCGAATTTTCGCAACTCGGGAGCGCTTTTCCTCGTCACCCGCGCGCAAACCGAATTTAACCCTTAAACGACCGCCGCGACTGAAGTGGTGCAGCGCGGATCCTCTCGAGCGTGCGGCAGACACCTCGCCATGCGATCTTTATTTCATGTAGGATTTTCCAAGGGTGGTTCGTCCGTGCATGAAAACGTAAAAAGTTATACCCGGGGGTGCCGCTTCTCGCGCTTCTTGCTCGTCCCACCTAACTCGTATACTTTAAACGGAGATAACGCGGGTAACCGTGGTGAGTACTTCAAGTCCGAGAGCATCCGGCGGGAATTTGCACCTCTACCTATAGCGGATGCTGCGTCGCTTTTCTTCGAGCGATAGTTTCACCGAGAGAGAGGGGAGAAATATACGCTCTCTCTCGCTCAGTCGTAATTGGAGAAGATATGGATTAATGAATAGTTAAAATATACATAGACTAATAAAGAAATTGAGTTATTTAGAAAAAAAAAAATATTTATTTCGACAAAATGTCGCGGCCATCGACTGTTAAGTAAATATTTATAGTAGAATAGTGAAAAGGTTAAGTAGAGGTGGTGGTAGATGTACAATAGTTAAAAGATATGAACTAGAAACAATTAATTGGAACACTGCTGGAATCGGAGAAAAAAGATGCTTAATCCGAATAAACGTGTTTTTGGATAATGTTATAGGTCGACATATAAAAATATTATTGACTTAATTTAATATTATTTGGATAAAATCGATATTCATTCGAATCAAATAAATGCGCTCTTACAGGATCATCCAAAAACACGTTTATTTCAATGAAGCAAGTTTCTTTCTCAGCGATGAAATGTTTAATCGAATAAAGTGTATCTAATCAGCTAAGAGGTAATCACATTACTTAAATCAATATAATATACCCTTTCAAGTCTCGTCAAAAAATCGAAATTTCTGGAATCGATCGCTCGCGACTATCCTGCCTTATATAGTTTTTCGCACTCTGAATACGAAAAGCAGGTTATTAGATCGATCTCAAAGAAAACATACTCCGGGAAAACAGTTTATTAATAGTTAATAAATGTAATTTAATATACGGCGAAATAAATATTTCGTTAGGATAAGAAAATATATACCTATTATTATAATTATTAGAATCTTTATTTCATTAAAATGATTTCCTCAAAGGATTTAATTGTGGCAATTAAATATTGTAAAAGATAACAAATACTTATTAACTACAAATAAACCATTTTCTCGATGTAAGATATTAGCGATTTTTATGCATGAAAAATTTGTTTTCCTTCAAAAAATCATCAATATCTCGATATTTCATTGAACTTTCTTCAATAAATCCATGATTTTCAGAATTAATGTGATATAATACAATTGATAGGGTGGTCGACAGTTCAATTCCAGAGATTTCGATTTTTGCAAAAATGTCGAGGGGTTTCCGGGGTACAATTCGATATCAGTCCAAATTGTGAACCGGGGAAGTCCCATATACCTACGCCGCGCGTATTGCCGCTCGACTACACACTTTCGGACCCGAACATTTCGACGAGTCGTGTCATTAATCTTTTCATTCGTATCGGCCATTTACCGACCTCTTCACCCTTTCAATTTATATATCCAGCGCTGTTTATTCGAGCGAAACGTGAGAGCGTTTCGTCGAAAATGCGAGTTCGGTTAAAGAGAGACGGAGCGACGACCCAATTACACCCCGACGGAATTCGTCCACCCGCCCGTGACTTTTTTGACGTCCGCGGTTGTGTTTACCCGATATCCGACACCAAGAGAGAGTGAAATATAAGTATAAATCACGAGAATGAAGCGAAATTGCAATCGGGGTGGCAATACCGGTTATCGACCTTTCATTCTTTCAATTTATATGTAGACTAACTGGTCCACCCGGCGTTGCCCGAGTTTTAATCACTTTCGTAAAAAGTTTCTGTAGCGGTAGGCATCAAGCATAATTAAATGTGCCGCCATACAACTCTTTAAACAATTTTTTTCATTCAAGTTCGAATTCCTCGACTCCTAATTGTCCGATCAAAACAGGTCCAACGCCATTTGACAGGAAATGTTATGGGCTTTCAAAATGTTTAGCCGCGATTTCCTCATCGTTTTTGAGATATTTGCGAAAAACTGAAAAATTGCACGCGTAAAGGGGTTGCACGGTAAAAAGGGTAATGGGGGTGGGTTTTTGTAAACCAAATGTAGTCAGTATTTTCTGCCTTGTTTTAAAGCACACGTGTGCAAAATTTCATCGAGATCGAATAAAAATAACTGTGGATTTGTATAAAGAACGTACAAATATACAAATATACAAACAAACATCCATTTATATATATATATGTATATAATCGGGGTTTCGAGTTATTCGCGTACAGCTATATATAGTCGATAGTTTGAAAACTAGAGTACATTAAGTAATCAGCAGCGGTAAAGTATATCGCGATATTATTCTACGTACACAGTTTTCAAACTTCGACCCTCTGCGATAACCCCAGCGTCTATGTGAATTGGTTACGAAATTCGTTCGTCCATCCGTAACTTTCGACGTCGCGCACACGCGATACCCGATACCAAGAGCGAATGGAATAAAAATGTAGGTCGGCCAGATGACGCAAAACGGCAGTCAGAACGAGGAAAGGAGTACCTTACTCGTAAAATTAGCGTGGGGAGTACGTATTCCTTCTCTCTCGGCCGTCGGCGCTCGCTCACCGGGAACGATATAGAGGCAATCGCTATTCCATGAATACCAAAAATGTATTACACCGGCCTCGCGTTCTGTACTACCCGCCTACCTACTTTCGATCTACTCGCCTTGCAGCCTCGGGCTCCTCGAAGCTCTTATCGCTTCCGAGGAAAATTCCGAAGACTCCGGAAAAGTCGACTTTGCTTAACGTCGATCCGCCAAACGCCATGGTTTTCCACCAGAGACGCGAAGAAGCTATATATACCTACTCTTTTCCAGCGATCCGGAATGTTTCGAATTTTAGAATCTCTCGATATGTCACTTCCACTCATTTTACGAATATACATGGTGAGTCATTTAAGTTGACAAACGTGAATATCTTGAAAATTAAGCATTTGAGAGAAAAATGTTTCAGGAAAAAGTATCATCGTTTTACAAGCGAGATTTCATGGTTATACGTTTGGTTCGTTTGGTTTCGAATTTCAAGGTTACTTGAAGAGAATAAGATATTGCTTCGACGCGTCGCAATACCTCATTGCTCCAGAGTGCTCAATAATCATATATTGCTTCAATACCTTAGAACAATATATTATTGCAATACTTAGCAATAGTGTGTTGCTTTTACATTTAGCAATGTTACAAATTTTAGTAGGTATATCGATAAATACCGCTAGTTGAGGAGGAACAATATTTTATTGTTCGTCTAGCAATATTATTGCTAATTTTTTTTTTCCTTGAAGAAGTCTCTTCCTTATAAAAAAACCTTGGTCTTCACGGCCAAACTATCGAACCGATTTTCATGAAATTTGCCAGAGAGAGAGAGGTAATTTAAAACCCGGGAAAAGACATAGGGTATGCGACGTCATCATGAATTCAAAAAAAATAATACAATAATTCAAATTCCACGCGGATGAAGTCGCCTGTAACGGTTAGTCAGGAATACACATTCGAATTATATACATATATTCGATCGAATCGAATCGACCATATAAAACCGAGATTGATGACTGACCTACGCGTCCAAAGAATAGCGCGTCATTTTTCCCGCGTCGCGCGATAATTTCTCGAGATCGATTTCACGATTCTCCACTCGCTGAGTTGCAGCGGGCGTACATCCTATCGGTTCCGGTCGTACGTATGCAACGGCAGACGCGCGTTGCAACCGTCATATCTTTTCCCACGCTTTGACGGGTACGGCCGAGCCGCGGCGCTCTCTTGCTGCTAAATCGCCAAAGCGAATCTCTGCGCGAGCGACGTTCGTATGCAAATCTACCGCGGACGCATCATTATCGGATCACGGCGGATTATATATCCCGTGCCGCGTGACAACCGAATCTACGCGCTACCCCCGAAGTGTACTTCCTTCGGTTTTATCGAATCCTATTGCAGCGGCAACGCTACGATATCATCGCGTTTCTCTTCCGTTTCGAGTTCGAAGCACCTCGCGGTTCGCCGTACAGCTGCACCGCGCGGCGGTGCACAGACCGGCTGTGCGCAATCTGACAGATAGGAATCTATTCGAGACACGTAGATCCGCGGAGTGTTTAAAAGGATGTCGATATGGAAACCCGTTATTACCATACGAAATCACCGGATGCGCTACCTCCTCTTCCGCGTTCTTTGATCGAGCGTGGCCGGTCGAGCGGCGTACGTGTCTGTTATTTCTCGCTACTTAATGACGCGTAGGTATACCTACGCGATGCCTGTATTTCTTCTTTCTCGTTATTTTAAATTCGCTCCAGACGCGCCACCGCAGTAGTGAGATTTCACGGAACGGAATGTCGAGATGGCTGAAGGTGTTCGCTCGATATTATCCGCGTTCGGGGAATTCTGGAAAATCGATTGATTCCACGGAAATTCAAATTCTTTTCCTCGATAATTACGGATATACAAACATGCACGACTCGTACACTAGAAAAAGATTTGCTTCATCGAAATGTACATTTATTTTTGAATAATTCTTAGAGCATATTTAATCAATTCAAATGAATACCGATTTGATCCAAATAACCCAACTCTAGACCCCATATATGATATAAATTTTACAACTTTATGAAAACCTGCACAGAGAAAAATAACTTGGGTAAAATGATAAAACGTATTTGGTTAAACAAATTTAGTTCTAACCAATTACTAGTAAGTTGAACCAAATATTTAGTTATTCTAACTACATGTCTATAGTTATTCTAACCAGAAAATGATCACTCAAACCAAACGGATGGAGAGAGAGAGGATCCATATTTCACTAAACGGTTTGGTTATGGAGCAACTATTTATTTTACGAGTTCTCTCTTGGCACTGTTATTTATGTAATTAAATAGCGGAATTATGTTTCGAAAATAATAAGTAAGTCTCACACGCTATTTTGATTCGGTTAGTCAAATTTTGCTTAAAATTGATGTATCATTTGTAATTTACACTTGTAACAAACGGTTTCTGTTAATTTGACGTAAAAGTTAAGAAAATTTAAAACAGCTTTTATATAATGCATACCGTTAATCAGGAATGTCTGACTGAAAATATTCAATTAAATCAATAATATTGATATACGTTCAACCGATATTCATTCTAATCGAATAAATGTGCTCTCAGGACTATCCAAAAACATGTCTATTTCAATGAAGCATTCTTTTTCTCAGTGTCAATATAAGTCAAAATGGCTCGAGACTCGCATCTCGATACTTATTTATGAATCCGATTGCATATACACGGGGCTTTTCCCCCGAGGCTTTTTACACTTAAACAGAGAACCCATAACCACGGTCCACTCCGCCCGCACGCGTGAACGTTCCTCCGTGATTACAGACTAGCAAAAAGCTCGTTTATGCGGAGCTTGGGGCGCGTCTGCGTGGGCGGAAACGGATATTAATCCATAGAGGTCTCCTCAGGAGAGTGCCCGGTTACAATTCTAGAATATCGAAGTCGCCATGGTTTTTACCGAGTATCGCGAGCGAATGTACAATGGCAATTTCATTTGCGCTTCGTCCGAGGAAATAAATACTTACGCATAAACTTATACGACGTAGACAGAACAAGCTTATGATTTGTAATAGACAATAGTAGTTTATAGTAGACAGTAGGCTACGTAATACGAACTCAGGATTTCTTGTACACACACACTGAGAAAAAAAATTAGTTGTTCTCCAAGTAAATTGTTTGGTCGAAGGTTAAATTTCGTCAGACTAATCATTGTGTAGTTGGTTGGACTGTATAGGTATAGTTGGAATAACTCAACTTTTTCGTTTCATTTGATAAAACTTGTTTTATTGGTAGATGTTGGTCAATTAGACTTCACTGCTTATCAATCAATTCGGGTTGATTTGTTTCACCAAACATTTTTGTCAGCCTAAACGAAAAAGTACTCTATATTTTGTATGTAATCCATATGCGGTTTTGGTTATATATAGATTATATGTGATTTCTATATTAACTATATAAGGACTACATACAGATTGTTGAATATTTGTATATAATCCACATTTATTCCTTATATGGTTAATATACGAGTATATATAATCATATATAATCCATATATAACCAAAGCTACATATGGATTGTACAGAAAATATATAAAAATTTTTTTCACGTTGGAGATGAACAGTTAAAGTACAGTGTTACTTTTAACTAAACTGAAAAAAAAAATCATTTAATTCAACTAAATTTTGAAGTTACAGACGGGCAACTAAACATATAGTTATTTGAACAAATATTTCGTTCAAGTAGCTAAATCGACCAAATTTTATCTGATTTAACTACACATTTGTTGAAATAACTATATATTTAGTTGGCCACTCGAGAAATTGCGCTTTGTAAAATTTAGCCAAATCAAATGATTCTTTTTCCCAGAGTACGCACGTCGCGCGGGTACAAAATTAAAATTGCTCAAAATCTATTAAACCCCGAAAAAACAAATTAATAACGCCTCTCTCTTTCTCTGATACAAAACAACGCTGTTCTCATTGCCTCCCGTTTCTCCACGCTCGCCGCTCGACTGGTCGCGCGCACCGCCGAAACGATCGGCGCGTCCGGAACCGATTTGCAAAGGCACGTCCACCGCGCGGCGCCGCGTCGAAACTATACGCTGCGCACAGCGACGCTTCCCGGAACAAATAAAGTACGTGGCGGGCTAATGAGTCGCGTGTACAAGCGGACGGCGTCGATGAGATTTCGAACGGGGTCGGATCTCCGGCTCCTTTTTGTTTTCGCCCCGATTTCTCGCCGCCTTCGGAAACGTGTTATTTATACAAGAACGGCGAGGACGAAGTGGCCGTGACGAAAGCGTCTAATTCGTGGTCGATTGTCAGCGCGTTTCACGCTCCCGACGTTCGCCGATCCAATTAAAAGCGGGCGCTAAGGAGAGGAGCGGCATTTCTCTTTCGGGGGAGGCTGGAGGCCGCGCCGCGGCGCGCGGGCGAATCTCGCTATACCCGCACCTCTGCACGCGGGTTACCTGGGACCTTATCCCCTCGACAAACAATCGAACGCCCACCGCTCTTACCCAATTTGAGTTATCCGATCTCACGTCCGATTGACGGATCCGTAACGCCTCGCGCGAACGCGACGGAACAAAGGGTCGAGCGTGAGGAGGGGGGTGGGGGGGGGGGGGGGGGTGGAAAGGCCGGGTGCGAAATCTCGTCAAACACAGCGGGCCGCGGATTTAAAGCCGCGCGACAAATGTCTCGCAAACACGGAGGAGACCCGGGTTTGATGTTAACGAGTGGGTATCTGGGAAGCTTCCGCGGGGGTGTGCGGAGAGCCTCGCCCTTTCCTCGTAATTGGACGTCCCCGGCGAAAGTCCGCACGTCCGAAGATCGACGACACTTCGACGAGGGTCGCGCGTCTGCCGCGTGCGACGTCTCGCGGACGGCCGCGCGAAAACGCTGAATCACCCCGCCCCGGGACGGATTCTCGCGACCCTTTTCCAATGTATATAAAAAAAAATTGAGTAAAAATTCGGGGGGAAGGGGGGAGACGATGAACGGGAATCGCCAGATCACGGGATCCATTAAAGTTGGCTGGAGCACAGTGCCGCATGATGCAGTCGAATGAGTGATAAGAGGGGAAAATTATTTCGTACGACTTTCTCGCAACCATATATATGGAATTCATATTTATGTCGTGCCTATGAGTCATATCTTATCATATACAGTTGGAAATTTTACGTTAAATTTAACACGTCTTATGTGCCCTGAGTGCCCCACATAAATCCTTGCGTTAATTTAACTAAAAGCTCTTGCGTTAAAGAGGTAACACACGAATTTTATGTCAAATATTTAACATAAATTTAACGATTTTCTGTACATAATCCTTATATCGTCGGCTTCACATGAAAAGTGCATAAGTCCAAAATGACTGTCGATTATGTAAGAAACAAGCCATCGTGCAAATTAAACTGGTTTTTGGAAGTATTTTATCGTCAAGTTGTTTATCTAAAAGTTTGAACTTTTGTCTGATAATCCCATGTATAGCTTCTGAACTTCTTAGAATAAGAGACACTAATTTTAAACAGTGTTTCTTTAATCTACTGTGAAAACAGTCATTTTGGACTTATGCATTTTTCATGTGAAGCCGACGATATAGTTAATATAGAAATCACATGTAATCCATAAATGACCAAAACCACATGTGGATTATATACAAACTGTATTGAATTTTTCCACCTGAGAATACATATATGAATTGTATTAAAATAACACATAAAAGCATATCGAATTTAATGCAAACATTTTTACAAGCATGTTTCAATTTCGAACTGTGCACGCTGTATTACAATTTATAAGGATCCTTATAATTATAATACAGCGTACACGGAAAAAAAAAGGAAATTATTATTTGTCGACACAAATAATAATTTGTTGTTTCAAAGCAACACGTCGTCTTTTCAAATTCATATTTCCCTCGACAGTCCCAACACGCGTCGCGCATTAAACAATTTTTCCACCGGACCGCGATAGAGCGCAGCCGCATAGCCGTGAGCGACGTTCGTTGAAATTGAAAAATACGTCTACCACACACACACACACCAAAGTTCAAGGAGAAAGAGAGAAAGAGAGCTACTCTCCGCGCGAATGCGAGCCGGAAGCCAGAGCGAATAACGCGTTTACCTGCGCCTTGCCTCCAGGTACGAGCCGAATCGATTTCCGGGCGCGCGGCGAGCGTGGCGCTTTGTAACGGTAACGTTATACCGGCGCGCGAGATCCGCGCGATATTTTTGCTCGCTTGGGAGCCTGGTACCGACCCTTCGGAATTATTCGTACGCGCTGCCGTACTACGGGATTTTCGTCGACTCAAAGCCGCTTCCACTTGCGCGCGAGCGGCTCTCCCCCGTTGATTTCCAGAGATTCAGCCCCCCCGATGGCACCGGATCCGCTCGAACGCTTCGCGAAGCGTTTGAGAAACAGTCCTTACGTTCTAATTGAGAAGCACTCACGACTTAAACGAGAAGTTGGCCGTCGCGACGGGCTAACAGCGTCCGTAATTAACCACTTGTCTGTCGTTCGTTCTGTTTCTCCTCTCGGCTTTCAGAGCGGAAGAGAGAAAGAGAGAGAGAGAGAGAAACAGATAGAGCGAGAAGAAGAGATCGGTATAGGGACGGAGTCGTCGTCTCTTCCGTCGTCGATCCGGACCTTAATCGAAAACCATTCACGGGGCTAATGAACGTTCGAAGAAAGGGGGAAAACGGTATCTCCGCGCGTCCTCCGTTCGCGGGTAACGCGTTCCTCTCGCCGGGCCAAGATCCGCGATGCTGCACCTGGCTCGCGCAATTTTACCGAGGGCTCGTGCGATTCCGCTTTTCCGGCTTTTCACGTTTCTACTCGAATCTGCGCGCGAGGCAAAAAGCGGAAATGTTAAATGTCCGCGAAATATTCGTGCGAACTGCTTGTGTGTGAGAAATATTCGTGAGACTTTCGCAACTTTCATTCGTAAAAAAGGGCATGTCACGCAACCTTTTCTGACATTCTCATCGGCTAATATTCACGAGAAGTGTGAAGCCGAATCTCGAATCTCGAAAACGTGAAAAGTTAGGGTCTCCGCATAATTAAAAGAATAAGAATAAGAATAAACATAAGAATAAGAATAAGAATAAGAATAAGCATTGTTCCATAGATCCATCTAATGGCCCAACCAATATTTCTTATTTTTCCATTATACATGAACTTTCCGACCATGTCTTCATTGCATTATTATCAATGCAGTAGCTGCAAATGCATTCAAAATTGCGAGCATTAAAAGTTCCTTATTCATTTTTTTGTGTTTAAATTTTTTTTGTAGACATTTCCAGGTTGTAATCGTATTGAGAATGATGGTAAGGAAGCTTGAGCCACTAAGTAATTGAACCATTAGATGGTTGTGTCATTAGATGGCTCTACGAAGCAATGCTTATTTTTATGCTAACACATAGAAAAAGAATTGATTTGATCTACTGAAAATTACTTGTGGGGTTTCAAGTAGGTAATTTATTTATTCCGATCATTGAAATCTTTTAATTCATCAGTTTGATATCTCGTCCATACAATCATATGGAATAGTATGTGATGGTAAGGAATAAATATCAAATTAATATAAAAAATGATCAAATTGATGTAAATAATTAGTAGATCGAACTAATTCTTTTTTTCTGTGTACCTATGCTTATTCTTATTCCAATTCTTCTCTCCAATTATGCGAAGGCCCTCATTTTCAAAACGTAAGCGACATATGCTGATTATCAAATGACATGACACTACGAGTCTCACTCTTCCGTGAATTTTATTAGCCGAATCCGCTATCTCGAATCTGGAAAGCATGAGTGAGTGACGTTTGCCAATCGTCAAAGTATATAAATTTATGTAATTAACTAATTAAGTACAGTCGAACCTCGATTATCCGTACGCTTCTGCACCGTATCAATACGTTCGATTGTCCGAAATAGATTAGACATTTTTCTTAATTGTATCACTTTTGAAAGACAAATACGATATCTCGTTTTTAAACGTTTAGTATGGCTGATCCCCAGAAATGGCAGCCAAAGATGCACGATTACTTCACACCTATATGATTGCACGCGTGCATGAAGCAGCCAAAAATGTACGATTACTTCAAACTTGTGTGATTGATTAAAAACTTATAATTTTATTATTTGCTAATTATACACTAATACCTAATGATTTTATGTTTGTCAGGTGACTAAAAAAGTGTTTTAATATCTATAAAATTCATACTCTCAGTTGTTTAGTCCCAGGCTGCAAAATATTTGTTCTATTATCCGAACATTGTCCAGTCCCCAATTAGTTCGAATAATCGAGGCTCGACTGTAATTAGAAATAAACAAAAAGTACGCGCGAAGCGCATACATTCTTGCTGGTATTCACAAAATATTCGTAGAACGAGAATCGCATTATCGTAACGCTAAGTGAGTATAGAGAACAGCGAGAGATAAACTCTAACGCCCCATCGGCATGCTATTTGCGATGCTCATTCTTCGACCATCGCTATTATTATAACCGCGATGTAGGTTTTCGATACGTCGCAGATCTATACCCCGCCGTGACAAGAGTCAATGATTATTCGCGAAAGTCACGAGGTTATCGCGAACATACATATCGCACATCCCGAAGAAAAGTGCACTTTTCTTCGGGATGTGCGATATATACTTCATTGATCACGCGAGGCGCCGCTTGCGTTTGCAACGAGGCAACGAGACGCTCGCTGGCTTCACCGAACGCGCGACCGGACGAGGGGACTTCGGTATTCGACCAATTAACGATATCCCACGTCTCTTTTGTCTCAAATTTCGACCGGATTCGAAGGAATGTCCCTAACAGACCGAAGGATTCCTTTCGATCGACGACCACTGTCGACGTAACCGCACGGGGGAAGGCTCCGATGCTCTCGGAATCGCGCCAAACCGGTTCTCCCTCCCGACCGAGACGAAGTGACTAACCGTATCCGAGATCGGATTCAAAATTGATGTCCGCGTCTCACGGCCGGACTTCGCGCGCGCGCGCGATACACCCGCGTGTGTGATGCAAATGCGTAACGCTCGCGAAGAGCGCCGATAAACGGTGTTTTATGGATCTTATCGCCCGAGGAGAATAATTGTTATTATACCATCGGTTGGGTGTATCTCGATCGCGCCCTCGCGGTTAGGTGACGAAACCAAATTGCCAGCCCGACCCCGCGGGGGTGACCGAAATACTTATAGCGAGACCTATAAAAGAACGCGCGCCTTCGGTTGCGCGGAGCTGTGAAGATAAGGATAAAAGCGGGTCGGACGACCTCGGCGACGTGTTCCCGCGACAAACGGTAGGGCCGTGGGGCGAGGGGGGAGCATATAAAAACGAGTGGGTCGTAACGGAATCTAGATCCGAAAATATGCCGATAATGCTTAATTATATTAGAGCCGAGAATCTATTTTATCCGGGGGGGGGACGCTCGGGTGGGTAAAAGCCTGACAGAGGCCTGGCTAGATAACGGGTGAAGGCTCGGCCCATTAAAAGCATCGAGATACCCGAGACGTTCTTCCCGGGAATATCTAAATATTTATTCGACGCCTAATATATGTATATATATATATTATATATACTGGGAGATATTTAAATCCCTCACGCGCGCGCGCGAAAAGTATCCTCCTCTCCCACTTTCCCTCCCTCTTCCTCCTCCCCCCCGTCCCTCACCATGCAGCGTGTGTGCAATTTGTAGAGTGTTTAAAACGGTAGCCGCTGCACTTTCATTTTTGTATGGAAATAGATTTCCGTGGATTTATTTATTAAAAATATGTAGTGATACCTGTAAATTTTACTGTATTTACAATAGAAGAGGTACACTTACTGAGAACAAAATTTACTTGATCGAAATAAACGTAGGTAAGTACCTATTTTTGAATAGTCGTAAGAGCACATTTATTCGATTAAAATGAATATCGATTGGATGAAGATAAATATTATTGATTTAATTAATCGATTAATTAATTAATATAAATATCATTGATTTAATTAATTTGGATCAAATCGATATTCACTTGAATCGAATAAATATGCCGTTAGGACCATCCAAAAGCTCGTTCATTTTGATCAAGTAAAATTTTGTCTCAGTGTAGGCACAAGCGTTTTCAGATGTTCTTATTGCGCTGAAGAACAATTTTTCCTTAGAAACTAGTAAATTATTATACAAAACGTAAGCCATCAAGATTTAATGTTTTCAAAAGAAAAATTATCATACCGCACTCTAAACACATCCGGAAACTCTCCCGTGTGTACCTCTTTTATTGCAAATACAGTAAAATTTGCTGTTATCAGTCTCTTTCCGTGTACCTCGTAACACAGTAATTCTGAAGAAACACAATATGATCGACCTAGATACCGCAAAAGAATAATTTCGAATTCTCTCTTGTGTTACACCTATAAATTCCAATAATCCGAAAATTCCACTAATTCGACAGTAGATTTTTCGCATTCTGTCGGATTACCAAGGTATCGTACTGAATTACATTTTAATCGCACATTAAATCCAAGATAGTACATTATATCTGAAAAAAAATGTACCAATTACAGAGTCGACTCTGCAGGATTTAGCGTCAGATGCAAACGCAATAAATACCACCCGAAGCAGTTCGTGCATCGCCGTCGAAACGCCGCAGTTTGGCCCGCGAGAAGTGAAAATATCGCGTTACGACCCAGACGCGTCGTTCCTCTTCTTTTTCTCGCAATGCGGTACAAGTACACACGCCGCGCGAGGTATTCCGTACATCGTCGTGTCGCTGCCACGACGCGTGTCCCGTGTATGGGTACCCGGCGCAAGGGACGAAATTACAGGCGACCCGAAGTAAGTCCGAACACCAGTCGCGGTCACCCTCCTCCGCGGAGAAACGTTTCGGCGTGTGCGTGCGCTCGCATAATATAAAATACGCACAGCGCGATGCGTGCACGTAATTTGTCTTTGGGCCGCGTTCAAAGGAGTTCCGAGTACAGCGAGCGAGCGAGCGAGCGCGCGCGCGAGTAGCGAGTCGAATTAAAAAATAATTAAAACGCCGCCCGCGCGCGAGATCCGCTTCATAGAGACACGGCACGGGCGAAAAACTCGCGCGGCCCGCCTTCCGAGAATGCGTCGCAATAATTTTCTCGCGCCCCGTTGTCCGTGTTCTCGCATCGTGTAGATTCGCACGTCGAGCGCTCCTAACCCTTCGTATGGGTGATATACCGGCCGATTTCACTCGAATATTAATATCGCGTTACCGCGAGCGTAAATTAAGGGATACCCTCCCCGGAAGATTTAACTTTCCGCCTCGCGGCCGTAACGCGTTCGCCCGATTCTCTCCGGGGTTTCGCGCGCGTATCGCGCGAGACCGGGAGACGCAGTCGACGGCGTTTCCGGACCGCTCGAAGAATCGAATTTCTCAGCGTCGCACGACGAGTAATTATTATCGATTTAAAGAGCACATCCGAAGAGAATTAGGGAGAGTACCCAATCCGTCTTGCCGAGTAAAGCCTCCGAGATATGATTAATCCCGTGGGATTATGTAACACCGCAGCGTTTAAACACCAGGCTCCGGTCCTCCCGAATCCCCGTGCAAGCTTTAGTAAATTTCGCTTAAGCTAACCGTCACGCGGTGTACCTAACATTTTTAGCGGGCGAGCGCAAAATCGATATACGCGGTCGAATGGACGGGGTGGAGGCTCCTCAACCCCCGTAAAAAAGTATGGCTAAAATATAGCAAAATTCTTATAAAAGATGAACCGAAGAAATATAGCTATACAAATCGTAGATCGCCTAGACTTTCAGCCAGACAATTTTTTCTTTCTTGAAAGTGCGAGTAGACTTGTTTTTCAGCCAGATACGAGAATATTGTCTACCGTAGAATTTGGAATACGATCCGTAGCCATATTCTTTTTGTTCAACTCTTCTCAGACTTGCGTCATTCTTTAGCCATACGAGCCGGTCACCACAGATGAAAAATCGACCTAAACATCACACAATTAGGAACAGGTGGATTAATGGATGAATGGATTCATTTAGGTGTAAATTAAAGGAACCTCGGTTTACACAAACGATTTCAAAGCGGAAGACAAATCCACCCATAAAGTGCAATGTTTACCTCTTTTCCGTTATATCTCCGAAACTATGCAGAAATACGTCGAAGTCATACAGTACTGTTTTCTTCTCTACTTTACAATGAGGAAAATGCGATCCCACGGAACTCGTTACGATTAACAGTTTCTGAGATATAAAGTTTCAAATTTGTGCTAGAAATGAGGAAAATCGCTCGAAAATCAATACTTTTTACGTGTGGCCTCATCAAACTTTTTTGGTGCCACGAACGAGAAAAATGTGTAGAATATCATTTAGACTAGACTGTATGGTGGGAAAAATGCGATCTTCGCGAACCTTCCACGATTAATAATCACGGAGATATAGCCGCTTAAAGTTGGACTAAAAATACTACAAATCGCTTGCTAATCGCTGCACTTTTTATAGGCTGCCTCGTCAATCATTCCCGGTGCTTCGGACGAGAAAAATGAATAAGACATCATTTCAACTAGACTATATGACGAAGAAAACGCAACGAGAGTTTCGCATCGAATGTAAGCGAAACGTTAGTTTTTCATTCGTTCGAGATGCACCGTCCGCACGACTCCGCGTGATTTAGAAACTCGAGGAAAATTCCGTCCGTGTGGTTCTTTACACCTCGCTCGCTCTTACTAGCTATAGGTACATCTGCTTAGACCACGCGACGTCGGTAAAAACGTCGGATGCAAGTAGCTAACGATCGACGCCTCTTTCACGCCTGCTTGCATCGCGGCGAGGGAAAACTCGGCGAATCATAGCCCGCAGGGATGCGAAGGGAGAACTTCGTTTTCCACCCCGAGACAAACGACCATCTCTACACACGAATGTCGGCCCGCACGCGCGCGTGGTAAGAATTTTTCTCGGCCGCAAACGCCGTAAATATCGCCGATCCGCCGCTCTCCTCTTCTCTTATCGGCGGTAGCTCGCTCGCGTCGCCTCGTTCTTATTTCGCGATTCGCTCGCAATTTGCACCGGCTAAATTCCACGCGAGAGGCTTTCTAAGAAGTGCGACCGCTTAACTCGCCGCGATCCCCGCCCGTTAACGTATCGCGCGCGGGACGCCCGGATTGCGATGCGCGCCTATCGGTAATGCTGCTCTGGCGCTGTCTGCATCTTATGCGAGCGAATATATATGCGGGGATTTATTCCCGATAACGGCGAGAGATGCGGAGACGCGGGAAGCTGTGCTTCGCGGTCGTTTTTCTATTCGAATTCCATGCTGGGCGAAGCGATCCGCATTTGTGGAACCGCAGCGTATGTCGGGAAGAAAGCATGCGATAGGGTGAAAGTGGGATAGACGCTCTAGTTTCTGTTTAACCTTACAGAGAAAAGAATTAGTTAAATCTAGTGAAAATTACTTGCGGGGTCACGAGTAATTATTTACTTACATCTCAATTAAATTTTTTAATACGAATAGATCAATTTCATATCGCTTCCTCACGATCATGTGGAATAGTAGGTATGTGATTGCAAGGAAGAAATATCCAATTAATATGAAGAAAGATCAAATTGATGTAAATAAATAATTACATGTGACCCCGCAAGTAATTTTCAGTAGATCTAGCTAATTCTTTTTCTCTTCACATATCGAAAACGCCATTATTTCAAAACGCAACGAAGATATACACAACAAATGTAGAATAGCTTTTTATAGTAAAAATGTAGATAAATATTTTCGATTTAAACTTTTCTTCGATGTCTACAATTGATTTCGAGATAATCGATTTTGAGGTTAGCCTTCAACCGGGGGGCATCTATCTCACTTATTTTACCTTATACAGTGGCGATCGTTTTTACGACGCCGGTTATTACGACCTATTGGACTTAACGACGATATCTAAAGGTCCTAGTCGAATTCCATATAAGCACGTATTCACAAAACTCGCTTACAACTACATCACTTATAGCGACATATCGGTTTTAACGACCTCTTTCATTGATTTATTAGAAAATTGATCCAGACGTAACGACTAACTGTATGCTTTCTCACCATAAAGCACTTACGTATAGAAAATATTTGTGTGGGTGTAGAAATATGACGCATTACACGTCTTTCACATACAACTCGCTTCCACTCTTTGAGAAATGATATTGTTCATTCTTGACAATATGTTTAGCAACTGCAGGACATAATTCGGGTGAACTTAAATTTATTTCTCTCGCCCTTTTTATTAGGAGGTTGCATTGGAAGCCGCTGTTTTTTTCCTTGTTTTAAAAACATTATGTCGTAATAAAATGTGTGAATACCTCAATCGAAGTATTTGCCTTCGGAAGCTATAACTTTCTCCCACTTTTCTAGCAGAAGTCTTTATATGATTAATATAGAAATAATATATAACCCATATATGACCAAAACCACATATGGATCATATACAAAATATACCTATAGAATTTTTCCACCTGGAAATGAAAATATTAAACTTATATAGTTAATGTAGAAATAATATATAATTAATGCATGACCAAATCCACATATGAACAATATACAAAATATATAAAACTTTTCCGCCTGGATGGATATATTGGAAATCCGCTCGGCGGAGTTACGCGACGAGTTCCGAACGTCCGAGAGAGTCGTATATGGTATATCGAGCCGACGATCGAGTCGCGGTATTGATTGGATCGATACCGGTACCGACTTCTTTCGGGAACGCGACATCGACACCCTCGAGCATCGCTCGCTCGCCTCGTAGCGGAACGAACGCGCGAAATGATCGTTATCGACGCCTTTCTCGGATCATTGCGGCTCGCACGGACGATAATGATAATGACAGCGGCGAAGACAAGTCGACACGGTGATCGCGCGCGCGTTAGAGGTGTTTCTCTATCTCTCTCTCTTGCAGATTTCTTGTTTTTATCTTGCTTCGATTGGAATTTATTGATTTCCAAAATCATAGACTTATTGCCAATATCTCACAAAGGAAGTATAATACACTTATATCAGCCGACTAATATTAAAGAAAATGATTTCCTTTCAGAAAATCGACAATATCTCGGCCTTCTTTTGAGATTTCATCGACAAATCCATAATTTTCGGAATCGGCGCGAAGAAATACATCGATATTAGAGTGATCGAGAACTCAATCTCAGAGATTTCAATTTTAGTGAAAAATTGAAGAAAATATCGAAGGGTAAAATAAAAATCTCCGAAATCTCGATCGCTCAACTACTTTACCATGTATTGTTTCACACTGGTTACAAAAGGCACGATTATTAAGTCAAGATCTCGAAGGAGATATAAGATATCGGCGATTTTATGCATAAGGCTTTTTCTTCCTCGGAAACTTTTCGATGTCTCGGTCTTCCTTTGAAATTGTATTAATAAATCCCTCATTTTTTCAAAAAAATCAGCGTGAAAAACACACCGAATAGGTGATCGAGAATTCGAGTCAGGATATTTCGATTTTCGCGAAAAATTGAAAAAATGTCAACATTTCAAAATCCCGGTGCCGCTTCAACGACTCGATGGAATAATCCTCGCTCGTTCCCTTCGCACCGGTATCCCGACTTCGGAATGTCGGCATCCCCGAGGAATACGTACTCCTACGATCCGAAACAGTGCGTACCGACGAACGCGATGTACCAGATCCGCGCGATATAGAGTATAACAGGCGGAATAGTCGAGATGCACCGAGCGGGTATATCAAGCGTTTCACGGAGTGGAGAGTCTGGTTCGACGGTATAGGCTGCGTGTACGTCGGTGCGGTAACAAGCGAGTACCACCACAGACCGGACGAAGAAATACATATGCATGGTGTTTCTCGGGGCCCAGTCACCCGTGGCAGCAGATGTTGCGAGATTCCTAAGCGTCTTCTGTGCGCAGGCCACAATCATCCGCACGCTCAATGCCGTCTATACCTATACACTCGCGTACGGGACTCGGGTTTGCGTTAACCTGTTCGATAGATTAAACCCGACCCTCTTTTCGAGTCGTTCGAGTGAAAGTATCCGAAACTCGAAACACGCTCGCCGTCGCCGTCGCCATGGTTGATCCACATGTTAAACCGGCAAATGAACTCGTTCCCGTGCCACTTTAGGGTCTAACTAAAAAATAGTACGTTGTTCGACGGCGACCCGCGCTTTACGGGGGATACTACCGTTGTACCTTGGCACGCTTTTTCAATTCTTAAACACGGGGAGTAGAAAGTATCGAGTGTATACTTTGAAATATGTTTCGAGTATGAGAAGAAAATAAGAATAAGTTTTCCTCTAATTCCAACCTAAGTTAGGTAGCGGATTACACTGAGATAAAAATCGTTTAACTGGCACGTTTTTCCAGTTGTTAAATGCTGGGAGTAGGAAGCATCGAGTGTATAATTTAGAATAGGTACGTTTGGAGTATGAGACAAAAATGGAAATAGTTTTCTTCTAGTTTCAAGCTTAGTTACGTAAGATTACACTGAGAAAAAAATCGCTTGATTCAACTAAATTTGAAGATACAATCGGTCAAATAAATATATAGCTGTTTAAACAAATATTTAGTCGAAGCAGTTAAGTATCAAGTTATTTCAACTAAATTTTAGTTACTCTAACTACACATTTGTTGAGATAACTATATATTTAGTTGACCTCTCGTGACTTCAAAACTTAATTAAATCAAACAATTTTTTTTCTTAGGGTACGAACGCTGAACGTCACCTACAGAAACGGAGCCCTTGACATAAGACAAATATTCATATTTTTAAATTCAATTTGGAATCTGTAAGTATACATATTATTCAATATCATACAAGAAAGAAAACATTCGAAAAAATAATCATTGGCAAAGTTATACGCGCATTTCTCTCTACGACAGTGTAACATAGTCGAATTGTAATCGGAACACCATATGAGGCTAAACTTATTTGCTAGGAAAGAAACTGCAATCACTATTATCTCATTATTTATGAACTTTTGGTCTACATCGATATAAGATTCTATTGTAGATAAAAATGTAGTCTTTAAAAAAGTATTATATAAATATCACAGTAAAAAAATTCATAGAAAATGAGATAATAGTGTTTCAAGTTTCTTTCCTGGCGAGTAAGTTTAGCCTCCCTACATATTCAATATGATACGAAAAGAAAAATGTTCGAAAAAAATAATTATTTACCAAGTTATAAGCACATTTTTCTCTACGACATTGCGACATCGTCGAAGTCAGAAAGACGCGCTTATGCCAAACAATGAATGCGCGAGAGTGATAAATATCATTTTCCAACTTAAATAAAGTCGAAAATGGAAAATGAAAAAATACGCGGTAAATAATTTTGTCCAAATTTATCAAATTTGCTCTATATAAAAAATATATTAAGATAACCAAATTGCAGACAAATATTTCGAATCGCACCTCGTACGAAAGTCTACATAAATACTTACGACACTTTCTCAGAAGGAGAGCCTCGCCTCGTCCTTCGCCCGGGGAGAATTCGTTCCGAGATGAAGCCAAAGATTCCCTTCGTCCCCGCGGAACCGCGACAACGGGTCTCGCCCTCTCCCCTATAACGAGAACGACCGCCCGGCAGCGAACGAGAAACGTCGCTTCTACATTCGCTGGCGAACTGGACGGATGGACGCGCGCGCGTGCTCTCGTATGCAAGAATCCGCCCGCCGACAGTTGTAAATAGTCATACGGAATGACAGTTGAATTTCGGTGCTCCATAAGTTCGTCGCTCGTCGCTGCTCCCCGGCGGTCGTTCGCTTCGTTTTGGACCCGGCCGCCGCGCGGCAGCGGCTCGCGGCGGACCCCAGGGGGGGGGGGGGGGGCTCTGACGGCTCGCAAAACCCGAAGGACGAGATAGGGCCGCGCGCGGGAGGGAGGAATATACAAATGCGGATTTGTGGCGGATCGCATCTTCGCGAGAATCGCGCGCGCGCGGCCGCCGGTTTTATCTTTTGTCTTCCCTTCCGTTTCGATCGAGAATCCACCGGGACTCTTATTATTATTCCCGTCTTCTGGCCCGGCGCGTCCCGTGGCGCGGACAAAGCCGAGCGAACGATGCGCGATGCCACTACTGGTCCGAGGATTCGGGGAGATGACCGAGCGAACGAGAGCGCTCTTTCTCTGACTTCCACGGAAGGACCCTTTTCCTCTCCCCCTAGCCCTCTTCTCTCAAGACGTACCGCGTCAAAAAAAAAAGTATGACTTAAGTATGACGGAACTCTGGGAAAAGTTGAACCAAAAAAATATGGCTGCACGGAGAAAAAATGGATCTAGAATGAAGAGCACTGACTGTCCATATTCTGGCACTGAGTACTTGCACAAATTCTGGCGTTTTATGTGATCGACTGGAGTAAAAACTCGAATTTTTGCAAAATATTGCCATACAAAATAGTACCTATTTCATTTTCACCGCACGACATAAATCAATACAGTATCGCATATTTTAAAGTAATTTGATATTTTTTGCAATACAGCCAACGGATGTATGGAGATAAATAAGAAATAGGAATTGAAAACACATTAGCTGTATTGCAAATAATGCCAAATTGTTCAAAAATATGCTATATTGTACCAATTTTTGCCATATGAAGGGAATGAAATGCTTCTTACATGGCAATAATTTGCAAAAATTTGAGTTGTCACTCCAGTACCATATAGTCGATCACATAATACCAAAATCTGGGTGCTCAGTCTCAGAATCTGAACACCCAGTGCTCTTCATTTCAAATCCATTTTTCTCTGTGTACGAATCGTATTCCAAATTTTCATCCTTACAACTTTTTTTATATCGACTTAAAAGTCAATTTTACTCGACTTACCTGTATCTTTTTGCTTCAGTGTTCTGTTGTATGAATTCCTCGTTATAAAACTACAATTACATGTTCGGTACCGGAATATAGTTCATTAGTAATAATTTGAGAGTTTAATGAAATAATAAATTGAAATAATATCAACCGAAAAGAACAAACATCTCGAGATTACAGCATAACCTCGTACAGACAATTAAGCTCTAATTAAAGAGTGCATCGTTTACCGCCTGGAAGTCTGGGATACGATCCGTAACCATACTTTTTTGGTTTAATTTTTCCCAGTCTTTCGCCATACTTTAGCCATACTTTAATTTGTTATGTAGGGTTTGAGCAAAGAGCGCCGCACACGACTCGTCGAAAGATTCAGATTCGCGGAAGTACGTATACGCGCGTGCGTCCGAACTTCCCGTTTCTTTGATCTTCGAAATTAAGATTGAAACCGAACAACTCCCACGCGTATAATAAGGATGATTAGAGAGAGATAGCGGGCGCACGTGGCGCGTTTCGAGAGGTTTCCAAAATAAATATAAGTACGCTGTATAGGAAACCCTCGATTTGCCATTGAAAGTCTGTCGTATAAAATGTCGAGGATTACAGGCCGTCGCGGGAGGACGGGGAGCCAATCGTTCGACGGATCCAACGCGATTCCGGCTAGGAAGCCTCGTACGGACTCTACTCGTGCGGTTTACGACGTTCAGTTCGTAAAACGCGGATCGCCGTTAAGGAGAGAGGGTTAGGATTTTTCTTTATCGGAATCGGGGCCGCGTCGTATTTCGAAAGCGATTAGAGCGTTCGGTAGTGTAGGATAGGCGAGATGGGGCATACGAGCGACTCGCGAGAGGGAAAAAACTCCAAGGAAAAAAGAAACGAAGTAACCCGAGTCGAAAATCTGAACCTGTTGTGGTACACCTTGAATGTTGCTATGAATATGGAATTAAATTTTATTTGACATATAATAGCAGTTACAATGTAGGTACAACTTTTGCTATTGAAATATCGTATCGAAAAGACAGTTTATCAATAATTAATAAATGTAATTTCAAGTACGACACAATAAATATTTCGTTAGAATAAGAAAATGTATGTTAATTATTAAAATGTTTCATTCAAATGGTTGCCTCGAAAGATTTAATTGTGCCAAATAAATATCGTAACAGTTAACGAATATTTTCTTCATCTAATATAATATTTATTTCGCCATATTCAAACAAACATTTACTAACTAACTAACTATAAATAAACCGTTTTCTCGGTTCACTAATTACCCCATTTATTGAGTACTTTGTATAAAATTCTTTTTTCCGTGTCGGATCCAAATCGAACGTCGTGCCAACAGCAACATCATCCCGTCCGCCTTCGCGCCGCGAGAAAGACTCGCGAGACGCGAAACCCTCTCCGCTCCGCTCTGAGCTCGTTGCCACCGCGCGTGTCAGCTTTTCACCCGGCTCGAACGAAAGCGGCGGAACGTACACCGATACGACAATCATAACATATGTACGAATGTTCACCGTACCGGAATCCAGCGTTACCGACAAGAGACGCGCCTCCTCTTTGCCAACCCCGGATCGTCTTCTTCGCGCTCTCCTCCTCCTCCTTCTTTCTTCCTCCCGCGCTACACCGTATAAGCCAGAACCTCAAAAGTACAACTACACGCGCCGCGCTAGACTATACGACTACCACACGCGACCGTGCGGCGGCCGCCGCACATCCGACGTTCCTGAGAGGCAAGCGAGCGAGAAAGAAACCTGCCCCACTGGTCTACTACCGCGCGCGGAACTCATCTACCGTTTACCACACGCCCCGTGTCCCTCGCGCGGGGACTGCCGAGATACTATCTCGGAACATGTAGACATGTTTTGTCATCTAATAATCCAAATCGAAATTATTCTCGTTCGAGCGCGTCCCGTGAATTCGGCGGCGCGCGGCGGTCCCGAATCCGTCCCCCTTTCGACTCTGATCCGTAGTGAAGGAAGTGCGTGGCGCTCGCGGAGCCGTTCGTGCGTACACGCCGCGAGTTCGTTTCTCACGGTCGCTCGCCCTTCCGTTCCTCGAGATCCTCCGTTGTCGCCGGTTGATCTTTGGGGATTCGTAACAGTATCTATATACGTAGGGGAGGGTCGCCGAATTTGGACCGGGGCGCTTAGGTCGGACCACTTCTTGTAGGTATATAGAACAGTACCTGGGAAAAAATATTTTAGATCTAATGTGTGTGTGTGTGTGTGTGCGCGATCTAATTTGATATGATTAGATCCGATTGGATTAAACCAGATCTAAATTTTGTTTAGATTTTATTAGAACAAACGATTGAATGCAATATTAGATCTACTCCGATTTAGCAAGCTCTATTTAGATCTAACGAGATCTATGCAGATCTCGTTAGAATTATCTGTTCCAAAATTTAGATTTAGTTGGATCTAGTTAGATCTAATCAGATCAAATTAAGTCAGATTAGATCTAAAATATTCCTTTCTCGGGTAGGATTATTTTGCCTTAACGTCATAACGTAATGTACACGGAAAAAAATTGTTTTGCAGTCTCAGCAAAACTGGATTTTACTGAAAATATTTTGCTCTCACGACAACAATATTATCTGTGACTGCAATAGATACATTGAATAATAGTAAACATATTTGCTGGGATAGCAAATATTTTTATTGAAAAAATGTCACTGCTATTGCAGTTACATTTGCTATTATATTGGACATAGGTACATTTTGCTGTCACAGATAATACTTTTGTCGTAACAGCTAAACGTTCTCAGCAAAAGCTAGTTTTGCTAAGACTGCAAAATCCTTTTTCCCCGTGTGTATTCGCAGAAAGCAGTCAATGATAAAGATGATTTCCTCTCGCAAGAAAGTATTACACATCCCTTCTCTCTCTCTCTCTGTACAATTCTTGTTCTCTCGACTCGACTCACAGGGAGAACGCCGCCGCCGAGACTCTTACGCGTTTATTCCCGCTCCGAGGGACACCTCGGGGGCCCCGCGTCGTAAATTCGAAACGCGCCGTAAACACGTCGAACCGCGCCGCCTATCGGAAGCAATTTACCGGACGCGCGATTCCGCCGCGCGCCACGTGGCGATGTGAAAAAGCCCGCGAAAAAGCTCGCTCGCTCCAGAGGCGGCGCCGTCGAGTTCTCCGTCGTACGCGCGCGCGCGCGCGACAATTCGGCGTACGCACATCGGCGACTCTCCGAAGCAGCCGGATCGATGCGCCGTTCCAGGAGAACCGCCTTTGTGCCGCGCGCGCGCGCGCGCGACATATATTGTCGCCTTTTAATGTCTTCCGTTCGACGGATGAATTATTATTTTGATATGGGAAGAGGCGCCTGTGACACCCCATTTCACGGGGTATGGGTGCGCGAAGCCCCGCGAGGGTCGACCCCGTGGTTCTTCCGTATGTGGCGCGCGGGGTCGGGACGAATGGATCCTTGACGCGTCGAGAACGTGCGTTCGCCCGTACGCCGCGCGTGCGTGCTCGCGCACGCATACGCACGTGCGGATAGGTGATATTCGCAGGAGGGCGCATAAAACACGCCGGCGAATGCCATGCGATAAGTTGCGTTTGCCGGTCGCGCACGTGCGCCAGTTCGAACGAACGCGCTTCCCTCGCGCGGCCGTCATTTTCCATATTTAACGGCCTCGTTTCGTTGATTCGAATTCGGAAGCGGGAGACGATGCAATTCCGGATGCGAGAGTTATGCACTGGGAACAAAATTTGCTCGATCGAGATAAACGTGTTTTTGCACTGAATGAAATAAAAGTGGTTGTGACAACTATTTTGGACTCAACTGCTCAAATTTGCTAATCAGTATTAGTTGTTATACCTATTTACATAGTTGACGTAACTATTTTTAGTTGTTGCGATACTATATAAAATTGGTGCTGATTACAAAACTGGAGCAGGTGAGTCCAAAATAGTTATCACGACTACTTTTTTCTCTCAGTGTGGACAGTTCTAAGGGCACGTTTATTCGATTCAAATATATACCTATACCGATTTCATTCAAATAATATCCAATCAAATCAGTAATACTTATATACGTTCAATCTCGATAGTCGTTCTAATCGAATGAATGTCCCGGCGGAAAAGTTCTATATATTTTGTATATAAGTAGTCCATATGTGGATTTGGTCACATATAAATTATATATGATTTCGATATTAACCATATAGGGCTATATATAGATTTTGATAATCCCGATTTTTGAATGTTTGTATAATCCATGTATAATTCCATATATATGGATTATATATAAAATATATAGAACTTCTCCGCCTGGGTGTACTCTAAGAACTGTTCGAAAACACGTTTAATTGACTCGAGTAAACTTTCGTCTCAGTATGTGTTTACCGCGTGTCGAAGTTTCATACCTCCCGAAGAAAATATCCGCCTTTTAGGAATTGTTTTTTATTTTTCGTTGTTCTCTCGAAGTCACAAATTCGATTAATCTCTATAATAATTCATTTCTCGGATCTGGAATAAGTTCCTAAACCCTGAAAGATGAACCGAATTATACATTCCAACGTTTCAATAACGAGCAGGTACCATAGAAGAACCCAATAGCGATAACATCAGAGCCCAAATACCCGCCGCTTTCGTCACTCGGAAAAGAGCTCAAAAACGCTCGAAACTACAGCCAAGCGCCTCGTCATCCGATCGATCCCTCCGCGATACGGCAGCGCGGAATGCTCGCGCACCGAATTCATCGCAACCTCGTTACGTTTCGACGTTGCCCGCGGTTTCTCAAGTAAATCGATGGAAACGCCGTCCGCGGTGTTCACCGGAGGAGGCAACCGGGCGATTCGTCCCCGATAACGTACAATAGGGAGTTGTAATGCTGTCAGGACGAGACAGCATTACTGCCCCCTATTGTACCGACACGCCTCGACGCTGAATTTTCCTCCCGCGTCTCTCCATCCTCGGCGCGATTCTCCTACTATAACCGCGCGCGCCACTCCATCTCGCGCTTCTTCACCGCGCGCTGCGCCTATCGGATAATTCATGCAAGTAGGTCCGCACCATGAGCAATGAAAGAAAACCGAGTAATTTTCCAGGTCCGGTCGACACGTTATGGGGCCGTAACCGTCGCCGTCGCCGTCCCTAATTCCGCGCGCGGTGGTGCTGCGAAGCACCGCGCGGCGCTCTCTCTCGCGCGCAGGCGCGCGAGAGAGAGCGCTGAAGCTGCTCTACTCTCCTCCGTAGAACGCGTTCCGCGGTTCTTTCTTCGCGGCTCCTCTCACCCGCTCGTGCTCTCTCGCGCGAGCCGCGTCCCTGTCTGGCGTTCGTGCCGACCGCCGCCGTACCCTCTGTTATTAGCTAATTCCGTACACCCTATCCGCTACTCATTTTCCCACCTTCGCCCTCACGGACCGGAGCGGCGGCTCTCGTACTCACTCCGAGACAAAGAGTGGCCCACACACGCTCCCGGTCCCACGCGCGACTTTCTCGCGATCCTCGGCTTTCGACGCACGCCGGCCTACGCGATGAATTATCGTCGATGTGTACGTCCGATTAGATGTACAGGCTGAGAGGACTTGGATTTGCGATATAGCAGATATAACATATATGGTTGATTGTATGGAAGCAGGGTAAGTGTTCCGATTCTTTAACCACTTATATATTTAGTTCTATTAATAAAAGTATAACATTGATGTGCCTTCGATTAACAGAAATATTATATTTATCTAAGTAATAAGGGATAATAAAGGTGTTCATGTGAACAGTCCATGATATAAGTTAATAAAGAGATATTTGAAGATTTATAGTTGGGAATTGGGATATTCGCCTTATACACTGAGAAAAAAATTTTGTTGTTCCAACTAAATTGTTTTGCAGAAGGTTACATTTCATTAAACTAATCATTGTGTTTCGTTGGACTGTATTTAGCCGAAATAACTAAATTATTTCGTTCCATTCATTAAAATTAATCTTATTTGCAAATGCTAGTCCTTTCAATTTCACTGCTTTATTAAATTAATCCTAGTGGATTTGTTTCAACGCAAGTTTTTGTCATACGAACGATGGAAGTATAGTGTTAACTACGTTGAGAAAAAAATCTTTTAATTCGACTAAATTTTGAGGTTACGAGCGGGCAACTAAATATACAGGGTATATTGGCCAAGAGGGCTGAAAAAGGAGGAGCCTAGTTCTATTCGGAGTGAATATACTGATCAATAGTATGTCTGTCTACAAAATCCCCTCATTTTAACAAAGTATTGAGAGCCGAGAGGGTTCCGAGGAACGGAGACTGTAGGAAGCCATGTCATTGGTCAATGTACTAACTCTGAGCATAATTAGGTTCCTCCTATTTCAGCCCTCCTAGCCGTTACAACCCTGTTAAAAAATTCTAGAAAATTATTAGTTCAAATAACTAAATCCGCGCTCTCTACCGTCCGTGACCACTAATTTCGTCAAATCTATGACTTCTTTCTCAGTATATGTAAACCCAGGGGCAGAATATCTACTCGACGTGAATATAGGCTTCCTATGCAACAATACTTTATGTACAAGTCGGGCAGATATTCTATCTATGCAGCAGCGGCACCTGTACGAACGGTGCCGCTGCTGCAATCTCCGGAGAAGAATTTGACTTGACTGTAGATCCCGTAGGGAACGTGTATTTTACGATATATTTCTTCCGATCGGCTATACACTTTCTCCTCGTTTAAGGATCTTGTCCTGGTTGGATTCACTAGGGAAGACGCCATGTTTTTTCCAAGATTTCAGATCCCTTCTCTCTCATTTCCAGGTAAAGAATGTTTCGCCAATGAACTATGGTATTTCCGATAAAAGAGGCCTTCAGATTGTTACACGCGTGGTCTTAGGTCTTAGGATTTGTCCGGAATGGACAAATCACCAGTTACTGAACTACAACAGTTTACCGTGAAAAACGAAGACTACGTGTAAGAATGTCATGGCCTCTTTTACCGGAAACACCCCAGTTCGATAATGAAATCATTTTTGTTTAGAAATAAGAAGAAATCTAAATTCTCACTAGTACCACCCGATGTTCATTATCAAGACAGACTCTGCATGTAAAACGCAAAAGACATCCGCGCGTTATAATTGACAAACCGCAAAGCTTTCTACATCCGCGAAGAAAACCCGCAGCACGACTTTTCCCTCATTCGCGACAACAAACCCGCGACTGCTCACCACTACCCGATAAACCGCAAATCGGAAGAGATCGCGGTGCCTCGATCTCATGGATAGCATCATGGCGCGCGCGCGCGTGTACGAGAGTAGGCGAAGGTAGCCGCGGCTCTTTCCAAGTTCAACGCGATTACACGCAATGCGTCTCAAGCGCGTCCCTCCTTTCCGTTGGCTCCGCATCGCTTAGTGTAATCCAGTCGGTAATGTGTAAGTGGTTCACCTTGATAGCCCTCCTCCTCCTCCTCCTCCTCTCTCCGCGGCCGGGCCGTCACCCCTCTCCGCTCTTCTCACCCTCACCTGTCTCGTTCCTGCGGCGTCCTTCTCGCTCCCGAGCCCGAGCCTGGCAGGGCCGTGCGTCTCCTCCTCGTGACCCCAGGGCACCACGGGCCGGCCCGCCCATTTGTAGCGCCCATGTCTGCGACCAGCCGCCCGCGGAGCGATATACAAGAGAGTACCGTGGTACCGCGCGCGCGAGGCCGGATGAGAGAGCCCGGCTCTTTCGGCCCTTATAACTCTTTTGTCGTGTAGACACCGCTGTCGGACGATCGTAAAACACCGCGATTTCCTCGATCGGACGACGAGAGAGAAAGAGAGAGAGAGAGAGAGAGAGAGAGAGAGAGAGAAACGGCGAAAGAGGGATTCTTTTCGATTTTTCGGTGCCGGCAGGGCAAGGCACGCGCGCGCGCGCGCGAGTGTGTTGAGAAAAGAGTCGTCTCGAACGGCGCGCGCGACCCGGTCAGCCGCGTAACCGCGCTTACCTGAGCGATAAATTCGGCGCGATTGAAAGTTATCGAGCCCCTTTGCTCCTTTCCCGATACGTAACATCCGAGGCGCTCCGACGCGTACGTTTTACTCGAGACTGGCTGCCGGTTGCTGCTTCTTTCTTGTTCTTCTTCGTCGTCGAGGATCGAAGGTCGGTCTTTCGCCGCGCGAAATTCTACACGGAATGTGATATCGCCGGAACCTCGATCGAATTTCGATCGGGCTACTCTCTCGACGCGGGATGTGTTCTCTTCGGAAGGCACGCTCGCTTCCGATGTGAATAACGCGCCATCGTTATCTGACGCGATGCTATTTTTTCGACAATTTTAATGAGATGAGTTCTATAAAATTAACGATGAGGTTATTTGACAAGATCGAGAAAACGGAAAATCGTCATCTCGCCGAAAATGCACTCGAAGAAAAATCTCGTTGAAAGAGAATTATAATTTAATACCAGAACTACCGCAACCGGTCAATTTGACCGGTTTCTTATTCAGAGTTCCATTCAATCTCAATTATTTCGTAACCCGTGAGATTTTTGTCAAAATTGGTAGAATACTTTTTTGTAGAGCACATTTCGGTCTACAAAAAAGTTATATAGCAGTGTGGACGAAAAATCCACGAATAACGAGATAATCACCCGCCAAAACGACCATCTTATACAGCGCGACCATTCGGTAGTTCTAGTGTTATAACTAGCAATCGAGGTCGATATTTGCGGCGACCATAATTTATTCTATAGTTGTTTTAAGCAGTAAGATTCTGGTTATCGTAACAACCCCGGGATAAAGTAATTCAGTCTCTCTCAAAGTCGCTCAAAAGAAAGACTCGAGAGAGACTCAAGCCTCAGCCTCTCGCAGATCTCTCTGGTGGCACTGAGCGAGACTGTCGAGAGTCTGTAGTCGCTCACAGTCTCTTATAAAAAGAGAGTGAAGTCTCTAAACTGTTGGATTCATACGATCAATGTAATCAAAATCCTGGAGACAATGACCAAACTGTTTGGTGAGAAATATGGATTTTCTATCTGTTTGGTTATACCGACAACCTTTTAATTAGAATAACTAAACGTTTGGTTGGAATAACTAAACATTTGGTCACAGCAACTAGATATTTGGTTCAATTGACCAATAGCATGTTAGCAACTAGGAAAATTAAACATTGCGATCACACAGTTGATTTTACCACCCACTTTTCCCTCGTTGTAAAAATCGTATAGTTATCACTCGCACACAAATCCAAGCGACGACACGACCACGCGGTTGCTTTTCCAAATGCAGCGAAACTCTCGCTCATACGCGTTTATCGCGCCTACACGCGCGTCGGGACTGCTCGAAGTGGCTCTAAATACCTTTAACCGGGAACACACACCTACTCGCGGGAATGATAAACGCGATCCTCTTCTGGTTTCGCGAATGCCTGCGTAGATAGTGGCGTCGCCCGTTTCAAAGATATCACTTCCTCTGCATACATTTACAGCGGTAGCTCGAATGGAGGAAATCTAAAATCCGTTTGGTCAATTTTCTCATCAGCTGACAAATTCATTACGCGCTTGACAACCGCATCTCTCGCTCCCCGGTCCAGTTTCGCTTACCCTGGATCCCTCTCCAGTATAGAGCGTGCCATCTTCACCCCTCGTCGCAGCCCTTCATCGCTCCTCGAACGTCATCGAATTTCACAATGGCCGAGGTGCTTCGCCTCCCTATAAGTATATCGACCGCTCGAGATCAACCGTCATCTCGCGCGGTCCACGGCAGCACGAAAGCGAGCAGGAGCGCCGCGCCCGCGTCCTCTCGACGGCGCCGTCAAAGAGAGAAGAGGCGCGCGCTCGCAGCAGCGAGAGACGACGATTCTCTTTCGGCCTTGCCAAACAGGAATATTACTACTGCTGCTGCTGCTGCTGCTGCTGTTGCCGCGCGGACGGGACGCGGGATAGGTTGTCACCGCAGTAGCCCAAAGTAAATGCGCTCCTCTTATTATTCGGACAGAAGATTTAAGCGCGGCTCGGTCGCGCATGAGTTATGCTCAAAAATTGAGGTTACCCAGACCCGGGGCTTCGACCACTGCGCCGCGCGTGCTCGGAGAGTCCCAACGCGCGCGTCCCTTCTGCTTGCTCTTGTTTTTTTCGGCGATATATTTTCTTCGCATCGGGGGGAGATCGGCGGCTCGCGAAGAGAGGAAACGCGGCGCGCGGTGACCGCGGGATCTTTTCGTCGGGAATTCAGGGATTATAATAAATGCTTATGCAGTAGCCGGCGTAGAGCGCCGGTTCTCCGCTCGGGCGATGTGGCAGGGAGGAGAGGGTCGTTCGCCCGGCGCACAGCGTTGATACCACGTGACGGAGAGAGAACGCGGCGCGGAAGGTAGCGAACGACGCGACCGCACTCGCGTGCGTGGGCCTTTACCGGAAGCGGCGAAACTTCGTTTTGAGAAATTTTTGAATTGCTAACGCGCAGCTGGGAGGGGTGCGTTCGACTCGCACGTATGTTCGGCTCGCAAGGGTGGTACACTCTGAGAAAAAAAAAATGAAAGCACACCGAAATAAATAATTGCTGGTGGTGAAAGAAAGTTTTCCTCAGCCAAGAACATTACATACCTAGTTACAGGATTGTGAGTCATGATTTTCTTCGCACTAAAAAATATTTGAAAGACTGAATAATAGTTTTTTTTGCGCAGGAAGAATTTTCTCTCTTAATGAAGGTACACCGAGAAAAATGATCAGATTTAAATGACAAAACGCATCTAGTTAAAGCGTTTAGTTATTTTAACCAAAATACTGGTCAGTTGAACTAAATATTTAGTTATTCTCATCGAATGCTCAGTTATTTTAACCAACAGGTGGTCAATTTAACCAAACAAGTGTATGATCCATATTTTACCAAACAGTTTGGTCATCGTCACCAAAATTTCGGTCGAATTGACTAAATTTTTTCCTAATATATATTTTTAAATCAAAAATATGTTCTTCGACCAAAAATCTGTACCTATTCTTAAAGATCTTTTAAATCATGTGTTCTTGGCTGGAAAAATATTTTTTGATATAGATACGGCTATTTTATTTCTCTCGGTGTAGCAGATTTGACTAAATCGGCGATTACAGGTAGGAGAGAATGCAGATTTACTTTGGACTAATAATTCGCTTTGCTCACTAATTCTTTTATTGTAGACTTAACAAATTTGGACGAAACTACTTATCCTGTATTTTCTTATTTTCCATTTTCGGTCTTATTTCAGCTGAAAAACGATATCTGAACATGCAATATAGGTAGGTATACCCTAATCATTGTAACGTAAGCCTATCTCTCTCGCACTCGATGCTTGACAAAAGTGCGTCTCTGATAGTTTTTCGATGACGTCATAAAAGAAACGCATTTATAACTTTGCGAATAATTTTTTTTTTCGGACATTTTATTTCTTATGTGACATTGTATACGTATATATAAATTACAAAATGAATTAAAAAATATTCATATATTTGTATGCGATAACCGAATTGAGTTGAATGAATTACAGCCTGTTCCTTCAAATAGCCGTTAATCGTTATAACCAAATTTATCAGTTGAGAGACAACTAATTTTGCATTCCTTTACCTGTAAACACCAATTTATTATAATTAAATATGTCATTTTTTTCACAGTATAAACTGCAAATGAGTTTAACGTGTAGAAAGATATGTGATATTACAAATTATCGACGATATGGCGTGGGTTGCATTAAAATCGATATTGGAAACTGCGATATTCAAAATTACATCACACACTAGCAAAAGAAACGATCGAATCTAATTCTCCGTCCACGATCGTCGTACATTTCGTCGAACCAATCAATTTCTTTCTATTCCAACGATACCCGAGTTCCGAAAACTCAAGGGGAACTTGCGTAATATTACTTCTGCGTGAATTTCCCGAAGCGATGCTCGAGAATAGGCCTTACGAATCGTTTCCACGAGTATCCACTTTCATTTCGAGTTAACCCAAAGAACTCCCTCTCTCGCATGCGAGCAGTCTCAGTTAACTGTGTATAATCTCGGGCGAATAGACTTTTCAGTACGAACCCGTCCACTTCGCGTTGCAAGTAGGCGGTAACTCGTCTGTTCTTCGCAACGTTGATTGGATATGTTTCCCTGGAAATACCCGGATGCAATGTACCTACAATCGCCGGTTCGTACGGTGAGAAAGCCAGGCAACGTATCGTACCACCGACGCGCGCACGTTCGCGATGCACGCGGGTAATCGCTCGCCGAGCATATTAAACAACTCCGCCCGCGCGATTACAGAACTCTATTGCCCGACAAATCATTGTTGTAACGTGGAGAATATCGCGGGCCGGATTAACCCGACGCCGAATCGATACGCCACCGCGAACTCCCTTGGGATTCAACCGAAATTTTAACGCCGAAAGCTCTCGATACTTTCGATAGGTATCGAAAATCGCCTCGAACAAATGTTCTTCGTTGTGAATCTAAATTCATATAGTGTGCATTCCCTATAAAATGATGCGATCTTTGTCATACGAATTTTTGTCAACCACTAGTTTTTTTAATAGCCTCAATATGAATTAATTTTTCACGACAAATTGATACTTTGAGTTCAAATTGCAGTCGTTTTCTTGCAAATCAATATTTAAAAAATCAAATATAACGAGGACTAGATAATTTTAATACGTTTTAAGAATCTCTTTGGTATTTTGTTTTTGGATAAATCATGTGAACGCTACGGCGACCACCATGAACCACTGCAGTGGACGAAACCCTCACTGCCCATGGCGATTACTCCATCATTTTGAAATATTTTTAGGCTTAAATTTTATCTAAGATACTTTTGTGAAGTGTATATCTAAATTACCTAAGTAAACAAATTAATATTAAACTAAAGTATTTTATTTCTCTAAGAAAAAGTACGTAAACCCTAGTTTTGTCATCTCAGGTGTATGTGCCTCCTTAAATTAAATTAAATTAAAGCTCGAATTATCAGAGCCACCATGCGGATTGGTTTTCCACCGCCATGCCATTTTTCATTGTACCAAAATTATATCCCTTCGCGCCTATTCGCTCCGCCGTCACGCGGTCGCTGACATTCGCGGATAAATCGCTATACGCGCGCGCGCGGGGAGAAAAAAAGAAGGGCGAATAACGCCGGACGAGACGAGGAAGCGTCCGACCGCGGCGCGCCGCGCTGCCGTCGCACGGTGTAAAGGGAAAGTCAACTTTCGAAAAGCGTAATAAACCGAGTTGGCGAGTTTTTAATTTCCCGCAAAATAGAATCCTTCGCACTCGCCGGGAACGCCCATCCCGTGTCCCGCGCAGTGATAAAGCAAATAAAGCTCCGCGCCGTGCCACAATAAAGCTCCGGCTCTGAAATCGCGTAATTTAAATAAATTTACATCCGTTTGTACGCGAATAAATTTCGCCCCGTTCTTGCGGGGCTCGCTCTTCGCGCGGACCGCGTTAATCCGCCGAACGGTTAATCCGTTCGTACCGTTTCGCGATTACTCGACGATTGTCTTTGACGGACGCATACCAATCATAAGCGCGATTCGCGCGGCGCACTGTGCGGCGGCGAGAAAGGTGGGTCGCTTTTTGGCGCGGAAAATAAGAGACTGCCGTCTGTCGAGAGAAAAGCGAACGTTGTACTCGAGAGTATTCAGGCAGACAAATGTACATACGTTGATTGTATTAGCTCATCTGACGCATCAAAGTTGTGCGCTCTATGAGTCATCACTGAGCAAGCATATTTATGATATTAAATGACTTCAAACTAATACAAATAAAATGCAAAACATTTATTCAATACTATGTGAAGCTAAATTTGCTCGCTAGGAAAGAAACTTCAATCACTATTATCTCATTATTTATGAATTTTTTACCCGTATCGATGTAAGACTTTATTGTAGATAAAAGCGTAATCGTCAAAACAGTATTCCACGAATATGAGCCAAAAATTCACAGGTAACATGACTCATTACTATTTATACAAAGCTTTTCTCCAATAGGAGAAAGTGGTGTCAGTTGTAACAAAAAAATTAGTTTATAATCAATCGCAGGGAATTTTAAATTTACATGAAAAGAGAGAGGTCTTTTGACTTTGATTATATCATAATAAACATCAGAAGGAAGCACAAATTATAAAAGATAATTTTCATTAAAAGAGTACCGCTGCAACTTTTCACTATTGACACCGCGATGGTGTTAATTGTATCACCTCAGGGTGTCAATTGTAACATGTAATAACTGCAAGCATACTAATACGGCAATCAATACTAAGCGTGTGACATTACGCAACATGAAAACAAGCAGAAAAATAATGACCGTGAGATCTCAAACACCCATAATAAAAATAATTACTGCCAATTCAATATTTAATCAAATATTCAAGGTCTTAGTTTCACTATTTTATAAATGTGTCTAATTATAATACAAATTAAATAATTTTTCACAGAGAGAGAGAGTAATTATTTTTCTAAACTCATACTGAGAGAAAAGTTGATGGTAAAATCAATCATAATCGAAAGGTTGAATTTTCCTGGTTGTTAGTACCATACTTTTAATTAAGCAGACCACATGAATATAGTCGAAATAACTTTTGTTACGTGGTTATAATAGCAATAAGATTGTAGTTCATGACAGCCATGTACCATGGTTTGATTAACCAGAAAAGTAAGTAGATAATATTACCGTATGGTAATGTTAACCGTATAAAAAGAGATTGGAGACATTAATCGGCTGTAACCAGAACTTAACTGGTTAAAAGAATTATGAAACCATGATTGGCACCAAAATCGACCATAATTTTTAGTTCAATGGTTCTTTTAACCAGATTTTTCTCTCAGTGCATGCGATAAAATAAACGTAAATTTTAGAACAATCCATTATTGTAGTTCATATGAACGTCGTGAAGATCATAAAAGTCTATCTGTGGGAGGACTATCAAGACGCTCGATTATATACGAATAGCCGGTGTATAATCCAAACGGGACGGAATACACGCCCCTTTTTTCATTTTCGGAAATCCAAGGGGATCCCTAAAATCGTTTCGCTCCCCCTCGCTTTCCCAGAAAATTACGTACCGCTCGGCCATCCTCGAATCACACCGCGAGACAGCTGCAAGTTATCTCGTTTCACATCCAATAGACATACGTTACAAGGGTTACGGGTCGGCGCCACCCATAAAAATGCCTACTTTCCCGTAGACCCGAAGTGTCTCCGACATCCGCCGAGCGCGACGGGGCCACGCACACGCGCGTCTGTACGTGTCCCGGGCGCGCAGCCGAAACGGTACCACCTCTTCGCCGAGCCCCGCGACGTAGGAATCAATGGAGTCGAGATGATATACGACGCGTAGACGCGAAATAGCATTGCTGTTTCTGTTAACCCTATCGTACGGTTGCGTGGGGCATCCGGGGGGGTGTAATAAAGTCGATAATAACACCAAGGCTCGGATATTTAGTGCTAGCTGTAAATCTTGGCGCAAATCGACGCCGCCGTTCCGTCGCCCCGGCTGAATACATTACTATAAGGCCGCGGTAGCACGCTACATATGTACATCTCCGCAACACTCTCTGCACCCGACATAAAATTCTCCTCGACGCGCGAGGCCGGAGCGAGAGAAACGACCTCTAAAAACCAGCTGCTTAAGCGGCAGTGGTAAAAGTACGAGTATACCCGGCGCGCGTACACCTTTACACGCGCGCGGAGGCGATGCCCTCGGAGACTCGAATCGCAACGGGATAACGTTCCCGCTGCTGTTCTTCGCGAAACAAGTCGGGGATGCGACTCGGGTTGTGTATACCCGGCCGGGAAAAGCTCTCGCGGCGAATGCGAGAGGAAAGTGGGTACGTAACTATAAAATCTCGCGTAACGTTCTCTTCGAGTTCGAGCGAGTTGTTATAACGCGCGTCGTGTGTAGCTATACGCGCGCGGCGGGGCCTCCTATGAGAGGGCCCGCTCCCGGGAGCGTGATATTCCTGGAATCGCCCTGGCGTTTTTACGATTCACCCCTAACGCGGAGTGAGAGAGCGAGCTCGGGGTTGTAATGCAGCGGAAGGAGTGTTTCTGTAAAAGGACGGGGGGAAGGATGGTTCGTTCGTTTTTTTGGAAGAGAATTATTTTTCATCGAGCGGATCGTGAATATCTTAACGTAGTTCTTTCGAGATTTTTCCAGTAGGTCTGCGCTGAGAAAAGTGGAAATTAATAAAATTACTTTTCAATTTAGAATCACTAACACAAGAATCTATTCTTGTTTCAGAAATCCTCGTTTCTAAATGAAGCGATACAACTATTCTTAATACCTTGCAATACATTTCTCTACCGACAATCATAATTGTTTTACTTTAACTGAATTAATTGCTGCGTCAAGGCTGTCATGACGTTTTTAACCTTTTACTCCTAAATATTGAAGAATACAAGATTCTACTCTAATACACACTTTTTCTTCTTACCTCGATTAGAACACGGGTATGCTACCTATTGAAATGCATATGGGTACTGATCACAATTATTGTCTAATGGAAAATAAAGCTGCTTTACTTATTAGTATTATGTCATTTCATTTTTTTATTTACACACGGTGACTTATAGACTTGACCCTTGTATATTAAGACTTTTCGGTTCAGATTGACCACAGGAACACGTAAATTCAGGTATGTCTGACGGTAAGCGCAACATGACTTCGGCAGTTTTTACCGACGGCGCTCGAGTCTTGTATTAGAGTTGGTAGACAAAATCGTGTTCAAAAATTGTCTGTGGAGGACGAAAAGTGAGTTCGTCATTTCGACCCGGAATCGGCCTGTGGACTCATCAGTAAAGCTAGGCCAACTCCTGCCTTAAACGCTCTGTGGTCCTCTTATTGTATGGTAACTCACCGCCGTTGGACTACTGAGAGCCGAGAGCCGGGGGCCAGGAGCCGTGAGCCGGGGGCCGAGAGGGTCGGCGCCATCTGGCGTCAGGCCGCCACAACAGTGAAGGCCATATTACATATCAGGACAACTGAGGTTTTTAGAGAAAAATCCTTTGACAAGTCTTCCTAGGCCTCACAAGGTCTATTCAGTTTTAAACAGATCTTAATAGGTCTATTCAAAATTGAACAGGTCAAAATATTCAACCCGTGCTGCTGTCAAGAGACACTGCAGCACCGCCGTGCGCCAGTATCTCGCGGCATGTTCATTCAACTATAGTTCGTTAGTTATATCTTACTAGGCTACTTTAGGTTTTACCAGTACAAAAAGCTCGACCCGGGAATCTAGTAGAGAAGAAACGCACTTACAACTTCGTAAATCATGATTCTTTCGAACAGTTTCTTTTCCGTATGTCATTGAATATGAATACGGATTACAAATTAAATTAAAAAATACGAATATTTTGTTTGTATTAAGACCGAGTTATACTACCCGCGACAAATAATAGATATCTTCGAAAATCCTACAATTAATTTCCCTACGAGGTCACTTTCTCACCCCCCGCGCGCTAACGGACGCTTTCTCAAGAAAAGAGAAGACGACCGATACGATTCGCACCACTCTCGACGGTCTGGCGGATACGATTATGAGTCGCGACAAGCTCTCGCGCGCGCATCCGTATCTGCCATCTCGAGTCTAGGTCGTCCAGAGCGCATCCACTTCGCTACTCCCTCCTCGGGTCCTAGACGCGTCCCCGGTATTCGTCCCTCGCGGCTTTTGCATCGGTCCCGCGCCCGCGGCGGTGCACCCATTCGTCGGCCGCGAATGATAGATGGCGAGAGACGCGAGAACGATTTGTCTTGGTATCACATACAGGGAAGCTCGTATGCGCGGGGATATAAACAAGGAGGAGAGCGAGTCGAGAGCTCTTTTCGAGCGAAGGAGGACTCTCCGCGTCTGCTTAAGTAACGCTTCACGATCCTGTACGACGTTTCAACCGCGCGCCGTTATCGCGGCAATCGCGCGCTTACCCTCCCTTACATGCGTACGCGCGTATCCTGCACGTCCGTGCGGTTACCGCGGGGAGCGCGCGGGCGGCTATATTTCCTACCGGAGATCACTTCCGACGTCGGCCAGTTCAAATTCCCCGACGCTCGTTGCGCGATGAATCGTCCTAGGGGATTCGTGCGTTCGATTCTACGATTCTAATAGGTCGAAGTTCGCGTAACGCGGTAAGTTCCACGGTGGTTACGAATTTATACGTCGCTCTACAGAGAGAATTTAGATTTGGATCTGTGTGTGCGACATAGCAAATACAACTTATTGTTAGACGATTTTGTGTGTAGACGTAGGTATAGGTAGACGATGAGCGTCATCGTTGATTTGTCGTCGAGCACTGAAAAAAAAGATATATTTAATTACATCGACATTTTCGGGTGGGGGAATGCAGAATTAGTTGCTTCAACTAATTAATTCGATTATAACGATTACCGACTGTTTGAAGGAAATAGGCTGTAGTCCATTCAAGCCGATTATTAGTCAAAGTAACTAGATCTGCATTCTCCTCCACCCGTAACCACCGATTTAGTCGCGAATCGACTATATTTTTTTCTCAGTGTGAGTAGGAAAGTTTAAACAGGATTGGCAACTGTCAATTGTGAAATTCTTAAGCTGAGGTAGGTCCTGATCTCATCAAAATTAGAGTGAAATCTGGTAAGAATCAAGCGTACCTATCTGACTGAAAAGTTTCATCCCTGCTAATATTATAAATGTAAAGGTGAGTTTGTCTGTATGCTTGTTACGTCTTCACGGCTAAACTACCGAACAAATTTTGAAGAAATTTCGCAGAGAGATAGCCTGAAATCTACAGAAGGATATATGATATATGTACACTCTGAGAGAAAAATTTACTTGATCGAAATAAATGTGCTTTTGGATAGTCCCAAGAGCGTATTTATTCGATTTAAATGAATATCGGTTGGACTCAAATGTTAGATTATTGAATTAATTAGATGTTATTTGAATCAAATCGATATTCATTTAAACCGAATAAATAGGCTCTTGGGACTATCCAAAGTCACGTTTATTTCGATCAAGTACATTTTTTTTCTCAGTATATGATGTCATCATATAAATTCAATATAACAAATGTTCTAAGATGACGGCATTCAATGAATTCCAGCAGACATCAGTGGTGCTTAATTGGGACGGGTCGAGGGGGAGGAGAGAGAGAGAGAAAAAGAGAGAGATAAGAGGCACATCCCCCGTTGATATTCAACATTGACATCCGTTCAAGAAAAAATGTAGGGTATAAGCAGCACACAGATGCCTCAGCCTCTGTTTAACTTTGGACGCGATTATCTCGAAATGCAGTGGAAATATTGGAAAAATGCGAAGTAGCTTTTTTATAGTAAAAAGATAAATAAACATTTTTTGTTTAAACTTTTCTTCGATATCATCAATGAATTTCGAGATAATCGATTTTGAACTTCCCCTTCCACCGAAGCGTCTATCCCACTTTTACTCTATACTTTCACAAAATCGTTTACATACATCGTTATATATTTTCTACATATATGTCGCAAGTTCAAGTCCGGACCCTGTACTCCTAACAATAATTCATTAAATCTCAAATACGACGTCACAACGTTTCTCTCTATTATTCGACCGCAAAGTGCACGGGTCATCGCGACTCGCGTCCACTTTGTCGCCCGCCCTTCCGCCCGAGCGCACCTTCATCCCCGCGACCACACACACACACACACATCTCGCGAGGCCCCGCGTCTGCTACCGTCCGCGCACCGCGGAAGCATAACGGAAATGCTAATTCTCTCTGGGTTCTTCGAAAGGCCCGGGCGCGGTAGAAGCGGTAGACCTTTCGTAACGGGGCCCCCTCGATTGGCGAATTATTATTAAACCCCGTCAAAACAGCGGATTTATTCGTGCGCGGGATCTTATTGATGTTGCGACCGTAAAGTCCGTGGGCCGCGCGCGCGCGCCGCGGGTGGCACCGGGCCCCGGCTACACACACACAAGGACTATAAATTCTCCCGGACCCGATATCATGCCCGCGACTCGTTAGGCTACCTCGTCTATGCATCATTGATATTTCGATACGCACCGTCGCGGATATCAATCTCGCGTCGAAGAGACGATCGTCGCGCGGACATTTCCGTTTCCTCGTTACATGCACGCAAAAAAGTAATCAACAATTTTTACCGCTTTATCCAGTGGCGCTGAAATTCGAGCTTATATTTTCAAGAATTCGTACAAAGGCTACATTTCTATTTACTGTTTATAACTGTATCGGATACTAGTTTAGCCGCACTGAGAAAAAAGTGGGTGGTAAAATTTGGACAAAAAAGTTGCCGGTATCATATTTACGATTAAACAGACATGGTTATAGTGACAATAAGATTGCAGTTTATGATAGCAATGCACCGTGGTTAAATTAATCAAAAAGTAGATCGATATTAGTATATAAAATTAATGCAGTAAAATGCCATCTATATAAAAAAAGGTTAGTGACATCTATCAACCATACTGCAGGTGATCTAGTTGTACCAGTCGTAATCTCTTGTTACTATAACCAGAATTCACTGTTTAGAAGAATTATGGAGCCACGATTGACACCAAAATCGACCACGATTTCGAGTTAAATTCTAATTCTTTTAAACAATTTTTTCTTTCAGCGCAGATATATGGGAGTCCGGGGTTAATTGTAACAGGGGTAGGTAGCAGGCGTTTTATAGGATGATGCAATTTTCCACGATGCATAGAATCACGTTTCGGGCAAGCTAATAGGTGTCGCTCACGGCCGTCGCAATCGGCCAACCAACATTGCATTATTTTCTTGCACGGAGAAAACCACGATTCGATCCTGAAATTACACCAATTTTTTGACGAAAGAAAACACTTTCGTCGTACCAGCAATTATTTCTCTCAGTGTAGCAGGTGCGACGAGCGGCGCGCCGTCCGTGAAGCCGAAAAAAAAGTAGAGTACCTCCTCGATTCGGTGCTCTCTCCTTCTCCCCGCGAGCCGCGCGCGCGCGCACACCCACCGCTAATAAATACGTCGACATCGACGGCAACGATTCCGAAAGTATACCGCGACCGGTTAGCGCGCGATTTGGATCTAGATAGCGGGCGAGGGTTAACCGTCAAGCGCGCGCGCGGGAGATGCTATCTGTGACTTTGCATCCGCGACGTCCGGTCATTATCGATAAGTTATTATTCCGCGATCGCGGGCGCGCGCGCGCGCTGGAGAACGGTATACACACACGTACGGATATTACTGTTCGAGACGGACGGCGAGAAGGATAGAGAGAGAAGGGCGGAGGGGTGGGAGCAGGCTGCACGTGTGTGCATGCGTGTGACGACCCGTGGGTCAGCGACAGAGACCGTCGGAACTCGGAACAACGAGCCGCGCCGGGATAGGGACTCGCGTTCCCCCTCTAGTCCAGTCAAGATATCATTTTTCAAAAAAATAATTGCGGACAGGTCGATTTTTTGAGGGTCGATGGAGGGGTGCCTCCCGAGTCTCCAGCCAAATTTGCACCCTCGCCAACCCCTGGAGAGGGGTGCAATAGGGGTGGTTTCTTATTTTTTTTTTTTAATTTTTTTTTCTAACTTGTAGAGAATAATATTTTCTACAACTTTGCCTAATAAAATTTTTTTTTAACTTTCATTTTTAACGGTCTAGCGCCCATTATACGGGAAAACATTCACCATACTTATTTATTACGGTTCAGGAAATATACGAACGAAAGGTTGAATAGCTGGTTTTTCCATGCCGTTTCATTGACAACTGTCTCCCGAGCTTTCAACAAAAAAACGCAGTCTAACCACTTCGGGGTTTTGCGTAATAGGGGTGGTCTCATTATTTTGGGGCGGTTTTTTTATGGGTCACTTGTACTTAATAAAAATCTGTACAGCGTTATTTCCTTATAGTTAATTTTTTAAACGTTGTTATTAACCAGTAGAGGCCTCAAAATGTATGAAAAATGTTTGCGGCTACAGTATTGGTTTTTGTCTCTTGCTTACAGGTTTGAGAAAGGAATGCAAGGAATGTAGTGAATACCTGCCTTTTTGAAGGTATTTTGATATAACGGTTCATACCGTTCGATATTCTTGGAACATAACCATAAGTTAAGTCCAGCCTGTACACCTCGTTTAATCCCATGCGGTCTGATTTGGTAATGAGTACCAATCGTTGTGAAGTCGTTGATGGTGGTTGGCTACTGCATAGAGTAGTGTGGCGCAAAGGTACGACAATACGGCAAATTTGTGACCAGTATGTTGAATATGTTAGACAGCATTTTGTGGGGAATGTCCTCATCATATTTGACGGCTATCCAGACAACGAAAAAGACTGGGGCACAAAAACATACGAACGTTTACGTCGCGCTAACAAACAAACATCGCCTGATTATGTTTTTGACGACTTCACAGTACTACTGGCAAGTCAAGAAAAATTTATCGTAAATGAACGAAATAAGAAAACCTTTCTTGTCATCCTTTCTACATATCTGCGGCAATCCGGCATTGAAGTTCTACAAGCTGTAGAAGATGCCGACGTGTTAATCGTGTCCACAGCTCTGGAGAGATCAGCAGTGTTTGACGAAATATATATAATCGGTGAAGACATTGACTTGTTGGTGCTGTTAGCCGGATTGTGCTCAGAATCAACCACCAACGTGTTTTTTAGGAAGCCTGGGCGTGGACAGAAGCCACAACACATTTATTCCACAAGCAGTTGGAAACACTCATCCCAAACACGGAAGTGGATACCGTTTTTACATGCGTTCAGTGGTTGCGACACCACCTCCTCCATGTTCGGTTTTGGAAAAGGAAAACTCATCACAACGATAGAACAAGATCCCGAACTACAAAAATTTGTTTCGTTCTTCTACAATAAACGTAATGATACTGAAACAGTGACTTTTGCAGGAGAACGCATTATGATCGCATTGTATGGTGGTGATGGTAAGGACGATTCCTTGGACGCTTTGCGTTACAAATGTTTCATCCGATCAACGGCTAAACTTAGAAGCAATCTTTCCACGCTCCCACCGACTACAGACGCAGCCAAGCAACATTCCCTAAGAACGTACCACCAAATGCAAATGTGGCTTGGCCAGTACCTAGATGCAGATGAATGGGGCTGGGAAAAGCAAGCACGAGGTTGGATGTCATGTATGACAACAAGAGACCCTGCTCCAGCACAGCTTTTGAAGCTCATATCATGCCAATGCGCAGGACCATGCCGTGTAGCCTGCGGTTGTCGCAAAGCCGGTCTGAAGTGCACAGCAATCTGTAAACACTGTGCGGGTGAGACCTGTGAGAACGTGCAAGTTTTACCAACAATTGCAGATGACGACAATGTCAGCGATGATGAAGATCTTAACGATCACAACAGGCAAACAAGCGCCCATGAACCACTCGTCGACGAAGAGGAAATTTTGACTGACGATGACCATGCAGAAGCCATAAGCGCACCCGATCCCTCCTCAAAGAGAGGACGGTTCAAATGAGGGGAAAACTGTCCTTGAAATTATCTTTGCACGATCGTGAATTAAGCCTTCTGGGGAAATCACGTAAAAAAAAAACGCGCCCAGAACTCTACCTCAAGGGTGGTGTGGAAATGAGTTCAACCTTTTGTTCGTATATTTCCTGAATCGTAATAAATAAGTATGGTGAATGTTTTCCCGTATAATGGGCGCTGGACCGTTAAAAATAAAAGTTAAAAAAAATTGTATTAGGCAAAGTTTTAGAGAATATTATTCTCTACAAGTTAGGAAAAAAAATTTCGAAAAAAAAATTATAAGAAACAACCCCTATTGCAACCCCCTGCAGGGGTTGCGGAGTGTGATTTTTTTGTTGGAAGCTCGGGAGACAGTTGTCGATGAAACGGCATGGAAAAACCAGCTATTCAACCTTTCGTTCGTATATTTCCTGAACCGTAATAAATAAGTATGGTGAATGTTTTCCCGTATAATGGGCGCTAGAACGTTAAAAATAAGTTAAAAAAAACTTTATTAGGCAAAGTTGTAGAGAATATTATTCTCTACAAGTTAGAAAAAAAAATTTCAAAAAAAAAATAAATAAGAAACCACCCCTATTGCACCCCTCTCCAGGGGTTGGCGAGGGTGCAAATTTGGCTGGAGACTCGGGAGGCACGCCTCCATCGACCCTAAAAAAATCGACCTGTCCGCAATTATTTTTTTGCACCCCCTATAGAGAGGGTCTAGTTTTACTGGACTACTCGGCCGTGTCGCCGAGTACCCGGCGGTGGTACCCCACGTGTCCGTAGGTACCCCCGTAAGCGCCGCGGCCCCGCGCTCCGAAAGTCGAGAGGTTCCTCCGCGCTCGGGGCGTGTGCACGGGCGCGCGCGTCTAAACAACGGTACTACCACACCTCGATAGATTCGTAACGACACGAGATAATAGCCGCGATAGCGTCACGCTCGCGGAGGGGGACGCTAATTTGTCGGGATACCGGCGCGCGTCTCACGGTCCGCCGTAGCGATACACGTGCACGCGCGCGAATCCTCGTGTGATTGCCGTAGGGGTGTACCTACCGTGGATCTCTTGATTGGTTCTCACGTCAGACGCGAGCGCGCGACGTCTCGAAACTTTCGTCGTTAGCTAATTGGTGGCAGCGCGACTCGAAGACGAGTAGGTACGCGAGGGGCTCTGTATCGCACGTGTAGCGCGCGTATACCGAACGTGTGGTCTTCCGAGTTGGAGACTGTCGACCCTCTCTCTGACTGGCGACGCGGGGCACGAGGAAGGACGAGAACGAAACGGAGGGTCGTTCGGTTGTTGTGCGGGTAACTCGTCGAGTTTCCGCGGGGGGAGAGAGTCTGCGAAATAATTTCTTCGACGCGGGGACGCGGTGCCGAAACGCATGCCAGGGAGGAAGGGCGACTTCCCCCCGCGTGTTGGACGGATGCTACCGCGGCGGAGTGCCGCGGCTAATGTGGATGTGGATGCGTGGAACGATTCGTCGCTAATTTGTTTCGTTATGTATTTTTCGGATTGGGAAAATCTTCAAGAATGTTTAATAATAAACTTACAGTTTGTTGCAGTCCCACGGACTCAGGGACGCCTACTGCTCTGATTCGCGATATGCAAGGTCGATCACTGTGAACCTGCAACGTTGGAGATATAACGTGGTAACACGATTTTGTGGAACTACAGACGATGAGCATAATTTATCGTTGATTGGCCATGGTGGGGGTGGGAGAGGTTAAGCGGGACTGGCATTTGTCGATAATGAAACTCTTAGGGCCGGTTCGACCAAGTCCCCTGAAACTTAAGTGATACTCAGTTGCTATAGGCTACTCCATGGCAACAGAGTGGTACTTAAGTTTGAGGGGACTTGATCGAACCGGCCCTTAGACCGAGGCAGGATGAGTGTTGACCGGTGAATCAAATTCAGATCATGCCATAATCTAAATTGGACGTTGTAAACAAACTTATATGTAACATTTAAATTACCATATTCCAGTAATGTGTAAAATGTATATGTTCATCATTCAGATACATAAATCGCAGTACCAAAGGAGGACACTTGAAACACATAGTACCTATATCTGCACGCCGTGATCTAGATTTCCGTAAAGTTACTGCAACATTTACGCGTAATGTGTCTGGCTGTGCTGACCTCATTTTATACGGAACGCTTCATTGTGCAACTGACATTTGACAAATATAATTTACTTAAAGAAACGAAGACAAAATGGCTCTTTCGTCACGAACAATTCATAGCTTTTAACTTTGACGTCATTCTGATTTCCGTGCGACGGGTGACAATAAATTACAAGCTATAATGTCAATTAGGAGTACACGTAAATTATTTTCGAAGAGGAGCATCCGAGCTCGCGTCTCATAAGTCGTAATACAATTTGCAGCGACGCGTTCGCCACATAATTTCACTCGCCATTTTAGAAATAGACTTGATGAAATGCACGCCCCGCGGCGGAAAAAGTCCGCCCTTCTCGCCTCGCGACGAAATTCATTTTCCTAGTTACGACGAGTCGCGAGATGTTACAATTAATATCGTATCAAGCGCGGAGGTAGCAGTCGTTATTAGAAAATACCGACATCAGATGATTCTGGTCCCGCCCGAAAGGAACGACAAAGTATACGTGACCGGAAAGGCAGCAGCGGCTACGCGATACCGATAAATTAAACGAATGTTTCATCAAATTTCTGACGCAGACGGGGAACGATTTATTCGCGACGCGGAATGAAAAATTTAATTTTACAACGTGTCCGGTTCGTCGAAATGCCGCGGAAGGACAAATATTATTCGCACCGCCCGAACGTATTCGCGGGCAAAAGCGCTTCGGACGTATCAACGCGATTGATGTCGCGCGATGCGCGCGCTCGCCTCTCCGCGGTGCAGCAATGCTGCGACCGATCGTTTTTGATGCGATTTCGCGCGATTTCTTTCACCTCGCTTACGCGATTCGATCGGTTTTCACGAAAACATCGTATTTTTGCGCGTACGGAGAAAAAGGATTAGTAAACATTCGTGGGTTTAAGACATAATTAGTTTTTTCCGTGTGAGTACAGTTCGTAACACACTGAGAAAATAATTTGGTTAATGTATCTAACCAAATTCTTGGAGACGATGATAAAACTGTTTAGCGAAATATGGATCCTCTATCTGTATTTAATTAAACTGACCATTCTTTGGTCAGAATAACTAAACATTTCATTGGAATAATTAAATATTTGGTTCACAGCTGACCAGTATTTTGGTTAGAATAACTAAACACATTTAACCAGATGCGTTTTATCATTTTAACCTAATTATTTTTCTCAGTGCAGTATAAACTCGTAAAAAGCCAATAATCATTAACGGGAGATTGATAAATTTTACAGTAAAAACTGATGTTTGTACTATGTATTATGAACTGTAAAAAGTACGCTGTGGTCTATTAAAGCCTTTAATGTTTCACCTCGAGCAGCCCTGTGAAAGAAATCGTGCTAAAACCCACGAATGTTTACCAATCCTTTTTCATGACATGATTGTTATGTCGCAGATAAAATGATTCACCCTATATGTCCGAGCTCAAGGATAATACCCTGTAGTATCGATTGAGTAGGTAGAATTCAAATGAAGTTAGAAATTAGGCTTCGTGCGAAAAGCTCACACACAAATTAAATGCAAATAAGAAATATTATTCTTAGGAGAGAAAATGCTTAATTTATGAAAAAAAAAACAAATTATTTATTTGAGGACAATCAAAACTTATTTAACTTTTTGTATTGTTAGCATAACAAATTCATTTATCAGAGGATAACAAATTAATCTGTCGTCACTATTTCAACTCAAATCTTTGTTACAATAACTCAAATAACGCTATACTGACAAATTATCTTTCTCCGTATAAAGAGTACGTTGTGTCTATTAAAACATTCAATTTTTCACCTCAAGGAGCCTTGTTACTGGGATTCACACTGTAAAAATTTCCAATCCTTTTTCACCGTGTGGGAAGAGAAATTCGCACAAATATTAGTTCTACGATAAGAGACGAATCGTCGTGACGAACGGTGCGTCACCATCCCGTTCCGGATTCCCTTCGCGCGAGCCGCGAAAGAAGAAACGCTTAATCGCGTAGCTATCTCTCGTCGTTTTTCGCCGGCGAACGACGGATAAATTGATTTGTGATCGGATCACGATGCGATCGCCGACGGTTCTTCGTCTCGCGCGCGCGCGCTCCCATGGCGCGGTATGTCGAGGCCTCGACGATGCGACCTTTTTTCGGCCTGTCAGCAGAATATGTGAGTAAAATAAGGACGAGAGAGAGTGGCGTCAAGACACCATTCGTCATAGGAGACACGCGAAAAGCCTGTTACACACCCGTCGTGCGGCCTGGAAGAAGCGCGACGGAGGAGGAGGGGGAGAAAAAAAGTTCGCGTCGTTCTTTCGCCCTCCGCCGCTGTAAAAAGGCTCGTTTATTAGTCTCCCGAATGATAATACGGGCGTGCTTTCCTTTTCTTCGAGTCGCTTTCTCGAATCGATCCATAACGATCGACTTGTTATGCCTTTCCATCGTTCTCCTCGATGAATGCGTATTACCCGAAGTACCCCTGCCCTTACTTTTGCGTATTTTTACTTTCACTATTTTCTTTTATTTACCTCTGCTTATTTTTACTGTTCATCATTTTATTCGTCATATCATCGTTTCTTCTCGTTATTACGATTACTCATTCCAACGTTTACTTATTTCTAGTTTTGCTTATTTTTACTTTTACTATTTTCGTTTAATTACTTTCACTTATCTTTACTGTTCATCATTTTATTCGTCATATCACCGTTTCTTCTCGTTATTACGATTACTCATTCCAACGTTTACTTATTTCTAGTTTTGCTTATTTTTACTTTTACTATTTTCTTTTACTTACTCTTTTACTTATCTTTACTGTTCCTCATATTATTTGTCACATTATCGTTGCTTTTCGTTGTTTTCCTCTTTCTTTTTTGCTCTTAGGAAACACCTGTCTCAGAGCCTACTCAATAAACGCATCTTCTTCTCCTTCCTCGTATCGCTCCACGACATCTCGCCCTCTCCCTTGTTTCCCACCGCCTCGTACAGCGTCGTCGAAACTCGTACCGTTATCGCGACACTACCTTGTTTCGCCCGCCAGATTATCCCCGTAATTTGCCCCACTGTCGCGCGCGGGTATACCGTCGGGACGTCATCCGTCATGGGAGACGCGCGAAAAGCGCTGTGCCCGACGCGGGCTTCTCCCCCGCTGAAAGTAGATCGACCCCCTCTCTCACGGTTCTTTCCGCCCCTGTCTCGTTGCTGCCGTCAAATCGCTGTACCGCGCGCGAGAACGTTACAACGCGTTGCGCGCCGACGAGACGCGACTCCCGCGCGGCTAATTTCGAGGAAAAAGCGAGCCGTCGCGTTTCGTTATCCACTCTCACGTGCGAGACGAGGCGACGTCGTTCCCCACCCCTGCAGACGTCGCTGTGACGCGGGGAGAGAGATGCGCGTCTTTGGTTTCTCGTAACTCCCTGCGCGAGAGCCGGATACGAGTGCTCGCGTAAGAGGGGGGCGGGTGAGTTGTCGAAATAATTTCTGCTTCGTCAATTCGGAATGGAACTCTTTTATGCGGGGAGATGGTTATTTACCGCGTAACGGGGAGGAGTCGGGGCGTGCTGGAGAAAGATGGATGAAGCGACGAATGGCTGGGGAAATGATTGCCTACCAAAGCGAAACCTCGGATGTGGATGCTGTAAAAATGGAAATGCGAAACGCATCGAACGTGCCGTTATCGAGCTCGAGAGTGATACTCGATACTCGAAATGACCTACTCATCGTTGAGCGGCCGATCGTGTAAACTCGTTTCGTTATACGTCCAACTCGTGTGTCATCGCGGTGCTAACTGCACGCGCCGCATCGATCGTATCCGATTGGAGGATGGCCCGATGGGGTTTCATCGAGGCATGCCTCTGTAGAGTGCGCCTGAGGAGGTCCGTACGAGTACCCTTTATCTTTACTCGATATTGTTAAAAATGTATATAGAAGAAGGTTAATTAATTGGGCACATTTTTTAGGATTAAGTCAAGTGGCCCTGTGCACTGTAAACAATTCTGCGATGTGGATCTACATATATAGACCACTTTTGGTGTTATAGGTAAATGACAATGGCATAAGACTGAATGACATCAGATGTGGTATATACAGGTCCACATCGGTGAAATGGTGTTAAAAATTGACACTACTTTTTTACCGTATATAGGTACGCATAATATATCTCGAGAATGATAAAGTTCAATAAGGTAATCTAATCGGGCCATGACCAGGTTCGTATCAACTTACGTCCATTTCTGTACCCGTAAAGAAATGTTTCTAGTTTTTCCCTAGACACTAGATAATCTATATTTTTCTGCGGCTGGTAGATGTTATGATTTATAAATGAACGTTTTCGTAATGAAATACCGCTTTCTGACACATGGATAAGAGTAGGAGAAGAGTAGAGGAGCAGAGGCGATTTTAACGTTTGGCAATCGTTGCGAGGCATGGTCTTGTCGATAACGCTTAATCAAAATACTGCTCACAGTTGAACCAAATATTTAATTATTCCAACCAAGCATTGAGTTATTCTAGCAAAAAATTCGTCATTTTAACCAAACACACACACAAATAGAGGATTCATATTTCACCAAGCGGTTTGGTCATCATCTCCAGGATCTTGCTTCGTTCGACCAAGTTATTTTTCTCAATGCGGTGACAACGTTTACTTTACAGCAGCAAATTATTTCTCTGAGTGCACGCGATCTGATAAGGTGCGGCGTGTAGTCCGCAGGTTCATTAGATAGACTAGAGTTCGGGCGTAGGAAGAGCCTCACCGGAAGCCAGAAGTGAAGGGTGGACGAAAATATAATAAATGAATCGCGGTCCGAGAGAAAGGGCGGCCCATCACGCTGGAGAGGTAGATACATGCGGAACTATCGATAAACTAATGACGTTACGCGCGTCCGAGGAGGATCGTGATGGGGGGAGACGCGTCTTCATCCGAGAGAGGGGGTAAACCTTTCTGGACTGCTGCATCGCGGCGGCGCGCTGCACCCGCAGATCCGATCTCCGGAACTCCCCGATCATTACGGCCGCCGTATTCCGTCGGTTTTCGCCGTGCCTTATCCTCCTTCCCTCTTTTTTTTCGGAGGGGGACGGCCGAGGGTGAGAGCTCTGTATACGCGAGAGCCGACGAACGGGTAACACGAGGCGATCGGACGCAAGGGTCGGCACTTAATGGCGGCGCGGTTCGCGTGTCAAACATCAGTTATCTCGCCGATCGCCGGGTTTTATACGTTCGTCCTCAACCCGACCGCGTGTCGCGTGCTTCGGGGGTTCCCAGATCTTCATTCGGCGGAGCTCCCCCTCGCTTCCTGCAGCGCCGCGCGGCCAAGGGTTCCGCGCCAGATGACAGGGCGCGGATTGGAGGTCCTCGAGAGTTGGCACGCCGGGGGTGTAAGGTCGCGAGATCGGGCGCAGAACAGGAGGTGATGGTGAAGCGATGACTGCCGATCGCGGGAGGGATTTAAATTTTGGAATTCGTGGGACACGGTACGGATTCTTCGTTCGAGGTGATACGAGAATTCTCGAGCGGCTTGGGATTTTGTGCTGCGGGGTGAGATGAAATATTTCTGATTGGAAGTTTCCGCGCGTAGAGTATGCGCGCACTGAGAAAAATAACACGGTTAAAATGATAAAACGCGTCTGGCTAAACGAGTTAAATTATTCTAACCAAAATACTGGTAAGTTCAACCAAATATTTAGTTATTTTAGCTACATGTTTAGTTATTCTTACTCTGTAAGTGTATAATTATTTTAACTAGAAAATAAGCAGTCTAATCAAACAGATGGAGGATCCACATTTCATCAAACAATTTGGTTATGGTCTCCAGAATTTTTATTAAATTGACCAGGTCATTTTTTTCAGCATGCATCTAGAGTTTAATTATATATCGCTTGGGAAAATCCCCTCATTTTCGCCCGTTTAAGAACGAATAATGAAATAATGAAAATAACTAAAAGAGAGTTTCAAATTTAAAAGATAGTCTTTCGGCCTGTCCATATTCGTGTGTCCTTCAGTAAGTCCGTCAGTTTGTCCATTAATTCGTCGTTCCATTCAAATATTCTTTAAAATAACCAAAAAATGCATTACACAGCTGTAAAATAGTGCTATAAGCCTTTTTGAAGATGTGCTACGTAATACAAAAAACTATCTTAATCACACATTCGTAGTTTTCAAGTCATTAACGCACAAATATAATGGCTTAGAGAAATTTATATATTTCTAATGATCCTCGGCAAACGTTGTCTAGTGTCCCGCTTTCTCCCTATGCGAATTTGGAAAGAATCCGTCTCGTGAAAGGAGTACCTGATACACGAAGATTTATTTCGTAATGAGTCCAAATACATAATCGAGGCAAGAAATTATTACTTCTCTCAAGAACGAATTCGAGGAGACAGTCATCGGGTCTGATGGGGACATTCGAGGCGAGCGTTTTTCCCGAAGAGGGCTAACGCGCGCAATGTCAGAAGGCGTAAGTCGATACCGGCGGACGAAGAAAGTTAGAGCGTTAAGGCAAAATCCTTGCCAAACTCGAAAGAAGAGCGTTCCGACTTAGGTTTTCCCGATGGCTCTTTGTTCCCTCGGTAATGAATTCGGCAAGTTTTGCCGAGGGGTGGGAGTTTCCTGCTGGCACCCTTAAAATTGGGAGGGGCCGGGAAGGCGGGGGCAATTTATGAACTGACGCTTCCTTTATGACGGGGCGCCTTCGGCCCGCGACTGAATTTTAACTCGTGACTCACACACGGTATAAAGCGGAACGAAAAGCGGGACTTGTACACATGGACGTGTAGCGCCCTTGGTGCTTCGGTGTGTACCTATAGACGCGGTTGTAACGTTGCGTAACTGCGAGGATAAATTTCGTCCCGCCGTGGAATGCGTCTCGCGTATTCGTATCTTTGCGGAACGATGGACATAAAGCGAGGGGAGATTTCCCGTGGATCTACCGGGGAGCACGCATTTATCTCCGGTATACCGTGAAATCAAAGTGCGTGCACTCTCTCTCTCTCTCTCTCTCTCTCTCTCTTTAAAATTGTCGCAAAAATCGAAATTTTCGGAATTGAGCTCTAAACTGAGGTGTTCGATGTGTTTTTTCACGCTGACTCCGAAAATGTCAGATATATCGGCCATAACGATGATTTAAAAACAAAAACAAAAAACAAGAAAAAAATGTTCTGCATAAAATCGCCGATACTTAATATTTTCTTTGAAATATCGACAACTGTGCGGTAACTGTGCTTTCCGTAATTAGCGCAAAAAATACATAAAATATGGCGGTCGAACGATTGATTCTAGAAATTTTTTTCCGAAAAATTGAAAAAATTTCAATTCATTGACTAAATCTTAGGAGAACACGGACATAACGATGATTTTCTAAAGAAAATAAAAATTCTCGTGTATAAAATTGCTGATATCTTATATTCCCTTCGAAATATCGATTCGATAGTCGTGCTTTTTCTAATCAGCGCGAAAAAACACACAAGATATCCGGATGGCGAACGATCGATTCCACAGATTTTGATTTTTGTGAAAAATTTTAATTTTTGAGATTGAGCTCGACCATCCATTTTAATGTAGCTATCCCTTTATGCTGATTCCGAAAATTTCGGAGTTACTGGCGTAATCTCAGTCATATCGAGATATCGATGATTTTCCGAAGAAATGAAAAATTCTCGTAAATGAAATCGTCGATATCTTATATTTCCTTCGAGACTTCGACTCGATAACCGCGCTTTTCGTAACTTGCGCGAAAAAGTACACAAGATAGGATGGTTGAGTGACCGATTCCAGAGATTTCGATTCTCGCCAAAATATCAAGCGAACCCTCCAATTCCTCTGTGACGCTCAAAGGAGGGACGGCAAAGCGGGCGGGACGCGAGTAAGCTTTCTCACGTTAATAATACCGCGAGATGAAACGGAGTTGCCGTTGCTTGTAGCAATCATAACTGTATCTCTCCAGTATAGGATATGAGCCGCGCGCGCGGCTCTCGCTTCATCAATAATGGCCAACGCGGCGGAGGTTTCAACATCGAGTAAGCAGATGAGTACGTACAGTACCTATACGCATTCTTCCATACGTACGTGCCCCATGGATCCTCCCGCGTAGACAAATCCGCGGATGGATTCCTCCTAGCGAGCAGCCGTACAACGGTACTCCCGCCAATCTCGTTATCGCGATAATAGCATTGCGAGTTCTCTTCCGCGACCGGAGGTAATGCGGAAAGGTATAGGCACGGAAAAGGTGCGGGGTCGCTTCTCGATGGGTCGCCTCTCGCATCCTCGAGGAAAAGGATCGATTATCGATCCGCGCTCGACGAGAGTAGATACATACAGGGATTCCGCATAGGCCGCACTGAGGAAAACATTTAGTCAATTTAATTGAAATCTTTTGGATACCATGATTAAACTGTTTGGTAAAATATAAATCCTCCATTTGTGTGTTTGTGTTTGGTTAAACTGAGCACCTTTTTGTTACAATAACTAGACACTTGATTCAGCTGACCAGTAAATGCGTTCGGCAAGCCTCGTCCCCTCACCATGCCTCGTCTTACGACCTAATTAAACACAGTCTGAAAAAACCTCGGATTTCCGCCTAATGACATAAGATACTATAACTGCACTGAAACAAAATTTGCTTCATTTAACTATCGGTAGAGTACAACACGGTGAACTTTGCGATGCAATTGTTTCAATCCAAAGTAAATAGAGTTGAAGGAAATTGAAACAAGTGATTATCTACTTGAAACAATTACACCGTGAGGTTCGCCATGTTCAACATCACTGATAGTTGAATGAAACAAATTTTTCTCAAAAAATGTACATATTTCCGTACCTTGGAATAGAAAGGGCGGTTGTCCAAAACCCTGCATTCGCGTAAACAGTTGATTCTGTGAGTGCGGTCAAATAGGTCAATGTAAATTCATTTCTTTTGCTAATTTGTTAGGGAAACTGTGATTTTTGTGGTACATATTATATCATAATTAACCGTGCTCAATGAAAAGATCGGGCTTTTTTATTCTAGAATATACATTTATCCCAAAACTTGAATTTTAGGACATCCGCCCTTTCTATTCCAGAGAGAGGGTACAGATTTATTGAGATAATTATATATTTAGTTGGCCACCCGAGAGGTTGTGGTTTGCAAATTTTTTTTTTCTCAGTGTACCTATACATCGTATGAACGCAACGATTACTCCCGTCTTTTGAATATTTCCCGAATCGAAGTAAGCCACTTTGCGGCACGAGAGAGCCCCATTATAAAACTCCACCCCGGGTCCGATTCCCTCCGCGTACACATTGTAAAGATCGCGCGAATCGACGACGCGTCAAAGACCGTGCGCGTACGCGTTCAACGCGACGTACATCGGAGCGGCGCGGCGTATCGACACGCGATTCGGCAAATTATCATCTATAGACCACGATCTGTCCGAGCGGAGCGCCGCGCGCGATGCCGGCGAACCGATCGACCGCTCGAAGGCCGTCGTCGTTTTCTAAAGCGAACAAAAAAGAAATAACTCGCCTCTCTCTCTCGCGCGCGCGCACGCGTGTGACGCGCCGACCCCGTACGAAAGGCCGAACTCCCCGTGACTCGTTCCCCGGGCGCGCGATTGACACCTAATTCTAGTCGCGCGGGTCCGTCCGACGCGCGGACCTACCCTTTGGCAGCGCATTAGTTCCGATACGTTATCCATTATAAATCGAACAAAAAGGGGGGGGGGCCTCTTCGAGAGACAAGTATTCAATTACAATAATAATGTCGATGCACAATGAATCGACTTTAAAGGCCTAGCAGGTGAGCGCCGTGGTGGAGAGACTCCGAGGAGTCGCGAGAGTGAATATATACGTGTATAGAACCGCGAGACTAAAGGCATGGAGGGGGGGGGGGGGCGACGGGAAGTCGCGCGGCGGAGGTGGCGAGGAGAGAGAAGGAGGACGAGGGAGAGCGAGAAAGGAACGGCGGAGAGAGGAGACTTCGTTTCGTTGGTTGCGTCGATGCCTCCGGGATTATATACGACGGCCAGCGACAATACGTTTCTGAGATCACTATCGGACCACTATTGTCGGCCATTAAAAATACCTCCTCAACATTTATTCGGCAAATAAATCTCGTAAGCCGTGGAATGTGCCCCTCCTGTCTCCTCCGAGCCGGTCGCAAGTGGATCGTCGTCGTCGTCATCGTCTCCCCGGTCGGGATTTTCGTCAATTACCCATACGGGGTACGGGAGTTTCGTCGTTCCGGTCAGTGACTATATACGTGGTTGAGAACGTACATCTCGAAGATTCTCGATAAATTGCGCTTCGACGACGCTACCGAAAAAACGCTCGAATTTAACGATTCATGGTCACTGCGGGACCAGTTGACCCAGACTGAGAAAAATAATTAGATTAAACTGACAAAACATAATGTAGTTAAATGTGTTTAGTTATTCTAACCGAAATACTGATCAATGGAAGCAAATATTTGATTCAACTGACCAGAATAACTAAACGCGTTCAACTATATGCGTTTTATCATCTTAACCTAATCATTTTTCGCAGTGTACACTGTTAAAAATCTATGTTTTGAATTCACAAATTGTGTCGAAAACTTGAACAAACATGAAAGTGTGATAAAATTGATGCGAAAACACAAATTTCACAAGGAGTGTGTAAGAAAAATTACAATGGATATTGTAGAGAGAATCACAATAAAATATCTTAAAATCAAAATATTTATTGTAAATTCCCAATTTTTCTTTGAATCTCACAATTAGTTTTGTAAATTTAATTCACAAATCTGTTGAAAGCTTTTAACAATTTCTAACAGTGTATATCTCATGAGAATCATCCATAAACTTTATTAAGAAAATTTCAAAAATATAGAAGTTATGACTCTTTTAGTGAAGCAGCTCATTTTTCACGCATTTAGATATTTACGACTGTTTTTGAACACATGTTATCATTTCATTTCTCATGTAAAAACGCGGTGATTTCACATTCCACAATTTTCGAAAAATGTTCCATCTAATTTTTCGGTCTGAATTGGATGGATATTGTTCATACGGCTGTTATTTAAAACCTGGTCGGGTCCAGTTGACCCACGTGCGAACACCGCGAAACTCTACGGACGTCTGATCACAAAGGGTTAATTCTCCTGAAATGGAGAAAAATTCGTATCCAATAAGAAAGAACGATGTCGCGATTCGATTAAACGTACGATATTGAGAAATAAGCGTCACAAGATTTCCAGTTGCATTCCAATTAAGTCGATCGCGTTTCCCTTCCACCTCGTCGCTGCTCGATAACAACGATAATAAGCGAGAGACGTAAGTACCGCACCGATCGCCTCTCGTAGATACCCAGCACAGGTTCCTATCTCGCCATTTACTCGGCCGGAAGTACATATACGAATCGCGTTAAACGAGGTGTGAATACTTTAGCGGCAGTCTCGCAATTGCTTACGGCTGCATCCGAGCGCGAACGATAATGAGCTTAATTAGTCCGTCAGTCCATACAGCGACGCAAGGCGAAACCGACTCGATGCAATGATAACTAATAATTATAACGCCGGAATAAGACGTACGTCTATACGCCTTCGAAACGCACGGGCGGAACACGGATGCGATACTCGCGAACCCATAAAATCGTCCAATTAAATCTTATCCCGAATCCCACCTCCATGCCGTATCGCTCGCTTAGAATTCAACTCTGGATTTGAGCGCATCGAGATAATATGAATTCGTACGGCGCGACGCGGTGTGTGGGTAGCAGCCGCACACGCGCGCGCAACGCCGCTCATCCGCCACTCGCCCGCTAAAGCGAAGTTCTCTTCGTTCTGCTTTCCCGATAATTCGCGGGAGAGGATTAGCCCTTAGCGCGCGGAGAACAGCGCGATTAATTAATCTCGTACTAGAGGAACGAGGCGTCGATTGCTCCGTATCCGTTTAGACGACAGATAGAGTGGGAACGGTCCGATTTGACTGATCGCGCGGCTAGAGCGGCGATACCGCAAGTAACTGAAGGGACAAGTGGGGATGAAAGGGTTATGTAACATTTTTAGAAAAAATGAGATCACTCAGCGGATGAAATTGTTATGTCCGAATGTAACTTCTGGTAAATCTTGGATAGCTCTAATTCCATTCAAAACCCAGATATTACATGGAGTATGTTTAGTATGTCATATGTCTACTGAATGGAACTCACGCTTACAACTCAAATATCTCAAAACCAACTTTTTGTCACATAACCCCTTCATCCACTTGGCCCTTCAATTCTCAGTCGATCCGACTAATTTTTCTCTCTGCGTATACATATCTGTGGCTTGGATGAAAAAGGGCCTGTGGGCGATTTTCTCAAAGATGAACTTTAGGGTTTATCTTACTAATTTCGACCAGATATTTTTAATGAAAAAGGCCCCAAGTCTCTATCTTGTATGTACAACATTTCTTTCATTTATTGTACAAAGCGTCTTACTTAACGACGTTTTGAAAAATCAACTTTAATCAAATTCTTCTCGCGGGTCTTAATTTTTGCACTTAGGCCCTTTTTCATCCAAACCACAGATACATCCCGCGAGAAATAGCAGTCGCGCGTCCCTCGAGCGAGAAGATGCCGAGCGCTCGTCAATTGTCGACCATCCGCCGGGAGACGTGACTGCGCGCGCGCGCGCACACACTTACACGTGTTCACATCACGCAACACGACGCGTCCATCTCTCGTTCGATTTTAATAATTCCCGCGTTCCCAAAAATAATAACTCAACTTCGACGGGCGAGCGCGGAATATTTAAACGGACGACTCGTAATTCGTATCGACATTCATTACGCGCATCCAGACGCCGGGTAATTGATAGAATTATAAATTTATCGACCGCGCGCTCGGCGATTATAACGGGACGCCTCGCCTCTCCGAGACGCGGGTAGGCTCCGCGCGCGGAGATGAGGAGCGTGTAGAACGCGCGCGTACACCTAGGCGCGCGCTTCCCGCGCGTAGGTATTCACGCACGCGTCTACGCACACCACGATCCTCGCGGTCGGCCCGGCTAAAAGACCTTCCTAGAAGTCCCGATCGCGCCGAGACAACCGAATGATTTCAGCACACCGCCAGTCCACATTGTGGAGCGTCCACAAAGAGGGCGGCGAACCTCTCGCGACGACGACGACGACGACGATGTCCCTGCTGCTAGTCATCGTTGATAATGACTGCTGTACTCTCGTTATTGCGTGCGCGCGCGCGTACACGGCGGCACGCTCTCGCCCCCATTCGCGTCCGCGAAGATATATCGTTATCGGTTGGCCGTTCGGGGATGCGTTGAAGATAAGAGCATCTCCGCGAACGTCGATCGGTCTCGATTCGTCTGGAGGCGAGCTGGTGTCTCGTTGTAAAGTGGTTCCTTTAACTGGAACAATTTTTACCCAGCAAGAAACTTAATCTTACCCTCGTCTTTTCTCTCAGCCTAATCACACCAATCGAGATGCGAATATTTGATTTATAAAAAGAACCGCTTCGCGGCTTTTTCCTTCATTTCCCGCTATAAAAACGATTCTCGATCGACACGCGACTACATTCCGCGCATCCCCGCCGCGCGTAGGTAAACCGCAACGGCAACTCGATCCCTCCCTCTCCCGTCGTCGTTCCTCCGCGCGGCCGTACCGATTCCCGTTTCCTAAACGCCGCGCTTTCACGCTCGAGTCGCTCCGCGCGCCGCGTCGAGAGGCTCCGCTTTGATCACGGGAAAGCGGTACGAGTCGCCGCGATTAAAAGCGACCCCGGAGCACGCAACATAAATCAATGGAGGCAACGGCCACGCGGACGGACGAGCCACGCTGTCCATCGGCCCGACAGTCGCTGTAATTGCGACAATAATTCTCGCTGGGGAACATGCGGCTACCGTGTCACTCGCTCTCCCTACCCCCGGCGCGATCCTCTTGTTACGCCCTCTCGACAGGACCCACTCCGGCTACCGATACCGATAAATGTATTTACAAGGTAGGGGCATTAGCGCGGCGAGAGAGAGAGAGAGACGTTGTCGCGCGAATGTATGTATACCCGAGTCCCGCTCGGTAATTAAGAATAATGGCGGATCGCGGGATCCGGAAGTGCGCTCTCGGAGGGACCGTTAACCGGGCTGGGGACTAGCTATTTAGAAATTACCCGGGACACCTATGCGGTGTCGTTGCGGCGCGTCTCTTGGCGGGAATATACCTACATATATTATACGTGAAATACGTAGGGGTTGGCTCGAGTAGGGTAGAACGAGATGTTTAGTAGCTGGCACCCACCTGTCGTTGCGAGGCGCGGCGAGCGGGGGCCAAGTCGGGAGTGCCGTTTCGTTCCACTCTATCTCGCCGTACGCGGCGATCCGAGTGCACCTGTGCGCGGGCTGGTTTCCGGCAGAATTCCAGTTTCGGTCCTCTCACTGAAATGTTTCGCGGTCGCATGATAAACAGGCTCATTGCGTTATATTATCATACTTATCAGTCTGTACACTGAGAATAATCACTGGGTTAAAATGACAAAACGCGTCTGATGGTTAAACGAGTTTAGTTACTCTGACCAAAATACTAGTCAATTGAACCAAATATCTAGTTATTCCAACTACATGTCTAATTATTCTAAGCAGAAAATGATTAATTTAACAAGACAGATGGAGAGAGGATCCATATTTCATCAAACAGATTGATTATGATCTCCAGGATTTTGGTTGAATCGATTGGTTTTTTTCTCAGTACAAGTTTTGAAAACCTGGACAATATAATCTGTACGCGCGAAGGCCTAAGAACTTCAATACGGAATAAATCAACCAGCTATTAGTATTACTATCAAACGTTTGAATATGGTGAAATAAACATTTTATTGAACCGAATAAATATTCGTTAACTATTACAGTATTTATTTGACACAATTAAATCTTTCGAGGAAACCGTCGGAATAAAATAAATATTTCAATAATTAACATATATTTTCTTGCCCTAACGAGAAATATTTATTTCGCCGTATTTGAAGTTACATGTATTAACTATTAATAAACTGTATTCTCGGTGCGGCTACGTTTTTAATTATAATAAAATACGAATCTCATAGAATATTCGCTCGACGCACTAATCTTTATATCCCGCGTGAGCAAATTTCTGCCATTTTCGCTAATGAATTTTTCCGTCGACTTATACGCGAATAAATTGTTGGAAAAATCGCGGCTACACGTCGTCACATATTTTCAGTTTAGAACGAAGAATAGACAATTTCATAGCGAAACCTTATCGGCGTACAGTAGGTATATATACGACTCTGGAAAAGAGCCGTATCTCGACATCGATTGTATTCATCGACGTTCCTTCGCGATCATTCGGAACGCACTCGATGAAATCCAATTTGCAATAAAACGGCGCGCGATGCATCCGCGCCCTTCTTCCGCTCCGCGTATAGAAAAGTTCCGCTCTCGTATATTTTCCCTCCCCGTCTCCTCCACCCGCGCGCGAGCGCCGTTCGACCGATAAATCTCGGCATATCGCGGAGAGAGCCCGTATTGAGTTGTTGCTCACACCGGCAGCGCGACGGGTACGGTGAATCGCGAGTAAAAACTTATCGAGCGTCTGGGAGATAAGGGAATGCGTGTTTTCATTAGTCACCGTTGTAGATGCAGCGTAATTGGAACGCCGGAGCGGCGCGAGTTTGTTTTGCAGCATAGTTTGACGACATACAGGGAAACGGAACGATGGAGCGGTGATTGCGACCGTTCGCCGATGGATCGAAGTTCCAGCGATGGCCAACCTGTGCGAGGAATATCGACGTATAAATCGTGTCGATTCAATTTCACATAATGAGAAAAATAATTCGGATAAAATGGCAAAACGCATCTAGTCAGACGTGTTTAGTTATTCTACCTGAAATATAGTACTGGCCAGTTGAACCAAATATTTAATTATTTTAAGGAAAAATTGGTCAGTCTAACCAAATAGACGGAGAATCTGTATTTCACCAAACGGTTTGGTCATCATCTCCAGGAGTTTGGTTTGATTGGCCAAATTTTTTCTCAGTGCACTGTAAAAAATGTTTATTTTTAATATACTTTTGTGTATAAAGTTTTTCCCAATACGTGATTATGAAGATTAATATACTCTGTAATTATAAAAATTAATATTTTTCCTTGTGAAATTTCCCTTATAAATTCCATAACGGAGTATACCAACTTTCATAATCAAGTATTGAATAAAAGCTTTATATGCAATATATTATATTAAATTTAACAGATATTTTGTTTACAGTGCACAGTACCCTGCTAAACAAATTTAATAATTCGAACGCTCAGAAAGAATGTTTCATCGGAATAAGCGTGTTTCCGAATAATCCTAAAAACAAATATCTTCGATTAAAATCAATATCTATCGGACGTATATAAATATTGTTTATTTAATTGAATATTATTGTATTTGAATAAAATCGGTATTCATTCGAATCGAATAAGTGTGTTCCTGTGTAGAACTGTCCAAAAGCGCGTTTATTTCGATCGAGCAAATTTGTTTTCAACGAAGAGACGTTACGCGACAAATCGTAGGTAGGTACGTTAAATTTCGATTCGCGCACAAAATATCTGCGCGTCTTTAAATTTCCAAAAACTAACTCCCGAGTATTCGTTGCAAAGGGAGTTGACCCTCTCTGGATCAAGCGAATGACGAACGATATTCGCCTCCAATCCGCGCGCGAGGTACATCCGCACCCCCGACGTTCCCAATGAAACGCGCAACATTATCAGAGCGCTCCGATTTTCTATGGCGTCCGATAGCCGATAGAAAATATGAATCGCAGTGCCCCGGTGCACCGAATGCACCCGATGCGCGCGGTGGTATGCAGTTCGCTCGCCGGCGAGAGAGCGCCTATCTACACTCGCAACGCGAAGCGGGCTCTACGAGAGATAAATATTACATCGAAAAATGATTTGCACGTTCCGCGACAATCGCAGAATCTTGATTGCCCTTCCGCCCGATGACGAGGACGATTCGGCGAGTAATCGGCATCGATTAATTGCAGGATCGGCGAGCTCACAGGCGGCTGCGATACGATTGTGACGCGCCCGCGAGGCGAAACGATCGGCCGCTAATTGTACGAACACCGTTACCTGTAATTTCACGTTCACCGCGCGCGCCGTGCGCGAACGGCGCGAAACGGTCCATCGTTCGGGATATCATTATAAAAGCTGCCGGTGGAGAGGGATCTGTCGTCCGACGTGCGATTCTCGCTTCTGAACTTTCTAATCGGTCGAGTCATCCTTGTATGCATTCTCGGATCGCGCGATACGATCTTGGAATAACGTACAGAACTCACACGGGATATATGCTAAAAATATACATAAAATAGATATCCATGAAATGTGTCGATAAAAAAAAGATAGGTATTTAATATACGTATATGTGTTAGGGCTATACGTCCGTCTATTATATGTATATTATAATCGGTGAAAGATTACCTTGAAATGGGTGAAAGATATCGAAGAAAAGTTTTAAGAAAAAATATTTCTCCACATTTTGACTACAAAAAAAAAAAGCTCCTTTACATCTTTCATATACCTTCACTGCGTTCCGAGGTGATCGCGTTCAAAGTCAAACAAAAACTGAGCCGCCTCTATCCCACATTTACCGTATACGGAAGAGTCTTTCAAACTCAATATCGATTTCACAGAATCGACGATCCACCGGACAGAGGAACAATTCCAACTTCCAAGCGACCGTCCGACGTTCCATTCGGCCCTATCGCGAAATCAAACGCGGATAAATATATAGGATAGGGCGCATCTCTCTACGATTACCACATCCGCTCGTCGCCGGCCGCGACGATCACGAGAGGAAACGATTTGCCCTCTCCTCGCTCCCGTGAGCGTGTAGACGCCGGTCCGTGCGGATAAACGGTAACTGTTTCAACCCCAAATTGGAAGCCGCGCGGAATCACCGACCACGAATTTCGGAGATGGGTGATGCCCGGCATCGAATTCGCCGCGCGAAAAATACCCGAGGAAAGGGCTACCCGCGTATCGCCATCGTCTATAAATATCCAGCCACGGAAGGAGCTACCGGATAAAGCTGAGAATAGCCACCAGATGTGCAACCGCGAGACCCTGTAGCTATATCGGACGGCCCCGAGGCCGTCCGATATCAAAAGTGTAACTCTCTTTCGATAAACGCGCCGTAAAAGGAACCACGTGGTGGTACCCACTCGCGGTATTACACTTTAACGAACTATTAATCATCGTTTGACCGAACGGGGTATGTTAATGACTACTTAATAAATAGCGGCGTGCGTAATGACCCGTCATGACGCGACACTAGTCGCCGCGCGGCCAGTCATCGCTCCGAATCGGGACGGTCGAAATTGTTCGCTAGACATCGATCGCGCCGTGCACTTCCCCGCGCGCCTATGCGTCCGAAAGTCCCGCGGGACGGACCTTTCTCGGAACCCGCATTTCGGTCATGCCCCGCGCGCGGCTCTTGTTATCATTACGCTAGACAATACCCCAGTCATTTCACGAAGCGGACCACACGCGAGTCGGATTCGACCGGCGCATAGAGTCACTCTTTCTGGCGAGGCGCAGGAATTTCATGACCGCGGTGTCCGGCGATCGTGCGCTTCGTACGGCGTCGGTTGGACGTTTATTTGTGACTTAATGTGGAAAATAACTTGGTTAAAATGACAAAGTGCGTCTGATTGGGCGAGTTTAGTTATTCTAATAAAAATGTCAGTAAGTCGAGCCAAATATTTAATTATTCCAACTACATGTTTAGCTATTCCAACTACGTGCCTAGTTATTCTCTAATTGGAGAAAGGTCAGTTTAACCAGACAGATGGAAGATCTATGTATGTTTCACCAAACGGTTTGGTTATGGTCGCAAAACGCATCCAGTTAAACGTGTTTAATTATTCTAACCAAAATATTGGCCAAATAAACCAAATATCAAGTTATACTAACTATATATTCAGTAATTTTAACTACATGTCTAGTTATTCCAACCAGGAAATGGTCAGTTTAACCAAACAGATGGAAAAAAAAGATCCATATTTCACTACCTATACGATTTGGTTATAGTCAAGAATTTTGGTTAAAATAACCAGTTTATTTTTCTCAGTGCAAGTGGGGAAATGTAGATTTAGTTACTTGAACTAATAATTGACTCAAATAAGACTACAGTCTATTTCCTTCGAACAGTCGTTAATCATCATAACCAAATTTATCAGATGAAGCAACTAATTCCATATTCTACCACCCATAAACGCCGATTTAATTGAATATACCATTTTTTTCTCAACGTAGTAGGTATAAGTACGCGAAAATAGTTATTTTCGATACGAGTGCGTGAAGCGCATATTTTTAACGAGTGTGAAGTTTGCCGCACGAGCGAAGCGAGTGCGGCAATCACACGAGTATTCATGTGGTATAAATTATGAACATTTTCTGATGGAAAAGAACCAATGCTTCCAGTTTGATCCAAGTATTAAATATTTGTGGTAGTGAGAAGGACCTTTTTTTATCCACCAAATGGGAAAGCATTTAACCTTCGAATTCGTAAAGCGTTTCAACTTGTCAGTATGATGATGAAGCGGTGTTGCCACGTTTTCGGTGCGGAACGGCGATTCTTAGGCCGGCTTCCCGACGAAAATGATAATATTGAATGTGTGTTATACAGTATGTTCCGTGGCAAACTAGAGCGTTTGAACTTCCCTGGCATTTGACCTCGGTACTGGTTGGGACGGTGCTGTAGTCATTTATAGTGAGAGTCATCCCAACCATTACCAAAGTCAAATGTCAGGGAAGTTCAAACGCTCTAGTTTTCCACGGAATATACTCTGTAGGAATATGCATATTTCATCAAATGTAAAGGAAACTTGGTGATCGTGAAGAATTAGTGAGATTGATCTGATCGTTAGACAGTTGTAAACGGAGCGGCGTTATTAATTGATCCGAATTATAATATATATTGAGTGAATATTCATACCTCAAAACAAGTATTTATCTAGATTGTTAAACAAACGAATAACGTGTACGGACTTATACAAATGTATGTATGATCTTCCAGTCAGAAGTACAACTGTACTTATGTGTAGTATGCCTATATCTGTATGTAGATCATTAACTTAGTGTTTTTCAGTAGTCCTAAGAGCACATTATTCGATGGGACTGAATATCGATTGAACGTAGGTATATAAATACTATTGATTTAATTGAATATTATTCGAGTCAAATAAATGTGCTCTTATAAAACTACCTAGAAACACGTTAATTTCAATGAAGCAAATTTTTTTCTCAGTGCGTAGAAAACGAGAAAAACTCACATCTTCCCCATCCGTTTGTAAACAATGATACGAGCGATCCTCTAAATACGTATTACGACACACATAATGGGTACCCCATTCATTGTCGACGTTTCGCCTCGATTTCAACCCGCTACCGATGTTTACACCGACGAGACGGATGATCCATCATCCGATGTAGTCAGCCCTCTCATCTCTTTCTCTCTCCTACTCTTTCTCTTCTCGGATATCAAAGAGGGTAACGTTCGTGACCACCGTTATGCAATCATCAGAGTCAGATCGTATCGTCGAGCTCGTTGGTCTTACCTTAGAGTCGTGTCGGCTCTGATAGGAAGTGACGTCGAACCGTGCGCGCGTATGTGCGTGACTCGGGTTGCATTCAATTCGCCGATTGAAGATCCTCGCATCTACGACCGACGTGTGTATATGCGATTCTAGCCACAACGGCGGCTACGTGGAATCGTTTTCCGTTCGTTCAATTTTTTTTCTCGGCCTTTTATCGCGCAAAATGCACTCTTCGTCTCGTTCTTATTCGTTTCATCGAGCCGCTGGACGAAGGAGAGCGCGAGAATAGCCAGCGGATAACGAACGACGTATAACGGCGCCGAGAAGCGAGAGCGAGCACGTAATACGAAAACTTAACGTCCCGTGGCAGAGGGTGCAGACGCGCTAACCATTCGCCACGATCCCTTTGCTCTGTCGCACTTTTACTCGCTCGGAACGGCCGCGCACGCGCGCTTTGGATTTTACGAGCGTCCAGTGGGAACGTGCGGCTGTGATAGTCGATGCGGTTTATCGCGTCGGTTTAGAAAAGTCGACTTTTCCCTCGTCGTTGATGCGTATTTTCACATGTGACGCCGGGAGGAAGGCTCGTATACGTTTCATGCGTGCAACAGTTGCGGTCGAAAGTGAAGCTCTCTGGAAGAATAAATTGATAAACGTTTCGTTATTTTCTTAACGTTCTCTGAAGTAACGCTCGCATGTGAAAGAAAATGTTGTAAAAAGTACTCAACTAATGGAATAATTAATTTGACGTACCTAACAAAAGTTTTCTTCGAAAGCGAAATAACTTCGAGTACCGTTGTACATTGTAAATACCCATCTTTCATTGCAAGAGAGCTACAATTCGACGTAGCATTGATCACTTCTCTGTAATAAGTACACTGAGATAATTAATTGTTAATATCAATAAAATATTTCTAGTACCGATAAGATATTATGATCTTAAAAATTTGTAGAAATACAGAGAGATTCTTGGTTAAAGATCTATACATATATTCTCTTGATTGGAGAATAACTTCGCTGGGACAAGAAGTTCTTCCTGTGCGAAAAAGACAATTGCTCGAGCCTATCAAATATTTTCTTGCTTGAAAAAAAAAACACGGCTTGATGTGCTGGAGTTATATTATACTTTTTACCGAAGAAAATATTTTCTTTGGAGCCAGCAATTATTTCTCTCCAGTGTACATTGTTGGTACTATTAGCTGTGGAGCACCTTGAAGAGTGCTATGTTAAATTGTAGGTTTTTCATTGAAAAATGGGTAAGTATTTACAATGTACACACAACGGCTACTCTGTGCTATGTCGCTTCCGAGGACATCTGCTACGTGAAATAATTAGACAAAATAAAATGCGAGATAAAGTCGACCAAATATTCTCTACATTTTTTTTATTATTCCGTCGAAAAAACCGGTGTACACCGAGAAAAATAAACTGGTCAACTTAATCAAAATATAACCAAGCCGTTTGATGAACTATGAATCTGTTTGATCGAACTGACTATTTTCTGGTTAGAATAACTATAGACATGTAGTTAGAATAACTGAAAATGTATTTAGAATAACCAAACTCGTTTAACCAAGTGGGTTTTATCGTTTTAACCAAGTTATTTTTCTGAGAGAGCAGATATCTTTATTTTCCATCGAACCCCTTCAAAGGAAAGTCGATGCACGTCTTCTTTTCAGAGAAACGTATACGTTTATAAAAAAAGAACTCGGTGGAACTGATAAACCTCCCACTTGTGTGCGATTTAAGAGACGTGTAAACGCCGACGAACGAAGGCCTCGTGTGCGAACACTCCCGTATGCAATGTATAAACTGCATCGCATTTTTGTCGAAGGTTTGGTTTATTAATTAAACTCTAAGTGCCGCGGGCTGTCGCGGCGATTAACACTCGACGATCCCGCGCAAAGAGACGGCGCCATTTAAACACGGGCGACTTTTTAGTCGCAAGTCCTCTTACCGTCTCCTCGAGTTAATAAACACATAATACTTCTTCGACTCCTTTCTCCTTTAATTAACTACCGTTCTTCGATCCTTTTATCTCGAGATAAGCTGCAAGATTCAAGAGGACTTCGTTTTTATATCTCTTAAAACGACGAGGACCATTTTTTATCCGAACATAAAGTTCAAACTATTTCCTTTCCCTCGAATTATCATTCAATCGAAACGAGAGAACGGAAATGGGGAACGGCTCGATATGTTTGGGGAGAAAAACAGTTTTTTTTTCCTCACGAAGAAACTTCCCAGCCCTCCCACAAAAAAAAAGAGAGCACCGAGACGCGTAATTCGAACGGTCACTCCGCGCGGCCTAAAGATTCCCGCAAATAAATACGTTGCTCTCGTGGGCGATGCCCGGTCTCGATAAAGAAACCCACGTGGCCATCGGTAAAGGGCCAAAGTTTTCAGTTTATGCCGCTCGTTTAATGTAAATGAGCGGAGGAATGCCCACATAATAACGCAACTTTTCGTGGCACGGCCTATAATGCCAGGGTGGAAATGAATTATTAGTGCCCGTGGCTTTTTTAACCCTCGCTTCTCGCGATACGTTTCGGCGAACGGCTGTTTCCACCAACTCGAAACCGGGTTTGAATTATGACACTAACCCCGACGCGTTGCGTTATACGCGAGACGCGTTCGACGTTTGGCGAAACTCTTGGCGCGCGGGAAGCGCTGACCCTTCCACCTCGAATCGATATCCCCCCCCCCGAGAAATATCGCGATCGGTCGGCTGATCTTTCTTCCGGATCGGTTCCGCCACCGCGGCGGAGGCTTTACTTACGCGTGATTCGCACGCCACCGATAATTACGAATGAGTGATTTACGGATAATAATTCATTGTAATTTGCCAGTCGCACTGAGAAAAATTATGTTTCAAAATGTAGCAATCAATCCCAAAAAGTATGGGGAAAAAAGGTCTAAATATAAAATCCTACGCTAAGAAAAGTATTCGGTTAATTTAACCAAAATCTTGGCAACGATGACCAAACTGTTTGGTGAAATATGGATTCTCTCCATCTGTTTCGTTAAACTGATCCTTTTTTCATTGGAATAATTAAACATTTGGTCAGAATAACTAAACATTTTGTCAGAATAACTAAATACTTTGCTTAACTGTGACCCAGTATTTTAGCTACTCCAGATGAAAAAGTTTTATTTATTTTGTATGTAATCCATATGTGGACTTACAATTAGTCATATATGGATTATATGTATATAATTTCTGTATTAACCAGAGATATGGACTATGTATAGGTTATATCCAGGCGGAGAGAAATTCTATATAATTTGTACATGATCCATATGTGGTTTTGGACATTATAAATAGATTATATATGATTTTTTTATATTAACCATCTAAGGGCTATATATGTACAGATTTTTAAATCTGTATAATCCATGCACACAGTCCTTATATGCGTTCTTTCTTCATACTTTCTGAGATGGATTACTACATTTTCAAACATCATTTTTCTCAGTGGCGCGCTACGGCCCGAGATCCTTCCGAACGCGCGTCGAGCGCGCGTATCCTTCCGCGCAGTTATGCGCAGGTACGCCGGCAGTAAATTGCAGTTGTCCCCGGCTTGTATCGAAGAGTTAAGTATGCCGATTGCTAACGCGAGCGAGCCACGGCGGTGGCTTACCGCAAACCGTAGGCGCTGGTTAATCACCGGATCCGTTAAACGCGGCTAACGTTGCATTCGCACTCGGCTCCGGGTATACCACCGGAGATGCCTCGGTCGTGATGTCACGCATTTGAGCGAGACCCGCGTGAATCGATGGTCGTCGCACACGGATCTCGGATATTCGGTTACGCGGGACTAAAATTCGAAAATGTTCCTCGGGTACGAGAGAGGCGGAATTATAATAAAGCGCGCGGGACGAGGAGAGGAGGGATGCGCTCGAGGGGGACGATATTACCCTACCATTATCCTTGGACAGTCATCTCGAATAACCCGTGTGAGAGTTTATCGAATTCGAGGCGACCGACCGGATAACCGGTCAGTCGGCGAATCGCAATTTTGCTCCGCGCCATCGCGTGACGACGCGCGAGAGAGAATGGTACGGACGCGCGATGCGGATCAGCTATGGGAAAGGTGGTATTCTTTTCTTTCGTAGATACGAGAATATCTGCGCGGTATTCTCCGGGGGAAGTGGCTTGTTAGCCTTAAATGCGAACGGTGGATAGGGGACATCCGTATATGTCGATCATCGTTGAACGCCTCCGTTTTTGTCGAGTCTATGTGCTGATAACAAAAAATGAATCGACTAGACAAAATGCCGCGGGAAAAGGTTGTCAAATAAATGTTTGACGGAGCGAAATAACCCTGATGTGGCTAAAATCCGAGTCGAAATTTTAGACCTACCCTGATAGTGGGAGAAATGTTTAAATCGCACACACACACACAGCAATTCGTATGGTTCTGATAACTAAATTTTAAAGCTAAGTGACAGGTTAACTAGATATCATAGGTAATATATCAATACCAAATATCACGAGAGCAACACGCATTGTTGAAATGATTATACGTATAGTTGAAATAGCTATTTATTTTGATTAAACAGAAGTAAGTATCGCTAACAAAGACAAACAGAAACGTATACTTATATAAATAAAGTACATACTAACATTACCGTACAATCTATAAAATTTCTCTCAGTATACTCTTTCAGGCTTATAGTAGGTCGATTTTCCATTGTATTGAAATCCTATGTTCAGTCTAAAATGGTCCGCTAGTGGATATTTCACCAACTTTAGGTTAAATTCATTTTAAACTACTACAGGCAGCAGAAGCATTATCTTCAGAATTTAAAATAGAAGCTTATATAGGCTGAGTAGGCCAATGGTAAGGTTAATAGAATATTAAAAGCATCACAGTAAGGATAAAATTTCAACTCGGGAAGATACGAACTGGAAACGGTCAATTGGAGAAGAAATGTTTAATTTAATGAAATCTTTAATACACAGAGTGCCCACATTACCAAGGGGAGATCCATTTATTTCCGTTATTTGTTACTTTACGAAAAAATCTTTTAAATAAAAGTTATTTGATATCGAGAGGAGCGTATAATACATATAAGTAGTTTTTGATAACACACGTTGTCAACGAGACATGAAGGTCATCTAAATTTTTTTAAATGGAAATCGATTATTTCATTCTTATAAAAGTTTTAGAGCTCATTGAGATGAACAAAAAAGATATAAGATGAAAGGCCCATTTGTTGGACCGTTTGTGAGATATTGCCGCTCAAAGTATAAGAATGAGAGTAGGTAAGTCCAGTTATAGTCGGGCACAGCGCACAGTATATAGGTACCTACCTAACTTATTCCTGGAGTTTGAGCGGAAATATCTGACAAACGGTTCAACGGGCGGGTACATCACGTGTTATCTTTTTTGTTAATCTCAACGAGCTCTACAACTTTTATAAGATCGAAAAAAAAAGTTCCATTTAAAAAAATTAAGTTAGCCCTCATATCTCGTAAATGACGCATGCTATCGAAAATCTCTTGCGTGTATAATCCGTCCCCCTTGACATCAAATAACTTTTATTCGAAAGATTTTTTCGTCAAACGACAAATAACGGAAATAAATGAGATCATCTTTTGATAACGTTACATCCTGTATACTTATAAATAACAAAAATTTTTATTTTTTGGCAAAAATATCAAGGAAAATATCGACGAGGGAAACGCTATCGGAAGCTTTCGAACGCCAAAGAATTAGGATGTAAACCCTTGAATCTCGCGTTACTCCGAGATTTCGACTCCGCCACACCGCGCGGCGTCCGCGCGACTCATTGCACGAAGCCTGGAATAATATTTGCCGGTGTACGTAGAACGCACTGTACGGCTTATGCCTACGCCAACACTCGAGCACCTGCAACGGCATTCATGTACACGCCATGCGCCGCGTAGCTGTGGGTCGTCCGATTGAACCCTCCACATTCCCCCTCCCACCCTCCTACTCATCCTCTCCGTTTCTCTCCGCTCTCTCGTTACACCTATAGGTACGCGTGGGTGTTTTTGCGCGACGCGGTGTACCGCGCGCACACGGGGTTACAGAGGTAGCTCAGCGGCCTGCAGAGATTCGGCTATCGATTCGCAAAGCGTTCGCCGTGCGCCAAGTTCGAGTCCGCTGAATTATGTCCCGCGTCTACGTCGATTTGCGAGCCAGCGCCGCATCCGCTATTGGCACTGGATCATAACTGCCTCCGAGAGTGCGCTGTACCGCACCGACAAATCGCTTCCGTTACACTTTCCTGAAATTCATTTCGACGGCGTTCGCCGAGGCACTCTTGCGAAATAGGCTTCGATAATAATGCTGTCACCTCGGACCGAAATGCGCGAGAAAGAAGGAATACGTTGTGTAAATTGTTACGTCGCATTGCCCGAATTGCCGTTGGAGGTAACGCGACAAATTGCTCGATGAATATCCCTAATAGAAATTTTCTAGCGGTGCCCTGATTGCGCGAAGGCATGGACCAGTAATATCGAGCACCTCGTAAAATCTTGTTATCTCGCGAAGGAAGCATACACTCTTAGCGACGTAATTATTAAGTATACTACACTGTAAAAAAATTTGTACTTTTAATATACTTTTATACGTGGCTTTTTTCCAATATTTCATTATGAAAATTCATATACTCCGTAATTATGAAAAAATTAGTATATTTTCTTATGAAATTTCCTTTATAAATTTCATAACGGAGTTTATTAAATTTTATAATTACATACCACACATGAGACTAAACTTACTCGCCAGGAAAGAAACTTCAATCACTATTATCTCACCACCTGTGAGCTGTGAGATTACGTTTCAATCTACAATAAAGTCTTACATCAATATAGGCAAAAAATTCATAAATAATGAGATAATAATAATTGAAGTTTCTTTCCTGGCGAGTAAGTTTAACCTCACATATATCGTATTAGATAAAAACTTTATATGCAATTGTTTTAAATTTAACACAAATCTTTCTTTAACAGTGTACATACGTGCAAAAATATTGTAGGTTACGGATACTCGATAATAACCCACTTCAATCGAATAGAATCGATGCATAATCATGGATAATGAAAACTAATATTATTGACACAAAATTAGAAGAATTACTTTCAAGTTTGCCTCGCACACTGCTTCGACATCTATCTTACCAACGTCTTTTGTTTGAATCAGGAAAAACTGGAAAGTGTCTTGACAATACCTTTATGTCTACTTGCCAGTGGCTTCTTTAGGTTGAAAAAAAATTTGAAAGTACTTTGACACTGTCGATTCAATTTCTAATAGTGAAAATCCGATTTAAACGTTTCGATTAAAGAAGGTATAGCGAAGCGATAGTAATTTTACATTAAGAATCGCACGTAATTTCTACTAGAATAGATCGGCACTCTCTCTCTCTCTCTCTCTACTGCAGTAAATAGCGTTCCATAGACGCGGGTCGATGTGAATGAGCGGATTAATTTGATGAACCACATCCAACCAGAGCGATACACTATAGAAATTGAACTCAATCATTACATTTGCCGGCGACGTGTACTGAAACGAGTGATAACGATGCCGGGATCAGCGCTCGGGGGGGGGGGGGGGGGGGTTGGATATGTACATATTATCCACATTCGGATGCATGATATAATATTTCAATTGAAATCTGTAGAGAGAAAATTAATTTCTTCGAAATTAATATGGGTTTGGTCGAGTTGTACGTTTATTTGGAGAATACAAAAATGTGAATCGCCCTTTCGAAGAGACGATTCTTTGGATGTGGAATAAGATTTATAAATTACGTAGGTAACACAAAATCCGGGGGGGATTTTCATTTCGAATTAGCTTCTAATTACGGTGACTGGTATCGGCTACTCGAATCCCTCATAGAATTAATATGATACGATTATCCCCTAAAAAATGTATCGAACTCTACATATAAAAGTCTTGTGACGAAATAATTAAAATAATTTGAAACATACTGCGATTACTTTTTCGCATTAATCACATGCTGTCGAGCCTGCATTAGAATCCGAGATAATGAAAAAATACCAGCGGCACGCTTTAAGCTCGCGCTTTGCTCTATAGCTCTCAATTAAACGCGCCAATAAAGCTCCATGCGTTCATTCGTCCGTCAAAGGGAATCCTTTTCCGAGCCTGACGATCGGGACGCTGCACGAAGCGAGATATCGCGGGCTAATTTGCAGCTGCAGCGCGACCGTCGAAATACATATTTGATAACATTGATAACAGTATTAATTATACCTCTTCATATATCACGCTAATAAAATTATAAATTAGGATTAAGTGGCACTAGCAACGGTGGAATTGTAAACTTCTTGACGCGATGAGCGAGAGAAGCTGCATTAAAACGTTGCAAGTAAAGAATACAGAGTACGCGTAACTCGACGCTAGATGGACTCGTTTTCTGCTCAGGCGCATTGAAGAAACAGTTTATTCATAGTTAAGATACGTATACTTGATTATAGTGAAATAAAAATTTCTTTGGACTAAGCACATAATTGCTAGTTGTTACTCTATTTCTGTTTGAATGAAGGAGACATTCTAATAATTAACAGATTTGCCTGGCCCAATGAAATATTTCTTTTACCATAATCACGTATGTATTTATTAATTACAAATAAACTCTTCTCTTAGTGCGGAAGAGTTCTATATATTTTGTAGGATAATCCATATGTGGTTTTGGTCATAGGTGGATTACACATATATGATTTCTATATTAACCACATAAAGACTATATACAGATTTTTTAATGTTAATATAGAAATCATATATAATCCATATATGACCAAAACCACATATGGATTATATAGAAAATATGTACATATATATAATACTATGTTTCCGCCTGGGAAATTGGTATGAAAATCCGTCATTTTTGAAGTTTGATACGTGAAAATTGGTATTTGATTTTTCAGTTAGAAATTCAGAAAGACATATTTCAGGATTTTTGGAAATTTAATCCTTAAGGGGATAAAATAGGGGATGAAAATTTGTATTGGGTTTTCTAATAATTTCGAGATCCATCACTCGTACGAAGCCGCGGGAGGAAAGTTAATAAACGATGTAAGGTCTATATTCGGATTTTTGAAGGTTTGTATATAATCCATATATAGTCCGTATATAGTTAATAAAGAAATCATATATGTGTAATGAATGTATAACCGAATTTATACATGGGTCATATACAAAATATACGTATATAGAATTGTTCTGCCTGGGTGGATACGAAAATGTCGAGATTCGCTCTCTCGTCAGTCCTTTTATTTTAATTGAAAAATTAGCCATTAATCCGGTTTAGCGATTGCCCCGTCAGTCAGGGGCCGCATTCTATATGATTTCGATTGATATCGCGTAACCAATCGATGAACGCGTAATATCGATTCACGCCCAACGCGGCGGTCCAGGTTAACGACCGTTTACGATTAAAGTGTCGGGGAACGGCAGAGACGATTAGCGAATAATATATTTTTAAATAATTATGGATGTTCGCTATACATATTGATGTTTACCGTCCGACTTTGTACGTATGCGACCGGCAGTTGAGAGCTTTTGAAACTCGTTCTACTCAGCGTTCCGGGAAAATATTATACATAATATATATATATATATATATATATATATATATATATATATATATATATATATATGGAAACGGACGCGATGTAGGTAATCCAAAATGTACACATTTTTATGCGACCAATAGAAACGTCAATTTTTGAAGGGGCGTCACTCGACAATTCTGGAGTAGGCTGGCAGAATTAAAATTTCATTTTAATACCCTAGGATTATTATATCAGGCATTGCTCGACTCTCGAGGATTATCTAGAAACGAGTTTTAAGGATGGATGAATATGAAAAAATCTGTATTCGTCAGTGAAAGAAAAAGAATTTAGTGGTGATTTTCTCAAAAATGTGTTGTTATACCGAAAGGCTACCGTTTATATGAAAAATATCTAAATTAGTGATTGAGAGAAAAAAATTTAGTGGTGAATTTCTCAATAATTTGATGTTATTTAATTTTGAGTAACTAAAATCTATGAAATGTTACGAAGAAAATGCGAAAAATGCAAAATAATTTTTTCATCGATAAATTTTATCATTTGGTTACTATTAACAAAAAAAAAGTACAAATAGTAAGCAATATTTCTCAAGCAAAAGTTAAAAGATTGATTTCACATATTAAGAATAACTTTTAGAAGATCTTTTAACACTTCACACAAGATCTATTTATGCAGTTGAACATACCATCTACCAAAATTTCAATGATTTCTCGATTATTCACATTACTCCTACCATACATCCTTAAAGCGTCAATGTATTTAAAAAAGAAGGCGACGTCCCATAAAAATGATTAAATTTGTACATCAGCTACATTGTAAAAAATTCTACGCTGCAGGCCTATATTGGTATAACACTTCTTGAACGATGAAAACTGACTTGGAATTACATCATATTTTTGATTGAAGAACATTTTTGTTTAGCACCAGCAATTATTTCTCTCGGTGTACGCAAACGGTCGTGGTTTTGACTCAGCCACGAGCACACACACACACAATTTGAAAAATAATTTATTCAAACACCGCAAAACCCCGACAAAGTGTACCCTCTTCTCTAGCGGATGTCCAAAAATATCTACCGCAAAGGACGCGGCGCTTTCTACCGCGCGAATCTTATCCGGGAGCGGCGTCACCGCAAAAATCCAAAGCGGACCTCTCTCCGTCCATCGTAATAACTCCGCGCGACCGACGACCGAAGCGCGATAATATACATCGATGCCACACCACTCGCGCCACGATTTATAACGGCCACGCCGAAAGATGCGCGCACTCTTCGACGGGGCTACTCGGTTATTATAACGCCGCAATGAAGCGTAGCCTGGGAACACGTTCTAGCGCGATTTTAAATTATTCCCTTCGACCGCAAAACCCCATAAACATTGACAGTGGCCGACCGCAGGCGGTTATTGGAAGTGAAATTTGTTGGGCGATTTTATCGCAGAATCTCGCCAGAGCAGCGGCGCGGCCCGCGTGCGCGAGAGAAAGAGGGATGAAGGGGCTGTCGAAAAATTTCTTCTCCTCTCCAACTCTCTCTCTCGAGCGAGAGCGACCGTCTTATTAAAAATATGAAACGCGAGAGAGCGGCGCGAGAAAAATGCCGAGGAGGGAAAAAGGGAAACGGCCGTTTCAACGCGTGCGAATGCTTTCGTGTCGAAGACGAGATAACTTGGCCGAACTTCAACCCGATAGTCCGTACGCGAGCGAAATTGACGTTACTGGGTCATAATCGTCCGGAGCTTTGCAACGTGGAAAACTGTCGGGAAAATACGACGTATCCTCTGCTGCAGCAGCCGTATCACGCGCGCGTACTCTCGATATCGAAACGCGCTGCTCTCTCGTCCGTTATTCGCTTCGACCCGTTTGCGAGTGTGAAGTTCTCTCGAGATAACATCGGACAGGTGTGGTACCCGAACCTGCGTCGCGTCCATCGAAAATGTATGCCCTCCTTGAAAGCGCATTTGACCTTCGCTCCGACGTCGAGCGACAAAATTTGTAAAGTGACATTCCCCCCGCGGGTAGCCCGCTCGCCGCGCGCGTTATCCTTTAAAAGATTTCCCATTGTGAACGGAAGAACTCCGCGCCGCGCGGAGGGGTCGGACGTTCGCATGCGGACGGAGGGAAGAGAAATCGGGCGTAAGAATTGCGGAGTGACATCGGACGATATATGTATACATATAGGTATACCTTCGTTCGTTAACAGGTTGATATTATATTTACAACGAGAGAAATAATTGCTAGTGTTGAAAAAGTATTTCTTGAATCAAGAATATATTGTTGAACTTAAAAATTCTTTGGAATACAGGTTCTTGGTCGAAGAATATATATTCTTGGTTCGAGAACACCTTCGTTGGGACGAGACATTCTTCCTGCGCGAAAAAAAAAACAATAACTTAAGCCTCTCAAATATTTTCTCGTAAGAGATAAAAACCATCCCAGTTAGAAAAGTGCTGTATACCCAGCTAGCAAAGTAGTTCTATAAATTTAGAGTAATAGGAGTTTTATATTCTGTTAATGTTTTATAGTTGTATCTAGAGCACTGCATTGTTGCATTAATGTGGCACGTGAGACTATTTTGCCTTCAGAAACTGAATTGTTTTTTAAATTTGTTGCAAGAACGTTCTTAGAGCATAATTTATAGAGTATTTATAAGATAACTGCTAATGTAGCCCTATAAGAGTGTACAGTAACATAATTTTACAGCAATGGTGCTTATAGAATCAAATTACTGTAAAACCGATGCAAAATAGTGCCTTATAGAATTATACCATCTTCTGTGACACTCTTATAAAATTATTCCGTAAAATGTCGCTTATAGTTTCTTTATAGAACTATTGTGTAAGGGGTTGCTATAAGTTACAATTTTGCTGCGCAGAAAAAATTACAAATATGAAAGCTGCTATCGAACTTAAGAGAAAAAGCTCTATAAGGCAGTTATAGAGAATAATAATACAGTTGTTATAAAATCATTATAGAGTAAATAAGTATTAATACAAGCCTTTTTGTTCCATAAAAAAAGACGCTATGGAACTACCATACGATAACCACATTTTATTTGATGCCATGTTTTAAGAGTTTATTTTGTTATGTGGGGTGTACGAGTTTTGTGCAATTGCAATATTTTTAATATATACCTACAATATAAATAGGTGAAATGATATCAATAGTATGGATTATGTTTACTTTTTGACTATTTTATATACAGTTGGTTGATAAATTCATCAATTTAGAAAACATTTTTTTTTATTAAATTTCCAGTATCATAGAAAATATAAGGTAAACTAAGGGCGCGTCAAAAATTACTATTATGTACTATATATTTCACGATAAAGCTTTTTCCGCATTAAAATTTACTGCTCCCTGATGGACTCTATACAAACCAACTAAGCAATTCGTAATGATGTGAGTACACTTATGCAGGTTGATTAGAACCATCTTGGTTCTTGGTCTATCCATATTATTTCTGACATGTGCAGCGTTGTGATGTGATACAGAAACATTTTGTTTTTAAAAGAGAGAATTAAACGATTTTAAAGTTCTCTAAATAGAACACCATGCACACAGGAGCGTTCAGCAGATGAGGACTCGAAGACACCGACCGATCAACGAAGTTAAGCAGCAAAAAGTGCGGACAGTAGTTGGATGGGTGACCGCTCACGATGAAAAGATATATACTACTACTAGAACACCCATGCAACACCAAAATTGTATAACGAAGCAATATGCGTTGCTAAAGAATAATTCTATAAGAGTTCTTTTTTTGTTCTATACCAGAATTCTAAGACAACATTTTAGAACTGCTATAGACTTTTTATGAGATTGCTTTGTAACTGTTATAAAGATTCTTTAAGACCTGTGAGAACGTTTACTCAACAATTCTATAAGTGTTCCTGCAGACCTTACAGAACAGCTTAAAGAACTAAAACGTTCTATAGAAAGGTGCCCATTCTTATTCTATAAGTGTTGTAAGAACGTTTTGAAAATGTTCTTAGAACAAACATTGCTCTATAAGATTTGCTCTGGAAACGTTCTTACGATTTTTATAGAACGTGAAATTGCTACTTGGGTACTGCCTACTAATTATCTACGGGGTGAGACATTTAAATTGAGACACGCGTGAATATTTGTAAAACAATAAACGCATTTTGAGAAAAAATGTTTCTTATAAATAGTATTTGCTTTAGAGGGGGAAAGAGAACTTGTGCTTTATTGTTCATTTAGTAAACGTCTCCAAATCCATTTTAAGGGCAATGTTTTTTCTTTAAATGAAAAAAAAAACGTATACATTCAAAATTTGTTGAAAAAAATATATTTAGGCGTCCATTTTGCCCTCTCTCTCTCTCTCTCTCTTAAATGGTCTTGAAAACGTCTACTAAATGACAGTTCTCTTTCCCCCTCTAAAGAAAATACATTTTATAAGAAACTTTTTTTCTAGAATGCATTATCTTACTGATATTCATGTGTTTCAATTTAAATACCTCGCCCTGTATACCTATAGTAGACATACGCATTTGATCCTACATGGATTACATATGATTTCTATATAAACCATATACGGACTATACATGGATTTTACAAAAATGTAAAAGATTCAAATAATCTATATATAGTTCACACATGGTTTACGTAGAAATCATATATAATCCACATATGACTAAATCCATACATGTGTGGACTATATATCTACAGAACTTTTCCGTCTAGGATCCCACGCAGAAAACTTCTATATGATCCATATGTGGTTTTGGTCCTATATGGATTATATATAATATATAATTTCTATATTAACCATGTGGCGACCCGTCACGCTACGGCGGCCTGCCGCCAGATGGCGTCGATCCTCTCGGCCCTCGACTCGCGGCTCCCGGCCCACGGCTCTCGGCTCTCGGTAGTGGTCCGACGACGGGCACAGTCACTATATAAGGACGCAACTGCCCGTCTCTCACACAGGACCACAGAGCGTCTAAAGCCGGTCTAGAGACGCTAAGTTTAGTGCGCATGTCCTTAAGTTTAATGCTCCATGGGTTTTCCAGGGGTTTAAAATGCTCTTAATTAATTTACGTTCTGAAGCGAGAATGTATAAACGCAAGAATCACGGAGCGTCTAAGGTAGGAGTCGCGGCCTAGCCTTACTAACGAGTCCACAGGCCGACTCCGGGACGAAACGCTCCGTCGATTAGATGGCGACCACATTGGACGGTGGACGTGGATAGTTATATTACATTAATTTGTATTTATACTATTTTTTTAGCACTAGCAATTATACTTCTCTCAGTGTATAAGGATACTCAGGAAATTACATCGACTAGCCGTTTTGTCGAAATTAAGTATACCGTTTCAAATTAGTCCGAGAGTTTGGAAGAATTATACAATATATCAACGTACCCTCTGAAATGTCATTTAGCGCTGCAGCGAAATCTTTACGACGTTCCTTTCTCCGCGAAGACCATTTTATTACTCGCTCGCTATCTTTTCCCCATTGTACGCGTCACGAAAGACTCGCAGAGCATAAATACCACAGCCCCGCTCGCCGATTGCATATACGTATCCAGGCTATTAAAACTTCTTCCCTGTTCTTTTTTGCAAATCCCGCGAATCCGACGAAACTAGACGAACGAATCCCCGCGACGCGTATACACACAGCTCGGCAGACCTATCCTTATACATCTAATCGATAACCCCTCTCTCCGAGGTTATATTCGACGAGGTACCACTATACCCACCCGCGAACAATCGCCTCGCTCCGCAGAGCGCTAAGAGGTATCGTGCCGCGGCAGCTTCTCTCGCTCGAACGGCATTCGAAAACTATACCCCACGAGACGCTCTAATTCCTCGGCGTATGAATAGATGAACGAGTGCACGAACTCCCGCGCGCTCTCCCGAGAATAGCTAAATTATAACGGAGAGGGGGTTAATCGTCGGCGTACACGCGGATAGAAATATCTCGCCATGAAAAAAAGTTGCGCGCCACGACACCGCCGATAAATAGGTGGAGCCCCGGTGTATCATTACGGCGCATGCATTATGAATCCTCGCGACGTAGGTATAGCGGTCGTCCTATACGAGACTTGGCGTGCGCCCCGGAACGTAGGTACTTCACCGCGACATTTCTCCATATGACGTACGTACGTACGCCCGCATTATTGCCGCGATCGTTTTCATGGATTTTTTTACATGGTACTCGCTTTTCCCTCGCCATCAACTGGAAACATAACTGTTTAACTCGAATCGACAATTTGTTTATCGAATAAAAAAATTCCTATCTTTTTTAATTCATATTGTAATCTGTACGCACATTCAATGTCAGGCGAAACAGAAAATGTCCGAAAAGGAATTATTTGCAAAGTTATAAATGCGTACATTGTACAGTATACTGTATTATGACGTCATTAAAAAGACACGCGAGACGCATTTATAACAAGCACACGGAAAAAAGAATTTTGTACAATACAAAGTGATGTTTCACATGGCATAAGTTGTCCTCAGGAGCAACATAGCACAGAATACCGTTGCACGTTGTAAGAGATACCCATCAACATAGCAACATTCAAGATGTTCCAAAGCCAATACCACTGTATTACATCCAACAATATAAGTGTGCTATTTTGAATTGTAGTTCTTGCGATGAAAGATGGGTACTCTTACAATGTACAATGGTATACTCTGTGCTATGTCGCTTCCTAGAACAACTTCTGCTATCTGATGTATCACTGATTACTCCATTTATTGAGTACTTTTTACAAAATTCGATGAAAGATGGGTACTCTTACAATGTACAATGGTATACTCTGTGCTATGTCGCTTCCTAGAACAACTTCTGCTATCTGATGTATCACTGATTACTCCATTTATTGAGTACTTTTTACAAAATTCTTTTTTCCATGAAATAAGTGCGAGAGAGATAGACCAACAATATATACTATGGCGTATATGCTGCATTTTTAAACATCGTTTTCCAGCTTAAATAAGGCCAAAAATTAAAAATTAAAATACGAGATAAAAAAATGTCCAAATTTGTCAAATCTACAATAAAATAATGAGAGAACCGAATTTTCGATATATTCATAGATATATTTATAGAAACTCTTTTCATGCTGCTTGTACTTAACGACGAGTTCTCTGATATATATTTCAGGTCATATCAAGCGTCCCATCAACGCAGCGGAATGACAGAGCCGATCTTTTCGACGGGGCTGGTGATTATAGGCACAAGCATGCGGTAAGTTCGTTTTGTGAATTGCGAAAGAAAAAGTTCTCGGTAGAACTTAAAAATTCGATTTCTATATACCTATTCGCGCTTATAACTCGGTTATAATGCCAGCACGTTTTTTTAGAGAGAAGAGCGAGACGGTATTGAAAGGTTGATTTTGACGAAACAGATATATAAGTACGTACCTATTGATAAAAACATAAGTATCATGTCTAAACATTTGTAAATGTTTAATCGACTGAAAAAATTATGAACTTAACACAATACATATGTATGTGCCTAACGATAGCGTTTTCGCACAAATTCATAGCAGAGTAATAGGTACGCGCGAAGGTATTATCACGGAAAAAAACGGGACATAATAATAAGTAAAAATTATACCGTTGTAGTTAAAAATTCGAAGTGTTACTTGACAAATTCCCTTTACGCGTCATATATTGTTATAAGAATAAGAATAATCGAAATAAAGTAAATTTAACCATAAAAATAATTAAAAATGTATTACAGCATTTAAAACAATAACATTGAAGCCGTAATTTTTCATGACATAACTAATACGATGAATTTTACTATAAATGCTTTATAAATCCATTATTTCTGGCAGAGGGTAAATTTAAATAAAACGTAATAAAATGCAGTAAAAATTTGCTAAATGCTTATCAAATCTTCTACATCTGTACTCAGAAATTTTTATTGAAGTTTCCAATCCATTTCCACTTTACCATTCGAGTACAATTTCCCATATAGTTGGAGTTTCGTTCTCCGCGTCTAATATTTCAATATTTCTCATTTCATTGACATATTTCGAAGAATATAATATTCGAAATTTTACGCGACGAAAGGTTGAATCGAAATCGACTGTGGTCGAGTTCCTGCCACTCGCGTAATTTCCATCCAATTCGAAGATACAGCGCAAGGAAGAAAAGTGACGAAGGGAAACGGAGGAGCCGCTGAGTCAGTCGTTTTCGCGCGGTGTGTTCGATATACGAGGAGTAAAACCTCCCGCTAATATTCCCGCAGTCTGGCGGTAATCGGCGCATCGTCCGGCGCGCGTACGACAGAAATAAAAGATATTATCTCGGGGCTCTCTCTCTCGCTCCCCGAGTACCGCGGCGAGAGTTATAACGAGACATAATGGACGTCGGTGGAAATACCGGATGAAAACTACATCAAGGGCTCCGTGTTTCCGTCGGTTTAACGATCGAACGCCGCACGCTATACGAGATCCTGTCACGTTCGAGTTGTATTCCCCTTTTCCGCTTCGCGTTATTGCGTTACCTCCGATTCATTGGTTATGTAGCGCATGTACTCGCAAAAATCGCTCGTTCGCATGTGGTTTCCCGTAGACCGCGCGTCGAACGTGTCTGTCCATCGCAAAGATAGCTCGAGTTCGACGCGAACAAACGCGCGGTTTCACGACGTAAATGGTGGAAAGGATGTAAATTGAATTTAAATACAGTGGAAATCGTTTATAACGATACAGGTTGTTACGACTTATCGGATATAACGACAAAATCTGAAGGCCCTAACTGAATTCCATACTATCTATAACACTATATACGGCGACTACACTGAGAGAAATAATTATTATTAATGTCAAAAAAAATGTGTTGAATCAATATCATAATATGATCTCCACGCATTTTTAAGAAAACAGATTCTTGGACGAGAAATATACAGCATGTTAGACGAGAATCGCCGATTTTTCAACTTCCGTGGCATTTGACTTCGGTAGTGGTTGGGACGGTGCTCTAGTAATTTATAGTTAGAGAGTTGGCTTCAGGAGATTGCAGGAGAGTGCACTCTCCCGAAGCCAACTCTAACTATAAATTACTAGAGCACCGTCCCAACCACTACCGAAATACGTTTTACGAAAAAGTATTCTACTAATTTCGAAAAAAAAAACCCCATGGATTACGAGATAATCGAGTTTGAATGACATTCTAAATAAAACATAATTCAAATTGACCCACCTGCGATAGTTCTAGTATAATATTAAGAAAAAGATCATACAGGTACCGCCGGATGGACCTCGCAATCGAGAATCCCCGAAAACCGCGAAGCCAAGAGCAAGCGTCGAGCGAGAGAATTAAATCGTCCCCGCGGCAAAAGAAAACAACTCGCGTTTCGCCGCATCACCCGCAACGCTCCCCGGAATCCGAAGAATCGACGATCGCCCCGACCTCACCGCGAACATCGACGCCCGAGAGACGGAGACTCGCCGGGCGACTTTTACGAGAGGCTCCCGATCCTTCGCCGGCGGTAAATCCGAGCCCGCGCGCGCGCGCGTATAGCCACCAAAAGTCGGGAATTGAACGTTACAAGCCATTCCGAGATAGCATAATTACCGGCGCGCATAGGAACTTGTGAGGCACGCGTGTTTACTCGAATGGCAGCGCTCAATCACCGTCGTCCAACGGACGTGAGCAGAGAGAGAAATACCGAAGCGCGCGCGGTGACTGCCGCGCTGCCGCACTGGCCCGCACGGCGAACCCCGGCCGAAACTTTGGTTCCGCGGCTCGTCCCCGGGTGAAAACCGCAAAACCCACCGCGACGCAATTCCATTATCATCCGCGCTAATCCAACTCGTAAAGAAGCCCGTCGGCGCGTGAAAAGTCGCGCGAGATCGGGCGCCGCGAGAATTGATAATATTTCAGGCGAACCCGTCGACTCTTTATAATTGGCCAACATCTACATGCGATCTGTACACTTATTGAGGTTTAGCCGTGAACCGGTCGGTCCTCCTGTCCGTTTTTATCATTTATGTCCGGTACACAACCGGCTGGTAGCACGCGATGGCGCGCCCCTCTCGTACTGCCGCTTCTTCTTCGCGAATCCGCGCGGCGTGGGACGCGTCCGCCCATTTGCATCGCGGCCTTTCGAAAAACGACTCGCCGGACCGAATCCGCCGCGACGCGACGTGAGAACTTTTCGGGAGTCGCGGCGGCAGTGCGGAGCGGTCTCGCGACGCGTGACGCGGGCGAAAATCTGCGCTGAGAGAAAATAATTGCTAGTGGTGAACAAATGTTTTTTTTTCAATCAAAAACAGGGTACCTATACCTAAACGAGGGACTTACATAGGTGTAAAACGAGATGGCGATTATTTCAAAAAGTTATCTAAATGTAATACAAAATGTATAACTAATGTCTATCCGAAAGGCAACTTATTTTTCGGATATCTTAAAGGTATTTTCAATAATAAGAGTCGCCTTTGGAACAAACATTAGTTATAGGTACATTTTGTATTACCCTAGGCGGAAAAATTCGATGCATATAGTTTGTATAGATACTTACAATTAGTTCATATTTGGATTTGTGGTCCTATATGAATTATAAATGATTTCTATATAAAATATACATGGACTATATATATGGATTGTTAAAATTTGTTAGGTAATCACATTGATTAATTCAATTTTTTACATTCGAATTTTTTATGATCTATACATATATGCTTTATATAGAAATCATATACAGAAAATCCGTATAGGACCAAATCCATACCCTCTCTCTCTCTATATATCATATTTTAAGTGCGAGAAAATTATTCTATTTTCACATAAAATCAACGATATCTCAGTGTTCGTTTGAGATTTTCTCGATGAAGTCCATGAATTTCGGAATCAGCGCGAAAAAAATACATCAAATAGAATGGTCGAGTGTTCGATTTCGATCTTGCGAAAATCTTTAGAGGTGACTTTAACGGGCAACTGCATAATTTGATTAAATCAACTATCGTTACATCGATAACTTTTTGAAAATCGCTGTCTTGTTCTACCTTGCGGGATGTACAAGGAATTCGAAAGAACGAGGCGCACACGCAGCACGAGCGAGAGGAACAAAGGCACGAGAGAGACGGAAACTTCTACGCGGTGTGCGGCGCGCGCGCGCGCGCACGTCTGGGACCACACCGCGTATCACACGCGGATGTGTTAATTATCGTGCAACGTGTCGTGGATGCGGTAATAGCGGCGGCGTATTGGAAAGAAGGATAGCGTTTAACGGGGCCTCCATACACGTCACACGGCGATCGACTAATAGCACCTCTCTCGTTCGGGATAATTACCGGTCTGACGCGCGACGCAGATGCGGCGAGGAGTTAAAATTATTGCGATTCGAAGTTAAACAGACGGACGCACTCGCGGCGCGGCTCGCGCGCACCGTACAGGCGAGACGCGTCAGTTCGCTTCACGTCCAGCTTCTAGAACGCGCGTCGGATTCGCGCGTGCAAATACAGCAACGCTATCGCTCCGTCGTAATTCCCTAACGTGTTCATTCGATCGCTACCGCGCGCACCGATGCGCTCTCCTTCGCTTTTTTACTTTGCTTTTTAATTTCATGCGCGCGTTACGGCGATAAAAAGCGAACGAGGCGGAAGTTTCTAACGAATGGGAAGAGTTTTTTTGCCGCCGAGGAACACGACCGCAGCGTCGACCGTCGCGTCGGACTCGCGTGACTCGTTTCGCGACTGATTTTTCGCGAAATTTCATACCGATTCTCCGAGGGATCGCACGCATCAAAGGATTCACGACCCGGAAATTTCGCGAGACCCCCCGTTTCCCTTCTGCGGTACGCTGAGAAAAATACACGGAAAACATGATTTTGCTAGGTTTTGATGGGAACTTTTTATTATTATATCACATGGCAGAATTACATGTGGTGCAAAAGATATGTTCAACAATGGCGAATATAACTGTAGTCGCAGTGAAATTTTTTTCATTAAAAATATTTGCTATCCCCCGGTAAATATTTTTACATTTATTGTGTGTGGACATATCTCTTGCTGCCATAGATGATATTTTTGTCATGATAGCAATGAAGTCTCAGCAAAACCTAATTTTATTAGAACTACGAAATCATTTTTTTCCGTGTTAGGGGAGAGGTGGCGAATTATGCGCACTTAAGGCAAATACATTCCCATGGAGTGATTTTTGAAGTTGGAATCAATATGAGTATGGCAATAGAAGCTCCAAATATTCTTTCATCGTATTGAACAATTTTTCATTAGCGAAAAATGCGAAAGCGAAAAATTTCTCATGTGTCGAGTAATTGTACGCAGAACGAAAGACGTGGGAAATAACTGAATGAAATGAATTTTTTATGGAATATTAATACGGAAATAAAACAATGTATATTAAGCGTATATTTATTTTATCGAAAATTAGTAACAAAATTAGGAAAATTACTTTCACAAGCAAGAATCACAGATATAGATAATATTCAGCTTTAACAGCTTGCCCTCTTTAGGTAGAAACGGCTGTTCTAACAGCATAATCCGAGAATATGCGAAAACAGTCAGAAATAGTCATACATGTGCACAAGAAGTAATTCTACATAATTGAGAATGCATGCGTACAATTACCCGCTGTGACCTAATTGGGATATGAAAAACAATAACTCATAAATATTTTATCGGAAAAAAATAAACAATAGCTCAAAAGGCACACGAAATATCGTATTTTCGTAAAATGTGTTAATTTAAATAAACAAAATGAAATTACGGACTTACCACCTTATTTCCTAGACCTCCAAAATTACATTAAAACATATAGGACTTAACTCTTTTCGATTTCTGCTATTAGCAATGCTTCAAATCGATATAATTCATAGTCATATTACAAAGAATTATCTTTTCCTTCAATATTACGACTCGAAGTGATCAAATCCACGATGCGCACAATTACACAACTCTCCCCTAACCCTGGTCAATTAACCAAAATCCTGAAGACTATAACCAAATCCTTTGGTGAAATATGGATTCTCTCCATCTGTTTGATTAGATTGACCAATTTTTGGTTAGAATAACTAAACGTTTGGTTGGTATAACAAAACACGTTCGGATAACATGATATTTGGTTCAGCTAATCGGTATTTCAGTTAGTTGACTCGTCTAACCAGATGCGTTTTATCATTTCAGCCAAGTTATTTTTCTCAGTGTAGACGCTCGAACTTTTACAGGGGCACGCAAACTCGCGTGCGAGTTACGATCAAGCGCGTCCGTGTGCGGATGCACGCGCATTTTAAAAGGGCGAAATCGTAAATCGAAATGCATTTCCATTTCCGTTCGACTCGCCGCTCGTTCACCGAGCGTCGGTTGCATTCGCGATTCTCGGAAGAAATTGTGACTCGCGCTGGGTAACTCCGGCTGCAGAGCGATTACGGTTCAAGTCGCGCGTGTCCGTCCGTCGTTACCGTCGATACACTCGCTGGCTTCTTCTAAATAATTTCCCCAATACACATCGTAACGCGAAATAACTTGTCTTCCCTCTCGGCGGGAAATACGTGTACCGAGATACACCCAATTTCGCCGGCACTCGCGAAACGCGTAATTTTCGTCCCCGTCGCGGCGCCGTTCGTTTCGCGAAATCTGGAGCGGACCCCGACGCGGCTAAGCGATCTCCAACGGCGGGGTCAAGCGTATAAACCATGAACCGCCGACTGGCTTGAAACGAAGAGCATCTCGTATCTCGCTTAACGAGAAAATTTCCGCCGCGGGTCGATATCTATCCGGGTCACACGAGTGCTGCCCGAGAAGGACGTCCACCTTCCCTCACCTGTATCCCCGCCCGTTAATTTTCTTATCCCGCGACGAATCGGATAAGGCGAGAATTTACGAAGGCGACCGGCTCCGTGTAAATCGGAAGGTGACGCGAGACGGCTGCATATTGCGGTGGTATAGTTGCATCGGTATAAGTATAGGTATGCAAAATCGAGCGAAACGTCCGCGTGAAGATGACGAACCCTCTCTCGCGGTTATAGGCACAATTCTCCGCGTCTCAAGAGCTGATTACTCCCTTTTTTTTTCGAGCTATTTCTTCGGGTAAATAACTATACATTTGGTTAGAAAGACTAAATATTTGGTCCAATTAACCAGCACTTTGGTTAGAATAACTAAATATTTGGTGCAATCGACTAATATTTTGGTTGAAATATCTAAATACGTTTTACTAGATGCGTTTTATCATTTCAACCTAGTCATTTTTCTCAGTGTAGGTACATTTCATAAAGTTACACAGTTTTCTCATGTGATTTTACAGAATCTAGACCCTCTTATAGAGCTTACAGTTTTGTGCATCGGATATTAGCCCTATTTATCGTTGACTTGCCATGACAGCGATGCTACGTAACAACATTGTAATATGAGAGTACGATATGGCAGAACCGATTCCCCCCTCTACCACTCGCCAAGCCGGAAGCGAGCACTCGCGAATCGAGACTCACATCCGAACGAGCCGAAGAGACAATGACCGTCAAATATAGAACGTGTTTTGCGCAGGCCTCGTAATCGCGTTTACACCGAGGCGACCGCTCGTTTATATACACGCGGATTTCGTGCAGCGACGGCGCGCGGGACTACACAGAGAGAGAGAGAGTCCGCGAGCTAAAATCTCGTTGCGCGGAATTAGCGTGCTCGTGATAGGATTGAATTTATTCATGTACAATTTAAACTAGCCGACCGGGGCGTGTACTCTCTCGCGCGTGGCTCTCCACTCGTCGTGTCGCGCGAGGAGAGAGGGTGCGACACGCGCGCAGCTACTCTGTAGGTACGTACATACTTCGTTCGGCCGAAATGCTCGGCCGACCGTGTCTCTCTCTACTCGTCTCTCGTTGCCTGGGTATATAGGCACGTAGACGCTACAGACGATTAGCTTCGCCGACCCGATCTAACTCAACCTACGTAGAAACGCGGCGGAACAAGTTGGTGCGTACGTCGGGTCGCCTGGTTACCGATAAGAGGGGGGTAAGAGGGTACTAAACGGATCGTTACCGTCGCGTAAAAGTAATTGCCGTGTACAGTGTGGTGACGAGGGAAGCAAGTGTCCCCGACAAATTAGGACAGAATTATTTATCGATCGCTTTCACTGTTTTGACGAACTAAAGTGAATGTCCTAATTCCTCATCATGTCCCAATTCCTAACCAAATCCTCAAATATCTCTTGATTAACTTATCATAGACTGTTCACACATAAATATTTTTATTATCCCCTATTATTTGGATAAATATTTCTGTTAATTGAAAGCACATCAGTATTATACTTTTATTAATAGAACTAAATATATAAGTGGTTAGGAATTGAGCTTAGCTGGTTAGGAATTGGAACATTTAACTTAGTTCAAATTTACCGATAAAGTAATAGCCCAGATAGCGCAGTATAAGTAAACATTTATACTTCTACGTTCGTCCTACTAATATGTCGATAGATATTAGCTTTCAAAGTACCTCATAGGTCTCAAATATCAGAATAGGTACAGTGATATTATACGTTGCACCTAGCTGCACTGAGAAAAATAACTCGGTTAAAATGACAAAAAGCATTTGGTTAAATGAGTTTAGTTATTATAATCGAAATACTGGTCATTTGAACCAAATATTTAGTTGTTCCTACATGTTTAGTAATTCTAACCAGAAAACGGTCAGTTTAATCAAACACAGATGGAGGTTCCATATTTCACCAAACGATTTGGTTATGGCCTCCAGGATTTTGGTTAGATTGACCAGGTTATTTTTATCAGTGTGCCTGGAAGATAAAATTGCTCTCTTTAGTACAGTAGTGAGAAAGTAGGCACATTTTGTAGTAGACAAAAAATGCAATCTGATCAATTCTACTAGGTATCTATTTTTCAAAGAAAAATATTGAAAAAGTATCGAAGAATTTCTCATTCGCAAACCTTTTTAATAAATACAGCGTATAGAGTACCTACATTTTGCTTCTTATATTTTCATCCTGTAAGTTGCTTGCAAATAATGCATCTATTTTGTAAATATCTCTTACTAAGAACTCTAGTGGACAACTACCTGTGCTATCTGCGATAGTAATCACTAGCTAATCACTAATCAAGCATTAATCAGAATTCAATTAAATGTCGCAATACGGCATATGGAAAATATTACATACTTAATACACTTTTCCGCGGCACAAAAAATGTACGATTTTGACGTCTCATTCGCTTCGCCATTTCAAAAGACATTCACAGATCGATCGGAGCGCTAGCACTTCCGTTGATAGCGAAAAACCGCGAAATAATAAACGAGGAATCGCGCTCTTTCAAAGTTCGGTGCTCCGTATGCTGATGTACCGCAAAACGCAAGGGAGCACCGCGTAAGATCGGATCTATCGGCGAATAAACGTGATTTCTGCTCCCTCGTCGACGATAAGTATCAAGTTTTGAGCGCCAGACACGCTCACCCCTAAACTGTTGCGGATGCGAAACGATTCGCGGCGCGTCAGTATTCATGATCCTCGTCCCTCCACTCGATCGTCCCTCCTATTCGCTTTGCAGTCTTCGCGACGTATTCGGCAGCGAGTAGGAATTCAATTACATATTCACGGATAACCGCGTGCAATCGGGTTTGCGGAAAATGCGGTTGCGAGAGGGAAATGCATTCCGCGGCGAAAGGGGAAACTCAGAGATCGATTCCACCCTCCGTCAGTTTCTAATTGACTTTTGCGATAAAAGCATTTCGACGTAAGGTAAACAGACGTTTGAATCGTCGCGTCGATGGGATTGCGGGCAGCTTTAATTCTCAGGTAGCGCCGAGAAGTACCTACTCCAGCTAAATCCGAAATGAATATTGAAATGTAATTTTATATGAGGAAACAATCGTTTTCTTAAACAGTGAAAAGGAATTACGTATTTGGATCTACTGAAAATTACTTGCCCAGTCGCACAAGTAATTATTTATTTATATCAATGAAATCTTTTAATACGTGAATTAGATATCTCTTCCTTACAATCATGTGGAAAATAGTACCTATGTGAATAAGAAATAACTATCAAATTAATATGAAAAAAGATCTAATTGATATACTTAAATAAATAACTACTTGTGCGACCTCGCAAGTAGTTATTAGTAGATCCAACTAGTTCTTTTTTTCTGTGTATACTACAATAATAGTGGAACAAATTTTTGTTATGGCATGCTGTCAGGGAAAATCAATTTTTTCCCTCAGTACACAGATAAACGATAATTTCAAGCCGACAAACATCTTACGGAGGTCATCGAACGTTCCCCGATGTTGACCTTTACACCCCGCGTATACGCGTAATCGCGGTGAGCGTCGAGCGAAGCCAGGAATCCCCCAACTTATCAGGGAATTTATTTGAATTCTCATCCGAGTGTTTGTCAACGATCAATCGGACGTCATTGCCTCCAATTTACGAGCCTTCGTCAATAGCTACATATATCTATTCTATTATATACGCACGTGTGACCTCAAAAACCCGGGGCGATCAATTTTTTATCCGTTGCGCCACGAAATCAACGGTTCGCCCCGTGCGGTACCGCGTATCGCGATGGAAATACGTATCTCTCTCTCGTCCGAACTACGGACAAAGCGCGGTGAGGTAAAACTAATTTTCCAAATTAACCGAATATTCTGCTTCGGTCGGCTCTCGGATTGTACGCTCGAGATTCCACGATGAAAACGCTTCGAAATGCAACGTCGGTTGAGCGTGCACGGGAATAGCGAAGTAGTAATGGTATTTACGTATGCAGACGTAGGTATGTACCGACACTGTAGGAATATAATATGTTTTCTAGTTTATCACTATGCGCGGAAAGTTTGATACCAGTAAATTTTACTGTATTTACGATAAAAGATTCGGATGTTTTTACAGTGTGCGGTACGATAATTCCTTCTCTTGAAGACATTAAATCGTGATAGTTTGCAATACAATTTATTATTTTCTAAGGAAAAATCATTCTTCGATACAATAGGAGCATCCGAAAACTCTTATGTGTATCTCTTTCATTGTAAATATGGTAAAATTTACTGGTATCAGTGTTACTGATATCGGTAAAATTTATTGGTTTACTGGTATGGATTGTCTTTCTGGGTGCGTAAAAAGAAAAGTAGAAGACGTGAAATCGCAAAGAGTACGTGCGATTTTTACTGTACGAAACTGTAGGCTTTGTAGGGTGCTACGTTCTATAAAGCCACGTAAAAAAAATGTGTAACTTTACAGAATTTAACGCCTTGTAGAGCTTACATTTTGTACAGAACACAGGATTCCCATCTAGTCAGATGTTCAAATATAGTAAGTTTTAATGACTCTTTATTTGAAAAAAAAAATTACCAATTTTTCATAATTTGAGCGTTATGAAGGAATAAGGAAAAGCGGTCTAATAGTGTTTGTAATAATTTCATTAAACTTTTGAGGAAATAATATTGAAAGAAAATAATTGAGATTTATAATCGAAATAATTCATTTTCATAGGAACACATACACATTTTGAGGCATAGAAGATAACAAATTAAATCACTTTTTAATGAACAAATACCTTAAAAAAAGATCTTCTCATAGGTACTACAAGAAACGCGCGCAACGACACCGATTGATTGCTTGTTACGCATCACAAGGAATTACAGAATCTAGGTACTGGCAGCATGACCATCGTAACACTGGAAATTTATATGAATTGAGACCGTAAAGATGATGAATTAATGATTTTTAAAAATAAAAGTGACTGATTTGATTGAAAAAAAGTGACCAAGTAGGAGTCGTGAATAGCAGCATTATAATCAGAGCAAAAAAACAATCGAAAATAGCGATCAATCGATCAATCGATTGCTATTGAAAGTAATTATTTAATAAAAATCAATGATTATTTAATCAAAATCCCCTACCTGCGTACTGACACGCACACACCTCCCCGCAGCCGTGTGGCGATATACCTATGTACATTTCTCCAGCGCCATCTGTTTTTCCAATCGCCACGACTTGTCAGTCATTTTCTCACCGTATGCACCGACACACGCGCGCGTCGCGCAGCATTCTTTTGAAACGCGCAGTTTTCGAGCCTCGACAAGGCCGTCGCGCACATACGAAGCATAATAATTCATTCCCAGCCTCCGATTATTTCTGCAGCGCCTGACGCGAGAGCGGATAGGTAGGTATAGGTACGCGGCGCACTCGACCGGCGTCGCCCGGTATCCCGGGAGGGGAACGATGCGAGAGCCAAGAACGAACGTTGTTGATACTAAACCGCGGAGCGAGGTGCTCCGAACGACAGTCCAACGAGCGAGTGTTTCCAGGCCGCACCACGGTTCGGTCGTCCTCCGAGATTCTCTCTCGCCCCTTCGAAAGTTTCGCGGAGAGGAGGATGCGATCTCGCTCCGCGAATCCTCCCATCGTCAAGTAACGACTCTCTCTCCGCGTTCGTCGCGAGTTTCACCGTCTAGTCGTCGGAACTGTGCGCGGGTCGTTCGGAACTTCCGTCTTTCTCCCGTGCGTTCGCTCCGCGACCGTTCTTCGCATCTCCGACAATTTCGAGGTTAGGCGCGCGCGCTCTTTCGGTCGAATCGACGTACGACGTCGATTAGGTGCAAGTGCAGACGCAGGTGCGGTTTATCGCTCCGCCGGGAAAATTATAGGGATCTACGGGCACCCGATAGCCGCGCGCGGGACTGACCTAGCCCAACCCGAGATCGCCGAGGGAGATAATAACCCGGGAGCCGTCGCGCCCGATATAATACGGCCGATGTGCCGCGCGAAGTGTGCGATATGATATTCGTGAACCGATAGAAGTGATCGTCACGGCGTGCGGCGCGGAGAAATGAGCGAGGACTCGCGCGCGCGCGATTCCGTGTCCTTCGGTGATCAGGATTTCCGGATTGCGATCGACGACGATCGCTAGTTCGCGGAGAGGACGGTTGGCGCTGCGCAACGTCATCGTGGACCGAGTGTTTTGTTTCCGGGATACCTTGACGTCGCTCTCGGGAGTATTCCCGTCGCGGTTCGCGATACCACGTGGGATCGCGTCGCTCGAACGCGCCATCGCCCTCCGACGTTTCCCGAGAGTGTTTCCTCCGTCGCGAGTGCCTCGCGTGTGAGTGGATACCCGTGCAACGAGACCACGTGCGTCGGCCGGTGTGATATGATGGAAAAATGATTTTCGTTTCCCTGTGATTTGTTTCTCTTTCTACGGCTGAATAACCCGCGGATGTATGCAGTGTCGATGTAAAAGTGCATCCTCGTTCTATTCGCGTTGTCGTCGATGTCACGGTGAAACTGAATTATTCAAGATCGCGAGAGGAGAATTTCGGCGATTCTCTCAACAGCGTTGTCGCACGGGATTTTTTATTCGCCGATTCAAGGAACGCGCGGAGACAAAGGTGAGCGTCTTATAATTTTATTTCATAGTTTAGAGACCGCCTACGTCGAATCAAATGCGCGGTGGATTTACCATATGAGGCTAAACTAGCTCGCCAGAAAGAAAACTTCAATTACTATTATCTTATTGTTCATAAACATATCAATGACCAAATTTTTACACATGCTTCAGGGTAAAATTCACTATTTTTCAGGAAAACAAATGACTGAAACAGAGCGAGGGATAAATGAATTTTACCGTGGTCTGCAGTAAAAATTTGGTTGTTGACAACACGTCCCATGATTACGTGATTTTCGCGGTAATGTTTATTGAACATTTTTCTCCGTGTAATAATTAATAAACTGAACATTAGCCATGATCTCTTAAAGTCAACATTTTTCGTTCAAATGAATGTTCGAAACTTCAAGTATAAGTACATATTATAAAGTGTACCCTTCTCGGCGTCATGTGACTAGGCCCCGCCCCTTATCAGACTCCAAAGTGCGACGCCGCGAGGCTACGCTCGCGGTGCCTGGTGCTATTGTACCCGCGGACCACTTCGAAATTAGGAGTAGGTGCACCTCCGTGTCAAAGCGCGATTAAAGCCCGAGATCGAGCGATCGATGGTCGTCGTTGTATCACAGGTGGAACGAACCCACCGAAACCGTCGTTCGCTCGTGTAAAATCGCGCGGGACCATTACGCGCACGATATCCACGCGACATTACTCGCTTTATAGACGTGTCCGCGGAATCGCGCGGCCGAATAAATTATCGACAAACGACTCGGGGTCATTCGCCCGCCTGTAAAATCGCGGGACCGCGGCTAAAGCCGCTTCGGGCGGCGCTCGAAGCGGCGTCGCGCGGAATTAATTAACGAGAGTCGTTTCCTTCCGGCGATCGATCGACGGTCTTCGAAATTGAAAAGTGACCTGCGAGGAGCGGGTGACTTCGGAAACGATCGATCGTCAGAGTCAAGGGGCGCGCTCGCGCCCGCGGCGTCGAATTTTCTTTCGTCCCTCGCTTTTCATCGCGCGGCTCGTTCCAATTCCGGACACCGCTTCGAAGTCGATGTCAAAGGGGCTTCTCTTACGGCGCGTGGGTTCATCAAGCGCGCGCGCGCGCGCGCGAACTGCTCTCGAAATTCCATTCTCGCGTCTGTACGAGTGCGACCGAACTCCCGCTTATTTCGGAGAGGGTCTATCGCGCCGAAAAATCTGTGTCAACCCGCTTGTTGACACACGTTTCAAACGTTGAACGCGAGCGTGGGGCGGAGGGGCTTCCATGGAAGTCGGATACCGGTATGCCGCAGTGTCGGATTTCGCCGTATCCACCGGCCAAACACCACCCCTGTTATGTAGGTACACGCGTGCACGCGTGTTAGCCGCCACCTACCTGCGTGTAACACACTCGGATTACAGGCACCGGGTCCGTGAATCAAAAGTCTATTCAAGAACCGCCGTGGATACGTGCTCGCTTACAATAAGTCAGGGGTTACATGTCGCGGTCCGCTGTATCGCGTTGCCTGATTCGAGAGATATGAATGTTATTTCGTTATGACGGAGGCGCGAGAGAATGTGCGCGTCGGTGGTTCTTATCTTCTTACGAATCCGCGACGTGTCTTTCGGGGAGCCGTTGCACGGCTTTTAACACTTTCGCTGCCGGCGAAATTTTTTGGACTTCATCAAAAACCGGACTGACTTTTATAATGTAAATTAGTTTATTTTGGTACAAGATGATCAGAAGAACATGTTTTAAGGCAAATATAACAAAAATGGCGCTTATAAACGCTAACACGCACACGGTGCGTGATCGATCGGTCTCCTGAGATGTATAACACAGTCACACACAAAAAAAGTGGGGTATACTTTTGATGCGATATGTTATCCCTAGTAATTTTGCCTCCTGATCATGTATCAGGTGTCAAAATTTGGCTATCACATCAATTTTTGTTTGTGCTGCGTAAAATGACCGCCGAGAAGAAACACGAGGATGCAGATCAATTCGATCGTCATGTAGAACCAATTCCCTTTCCCGATTTCGCTTTCGTCGTATTAGGCAGCAAAGATGATATGTCAGGCGCCGCTAGAAAAGCCTCTCGGTTTTACTTTTAGGAAATATTCAATTTTACTCAAGGTACACTGGTTTTTAGCAGATGTGGTTGTTCAATGAAAATTCGATGCTTATCGGATGCATTAAATATTAACCAATGAGGATTGAATACCAACTGAATGATTTTCATCTGATGAATCAGTGCACCCTGACTAAGTAATTATCACCTGAAAAATTCCTATTTTCAAAATACCCAAATTGAAAGACGAGAAGGAATACAATTTTTAATTTCACAACGTTACTTTTTCTATATTCTCTCCTCTCCTTCTTCTTTCTCTCCCTTTCTATACACATACACATCTTTCTAATTCTCATTACAATAATCCTAAGACTAGAATCACGCGGCGACTAAGTCTATATTAAAAAACTATTGTTATACATCGTATCATACAGGTCATATCTAGTTATGTACCTTTACGCTGCTATTCTTACAAGGGCTTCCACGGGCCGTAACGTTAAAACCTTAACTCGCGCGATCCTATCGGCAGATCTTATCGGTAAGAAGGAGAACGCCTCTCCCCGTTCTCCCTTCGATACCGACTCGTAAGCCCCCGTTGTCATAGCACAAAATCGTCGATATCGCGGTGTTCCTTTGAGATTTCACCAATAAGTCTGCGATTTTCGAAATCGGCACGGAAAAATGCATAAAACAGGGTAGGTAGCCGAGAGTTCGATTCCAAAGATTTCGATTTTGACGAGAAATTGAAAGAAAGTCGAAATCTATGGAATCCCATTAAAATTTCTTCGATAAATTATAACATAAGCGACCGAATTCAAACCGACCGGGTGCAATTCAAACTGGCCGCCATCGTGTTTCCTCATTCCGCCGCCGACGGTGGTGACACCTGGCATTGAGCTCGGGCTTCGGGCGTTGACCTTGACATTTTTATCGCGCGGGTTACCCAGAACCCGAATAGCTTATCTTACTGAGACTGGAGGGCCGTCTCGAAACATCCGCGTAATATAAACCGCGCGACCCGAAAACATTCGTTCCCATTTGTAATCGCGACACCAATTTCCCTGCGATAAGCTCGTCAGGGTTCAGTTATAGCGACACGACGATGACAACGAGTCACCGCCGATAATTGAGGCTATGAGCGCAATAATGGACTAACTCACAAAGTGTGATTTTTGTTTTGATGCGGAATTGAAATTGTTAAATTAGTATCTATCAACTGTGCAAAGTGGATCAAACAACCTTATGTAAACATAATTATTGAGGCTATGAGCGCAATAATGGTCTAACCCACAAAGTGTGATTGTTGTTTTAATGCGGAATTGCAACTGTTAAATTAGTATCTTAGTTAAATAGTACTAAACCTTATGTTTACATAAGGTTGTTTGATCCACGTTGCAGTTGATAGATACTAATTTAACAGTTTCAATTCCGCAATAAAACAAAAATCGCACTTTGTGGGTTAGCCCATTATTGCGCTCATAGCCTCAATTAGGTATCTCTTTCGTCACTGTCGCTGACACGCGTTATTTTCATTCCGCGTTGCCTCTCTCTTTCTCTCTATCTCTTTATAGCGTTCTGTCTTGCGCTTTATCCGTCGCCGAGATAAACCGTCCTTGAACTACGACGAAAGAAACGCGGCGGTATTCGCGTCGGCGGCGAACCGAATAGATAAGTGTCTCCGAATACGAGCATCCAGTGCCTCGAGAGAGAAATCGAAGTTCGGAACTCGACTATTGCCAATACCAAGAACGATCGACTCAGGCTACCTGTAATTAGGCTTTAGATTTTTTCTGTGGAATCGGTTACACGTAAGTAATAGGTACATGGCTCGCGTAGGTGGCGTTTCGAACGATCTATAGTTACGCCGGAGCCTGGCATTGGCGATGAACGGTGTCGTTGACTCATCGCACAGATTCGCGGTACAGATGTTAAAAGCAACGCGGACTATTGCCGACATGTGGCACTTGTCGTTCGGCTATTCGGGGCAGTGGTCTAAAGACGCACACGCGTGGGATGACCATCGCACTACACGGTGACGTAGCCACTCGAATTAAAGGGCGTCTTTCAGTTCTGGGGATGTTGAAAATAGCTCTTCGGAATTTTTCAGCTGACAGTTATGGCGCTATTCTGTACTGAACTGTAAGCTCTGTAAGGTGCTACATTCCATAAAGTTACGCAGTTTTCTCGTGCGACTTTATAGAATATAGCACTTTATAAATCTTACACAGAGAAACTTAAACAATAAATTTTACCGTGTTCAGCAGTAAAAAAAGGTCCACATAGCACTTTCCGAGAAAATTTACTAAGCAGAATAGTATATTTTACCGTAAATTCAGTGCACTCTTTACTGTTATTCGATGTATTTTGCTATTACGGAACAAATTTTACTGCTCTAAGGAATACATTTCCCGAAACGTGCTATGCAGACCTTTTTTTCCTACCGAATACAGTAAAATTTACCGTTTGGGTCTCTCCGTGTACGGTTCCTAGCGGCGCGAAGTAAATTTCGACTGCGCGGCGATGAAATTTTCATTCATTATACGCCGCATCCGGTCTCTGAGCGAAAGATTTGATATGGGACTAAAGCGATGCGCCACGGCGGTTGATTCGCACCTTCTGCGAAGAAGTAGGCGCTTTAAGGTCACTCCTCCGAGAATTATGTGGGAAACTTTAAAGTTAAGGTTCATCTTTTAGTAGATATATTGTTGAAAGTTGGTAAAATTTATACGATTTAATAGGACCCGCGTAGGTGCCAGCCGCAAGTTCCGTGCACAAGTAAACGCGCGGCGCGGTGATTTCGCCCCGCGACTCGATTTAGAACTGCGACCGCGACTAATCGCTAAATGGCATTAGCCATGTATCGCGTACATTTATACATGAGGAGAGTAATGCGCGCCGGGCCCCTTTGCCTTTGTACCCTCGCGCGCGCGGTGCTCGGTGTACCGCGGCCTTTACAGGCAGGCCGCTCCACTCCTTTCGCAGATTAGAGCGAATCCGATAACGCGCCTTCTTCGCGCGTTGCTCAACCGTTGCGGACCTACATAGACTCTTTTTCTTCTTTCACCGACTGTGCCACAGTTCGCTCGGCCTCTTACGCGTTATCCGCGATTATACAATGCGATATATATCGAGTTACTCGAAATAGCTGAGTTTCTTCTCAGAGGGAAACGTTTTATATACAGGGTGTTCACGCGCAGACTCCGAGAGTACGTGGAGCCCATTTCAAATTGACCGCATACGTAAACCATTTAGCGGCTCGGTTAGCCTTCCCTGTCGTCACTGCGGTCATCTATTAATTGAAGACCAAACTGTATACGTGGATTTGAGCATATATGAATAATGCGTGATTTTTATATTAACCCTGCAAAGACTTTAACTTGATTTTTGAACATTTGTGTAATCTATATATACAGGGTATAAATTGACTACGGGCCGCATCAATTTATTTCCGTTATTTGTCATTTTACGAAAAAATCTTTTAAATGAAAGTTATTTGGTGTTGAGGGGAACGTATAATACATGCCAGTGGTTTTCCATAACACGCTTTATTTACGAGATATGAAGATAACCTGTATTTTGTTATGTGGAGAACTCGACATTTTCGTACTCATGAATGTTGTAGAGCACGTCGAGGTGAATAAAAAAGGTATAAGGTGAAAGGCCCATTCGTTGGGCCGTTTGTGAGATATTGCTGCTCAAACTACAAGAGTACCAAGTAGTGTTGCACTTAGATATCTACTCTTACTTACTCTTGTACTTTGAGCGACAATATCCCACAAACGGTCCAACGAATGGACCTTTCACCTTACACCTTTTTCGTTCATCTCGACGAGCTTTACAATTTTTATAAGGACGAAAGTGTTGAGTTCCATTGAAAAAAATACAAGTGACCTTCGTATCTCATAAACACCGAGTATTATCAAAACTTACTTATATGTATTATAATCGTCGTCCCCCTCGACACCAAATAACTTTTATTCGAAAGATTTCTTCGTAAAATGACAAATAACAAAAATAAATAGATGTGTCTTTATATGGAACACGTTGACTGCCACATTCTCGCAGTAGGCGTCTAATGGCACGCCGCTACTACGAGATATCTCGTAGACGGCAGTGAACGTGTTAATGTAAAAATCATATATATTCCATATACACATGACCAAATCCACATGTGGATCATCTACAAAATATATACTAACTTTTTCGTTCGAGCACTGCAAGAGCCGCGGGCCCCACCGCGTTAATAGCCGAAGTGTCGGTTATTAGGCGCGCGGTGGCAGTGGCGGCGGGGGGGGGGGGGAGAAGGACTTTTAAACTTCGCCCGCTAAAGAAGACAGGCGAGAGAACTCTCCGAAAATCCGTCCGGTCAAAAAGCTGCGAGGAAACGGTAGCGAGGGATTTGCATTACTAATGCGCGCGGACGACGTCGAATCGAGCGCCACGGCGAGTTATACGAGTGGTACCGACGAAGAAACACCCACGCCGTGAGCCGTCGCGGTTTCGCGAGCGGGGAAAACGAGATACACGGACGATCGCGCATTCCGAGAGATTTTACGTATAATATTTTCCATGAAAATTTCATTAGCAGAGGTACGAGGGGAAAGGCGTACCCGATATCGAGTATTTGAGAATTCGACTCGAAATCGACTTCAAACGCTCTTCCCGCCCGTCCGGACTTTCAATTACGGCGCTCTCGACCTTCGACGGCGTCCGAGAGACGGCTACGGGCGGAACGGGAAAGAAGTTCGCCCGGCGTCCTATCATCCGCGCGCGCGAAAGTTACTTCAAACGCGCTCGAAATACACCGCGTATACGCGTGCGAGCGAATCTCGAGAACTTTTAATAGTCGCGTCACTCAACGGCGAGCTTTCTACTTTTAATGCGGTTCAATTATTAATGCGCTTGAGGGGGACGACGTTGAATCAAGCGCGGCATAAATAGGCGCGGGAGAGATAGGATACTGCGCGCGCGCGAATGCGCCTCACGCGCGTTCTCGCACTCGGAAAATGAGATACGCTCGGTGTGATGCGCGATTAGCCTCCGTGTCCAATCATTCAATTAACCTCTGTCCCGCGCGCAGTCTTCTCAGTAGAATTTTATTTAATAAAACCACGGGAGAGAGGTATCGCTGATATCGTCCATTCGAGTCGACCCCGGCTGACGCGATCGACTGTAAAAGTCAGAGATCGTTTAAAATCGCTACTATACCCGGAAGTGGAAATTTGTGGAAGAGCCTAAACTTGAAGAAGACGGATGAATCGGCCGCCTGTAAGTCTAAACTAATGCTAAATTGGAAGGCTCTTTAACATTAGCTTAGAAATTGAACAGTAGGTAACGATTATCATGCGAAATATTTCCTGCATAATCCATATGTGGTTTTGGTCATATATGGCTTATGTATGATTTATATATTAAGTATAAAAGGACTATATATGGATTATACAAATATTAAAAAATTTCTATACCTACACAGTACAAAACTGGTGTCAATTTATAACACAATTTCTCACCGGTGTGGACCTATACCACATCTGTTGTCATTCAATTTTATGCCATTGCTATTTAACACCAAAAGTGATCTATGGATATATAGGTCCACACCGCAGAAATTGTTATAGTGTATAGGTACCTATAGACCTTATAATATGATTAATATAATGATCACAGGAAAATGAAAGTAGGCCAGGTGGAATAATAATTCAAGCGAATTCGAAACATCAGACATTTTTGTTAAATATAGATGATTACATATGTAGGTACTACATGTTCTTGTAACGTCATAAAAGGGGGGTGGGTGGTTTAAATTGGTGACTATAAGGAGGAAGAGGGCTGTCGAAGAAGACCAAAAATTGTGCGACGTAATTATGTGAACAGCCCCTTTCGCCGAGTTTAGGCTCAAACTACACTGTTACAATTTCAACTCGGCATCGTAAACGCCTTTCAACGGCGTACGAAGAAACGCCCACGCGAAAGTCGCGTCGCTTTCTCGCGCTCGAAAAATCACACACGTCCCCGGTGACGCGCGCGATCAGCCTCCGTGTCCGATCATTCAATTAACCCCGGTCATCATGCGCGATCCTCTCGATACGATTTTATTTAATAAAGCTAATATTGTGCGCTTTTGTAATAGCGTTTGACCCGCGGCGTCGCGGGGAGACGACTTCATTAATATCATATTCACCGCACGACCCGAACACCCCCCTCTCGACGTCTCCCTCCTCTCGCCCTTCTTCCTTCGCCGATTCCCCCGCGCCGATGTGTCGTAGGAAATCCAGGCGCACATACGCCGCGTCGGCCGTGTCGTTGTACGCAGACACGTCAATACGTAGTTATACGACTCGTCAGACCCTCCATTATCTCGATACTCGTCGCGTTCCACGGCGCGTCGCGCGCACGTCATCCCGACTCTTTTTCCATTTTCCGCGCGAATTTCTGTCTTATTAAGCGTATTCTCGTGTCCTCTCTCCCTCCCGCTATTCGCTCCTTCCCCTGCGTTTTGTCTTCCTTTTTCTCCTCATTTTCTGTCTATACGTCGCGGCGACTCCGTTACCGGGTTTCACGATGGGCTCTTCGAACGTCTCTCCGCTGGGAGATAACGAACGCGCAGCTTATAAGGGGACGGATGCGACGTCGAGCGCGTCACTTGTTCTATTCACACGACATGGAATTCTACGTCGGGATCTGTTTTCGATTTGCGCGGATCCTGATCGAACGTCGAAGTGCATCGATTAATCTAATTCCGTTCTTTCGTTAATTTTGTTATCGTAGATTTGGAGAAAACTTGGATAATATTATTTACACTGTATTCTTTTCATTTTCGATCCTATTTAAGATGGAAAACGATATTTAAGAATGCAGCATCCGTCCTCGTTGCTTGGCTTAAGCGCGTCTCTTTGCAGACTTTTCGATGACGTTATAATATATAGTATCGTAGAGAGAAACGCACTTATGACTTTGCGAATAATCCTTTTTTAGGACATGTTCTAAATGCGAGATGCTGATTTAATCTTCGATAGAATCAATGGATTTTGCAATAAAGAGTATGTTATGCAATAAAGAGTTTGCGTTGTGCAAAGACGGATGCGAATACCGAGACAAATAATTTTGTCAGTTTAGCCGAAATATCGAAGACAATGACCAATCGATTTGGTGAAGTATGGATCCTCCATCTGGTTGGTTAGACTGCCAATTTTTCGGTTGGAAAAACTAAATATTTGGTTCAACTGACCGGTATTTTGGATGGAATATCTAAACGTGCCTAACTAGATTTGTTTTGTCATTTTAACCTAATTATTTTTTTTTTAATATACGAGCGTAGTATACATTTTTGATCATTTTCGGAACCTTTCAGTTTTGGCGACGTCTCGTTATACCGATATACCGATACGACGAATATAATATGAGCGAATGGAAATCGAATTAAACCACAAACGCGTTGCTTCTGACTGCTCGTGCCGGTTATAGGCACTTATGCACACCGCGCGGACTCGAGCGTACAAAGAGACCCATCAGCCGAGGTATAAACCAGCGTAACTCCTATCCGGTTAACGCGACGTCCGGTGCAGTGATTGGTTTCCCCGCGGCAATCGCGACATGATCGCCTTGGCTCGCCCCGCCCCGACGCTACTCCGATAAATTCTAGGCGACGCCGCACATTGCAATCCGTTGGCGACGCGTCCCGACGTAACGCCGCCCCAATCTCGGTGGAATTCGTTGTCCAAGCGTGCCGCGGCGCCGCAAGGAATTGGGTGGTCAGTCGAACGGGCGAGAAACTCCGGTGTCGACAAACTCGATATATATACAGCTAAACCTCCAGTGACTTCGTCGCCTCGTGGAACATAAGTAAATATATATCTGCTCTCTCTCTCTCTCTCTCTGCGGTTCGATCGGGAATGGGGAGTAGTCGGGGTCGTGGTCCTGTGTCTTCGAAGTAACGATAACTCGAATTTGAAAGGGTATGACTACTTTCGTTATCATTAGGTTTGTTCTTCTTGTCTGCACTAAAGTACACTAGATTTTCCACGGCATAATACATCTATAATATATAGTTTCAATAAATAGGTCGAAAGTGTAGAATTCTTCACCAATTTTTGCTCTACACGGAGAGAATTTTAAAGGAAAAATTACCCATCAATGCAGGCTAATCCTGCATCATAGTGATGTTTCACTGAGAATTTACCCTGCAACACAGTAAAGATGTAATAACGTATTCTATAAAATATCACATTACGCGTATAGAGGATTATTTTCCTATCACCGCGGTAAATGCTCAGTGAAACATCACTATGATGCAGGGTTAGCCTGCATTGATGGGTAATTTTTCCTTTAAAATTCTCTCCGTGTACACTTTCTTATACTTTCTGATAGCTGCAATGTTTGTTCTCGTTGTCGACACTAATTCGGTTCTGTGAATAATTCAGACAGCTTATACACTTGAAGCAAAGGAAAATTGCAGGTATTTTTAAAGAAAGAAAATACTTTAATGTGGATTATCTCGGAAAACTCGTTTTTCGACTTAGACCCCTTGGCTTCCTATCCCCTCATATACCTACGCGTTACGCCTGAGAATATTCTACGATCTGGAATGCGCCTACCTCGCCACAAATATTCGTACATATTTCAAAGGAAAGCTTAGAATTTACGGCAGGGAATGTCGAGGCACTCTCGTTTCTATTATATTTAGTCGCAACACCGCGGTAACTTAATATACTGCGACATCTCAAGTGGTATCGAGAGCGCCATCAATTAGAGGATCAAGTCAACGTGAAAGGTGACATCATGAAAGGTTCGACTCGAGTCCTAATCGGATCACGCAGCACCAATAGACGCTCGTTCACATATGTATGTATGTATAGAATTCCGGCAGTGTCACGGAGCAACGTCGAACGAGAACTAATTGATGCAAACTTCGCGAGGAATTACCTATACTCGCGGGGATGTTGGCATTTTGGAAAATTAAAGTTCACCGTGACGCGCCGGCTCGCCTTGGAATATTCGCGTCTCCGTCGCTTAAGTCGCGCACGCCGAGGGCTCTGCGATACTATTATATGAGGCGGTAAAAGGCAAAGCGGTGTAAGTCACTGTTTTGCCATTTTAAGATAATGGCGAAAAACGTTATCTACATAATCAAATGTGTTAGATAGAATAGCGGTGTAAGTTATAACTTCGTTCAAAGATCCATAGAATGGCAGCACAAATACGAACAACAAACTACAAACGGCTGCAAACGGCAACATTTCTATTAAATTCTTCTATTTCTTGAAATGACTTACACCACTTTGCCCTTTACCGCCTCATATGTATCTCGGGAGCCTCCGCGGTACACGGCCAACTGGGGAAGCACGATTTTACTCCTCGGGTCTTCGCCAGTAGCGCACTCATAATGTTGTGACACCAGACACAGCTCCCGCGGTGCGCGAAGCGTACCGACCGCCTCCCGTACCTCTTTTTTTTTTTGCCTCAAAAAGACCACAGTGTGATAGCTCGGCCGCTAATTCGCGGTGTGTGTGTGTGTGTGTGTGTGTGTGTGTGTGTAAGAGGTATACCTGCAATAATTTCGCCTCGTGCCGCAGACAAAGTTGCGCGGCCGTTCCTTCTCGCGGCTGATCGAAGCGCTATTTCGCTCACGACGGCCAGTGGGATTCCAATCGTGCTATCATGTTCGTACGTACGTATCGCGGGTGGAAATGTGTTCTTTCGACGTATAATTAAATTACCTTTGTAAAGGTCGCGCGTCGGGATCGAACATCCTTGATTGAGCACGACGTATGTATACCTACATATGTACAAAAAGTGAGGCATTTAAATTGAGGCATATGAATATCTGTAAAATAACGCATTTCAGAAAAAAAATGTTTATCATAAAAGTTATTTGCTTCAGCGGGGAAAAGAGACCTGTGTGTTTCATTTCTCATTTAGTAGACGTTTCCAAGGTCATTGTAAAAGATCAACACTTTTCATTCGATTGGAAGCCTATATTTTGTTCAACAAATTCTTCATCTATACGTGAAAAATAGACAACTTCCGTCCGAAAGATTTCTTTATTTCTTGAGCTTTTTTCCACTTAAAGAAAAAACGTTATCTATAAGCTCAAAATGATCTCGAAAACTTCTACTAAATGAAAAATAAAACACAGTTCTCTTTCCCCCTCTAAAGCAAATAACTTTTATGAGAAACCTTTTTTTCCAAAATGCGCTAATTGTTTTACAGATATTCACGCGCGTGTCTCAATGTAAATGCCTCACCCTGTACGTACGTGTATATCAACTCATCCTACGCGTCATTTGATCCCAATCGTATGCTCACAGCGAGTCATGTGTAAATACCCGCTAATTAGATACGGATACGTTGTATATCAACACGACGTACTCTCCGACGCCCGTCTCCCAAAACGAGAGATTAAATATCTTATGTGTACGTCCCCCGCGACTCCGCGGGTCAAACGTTCTCGTACGGCCAACGCATCGCCCAGCGTGCGTAGCTGTATACAACCGCGTGACAAAAGCGTCCACGGCGCGACGCGTCATCACCTATTTTAGAGGTTAATTGATTCCCTCGCGTCGGATCCGTTTATGCAATCGCACCACTGCGTCGGACACACGCCGGTCTTATAACGCCGCGTCGCGTCGTTTGTCACTTTCCGACGCGGTTTTTCGACGCGCAACCGCTTGGTGTTCTCAGCCCCCGCGTTTCCAGCATGCTAATCGCTGTTCGTTCTTCGCTCGCTCTTTGGTTTTTTGTAGGTTTTTTTTTCTCGGTATAGAAGATTTCTTCAAATTAAAATTTGTATTCTCTCTCTGAAACTACGCGACGATTGAAAGCTAACTATTATTGGCCTTTTACACGTGGCACGCTGTATTCGAGAAAACACTCGCGCGATAAACGAAACGTCGATACCTAATCGGAGTGAAATTGTTCGTTTCCTCCGACCTCGAGAACTTTACTGACAACGACAGATGCGACGGTACCCGGTGCCAGCAATTATTGCGTTGTTGATAATGACACGCGTACTTCCCGCTATAGCTTCGAGGATATCCTCGTTGTGCGGTGTCGTGTACCACAATTATTTTCGACCATACGGCAGGTCTTTTTTCACCCTCCGTGGTCACACGTTCGTACAGTTTCGCGATGGTATTTTTAAATAATAATCGCATGAACAACATTCGTCCAAACTTAGACCGATAAATTATGGAATATTCTTCGAACATTGTAGAATATCTGATCGCCGTGTCTGCGTAAGAAATGAAATGAATGACATTCAAAAGCGATCGCGAATATGTAGGTGCGTGAAAAATGAGCTAGCTGCTTCACTGAAAGCGTCATAAATTCTTTATTTTTATAGTTTTCTTAATCAAGTCTACGGTTGATTCTCATAAAATACGATATGGTACTTTGAAGTAATATATAGTTCTATAGTACTTACACGTTTTAAAAACGATTATTTTCGGAGTCCGAAGACGGTTCGTAGTACGAATTTTAAGAAGAAGCCATTTATTTCGATATCTGATGGGGGTTTAGTTTTCATTGTAAAAGAAAAAGTACAGTTAACTGAAAAATTGAAGCCTGGGTCAAGTGGACCCTTGATGATCATAGAGGGTTAAGGAGGAGGAGAATAGTGGATCGATAATATAATAGAATTCAGAGATCGGTAAATTCGGTAGATCGATAAATATGTATAAGTTTTTGAACGCTTCGGCTAAAATTGTGTACCTAGTGATTTAAAACCTTGTACAAGATATATGTACACCGAGAGAACATTTCATTTGTAGCTAATAAATGTATACTTGATTATGAGGAAAGAAATATTTCGTTAGGCCAATCAAATATATGTTAATTATTAGAATGTTTAAAATGGAAATGGAGTAATACGTAATGAATCTTTGCTTGGTCCAACGAAATATTCTTTCGCTATGATCAAATATATGTATATATATTAATGGATATATTAACTATAACACTAACCCTTAAACCTGTCGATTCAGAAACAAAAGAGATCATGCGCTGTTTCTCGTAAGATTCCATGTTATGGCATTTAATTTGTACGTCTTACACAAATTAGCGAATCATGACAAAAATTTAACTGAAAGATCCTATACACTTATATATTTGATTTACCGAATTTGATCGAAATCGTTCTGTTAATTATATCATCGATAGAACCTCTTTAAGGCAACACCTTTCGATTCCCTAAAAGTCTGTCACCCGAAGCTACTCGAGGACCGCCTACTCGATTCCAGAACGTCCCGTTGGCAGAATCGGTTTCGTGACCAAATATAGAATATCCCGCCGGATCGTTATACCGGATCTCGCTTCTTCGTTCACTCCATTTCCGTCGAAACGGATCTCTCCGATCGAATATCGCGCGCCCTTTTTCCGTCGCTCCGATGACGAAGTACGGCAATTCGAAACAGATACCGAGGCAGGGGGAGCGGGTTAATTAAGCGTATAATTATGAAGTTCCAGCTTTCAAGAGGTAATTAATCAAGCGCCAAACTCGCGACGTTCATTCGACGAAAGTTTTACAATTTCGAGAAATTGGAGCTTAGATAGGTCCACTCTCTCTCTCTCTCTCGTTTCATGTATTATCCGCATATAATCCCACATAATCTATATACCGAGACTCTCGTTTCGCGCGAAACTCCGGTTCCAAGTGAATCGTTCGTACCACACGGGAATACTAGGATATGTCGTCCGCTCGACTATATCGCACACATATAATATCACGTGTGCCGAGGTGACGTTGCATCGACGTCTCGTCTTACGCAGACGCTGCTGCTGCTGCTGTTGCTGCTGTTTCGCGTCAGCGAAACAAATGGCACGAATACATCCGAACCCCCTTCAACCGCGGGTGTTGCCACGTGATCCTCGTATGACTCATGTTTCGTTACAACCGTGACTCGCGCGAACGTTGGTATATCGTCTAACGACGGCAGGTACTGCAGCAGCCGGCGCGAAGCTGATCCTAAACTATGCCCGATTGTCAGCTCGCCAGCTGAACGCGTCTTCCGTCGTTTGCCAGAGCGACGGAAAAAAGGGGGATGTAGATGGGCTGCATATTTTATTTGGTTCCGGTGTCTTATCTCTCCGGAGCGTATACGAGAGGATGGTGGCGGTAAAGGGGGGCGTAGATGAGACGCGTATTTCATTCGGTTCCGAGAGAGATGTCTTACTTTTTCGAGGTGGATACAAGACGTATCGCGATGATAACCTACATTTCTTTGAAGTACAAAGGGACGCGATACTTTTGCGTTTTCAACGAAGCTGAAATCAGGGGAAAGAATTGAATTTTCGTTCGAGACGCAAGAAATAGACGGGTACCCCGATGGTCTCTCTCGGAAGATTCTTTGAAGGGGGAAAAAGGAAAAATGCGTACGGATTCTGCATTCATTCGGTTCCCGTATTTCGTCTCGTTTTGATTCCAATTTATTTCTTCCGTCCCGAGTCGAAATTTTAGACCTACTTTCTCGGGCCTTTAGTAGGTCGATTTTCCATTGTACTGAAACCCTATTTTGAGCCTAAAATGGTTTATTATTGAACATTTCTACTGAATGGGTCAATGGTAGGCCACAAACGAAGTATTAGAAGCATCAAAGTTATACTCCAACGTTTTGTCCGCCCAATAGGATAGTTGACTGATTTCTTTTTATTGGTGATTCAACAAATGTGGACCGAATTATTTACCCTGTATTTTGTCATTTCTCATTTTCGGCCTCATTTAGGCCAGAAAACGGTATTTAGAAACGCAGCACACGTCATCGCTCAGTAAGTCTATCTTTCTCGCACTCGTTGCTTGACACCAATGCGTCTCTCAAGCCCAGCACTCAATGAAACGAATAAGAAATAAAGGTTTCAATCAATCATGGAAGGCATTATATAAGATACCAACTCTGGTCGGAATCTTATTCCTTATTCTTTTCATTGTGTATATTGGGCTTCGTGGCTCTTCGATGACGTCATAACGCAGTAGGGAGAAATGCACTTATAGCTCTTGGCGAATAATTATTTTCTCGAACATTTTCTTTTTCGTCTGATATTGAATATGTGTACAAATTACAAATTGAATTAAGAAACGTAACATCTTTTTTTAGTCAAATACCGTAGGTATCTATTGTTTTTTTATTAGAAACAGCATACATCAGTCTCTCACGTCATTATAGCAGGAGAAATACTTTATTTTCGCGAACAGATAATCGAAATGAAGGGAGAAGTTGATTTACAATCGCAACCTCCGTCCGGCGGGAAATCTCTCTCTCTCTCTCTCTCTTTCTCTCTCTCTCCACTGAAGTCTCCACACCCGGCGCTTTTAAAGCAAGAATCAAACAGTGGCTATTCAACTTGGAAAACTCTACTTGACTAAATTCACTGCCCGCTCCAGACATAATCTCGCTAGCATTATTTTATATACGCGCTTAAGCTTACTCCTATTTACACATAATCTCAATCTACATTATTATTATTATTATCTGATTTACCTCACATGCTCTTGCTTAAATTGAATGTTATCTTATGCCCAACTATTATTAGCATTTTTTCTTTTTTAGTATTTAGTAATTAGCATAGCTTAGTATTTAGTATTTATAGGACTTACACTGGACTTATGCTTGTACACTGAGCTCTGCCAAGAGCACATATTATTTGTTCTACTTTGAATAATAAACATCATCATCATCTCTCTCCCTCTCTTCCTAGAGAGAAACCGTATTTTATCCTCTTTGGTTCGCGCTCAACTCGATCCTTGCGCAAGCCCTTCGCCTGCATTTTCGCCCGGGTTCTCAGAAAAGTCCCCGTACCGCGAGACGCCTTTCACTCGGCAGCGAGCGCTGCACTTTTTTCCTTTGCGTCCCGCACGGCCGTGGGGGCGTCGACTCGCGATCGGGCGCGTACCGTGTAGGTACCGCGAATTCGACGACGTAAAAATAACGCGGGGTCGCGTGACGCGATCGCTGCTCATAATTCTCACACAACAAACACCCGTCGGGACCGCAATTATGCAACTACGCCTCGAATCGGTCTCCGCGAGACGCTCTCCCGAAAATCCCGCGTCGCTCTTCGCGCCCTAATGACTCTCTTCCAGCGAGAAGAGAAACGCGCCCCCTCGATTTATCTCCCATACCGCTCCACGCGCGATTAATCGTCGCGAGCGATCGTCCGTCGGTCGCGGGCGGCGCGACTTCCGTAAAAATCTACCGCCAGCCACCTTGCCGCGGCAATTTATTCGTTACAGTTCGGTTGCTTCGCGCGAGAGCGCGGCTCCCCTTTATTCAAATCGTATCACCCGGGGGAGGAGCCATTTTCGATCGCGACGCGGTATCGACGAGGCCGTTTTCTCATGCAAGATTCATGAAGAGATTTCTTGCCGGGTCGATACACGGCGGCGGGCGCGTCGATCTCAGCCGAAGCGGGTGTGCGATATTTATTTGTAACGAATATAGCGGCGCGGCGAGCTGTGTGTACCTTCGGAAAATTAGAGCGCGCGCGCGCGCCTCCCGCGTGCGAGAGCCGCTTCTAATTTTTCCCGTGTACGGGGATTTACGACGTCGCTGCGGCCCTCCCCCTTCCCGACATTCCCCGCGGTCGTTTACTCGTGAGAATCTCAGCCTCGCCTTGCTTATTCCAAAAAGGAAGACCTCGCCTCCTCTACCACCGAACGGTCAAATATTTGCACGCGCGCGCGGTAGGAATCTACGTCGAGAGGATGCCGTAGGTCGAGGCGAGGTTTATTTTTTTCGTCGCGCGGGAAATCCGTGCCTCTCCGCGTTTTTTAAATAAATCGTTTATTCATGAGAGGGGACTTTAATTCGTTTCGCTAAATTGTCGGGACACTTGAGGAAGGTTGACAACGACGTCTTCCTCGCGCGTCCACCCAGAGAAAAGCGTAGGTATAGTTTAAAACGACTAAATTCTACTTGCGCCGATGTAAAATGTTTGTTTAAATATGAACCTGTTATACTTTTATTTGATTCAATGTAGTTAGTTTAGTTGAAGCAGGTTACTTTAGGTAACGAAACTGTGTGTTAAAAATGAATGTCAAATTTATTTCAGTTACGTAAAAAGTACTTCAAAAACCAGTGATGTAATTTACTTAAATTAATCGAATATTTACTGCATTCTTGATTGGCATTCGAAATTTCTTTGGAGAGAATAAATGTATACTTTTTCTTTTTACGAATGATATATTATTTATTTGAATTAAAGAGATGTGTTTATCAGAATCAAGTATGCACACCAACATTTTAGTTATCGTTGAACGAAAGAAATTTTTATTTCTATTGACTACGCTTTTGTTTCATTTCAGCACTACACAGAAAAAAAGAATTAGTTAGATTTATTTTCACGAAATTTAAGTATCTTCGCCCATTCGCGGTTCGAATCGATCTTTCGTTATGGTTACGCACTTTTCGCCGCCTCCCCCGACGCTTCCCCGACGCTAACGCCTCCCAGACGCCACACACGCCTAATTAAAAGTATCCACGAAAGCTATATTTTGCAACTTTCATATTCGCGTTATATAGTCGTGGAATAATACCCGGGCGAATAACGACTAGGTATCCTCTGTGCGTATCCAGTCCCGTAATTAAGAGTTGCGTCGCGTGACGGGCCGTTTGGATACATCATCGTGCCGTGTACAGCGCGCGCGAGGGTATTCCCCCTTCTCTCTCTCGCGCGCGCGCTATTAGAAAAGATCCGACGCGGACGCACAGTCGAGTAGGTACACCGCGGTATCCTCTGCTCCCGAAGCCCCGCCGATACCGATCTCGCGATCGGCCCGCTTATTCCTCGAGCTATTCCGTTGATGGAACCTTTTCTCGGAATAAGTAAACTGCTTTTTATAATGCGCAGTGGCTCGTTGCACCAAACCCCTCCTATACTATACCCGCACGTTCTTCACGCGTTCGCCTTCCCTCCGCCCCCCTCGCCCTTCCTTACATCGCGTCCCGGTTCCTCGCGCCCTTTGTTCCTCGACCCATTCTTTCCGGGCCGTCTCACGCTAAATGGCGTTAGTTGTGTCGGCGCTGCCACCACAATAGTGTTAATCACAATTTTTTCGGGGGCATCGCTTTTATTATTTTAATACAATATCGGCCCGTCTCTCTTCGGCCTGCCGCCGAATGCTGCCTGCGTGCGTTCGGCGGCCGTCTGGTTAGCCAGCCAAAAATCTCCGAGAATATTTCGTTGTGGAAAGTCTTTTCTTTATGTCAGAAAACTGATTTATAGATGTCTTCGTACTATCTGGAAGGCGAGGTCAAGGATATTGTATCGCAAGGCACTCTGATAATAATTGTATCGCTACGTTTAGAAACGAGGATTCCCGAAATAGGAATTCGATCGCTTCGTAGCAGAAGGATATAGATTCTAGTGTCTCAGCGATTCATAATTTAAGAATGTACTTTTGCTGGTATCTATTATTTTCAGTGTATGGTAGACCGAGGCAAAACGTAACATAGAGCCGTATTTCTCAAATCATTGTGAAAAAATAAGCATTTCGATTATTCGTATTACTTCATTGGAGAAGAACGAAGTAACACGAACGATCGCAATGCTCATTTTCAACACGATTTAAGAGAAACATGAATTTATCATCCTTGGTCTACCCTGTATATTTTTCATCTGGAGGATGTTATCCTTGAGATCGTACACAGAGGACGATATGCAGTAAAGGGTATGGACTGTACGTTATTGGCTGCATACCGAAGGACGCCGTATAATTGGTCGACTATAGTCTCTGGGAAACTTTTCTCGCGGCAATAAATTGTCGACTGTGCTGTCGATCGACGAAACCAATCATACGGCACTCTCCAGTGTACAGCCAATGACGTTATAGCTTATACCCTTCACTGCACATATCGTCCTATAGTACGATCTCGAGGAAATCACCCTGTATATCAGAACCAAGTCTTTTTGTACGTCGATGTGTGATCGAAAAAGTATCACACCCCGATATCGCGAGCCGAACCTCTCGGACGACGAGATAATCGCGTCCGACCACATCGTCACCCTCTCCACTTCGGACGCACCGGCTCCACGTGTCCCATACGCTCGTTTGCGCTTCGAATCTCGCGATCAGTCTCCGCGCGTCTATACGCCGCCAACAAGCCCGAAGTGCATCGCGCGAACGCATCCCATCGCCCGACGAATTTTCGGTCGGTTTAATTGGCGCTCGCGCGGCCGTAGTTCCGCCCCGGCCGAGACAACCCGCATTGACATGTGACGCGATAGCACCGGACAGGGGGAAAAAGGAGAACGCCCGGCGTCGCGAAGCGGATCGATTGGAAATAAGTCGATCGTGGTTGGAATGGAAGATTCTCGTTCGACGCGCGCGCGCGCGCGCGAGCACGGCCTCTCTGCAGCGAACGTCGGATTAGTTTTTTGTCGCCGGTACAATTGACTCGTTGCGGGCAAATCTTTATCGTACCGAAGAACCGAGCCGCTACCGAGCTTCGCAAAGGAAACGTCCCGCTGGGTGGGTTCTGTATTCCACGTCGCGCTACGCGTATATACTGCTTACTCCTGCTTCGCAGTTCGAACCGCCTCGGAGAAAAAAAAAAGCAGTGCTAACGAGTATTTCCTCGTTCGTACACACTGTCGCGGTTCGTCGACGGCGTAATGCCACTTCAAAGGCGCTCGTTTCGCGTTATACGGTCACATTTGTCTGACTTATTGTCAGAGGGGTGTGATGTGCAAGTATCTACAGAAGTGGCTCGTGGTATTAAGGAGCGACTTATACGTATACGGACAAGGGCAGGTGCTCCGCGTGTGTGTAGATGATAGATATATATTTCGGGGATACGGACAAAGGGATTGCACGCAGCTCTCTTGATATTTTGTCAAAAATTGAAACTTCCAGAATCGATCGCCCGATCGTCCTGTCTCGTGTATTCTTTCGCATTGAGACAAGACAATCATGGTTATTAACAATAAGTAATTATCTGAAAGGATATAATACACTGCCGATTTTATGCACGAGAAAATTATTTTGTTTGCGAGAATCATCAATATCTCGGTTAGAAAAATATTTCCTCAATAAATCTGCTATCTTCGGAATCAACATGAACGGATAAATATATAGGATAGGATATGGTCGGGAGTTCGATTCCAGAGATGTCGATTTTTGCAAAAAAAATTGAAAAAATTCCAAAAGGTATTCCGTCCAGTGTATTTTTTGCACTGATTAAGACAATCACGGTTATTAGGTAAATATATCAAAGGAAATATAAGATATTGCCAATTTTGTGTACGGGAAATTTTTGTTTTGCCAAATCATCGATAGGTATCTCGGTATTTTTTGAAAAATAGTTCCTCAATAAATCAGCTATTTTTGGAATCAGCACGGAAAAAATATATGTGATGGGATGATCAGAGATTCGATTCAAGTTATTTCGATTTCTGTAAAGAGAACTGAAAGAATGTCAACGTAGTATTATCATTTCCTCGAAAATGGAAATCTCCGAAATCGATCACTCGTCCACCCTATCTCGTGCATATCTTCGCGCTGATTACGAAAAGCCTCAAAGTTACTCGATCTACAGATATACAATCTCAAAAAATGTATAGGATTATCAGATTTTATGGACGAGATAATTATTTTTTTCACGGAAAATCATCGATATCTCAGTACTTCATTGAGATTTCAATAAATATGTAATTTTCGAAATTAGCACGAAAAAAAACATCAGGTTAAAGTAGTACTTTAAGAGTACTATTCTTTTACTCCTCGGCTCTCTATAGAGTTAATGGGAAACATTTTTCCTATTCACGCGCGAGTTCCGCATCTTCCTCGTCTAAAGTGCAATTTAGAATTATTACATTTTCATTGCAATCGATCAGTATAAGGACACTATAATTGAGACGAGCCGAACACCCCAAAATCCAATGATAGATATCTTCCGGGATCTCTCCTTCGCCGCGGCAGATTTTATCGACGCGCACGCGGACGCTTCGGGACATAACGTATGGAACTAATTTGTCTTTGGCGTTAAAGGCCACTCTTGCTTACCCGCTAAAAATATCCCGCGCGTGCGAAGAATCCCAACGACAGGTTCGTACCGCGCGTCTTCTCGCGGCTGCCCCGTTCAATAGAGATCTTAACTCGACTTCCTAGATACCTGTAGGCAACCTTATATGTATACCTTTTGAAAATCCAAGCGACACGACCCGCTCGCTGCTCCTCGGGATGCTCGCGCGCGATAAGATCGATCGATCCCTCGATACCGTCTAACTTTATGGGATAGATATAGATACTTATCCCCCCCCCCCCCCCCCCCGCTAACGATCCGCCCGCACAATGAGCTCTTCTGAATCGAGAGGAAAATATGGTCGAATCGAGTATAACGTAATCGGAGATCTTGCTTCGGATTTATTTCAGTTAGGGGACTGCGTAGTTGTAATAATCTCTACTTTCGCGTTTAATTTAACTGGGATGTACAAATTGTTGTTACTACACTGAAAAAAATGACTTGATTGAAATGACAAAATGCACCTGGTTAAACGAGCTTAATTATACTGACCAAAATACTAGTTATGCAAGTTGTACCAAATGTTTAGTTATTCTTACTACATATTTAGTTGCATATTAACACAAATGGAGAGAGAGAGAGAGGATCCATATTTCACTAAACTGTTTGACTATGGTTTCCAGGGTTTTAGTTAAATTTATTAAGTTATTTTTTTCAGTGCACCTAAATCTCGGCACGTCTCATCGAAATTCGCCACTGAGAAAAATAACTTTGTCAACTTAATCAAGATCTTGGAGTCGAATGACCAAACCGTTTGGTGAAATATGGATTCTCTCTATCTGTGTTTGGTCAAACTGACCACATTTTGGTTAGAATGGCTAAGTATTCGGGTAGACTAAACAAAATTTTGTTCAATTGACAAGTATTTGAACACGTTTAACTAGATACCTACGTTTTGTCATTTTAACCTAATAATTGTTTTCATCGCGAGAACGCAAAACGATCCGAAGATAATTCGCGATACGCCTCTCTCGCTATGAAAATTTCAATCCTCCAATTACCCCTTCTCCCGACTACCCCTCTGGCGATTCAACCTCGTCGGGCGAGTTTTCACAGCGACGCGTTCGAAAAGTTGCCGCGCGAATTAAGTTTGCCGTCAGTGCATCGCCTGGGTGGCTGCGTTACATTCCGCGCAGCTCCGGATACCTGTACTCGAGTGCCGGGCGAGACGAGGATCTCGCCCCGACTCTCCCCCCTCCCCTGCCTGTACGTATACGTCCGCGCGGAGAGGTGGCAACTAAAATCGAATAACTTTCGGAGGTAAGTAGGTAGGTAACTTCTCTGACTGCATTTTCCGAGAATTCTTTTAATCGATTTTACGGGGAGACGGCTTCAAACTTGACGCCAAACTACTTTTGACGCAATGTAGTTACGTATAAATCGAGAGCGCGGAGACTTTCGCTCTCCTCGGGTCGCGAGTAGATCGCCGCGGAGAGGCGTCGTTGAGAGAGAGATTCGCGAGATTTTCTCTTTCCCCTTATTCCCCCTTAAACTCGTCCTTTCGCGCTATTGCAATCGCGATACGAATTCACGACTGCGCGCGCGCACTCGAAGGGCGAATCTCGCCTGGAGCCGCCGTGGAAAAAAAAATGTGGTATGGGAAGACGGGGAGGAAGCTTAACGATCGCTAATAGCCGTGCGTGAAACTATAATTAACTCCGTAAAACCCCCGTAATTGAAGCGTAAACCCGTGAGGCTGCGCACGGTGATACCATTTCAAGCCGACGCGGACTGCGAGAAGCGCGAGTTGCTTGATTTTTTTTATTGGGACTGGTGGCATTTTTCTTACGCGTTTGTTTTATTTCGACGGTATACCGGTAGAAAATGCATCCATCTCTTGGGGACGAATTATTCGATCGAAGGAACACATCGACGGAGATTGAAACGTTTTGAAGCCACTAATTTTTATTAAACAGCCCGCGTCGCGTATATCTGTATCTATGCATACCAACAAGCGCCTACGCGCATACCTTGTACCCGGACGAAGCGGTTTACGACCGACCTCGAAGAATCGCGGATGAGCCGTGCGAATTTCATTAATTCATCTCGACTCGAGTTTCATCATCGCGCGTCCCATCGGGGAGGACACCTTTGCAACCTCCCGCAGTAAATAACTGCACGCGCGCGAGTCAATCCCACGCGAATGCATTAATATGTACCAGACCTCATTACGAGCTAAATTTGTCGAGGGGCTTCGAGGCGGTTGCGAACGCATCTTAACCCAGGAACGGTACACATGGGTCACAGGTACCCAGAGAGAGCTCTGATTTTTCCGGCTTCTTCCGATATAGCTCTTCTTCTACAGTTCGTAGTTTGTTAACTGATTAATGAATGCTGCTTTCGCTAATTCCTACGTATAGCTTGCATTTTGGCGTTTCGATTTAACATATTTTGAAGGCAAAAATAAAATTGCAGACAAGAGTTATAGCGCTTTCCGTCGGCTGAGTACCTGTAACCCATGTGTACCGTTGTAAGGATCAAAATATGTATATGTGTGTGTACCGTTCTAGGGTTAAGACCTCAAGACTTCGTCACTTTTATATAATTCAGTCCTCTCACTAATTTTTTGTATTGCATATTTTAACAATTTGGATAAAATTATTTACCCTGTATTTCTTCATTTTTCATTTTCGGTCTTATTTTAACTAGAATATGATATTTAAAAATGCAGCATACATCGCAGTATTGTAAGTCTATCTCCCCAGCACTCGTTGCCTGGCATAAACGCGTCTCTCGTGGCTTTTCGATGACTTCATAATACATTAGAGAGAAACGCACTTATAATTTTGCAAATAATTATTCCTTCGGACATTTTCGTTTTTACGTGACATGAAATACATATACGGATAATAAAATGGATTGAAAAAATAGGAATATTTTTTATGCGATGACCGAGTTCGATCCATCCCAACCTGCACCTTCGAATTCTCCCAACGCGCGTTTCCTCTTCGCGTCGCGACAGTCGACGACCTCGAATTCCCTCTCGCAAGCGGCCACGCCTACTCGAACGTCCGAGAAACGCGCCTCGCGGACACAGGAGACACCCTATACACATCCGGCCGGTGCAACTTTGCGAAACGTCCGGCAACGGACGTCCCCGAGATAAGAGGGTGCCCCGTGACGAATCGTCGAATTTACGGCTCGCTCGTCCAGCGGGGAGTGGCGAAAATCTCGATTACGTCCGATGAACGCCGGGGAATCTCGATCTGAACGTCTGTAGCGGGCGACGAGGGTCTGTTCTCGGGAATTCTGCGTCAAACGACGTACCGCGCCCCGATTCACCCTCGATTTCTTTTTTCGCCGAGAGAAACCGAGTCGAAATAACTCCCATCGACGGAGGGACGAGCGCGAGAATACTTTGTTTGAGACTCGACTGGACGAAATCGTCCACTATTCCAAATTAGAGAAATATTAAAAGTAACTAGGTGAACTGTTGGTATTTTTAGGCCGTCGAATTGTCAACAATGAATTTCAACTGCTGTCATTGCACTCAGAGAAATATCTGGATAAAAGAACCATAATTTAACCAGAAATCGTGATCGATTTTTGCGCCAACCACGATTTCATTGTTGTTGTAAATAGTGAGAGACTCTGGCTATACCAATATTATTGATCTACTTTTATGGTTCATCAATCATGGTGCATGGCTATCACAGATTACGATCTTTTTGTTACTATAATCGTGCAACAAAAGTTTGTTCGCCTGTTTTGATGGTTCATTTAATCATAAGTGTAGTATTAGTAACCAGGAAAGTTTAATCTATTGATTTCACTGCCCACTTTTCTCTTATTAAGGCAGTAAAATATTCTATATCAAAGTTATTGCTGTCAGCTGTGAACCTAACTGACACATTGAGAAAAATAATTTGGTCAAATTAACTAAAATCTTGGAGAGGATGACTAAACTGTTTAGCGAAATATGGATCCTCCATTTGTTTGGTTAAACTAACCATTTTTTGGTTACTATAACTGTACATTTAATTAAACCCCGAGTAAAGTTTACTTGGATGCGAATCTAAGAGAAACGCGTTTAACAAATAAATTAAGTATTTGGTTCGATCGACCAATATTTTGGTTAGAATAACTAAACGCGTTTGACTAGATGCGTTTTGTTATTTTAACTTACACTTTTTAAAAAAAGTTTGTTAAATTTAATATAATTGTATATACATGATACATGATTACGAAATTTGATATACACTGAGAGAAAAATGTAGTAAATTTGACTAGATCGGCGGTTACGGGTGGGGGGAATGCAAATCTAGTTACTAACAATTGACTCAAATGGACTACAGTCTGTTTCCTTCGAATAGCCGTTAATCGTTATAACCAAATTTATCAATCGGAGAGCATCTAATTCTGCATTCTCCCACCCGTATAAACCCAGATTTAATTAAATCTACCATTTTTGCTCTCAGTGCACTCTGTTACGAAATTTATAATGGAAATTTCATAAGGAAACATATTAATGTTCATAATCACGTATTGGAAGGAAGCTTTATACAAGAGAGTATATATTGAAAGTACAAATTTCTCACAATCACAGTGCAGAAACGACTATAAAATCCTCCAGTTAATATTGGAACATTTCTAATTTGAATCAGTGTACCGCGATACAGTGTCACTCTCGCCAGCGGAAAACAAACTCCCGTCTCCTCCCTCGATCAAAGGCATATTCCGAATCCTTCTCGCCTCGCCACTACAATCCCGACCACCGGAACACAATCGTACACCGCGCGCGTTAGCCACGTCGAGGAGCGCGAGAGCATTCGTCCATGTGATTGTCGGGCCAATTATCAGGCGCGTAAGAAAAGCGTCTCCCTCGGAGACCCGTTGGAGCGGGACGATTTTTTCTTCCTCCCTCGGTTTACTTAACTTGCACGCGGTGGTCGCTCTCCCGGGAGACCGTTCAAGCGTTCTACCGAAGGCTGCCGCGTAATTTCCTGATTGCCCGCCATTGAGAACGCACGCCGGGGCCGGTCGATTATACTGCTTTGAGATCAACCATTTCGCGGGACGGTCCGCTTTCGCACGGCCATCCCTTTCGTGGATTATTCGCGCGCCGCGGTATTGTCGTTGCCACCTGTGGCGGGGAGCGACAAGAAATTCCGCAAAAAGACGCTGTGTGTGCAGCAGGACCCGGCAATTACAAATATCGCGGAATTATCGAAAATTCCATCGCGCGCCGTGCTATACCTATACCTACGATAATTATTATCGGTCGTTTACGCAACGCGATCGCGCGAACGAGCGATAACATTGTCGTTTCGGGAATATCTCTCTCGTATATCCGCCGCGCGGTGTAAATGTTGCGCAGTAATATTTGAGTCGCAAGATCGCCGATCAATTTTTCCCTCGCGTGCATGGCGCACACTGGGACAAAATCAGATAAACGTAATGTTCATGTTTTCAAAGATTTCTGAAACGCATGAAAATGTTTCTGTTGTCTGATGTAATTCCGTCTATTTCATTCCTTATATTAGTGGAGGAGTGGAGGGAAGGAGTCTTCAGTTATCCTTGGATTGTTTAACACTGATTAATTTCATCTCAACAGACCTTAGTTTAGTTTAGACAGTACAATTCAGTATATGTTGGAACAAAGCAAAAATGCGCGCGTTTTTTTTATTTTATCCCACTGTGCGCACCGCAAATGGAAATGTGTTATACATGTACACACTTTACGTGTAATTACTTTTTAAACATTTCCTGGCATATTAATATCTGTATCACAGAGCCAAACTATGTTAAGTCCATAGTCTTAACATAGGACTTAACATAGTCTGGCTCTGAGGTACAGATATACCTACAGGGTGACTGGTACCGCGACGTATTCCTTTGTATAACGCTAAATTATATAATATATACATAAAAATACGCGAAAACCTAAAACCAGATTTGTGTGTCAAACAAATTATTAAATATTGTACGCGTAAGAATTAATTTCTGAAATTAGCCAAAACAAATTAATGATTTCACAATGAGGAGATTTTTCACTCACGTTTTAAGTTACAAGTGTGTTAATCGGCGCTGAAGTGTATAAATCACATGCCTACATGTATTATTTTAACATGTTTCACGTGCGTTAAGTTTAATGTTTTAAGCTTTAACCCCTTCAGACCTGATTTTGTTTTCGCGGAGTAAACAAAATTGTCAATAATGTTTTAGCCTTTAGGGTATTATTATATTTTAACGTATTTTTGCAATCTTTATTTTTTAAATTTTCTCATATTTATGTGCAAACAGTACAAAGTTGTATTTTTGCGTAACATTTTTTAATAAAATAGCTCAAATCCAATGTACATTCTCGTGTACACCAGGTCTGACGTGTTATCTTACACGCAGGATCTCAATAATACACGAAAAACGCTCATTGCGTGTAAATTAACACACTCTTCGTAGCATATTTCCATTTGCAGTGCGGCGGATAACAGAAACGATCGAAGCGAATAGGTACTGCACTAGCAAATGAATAACGTCCCATCGTTCGGATCGATTTATCGTTCGAGATACGCAAATGAAATACGCTTTCCACTTAAGTCGTGAATCGAGTGTGCTTTATTATCGTGATATTTATTCGAATCGTTTCTCTTTTTTTCGACGCATCTCGCGCGCTATATAGCGCGCAACACATTCGGGTGCCCAGTCGCGCGCGCGCATTCTCGCCGATCAGACGCGCCTCCCGGCTCCGCGGATCATCCTCGAATTTGTGCGACGTATATATCGACCGGCTCGATCGACGCGGGAGGAGGCTTCCTCTCCGGCGACGCGAGATCTCTCGAACTTTCTTCGAAATCCGCCGCTCGGACCGGAGCGACGGGAAAGGAGACGATCGTAACTCTCTCTAATAAGACCCATTTCTCATGGTTCGGACAGGCCCCCGCGATAAGCAAGGCCGCCATTTCAATTACGGGGTTAAGCTCGCGACCACATCGTTGGGCCGTAAAAACTGTGAAGCGATAACCGGCGATAGAGGACGAGTAAAAAGCGATGAAGTGTCCAAGAGCTCTCTCGGCGCGACCGCGGCTCGCTCGACTCCTCGGCTCGATAATATATCAGATTATGGTGGAACAGCGAGCCTAATTTATAACACGGTAAACGCCACGTCGCTTCTCCTTGTCCCTCGCCCTGCCATCTTGAAACCGCCTTTCGAGCGAGTATCGCGTCTTCGAAAAGGGCTCTGCCCTCTCGCTACCACTTTCCCTCCCGTCATATTCCACGTTTCGGGGACCCCGCGCGTGTCTTCCTCTCTCCCCTTCGTTATGCGCCAGCCTCGTCTCGAGGCGCACGCTCTTATCTTCCAACGGAGAGGTGCAGCGTGACCACACTGTAAACAAATTTGTATTAAATATTTGATATAATTTTGTAGGTATATAAAGCTTTTATGTGTGCAATACGTGGTTATGAAAATTAACATATTCTGTTATGAAATTTATAAGGGCAATATACTGTAAGGAAATATATTAATTTTCATAATCACGTACACTGAGAAAAAATTTTGCCAACCATAACCTCTCGAGGCGATCAACTGAATACATAGTTATCTTAACAAATATCTATTGTAGAAAAACTTATTTATGCTAGAATGTTAATAAGTACGCCCCAAAAGGATCGTTGTATATCTGGCTTTATAATATTGAATAATAATTTTGAATTTATACATCCACTGAAGAGTCTAACTTCTAATTAGTCTATGGGCCATATTTGCAAAAATATATATTTTGCTTGAAAACGGTCGTAAATGCAAACCCCAATGCATCTGAAAAGGGTCTATGTGCAAAAGCATACGTAGAGGCTTAAAACTCAAAAATCTGCAAGACATGCTCGACTTATTCCTTTGAAGAATCTGCCTGCTTTTGTCGATTTTTCCAACATTAGCTTTTGGCACTTAGACTAATTAGAAGTTGCACTCTTCAATTATGAAAATCTATCTCGAACCAACATAGTCCAAGTTGCTCAACGCACCCCACTAGCAGGGTACGTTGGGCATCTCCGAGAGTGGGGCAATTTGATCGCAGAGAGTTAGCATTGCCGTACAATTTATAAAATTTCTCCCAATGTATGAGTGTATTAAAAATTCGATTTTTTATAGAGCGCGTGCTCTCACGCTCTCTCACCATCCTTCACGCGTGGCGCCCGATCAGTTTCGTCAGCTGAAAGCGAGCGACGTCGCGACGACGTGGCCGCGTCTTGTACGTGTGACGTCCGGTGCAAACATCACGATGAGATTGAGCTCTCTTCCTCGATTTTTCCCTATATTTACGACCGCGCTCTGTTTCCGTACGCGTCGAGGAGGCGATAACGACCGCACGCGTGGCGACGTTCCATAAATTTCCCGGGACAAAACGCTCCCGAAACTCGAGCGACGGCAATTCTCCCTCGCGGCTCTCGTCTCCCTCTCCGCGTCGTTCAATTACGAAACGATCGCCCGTCGGAAAATGTCGCGTTCGAATCGTCGCGCCGACTGAACGTTGGGAACGAGCTCCGAAGAGCCGGTAACTTGCGGAAAGTGGCGTCGTATCGACGCCCGTTGCGCTTTACGAGGGCGGTTCTATAATAAACAACGATTTATCCCATTACCTCGTCCATTCCAACTCGGATGACGCCCACCCGACGCGGCGCAACGATCGGATCACGTTCGACTCGAAACTGCAGCACGAGGCACCTTCGCACGCGGGACGTTTCGCTTTACCGAAGCGTCGGGGACTTCCGATTTTTCTCGCGCGAGGAAAGAGTGGGGTGTATATATCGGTTGTGGAAACGGTCGTGCGAAAATAAAATTTGTTACGGGGCTGTATTTTTTTTATCTTGCTCTTTCGCGTATGGCCTTCGGCTTTTTACGCGTCGAACTCCCCGCCAGACCACTCCGAATACCCGTTATCGCGGGGTTATATCGTACGGTATCATGTGGAACGGCAATATTTAATTTTCATTCGCGTAAACGTTTTCTCCGCCGTTGCACTGAGCGAAATAATTGCAAGTGTCGAAAAAATGTTTTTCGAATTAGAATTATACGATCTTACAAATTTTGAAGAATACAGATTCTAGGTCGTAAAATATATATGAGGAGCAGACTTTCAAAGAGCAGTTTGTCCATTTTCAAGAGAGGCCTAGGAGGGCAGTTTTTGGCCTCTCCTAAAAAATGGTCATATGGACAAACTGCTTTTTGAAAGTCTGCTCTTCATATATTCTTTATTCTGAAATACCGTCATGGGAACAAGACATTCTTTCTGCGCAAAAGGAAACAATTACTCAAGATTGTCAAATATTTTCTTGCGCGAAGAAAACCATGACTCGATTCTGAAATTGTATCATGTTTTCGATTGAAGTAAACATTTTTTCGACAACAGCAATTATTTCTCTCAGTGTAAATGGAAAGGTATTTCTACATAAAGATTTTTCATTTTTATAAATTCTAAAGTATAGTTTTTATTACGAATGTTCGTTCAAATAGTCGATCGATGACTCGATGCGTGGATGTATTCAGAGCTTGAATCAACTACTACTGTTTTTTTCGTCACAGCTAATCAATATCCGAATGACTATTTCGGACTAATTGTCAATTTTGACGTTAACTAATGGACGCTCTATTTTTCCAACCCAATTGTTCTTCTTTTACAAAAGACGATATTTGTACAAGCTCCAAACATACTTATGGGGAGTTCTCATTTGTGCCCTGCTTCGCTGCGTATTTGGAAGAAGAGCGTAATAGAGAAGAGAATGCACGTTACAAGAGAGTCAATTTCACAGGCATCGTTTGACGTCTCACATTTTTCACCTATACGAGCACACATCGCGATGTCCCACGTTATTTGAGCCACATATCGAGGTGGACGATGGGGGTTAACGCGTTTCTAAAACTGGGACAATTAGCACCACGCGAAAGGGTTGGCCCTCGCTATAAATAATGGAACTCGAGACATCGCGGGGCGACTCTGGCTAATTGACGAACTAGATGTGGGGTGCGAATGCGCCCTGTCGGACGCGGGGTAAAATTAAACGGAGAGGAAGTGAGCGATGCACGCAAATTCGGGTTAATGGTACCGATCGTTGACGAAGTTATTTGATTGCGAAATGGAGAATTTCAATTGTTCCCATTGAGATATCTCGATGTTTTTTCGAGATTTCTTCAAGAAGCTTGTGATTTTCGAAATCGGTAAAAAAAAGGACAGGAATATTTGACAAGTCGATTCGAGAGATTTTGATTTTCGTGAAAAATTGAAGAGAATGTCACATTCGTGATATTTTTTTCAAAACTCAAAATCTTTGGAATCAATCCGCTCGATCATCCTGTCTTATATGTTTTTTGCCCTGATTACAAAAACTACAGTTATTTGGTCGATATCTCAAGAAAAAATATAAGATATCAGCGATTTTATATATAGGAATAAAGAATCATCGATATTTCGATGTTTCTGTGAGACTTTGTCAATGAATCGGCGATTTTTGAAATGAACATACAAAAATACGTCGAATAGAATGATCGAGAGTACCATTCTAGATATTTCGATGTTTGCGAAAATATTAAATAGGCAGGTGTTCATTCGACGTGTTCATTCGAGTCGCTTCCACTTAACTAAATATCTTATTACGACGAATGAGGGTTCCAACAAATTCAATTTATGCTGGCAACTGAAAACATTCGATCGAGTTAATATCACTTTATTGATTCAATGAAAATATAATTCGCGAGATAACCAGAGAGGGGAGTCATTTAATGACGCTTTGATTAATTGAATTATTTTTTATCAGCATAGTTTCGACGCCTAAGCTATTTCGGTATAAAGAAAGTAAAAGAAAGTACATATTCGTCGAACCTTTTCTCTTCCCGAGCGAAACTTTAGTTATAAATGAGTTTTCACCAAAGTTAATAAATTCTCGTCGCGTGCGTCGCTATCGCCGCAACCGCCGTCGTATTATAAACACCGACCGATCTCCTGAGATATCAACCGTCCTTCGTTATCACGACTCGCCCTCTCGATACCGTGCCTCGCGTTTCCACTCAACAGTTTAGTTAGACTCGTTTCCGATGCGCGTCCCGCGCTTTCACCACGCCGCTGCAACCTGAATGCAGCCGCCGATCGAATAAATCGGACGAAGCTCGCTGCGATGTGTACATTTTAGAATACCTCTTTTTCAAGCCTCGAACGAGAGGCGTTTTTTTATAGACTCTTGGGCGGGGCGCGATACATTCGATCGGCGTTCCAAGTCGAATAGAAAAAAACCCGAACGATTCGTCGGGAATGCATAGACACGCATGCGTTGATGCAACCGGAAAGGAAATATTGACGCCGCAAAAAAAAACTGCACGAGTCGCTCGCTCCCGTACTATTTCGAGTATAAACGTCGCCTTCCGTCCGCCGCGACGCCCATGGGGAACGGGGAGAGCGCCCGAGGGTCAAGAGGAAATCTGGGATCTCGGTATGAGCGCCGGGCTGCCGGACCTCCGGGACGCGCTTTGACTCTCGCGCGCCATCGAACAGGTTGCGTCGTCCGCTGCAACGGAGTCGAATATGCTCTCGGAATCGTCGTCTCGCCCAGAAAGGACGCGGGTGACCAATTCCGTCGGGCGGAAATATCGGGTCCGACTTTGAGTACACACCTGGCCGCAATTTCACGGAGGCGATATCTTTCGATGTGAGAAATCCGCCGAGCGTAGAAGCGTGTCTTTTCCGTATGAAGGAACTCGACGACTTAGGTACACATATATGAGTGGTATAGATGCAAAAGCCGCCAAGTCACATAGTCACATTTTCGTGAAGTCTGAGTTGGATACGGGAGTTTGTTCTTTATAAGTACCTACGTGCATTAGGTCGAACATAATTTAGATGCAAATTCCCCACCTTAAACCGTTAATAATGTAAGGTAGAAAATACGCTTGCAACTGCACGTACTTATAAGGAACAGATTCCCGTGTCTGACTCGGATTTCACAAGAATGTGACTTGGCAGAGCTTTTGCATTTTAACCCTCACGTGTACGCCTAGCGTCATGATTCTGATCGACCCACTTTGGGTGACGGTACTTCTGTCGAGTCGACCGTTGCTGAAGGATTCGAGTGAATCTTACAAGTGTTTTGGCATGAAGGCAAAATTTGATTTGTGCTCCATGGCAAAACTAGAAGATCCGCTCGTACCGTTCGACTACGGTCGACTCAAATGAAGTACCGTCATCCAGATCATCCAGAGCGGGTCGGTCAGAATCATTGGCACTACACTTTCAGAGAAAAATCGTACGTCATTTCAAGTAAATCGTAGAATTGGAAAATGTAGTGTTCAAACCAAACAAAAGTTTAGTCAACATTGGTGCAAATAGGATTTAGTTGTTTTTTGAACCACACATTTTCCCTGAGTGCAGGTGAACGAACATCCATACGTCCGCGACAGAGTGGATGCATCTCGACTCTCCGGCGGAAATTTTCTTTCGACGCGCACGATTGAACGCACATTTTTCGAACGAAACTCATATGAGCAGCGAAGGAAAAGGCACTCAACGCGACAGCAGATAAAAGTCCAGGAATGCGGATAAGGCTAGGTATCGGGCGTGTGTACTCGGCGTCGAGAGTTTCTTAAAATCTCGAATACTCACGGCGTGCGTAACACGAGGGACCGGGGGACTCGTGGACGCGCGGCGAGTCGACACGATCGGTGAATTCCGATAGGAAACTTACATCGAAGTTGGGTACGAGAGGCCATATATATTTCGACGGGTCTGATTTACGTAGCGCTCCGATAGACGGATACGGCTGCTCGAAGTTAACGAGTTTAATGCGCGTAATAATATTCGTCGGTGGAATTCGCGTCGATAGCTTTCACGTCCATACATCGGAGCAAGGGGAATAATGGCAAAACTGTACTAAGAGAAATAACCTCGTGCTTTAACCAAAATCCTGGAGACCTTAACCAAACCGTTTGGTGAAATATGGATCCTCTCTCTCTCTCTCCATCTGTCTGGTTACACCGAGCACATGTTCTGGTTAAAATAACTAGATCCATGTCATGTCATGAAGTTAGAATAACTAAACATGTACAGTAGGGATCCAAGAACTTGGGCATCCCCTACTTTTGTGCCCACTTTCCGGTTCGCTACTCTGTCGGCGTTCAAACGAGGGGCAAAATAGTTGGGTCTCGGTTCACTGCAGCATACGCACTTCTATTCCAAAGATATCTGCATGCACTGAAAGTGTGCGGGCTTAGAGATTTGGGCAACACCCCCAACGGTGCCCAAATTCTTATATCCCCACTGCAGTTAGAATAAATGACTATTAGGGGGTTGCATTGAAAGCCGCTGTTTGAAAAACATTATGTCGTAATAAAATTTGTGAATACCTCAATCGAAGAGTATAAGCCATAACTTTTTCCCACTTTTCTAGAAGAAGTTGAATTCCGCGACGAAAGAATTATCTACTTTTTGTGAGCTAATCCACTCGGCAACCCAATTTTTGACTTCTTGGTAATTATGAACGTGTGTATCTTCCAAGTCGTGTTGCATCGATCTAAATAAATGATAATCACTCGGGGCCAGGTCTGGAGAATACGCTGGGTACGGGAGAACTCCCATTCAAGCTCCGCCAATATTTCGAAGAATCACTTTTCGGCGATTTCATGCATTCGATGGTCGTTTTTGCATCAAATTATCATTTAAACGCTCCAATTGTTATTGATAACGTTCGGCAGTGATTGTTTCATTTGGTTTCAGCAGCTCATGGTAAACACCTTCCGCCCCACCCTAATCCACACCACCAAATTGAAAGTACTGTTTTGTGACCGCGGATGTTTCGTTTTGGTATCGACGTTAATGGTTCGCCAGGATCAACCCATGATTGTTTGCGTTTCGGGTTATCGAAATAGATCCATTTCTCATCAGCGGTTACGATACGCCGTAAGAAACTTTTCTTTTTATGCTTTGCAAGCAAAGAAATCGAGATGTTCAGACGATTAGCAATGGCATTTTCGGTCAATTCATGTGGCAGCCACTTTCCTTCTTTTCGAATCTTTCCCATGGCGTGCTGACGTCGTGAAATTGTAGATTCGTATCGACTTTAAGCTGTTGAGCCAATTTTCAGAGTGTTTGAGTAGAGTTTTCTTCCAATAGAGAGAGAGCTTGCATTTATTCATCTTCGAACTTCTTTGTCAGACCTGGCCGTTGTTTGTCGTGAACATCATAGTTTCCACTTTTGAAGCAACGCAACCAGTCTCCCTACATACCGTTTCTGATGGAGAAGATTCAGCATAAGTTTTTATTAACAGAGCCTGCTTATTTCTTAGTAAGGCATCTTCATCAAACCCTGAAGTGGCCCTTACAAGCTGGCCTTACTAGAGCTTTGCAGTTTAAAAATAAGGAAATCTCAGAAATCCCCCGACGGAGCCTTACTAAAGTAGTAATAAGGGATCCCTTATCAGGGAAGCCCTATATTCCAGCCTTATAAGGGCCTCTTCTTAACTAAGGCCATCCCTGACCAATATCTATACGGGCTGGTATTTCCATTAGAATAACAAAACTCGTTTATCCAGATGCGTATTAACTTCCGTCGTCGCGGAACTCTTGTAAAGTATAAATACACGAAAAAATCTTTCGCAACGAATCCCATAACGATCGATCGGAATAATATCCTTCCCCGAAAGGGTAGAGAAATCGCGTCCCTAACAAGAAGCAACGATCGACATCGTCCCTCTCGATCCTTTTAACGATTTCCTTCGAGGCTGAAAGTACCCCGTAGGTACAGCAATAACGAGTCTTTCCGCGCCTCGTCCATCGGCGGTTGGACCCATAGTCGCCGTGCACCCTTCCCCGTGAATGAATAATCGCCGGGGACGATTTTTCATCGACAATCGTTAGGAGGCATCCGCGCGCGCCTATCGTCTTCTCGAATCTACCAACCGCCGCGATTCCATTGCTTACGTTATCCGCGGCGAGCGGGCGAGAAAGCTCGGCTCCTCGCGCGCGCGCGCCCGACTCCCGATTTACAACGCGCGCCTGCTGCACTAACCGCTACGCCGGATACGATGCGCTCGTAATTGCGATAGTTTAGCCAGAACGAATTTACGCTCGCGCGGCGCAACACGTTCGTATACGCGCGGATAGGGGAATCTTCCGCATTGCTCGATAGCTCGGAGGTCCTACGCGCATTGTTGATGCTAGACGGCTCGCATGCTTGCGCTTACCGTCGCTCGTAAGCGACGAGCACCAGGGTTGGGGATGGGGTCTTTGGGCTACTCCTCATTATTTGAGACTGAGATGGAAAGGAACTTCGATTTTAAAATCTTCATTTTTACATGAAGATACACGGAAAAAAATGATTTTGCCATTTTAAGAAAACTAGAATTTGTTGACAATCTCTTGCTATCAAAACAAACATATTATCTGTGGCAGCAAGATATATATAGGGTGAGTCGGGAGGATCGGACCAAACTCCAGGAGCGTATTGTACACAAGATAATAATGTAAAAAAACTCATATGTCCTTATCCGATTTTCATTTGTGCAACACTAAATAGAAATTATATTAATTACGCTGTAACTTGAAAACAAATGAAAATCGGATAAGGACATATGAATTTTTTTACATTATTATCTTGTACAATATGCTCCTGGAGTTTGGTTCGATCCTCCCGATTCAGGGGTGTTGCAGAATACTAGAGAGAGAAAAACTGAGAGAGAAAAGGTGAGACGTATACATGCCACTGCCCCTCGAAGGGTTAAAAGATATGTAGCCCCGAACGAACAACGGTCCATGCTCTATTTAGCATAAGCTTTATCGAACAAATCGCGATCCATCCTACAATATTTCCTCCGGCGGGGCTCCTATCCTTCGCGTGACACGAAACGTCGAAATTTCCACATAAATTTTCCCCGCGCGCTCCCACGCGTCGACGCCGATACACCATTATATAATACATATACGACGTAACGCCCCTGTCACGCCGAAGAGTCACGAGCGCTCCACCATACATTATTTAGGTACACGTCACCCCCTGACGAAGAAACTAACAAGGCCCCGCGCAAATACACGGCGTAAGGACACGTAGAAACATCGCGCTGCCGAAATTCCGAGCGACATCTCCTCCTCCTCCTCCTCATCCTCCGTCACGTCGCACCCCGAATAGCGGGCGAGCGCGGCGCGAGCAAATCCGCTTCGCTCGGCTGCACACCAGCGCGCGCGCGCGCGGCGGGGTCATTCCGGCTGCTCCTAGCGCAGGTAACTATCCATCGGGCCGGCGTCACCGGACATAGGAGGATATTGTTTTTAGGCTGCGGTTTTGCGTAGGACCCTCCTGGGAAATTGGACCTCCAGTTTCGCTGGCAGCTCACTCACCGCTCATTTATTACCTACCGTTGCGTTACCTCTGGGTGGTCGAATTTACCACCGAGGCCCAGCCCCGGACCTATACTCCGGCCAACCGACGTCGTTCGACGTAACACGGTTCGAACCGGCCGAATTGGCGCGCGGATCCATCTGTCCGTTCGTTCGACGGAAACGTCGCAGATAATTGTGATTAGGTATGGCGAAAAAAGGAGCGGAGGGGTTGGACGATGTGGTCTCTGAAGACTCCTGGAATATACCGCGAAACGTTGTCATGCGGTTCGATTTGGCTTCGATTCGTTCGCCGCGGACGCACTGAGAAAAATAACCTGGTCAATTTAATCTAAATTCTGAAGACAATAACCAAATCGTTTGATAAAATATGGATCGTCCATTTGTTTGGCAAAACTTACCATTTTCTGGTCAGAACAACTGCACTGAGACAAATAACCTAACCAAAATTCTAGAGACTATAATCAAACTGTTTGGTTAAATATAGATCCTCTCCATGTATTTGGTTTGACTGACCATTTTCTGGTTAGAATAACTAGACATGTAGTCGGAATAACTAAATATTCTGTTAAACTTACTAATGATATATATACAAAATAAGTTAATTTAATTTTAACTATTTTGAATAAGACAAAGGCTCTATAACTAGCGCTCGGAACGCGACGTTCGACCCTCGTCGAGGGCCCTCGCGGGAGGGCACAGACACCCTCTGCCTCTCACTATCCTCGGACAAAGTGCAGATCACCTATAAATTAGACCCTTGCGGCGCACGTGCACTTGTCCCGGGATGGCGCAAATATTTTTTTATACATTTCATTTTCAAACAGTTTCTTGTTGAGATTATAATAGTTATCCTCTAAATCTAAAGAAATGCACACTATACCTACCCTACAGTGTGTGGTTGAAATTGGGCCTACATGTATGGGTATCTTGAATATTATAGTTTATAGTTTCGAGATATCAGAAGTTCTTACAATATCTGAAATAAAAATCCAGATCCGTATTTTAAAAAACAAATGTATTTAAACGTACTTAAACGTATTAAAAAAAAATTTTCACACATTTAAAACATTTCGTTAAATGAAGAAATAATTATATGACGTCTCTGAAAATGCAGCTTCTCTGTTTTTTCAAAATATCTAAAGAACCAAAATTGGTAGAACCTCGCAGCAAGCGCCATTCAATTACTAAGTTGTCTGACACTTTTTTCACTTGCTCGTTCTCCTATCGCTTATAGTTTTCAAGATACCTATGCATGTAAATCCAATTTTTTTCTCAGTGTAAGAAGCTTATCTCGCCGTACGCGTGCAAATCGACGGAGCTTTTTCCCAAGCTCGAGTGCGTCGAGATCCGGTCGCTGTCTCCGTCGCGATATCGTCCCACCCCGCGCGCGCGATTTCCTCGTTATGTATAGAATTCCGTCGTAAGTGCCCCACGTCGGCGGTCGATTCGACATAACGACACGCGTGCGTGCGCGAAATGGCCCTCCCACATTTCCCGCCCGCCCGGACGGACGGTGCACGTCTCTTTACCCTCGGCCACGCGCACCTACCCACGGATAGTTTGATAATCGATCGCGGAGAAACGCGAAAACACGAATGCATCGCCGCGCCGTTCGGTTTATCTCGTGCCGCGCGGCTATAGGTAGCACAATTTTAGAGCGTGATATAAGGGGCTTATAAGGGGAGGAGGGAGCGAGAGTTATAGCCCCGGCCTCTGCCTCTCTCTCTGGTAGTACCTCTACGCCTTCGATACGGTAAACGTCCACTGCAATCACCTCATACACGATTGAAGCCAACGGCGTACCGCGCCGCGCGCTCCCTCTCCGCCGCTCGCCTGCACGAGGCGCGCGACGCGGCGCCGCACAGGGCGCGTGGTGGCGCCGTTGACTTGCGGTTACTTCGGAAAATCGATGGCAATCGCGCTGCTAAATAAGTTCCCTCTCTCGACGCTGAACGCCCGCAACAGCCGCTTCGTACTACGCGAGGCGCGCGTTCGATTTTGTAGCTACTTAGGGTGGATGGGGGAGAATCAATGAGCGTCGGCCACGTCGCATCGTCGGGCGTTTCGATTGGAATTTCGTAATTTACGCGCGGTACGTCGGTTCGTAAGCAACGTTGACGCGAGACGGACTGCGGAATAATCGCAGAAATTGGGTGATGCGTTGTGCGAATAACAATTGTACAGTAGAGTTCCGTTTATATCCGATGTCCAATTTCATTTAAGTTTCTGTGTTATCCAAGGCGAACAAATTATTCGAATACTCTGTATACGCTTTGTTAAACCAAGTCAGTAATATGAGATTGTATTGTAAAAAAAATGTGCATTTTTAATATACTTTTATATAAAGCTTTTTGTCCAATACGCAATTATGAAAATTACACTGAGACAAATGAATGGCTCCTATAACAAACTAAAGTATTGCTACATGCATGTTTTTTATTATAGCAACAATCAGTGTCGCATGAGGAATACGAATTGCTGTAAGAGTAATACTGCTCAGTTACCTATGTATTTGTTATTGTAACAACGCGAGAAAATCCTTGAACAGATACGTTTCAGTTACTGAAGGTATTTTTCTGAACTGGTGCAGTAACTAACCCAGTATAGCTGCACTGAGGAAAAAAAAGATTAAAAATCGGAACGGAACTACTGACCAGTATGAAATCCCAGTGATCTGACCAGATTTTGGTCAGTTATAGCTACGTGACTTCAACGTAACACAGTTCTGCGAATTGAAATCGCATCTAAATGACTCACCATAAATATCGTAATATTACGGAACCTCGCAGTAAATCTGATCCGTTTCTTATCCGTCATCTTTGTTGACATTTCTACTCGGCAACTACCTCAGATAAACGGGACTCTGCTATAGCTACCCGCGTGAACGTTTAGCTTGATACAATATGGCTACTCATTCGACAGCGATATTTCGATCTACAAAGGTCCACAGTATGAGTCTGAACTTACTCGCCAGAAAAGAAAATTAAATCATTTTGGCTTATCCTTTGTACAATACTTTTTAGAAGATTATATTTGTATCTACACACCAATGTCTTATATCGATGCCGGCCAAAAATTCATAAATAATGAAATAATAACGATCGAAGTTTCCTTCCCCTGGCGAGTACCTAAGTTTAGATTCGTTTGCTGTGTCGTTAAGAAAATGAAGGGTTGCGAAATAATCCCACTCTCGAAATGGATCTTTTGAAAGTTTAACGACGATTCTCCAGTTCTTGCAATACGACAACTCTATTAATTATACCGTCGAGCACTATTAACTACTGTTCGTAGAGGTGTGCGAAACAGAAGCCATACGAAGTGACGTTACCGCTTGCGACGGATCTAAACGGAGTCTAAATTCGATCGCAGAACTTTGCATTATATCGTAACTCGGCGGGCCGGGCTTCGCGCACCGCCTCGCCTATAACGGGACCTGCCCACACGGACGGAAACGTCGCGGCGCGTGTAGTCCCGAACAGGTACGATATGTATAATACATTAGGAGATTACGTGTTTCGCCAATGCGACCGATACGAATTCGTAGCTCTTTCGAGGTGGCTATGCAAATGAGCGCGCGCGCGGTTTATCGAAGGTCGATCGGTGCCGCGCGCGAGACGGGGGGACGACGACGAGAGAGGAGGAGGCGACTGTCTTTCGTCCCGACTCGTCTACGCTCGATTAACAAATAAGATCCCTGTCCGGGGCGCAATTTATGAGCGCACGGAGTAAGATATTAATAACACCGGGTAGATCAGTGCGAGCGATACACCGTCCCGCCGCACGCACCGCGCGCGGACCTCACGCAGGACCCTATATCTCGGCCGTCTCACCGCGCCCGAAACCTTCTGGTTTTCCTCCGGGTTGAATCACAAATTATACACGCCCGCGCGTATCCCGCGCTGTCTCGTCCCTGCGTTTCTTTTTCACCCGCGCCGCGCGGATAGGAGCCGCCCGTCGCTCGGCGAATTCGTATTCCTGTGCAGTCCTACTGAGGATCGGAGATAGAGATGGGGTCTAGTCAATATGACGCCGAGGAGAGGGATACACTTTATGGTTTCTGTATGTGATTTAGAATGCTTTCGTTAAAATGTTTTTATCGATGAAAAATATTTGTGATCGGGCTGGGACAAATTTTGCTCGAAGAAAGTTCACAGAGAGAGAGGGCAAGGGTTTTAATCCAAGACTCAGCATTAGTTTGCGCGAGTAATTGAGGGCCTTAGAATCAAAAGGGATACAAGTGAGTTATTTGGATTTTAAAAATTCAGGATCTATGCATGTGATCTCATGTGATGGATGAAGCTCACAGCAGGAAACCTTTTTGTACTAAATGTGAATTGGCACATAAGGTACCTAAATCTGCACTTATAAGTCCACATATAAGAAAAGTCACTTGTATCCCTTTTATTCTAAGGCCCCCAATTGATGAGCTGTGGAGCAGCACTTAAAAAAAAAATCAGAGTAAGTACCTAGTGTAGAAGTAAGCATCGAAAAAGCAACCTTTCGCGCGTTCCATTTTTTCTGGTTATAGACATGAACTTATATTAACCAAAAATGGTAGCTTAAATGACTGAATCTTAATGAGAAACGTCCATAATTTTGAGCGACACAAGAAGTATTAGTCGCTGTGCACGACATGGGTAGTTAGAGCCATCTACAGGAGAACAACGGCTTACAATGCAACCTCCTAATGCATACGAGTGCAGCCGCGGCGCGATCGACCCGGCGAATTTCGCCTCCGCGCTCGCCTCTCCCCGGCTAGACGTCTCTTCGGAACCGCGCCGTAAAGAAATCAGCAGCGCGCGAAAGCGAGCAAAAACTCTTCCCGGGGAAAATATCGGAAAGCCGCGCGCGCGCGCGGCGCAAAGTGGGAATTGATCGACGCGAACTCGGACTGCTTCCCCCGCGGCGTCACGCCCCGCGGAGTGCCACCGCCGATCGCGTCGCGGGAAAGAATCTCGTATCTTTCGTCCGACCCGCGAGCGACGTCGGCGTGACTTCGCCATTCGGCTTTTTATCGCGCCGCGGCAAAGTAAGCGCACGTATCCGCCGCGCGGGGCTACTTAGCCAACCGGCAAAGTGAATAAACTCCGCGCGCGCGCGGTACGCCCGTCTGCATTGGCAGGCGATCGCGATTTTTTTTATACTCCTCTGCGCCGCTGTGGTTATTGCTGCTCACCCTTCGAGAGGGAGACCGCGTCGAGATCGATATGGTAATAGTCTTACCGTAACACGCCGCGCGCGGCCAGGTATAAGTCGAAGCGACGACGGCTCCTGCGTTCGAGTGCTGTTAAACTTCTCAACGAGCTGAATCCTCTGCCGGTATAGATATAAGCGCGGTGTCGATCCCAGAGATCTCGCGCGCTCGCGCGTGCTCTATACAGTATGTCCCATTGGTAAAACGCAAGTATTTGAATTTCCCTGACATTTGACTTTGGTAGTGCTTAGAACGGTGCTGTAGTTAGAGTTAGCAAAAGTGTGAAACATCTGATTTCTCGAGAACTGTCAATTCGGGAGATCGAAGCGTCTAACCTCGAAATTAACTGAATTTGTAAAAATAATGGTAAATAATGTGTAGAAGTGATGAGAAATAATCATACAGGTAACAAATAGATTAGCTATGGTTGTGAAAAAAAAAAGAAAAATGCTATTATATAATTTTCATTGTAACCAAGAGGAAACCTATTAAACAGTTTCATTTCAACAGAAAACTATTTTTGTTACCGTAACAAAAAATGCTGCTATAATAACTGATTTTTATTAACACAAAATTATTCTTTTCCGTGCAATGGCTAGAGAGTGACAGGAGCTGAGCTGGTCAGAAGTTTAGAAATAAGAATTGGAATTAATAATGTAATATCAAACTGATATCTACTATGATAGGACCGAGCAGGACGAGGCGTAAATGTCTAACGTTCATTTATTTCTTCTATATGCATATATTCCGTTTCAATTTCACCGCTCGCCTTGCTCGGATCTGTCAATAATTTTATCCGATTTTTAATAATTAATTCCAACGTTTTTTCCAAGCTTCTGATCAGCTCAGCTCGTGTCACTCGCTAGTTATGGAACAAACGTTTAATCTGATGAGTCTACCTGTTTGATTTTAATTTCTATTTGAAAGAAAGAAGGATGCACAAAATATTCCCCGTCTTTCCACCCTTCTCGTTATCTCGCATAGCACGTTCGAGGGCCTTTCAATCGCTATTATCTCGTTACCGGTGAACCTATCGGTCCAAAAATTGATGTGATTCTCTTTTAAAGATCGTATTTCGGTATCCGTATACAAAGTTTTGCTTTGATATGGGATGGTAAGACGGGATGATTTAGATTCGAGTGAACGAAAGTGGGAAGCGTCGAGATTCCGTGTATCGTATCTCTTCGATTAACGTCTTCCCTCGTCAAACGCGAGAAATACCTTCCTACCTACGTCACACGAATGTCAACGATCCGGGGGGCACGAATCTTTACGGGAAAAACTCGTGGCGTATACTTTCGCAAAGCGTTTGTAGTGGCATTGTTGTTATAAATAATTGAATGACAATAGCTACGACATAAAAATAGTTTCATTTACTAAAAGGAAAGCTAGAAGAGATTGTAGCAGGCAAGGTAAATAACGAAGTAATTGCTTGGTTAAGAAAGGTAGAAAAAAGGAGCAGAGAGAAAAGCGAGGGGAGAGTGAGAGAGGAAGGAGAGTGAGTAAAAGTGTGTGTATGTGTGTGTGGTTAAGTTAAAATTGTAAACCAAGACCGCTCCATTTCATGGCCAAGAAGGCTGAAATTAATAAACAACATCAACAACTACTACTACTACTACTAAAAGGAAACCGGACATCAGTAAAAAATTGTAGTGACGTTTCTGCAGTAAACAATTCCATTTTAACAGTGGTTATTACTGAAACCAAAATTATGAATTACTATGGAAGAAATTGTTTCCGTCTTCAAAATGTGCAATGTTCTTCTCATTAGATAATAGCGCTTCGTGCATTATTCGTAAATAGTGTATGCAAGAACGACAAACATAATTAGATAAATTAAAAATTTTCAATACTAAAAAATTGCTGTAAAATATTGTGGCAGATATTCTGGTAAAATGTAATAATGTGAGCCCCGATACTATGCAAATTCTACATTTCCTGTGGTTGTTCAAATAGCTGACTGTGTAGGTAGTATTTGCCATCATTACATACTAATTTTGTGATAATTCTGACTCCAAGCACATGTTAAAAATCCCAATGTCCGTTATTTATTTTTACTGTAAATATGGTATTGCACAGTTCAGAGCACATTGCGTAGGAAGCCTGGCATTGATGCAGTATGTGAATGCAAAATACCTACTGTCTTTCTAGTAGATACCTATACGGAGGAAAAGGATTAGTAATTTTTACAGTGAATACCAGCAACAGGGTTCCTCAAGGTGAGAAGTTGAATTTTTTAATATGCACAGCGTATTTTTTACAATTCGTAATAGTATAAACCCGCACAGAGAAAAGGGAATAGCAATTTTTACAGTAAATCCCAGTAACAGGGCTCCTCGGAGGGTAAAACAACGTACTTTTTACAGTTCATAACAGTATAAACATTAGTTTTTGCGTTAAAATTTACCAATCTCCTGTTAATACGTTTCGGGTACATAACCAATTTTACTGTATAAACTGATGTTTATACTGTTACAAACTGTAAAAAGTACACTGTTTCACCACTCACGGTGTCCTGTTACTGGGATTTGCTGTACAGTTTACTAATCCTTTTTCTCCGTGCGTAAACGTCTGACACATATTAACGGAAGATATTGTTAAATTTTACCGTATAAACTGATATTTATACTATAACGAATTGTAAAAACTACGCTGCGGTCTGTTAAAAACTTCAAAATGCTCCACTTTGAGAAGCTCCGTTATTGGAGTAACTGTACGAATTCATGAATTTTCTACACATTGGCCTTGTCCTGTATTTTTTTAGTAGAATGTATTGTGACGCTAACTGTGATTGATGTCAACATAACCATTTTTTTCCATTTTCAATTTTTTTCTTGCTTCCTCTCGCCTCCGACGGTAGACGTCGACGTCGACGGACGATAATGGAATGCTATTACAGCGGAAATACGAAACGCATGTCGCTATTCCACAGGAGACATCCTTTCGAAACGATATTATAAGCGAGGCAATTGCAGCGCGCGAGCGCTGCGGGGTCAAAGGCAGACAAACAAGCGTATCTTTCGGAGCGCGGGGTGGGGCGCAGTGCGACAGGGGAAATGTGTTCCGCGAATCAGCTTTTCCCCGTTTCTTCTTCGATAAATACGAAAGGAGAAAGAAAGAGTCGAGGAGTGGGTGCGAGGGAGGAGAGAGAGAGAGAGAGAGAGAGAGAGGACGACCCAGATGGAAGAGAGCCAGACGCTCCGCGCCTCGCTCTGTTCTCTAAAATACGGAAAAACAGCTTCTTTATATAAAGCGACGGAGAAATCGACGTCGTCTTACGCTTCCACGGATCCGCGATAAAACAACCCTCCCGTTCGGGAGAGCCGGATAATGACAATCGCGCGCGCGGCGAGCGCTAACGAGGAAATCTCGAAACCCTCGCCTTCGAAGCGGAGGCGAGGTTTATTCCCGCCGTTAAGCGCACTCGACATTTTTTTCAGCGATAGCAATTAATATCCAGTAATTAACAATAAGTCTGTATGCACGGAACACAGTCGAGAAACGAACGAAATTATATCCGTAGCGCGCGAGAACGGAACGCCCCCCTCACGCGCGCGCGCGAGAGCAACGCACCCACCAAAAGAGAGAACGACGCCGAAGGGGGTATTCGACGTCGGTGGCATCGCATAGACGGCCCTCCCTGCGCTTAGCTATGCGTATCTACGACTCGAAGAAGTACCGTTGGAAAATAAACCGCGCTTTTGAAGATACGAGTAAACGGATCGCTCGGGCTCCACCGAGGAGGAAAAAATAGTGCGCGCGCGTCGGATCGGCGGCTGTGGCGTCCGCGGAGCGGCAGGAGGAGGGCCGTGTGCGCGGCGTAGACGGCGGAGGGGGGAGAGCCGCGCTGATGTAAAAGGAAAGAAAAAGGGTGAGAGAGAGAGAGAGGGAAGCAAGGAGACCGAGAGATATACGACCTCATAATTCGCTTCTAAACATCGCTAATTGCAGCGCTGACCCTCTAAATCTTTCGGGACGCTATCTGCTCGCTCGAAAATACTCTCCTTGCCTCCTTTACAATGCCGGTGCAACACACCGCGCGCTTACACACTCTCTATTAAACCCCGCGCGCGCACTACGCCTCTTCGCTCCGTTCTCCCACGTATTCGCTCTCGTATTATACGAATCGGTCGCCTCTCCTTCCCCCCCCCCCCCCCCCCCTCCAGATGTAGCCGCGCGATACCGCGGGGTTTTCTGGCGTCTGGAGCCGAAAAAAGAGGCGCGTTCGTGCGGTTTAAGTAACTAGGGTACGTCGTTAGTAGACGCGGCGGAATTAAATCGGCGCGCGCGGGGGCCCCATCGACGATCGTCTCGCGTGCGTAACCGCGATTCGGCGATGAGGCTACCGCGGCGAACTTCGGGTTAAAACCCAATATTAAATCACGCGTAAGAAAGGAGGCACAATCGCGTTATTGATTCTTTTTTTTGGCGTTCTAAGGTCTGACATCGAATTCTCTTGGCTTATTATTTAAAAATGTTATTTTTCAGGAGATCTTCCAAGGATATACTACTCTTTCAGGGCATTCTGAAAACATTCATAACTAGAAATCGCCGATTTTTGAGATATGACGTTGTTGAAAGGAGTGAGCGATAGGTATATGAAAAATGTATAGCAATTTTTTTATATTAAAAATGTAGACGAAAAATTTGCATTTCAACTTTTCTTCGATATCTGTAACTGATTTCGAGATAATCGATTTTGAACGTGCTCTTCAACTGCGCCATCTATCCCACTTCAACACTCTTCATTTCAAGTCGTGCGAGAAAGCATCGCGTCCAATCCGGAACCGAGGAAAATTCCGTCGCGATATTTCGAGCGTCCCATCGATCTCGAGGCGAACTGGAGCGGAGCAAAGCTCCTCGCTTAATTGAGCATTAAATGTTGCGTCAATCAAGGAGGGGATAAAGATGGCGTACGGCGGCAAAGGAGCGACAGGTGTCTAGTCGAACAATTTCGCTACGTCGAAGAGGGAGGAAGGAAACGGGTGACCGCGTCATCGCGCCGACGGCTTTCGAACGATCCGACGGGAAATGCTGCGATGGCGGCGGGGCACCGGGCATAAAGTTTCCGGGGAGAGATCCAACTTCCGTAAGTTCCTCGTAGTTTCTCGACTCGTGGAAGGGAAGGTTCTGTAACGGGGCTCGCCCAACCGGCAAGGGCGCGCGCGCGCGCGCGGCCTGATTCGAACTTTGAAATTTGTAGCTTTTAGCGTACCGCGCGCGGTCGATCCGCACACCTCGCCGGCTAAATTGCACCTTGCCATTAACCGTAATCCACCAGCGTTTCGGAATTACCTTTTCTCTTCTTCTTTTTACGCCGAAATAACAAGTCCGACGAAATAATTGAATTTAACATTTTGGAAAGAATCGAAATTTCGATCTATAGAATCAATCGCTCGAATATCCTATTCCATGTATTTCTTCACGCTTATTACAACAAGCACGGTTATCAAATCGATATCTTGATGGAAATATAAAATATCATTGATCTTATGTATGAGATTTTTTGTAACAAAAAATCATCGATATCTCGGACGTTCCTTTAAGATCTCTCATCAGTAAATCTATTATTTTCCGAGTCAACACGAATAAATACACCGGAGAGAGTGCTTTAGACTCGATTCGATTATCCTAACTTGTGTATTTTTTCACACTGATCGCGAAAAGGTTATCAGGTCGATATCTCAAGGTAATTATAAAACATCGGCGATTTTATATGAAGAAATGTTGTTTCTGCAAATGCTCGTCGATATCTCGATGTTCCTGGGAGATTTTTTTCAGTGAATCCGTTATTTTCAGAATCGGCGTGGAAAGATTCATCGGATAGAGTGGTCGAAAATGCAATTTCAGAGATTTCAATTTGTTCGAAAATGTCAAGTGGCATGGCGTTACTTCGCCCCGTCGAGAAGAAGGGATTTCTTTGTTTATCTCGCGACGCAAACGAAACGCGAACGAGCGGACGAACGGATTTTCCTGCTAATCGACTCTCGTCAACCCTTAATTCCCGTCGCGACTGATTATGCGCCCTCCTCGCGGAATCCCCCGGAATCTCCGGTCGTTGTTCATCTAACGGACTAACGACCAGTGGAACGAGCTTTCGCGGACGGGGAGATCGCGTTGATCCGATCCGTTCCGTCGCATCTACCTATACTCGAACGAATCTCCGTATAGAGTGGCCATGCGTATGCATATAGGTATACACGTGCTAGTTTCGCGTAGAGAAACCCTCCTCGACGTATCGGAGTGCCTACGCCTCGGGCGGTACGCCGACACAGAAATTGAATTCGAAATCGCGTGTTTCGCTTTGACGACCTCTCGACGCGGGAGTGTATGTGGGAGGGATCGAGAGCGAAGGGAGAGACGCCGAGCGAACGAAAGCGACGGCAAAGTCAAACGAAGCGTGATGCTGACGTTCGCGTCGACTGCATTTCGAAACGAACCTGTCCCCGAGAATCGAAACCTGACCCGCGGCCTCGCGCGGAGTTTCCGGCGATTCGCTGGGAAACGCGTTCGAGGGGTTTGCTGAAAAATTGCGAAAAAAATTTTACGCGTGCTCCAGTTTTTTTTTTTAGTTGCGAAATACGTTTCGGAACGCTAAATTTCAAGGTAGATCTTCGAACTGATGCACAGGTGCACTGAGAGAAAGGATGTTTTAAAATGTAGCAATCAATCCCCCATGCGGAAAATTTCTATATAATTTGTATACGGTCCACATGTGTGGATTTGGTCCACACAAATCATTTATTTCTATATTCACAAGACATTTTTATACAAGACAATGTAGCAGATAACCTAAAGAAATATTCTCTCTAGTTCTAGGTCACAACTTGGAAAGATTGCTTATCTGACGATAACTATACGTGATAATAATACGCTTCTCACTATGTTTACTTGTCTTATATTTTATTTCTTAAAAAAATGCATTCCGCCCCTCTTATAAATCGGTCGTATTGAAAGAGTCAGTGTAATAAAACTTATATTTTTCATAACATTCCTCTAAATTATCAAGAAAATTGTGAGTATTGTGCTCGTTAAAGCTTGTTCAGATAATAAGAAATTTATTTTTAACAATCCCTTCAGCCAATCTGAGTTAAACCAGCTTAATATTCACTTCGTTGTGAATTCGGTTAAATACTATATACTGTATAGGACTGTGTATGGTATTTAAATTTACGTCTGACCGAAGCGTGTTTTATACGGTATAGTTTATCTAACTGAATTCATAACTGCACATACTAAGAAAAATAACTTGGTTAAAGTAACAAGACACATCTGATTAAATATATTTAGTTAATCTAACCAAAATACTAGGTAGTAAATTTAACCAAATATTTAGTTATTCTAACTAGATATCTACAGTTATTCTAACTAAAAAATAGTTTAACCAAACACAGATAGAGAGGATCCATATTTCACCAAACGATTTGGTCATGACATCCAAAATTTTGGTTAAATTGACCAGGTTATTTTTCTCGCTGCACTATCACTAGATTTCTTACTTGGTTCTCTTCCCCTATACTTTCTGGAATCGATTATTACATTCTGAAACATCATTCTTATCAGGAGAACAGGAGAACAAAGTATATCCGTATCGAAGTTGTTTATGCCGCCGACACGCCTTATTTTTAAACTTCTCGAGATAAGAATGCGAGACGTTTGCCGAAGGTTTAATTAAAGCGTAAACGTCCGTCGTTTGACCTCGTTCCGCCGCGGACGCCGTTACCCGCCATCACAATTCGTTAATTAGTTTATCAGCGAACTGCTCGGATAACTACACGGGCTTAGAAGCGTACCTGTGTGTATACGCGTGCAGCGCGATGCAACAAAAAATGCGAAACCACTCCGCGACGATAAGAACGGAGAGCTGCGATCTTCAAAAGATGTTTGCCTTAATTAATTAGATTCCGACGGTATCCGCGGGAGGAAGGGTGTAAGGTATCCCGCCTCTTATACCGAATTCACCAGTCGGAGAGCGCGAGTCCTCGTTTATCAATCTCGTGGAAACTTAATGAAATTAGCGGAACGCCCGGCAATATTCCGCCGGCTAGAAATACAATTTTTCACGAAATCGTTTAGGCGTTTTAATTAATCGGCCCGAATCGTGAATAATTGGCGATATAAATGACAGGAAAAATAATTCCAGCTTCCCGGGGGGGTCGACCGTATCTACTGGAATGTCGTGCGATTAAGCGATAACACCATTCTAGCGGCCGGAAAAACGGCCTAAATTGTATAGTGTTTTACGCGAGTATGAAAAAAGGAATCGAATTTCTGTTTAGAGTTATTCAACTGCTTTGTTTCTAATTGCAAAAAGCCATATTCTTTATCTGAATTTACAACTATTGATGAGAAGTTAGAAGCATTTAGGGGAAATTGTCCATTTTGGCAGTACATTCCATCCAAACCTAATAAATACGGAATCAAGATATTTGCGCTAGTTGATGCCAAAATGTTCTAGACAACAAACTTAGAAATGTATCTAGGTAAACAGCCACCAGGGCCTTTCGAAGTTGCCAATAGGCCGTTTGCATTGGTACAGCGGTTATGTGTACCAATTTCTGCTAGTGGACGTTATGTGACAACCGATAACTGGTTCACCAGTATCGATTTGGCTGACATACTGCACACCAAACACAAGCTAGGTTTATTAGGAACAATAAGTAAGAATAAAAAGGAAATTTCGCCACTCTGTTTGTGCAAGGGAAAATTCGTCCTGGAGGATCCAGTATGTTCGGTTTCCAAGAAGAGATATTACTTTATTTTCCTTCATCCCAAAACCTGGAAGAACTGTTTTGCTAATATCCACTATGCATCATACCGACGACACATCGATGAACAAACGGGAAAACCGGAAATGATAGTGGACTATAACAAAACCAAAGGCGGTGTAGACTTAGTGGATAAACTAAGTTCAACTTATAACTGTGCAAGGCCAACAAGGCGTTGGCCAATGGTATTTTTTTATAGTTTAATGAACATCGCTGTTATCATCATTTATACTGCAAATAATCCAAATACGAATATGGTCGTCTTGGGTTTGATTTAATTTCTGACCAAATGAAAATGCGCTCCACGTTGGATTACATTCCTAGAACTTTAAGATGCCGCATTGCAGAATTATGTGATGTATCTCAAAATTCTCCCCAAGCAGATGGGCGACATAGTCAAGTCACTGGTCGTTGTGTTATTTGCAGTTCTAAAAAAAATCGCAAAACGCGTTTCTGTCGCAGGAAATGTAATAGTATCTTATGTCATTAGGCGGAAATCCGAGGTTTTTTCAGATTGTGTTTAACCCTTTCATGCATACATTTTTGGAAATTTAGATTTTCATAAAGAAAATTCATATTTAGGGACATACCTTAATGTCGAAAACAATGCTTCTTCATTCATCCACTGTAGTGTATACTATGCATGAAAGGATTAATTAGGTCGTATAGTACGAGGTATGGTGGGAGGACGAGGTCGTCCCTTCACCATGTCTCGTGCTACGACCTATATATATAAGCACAGTCTTAAAAATCCGAGGATTTTTCAGCCGAATGACATAATACTATATTTTTCTTACGAATGCCCATTTCTCAAAACAAAACAAACAGAAGTACCGAGTGTCCGCCGAGAAAAGCCCCACTTTTTGAATTTCCCTGACATTTGACTTCGGTAGTGGTTGGGTCGGCGCTCTAGTCCTGATAGGCCAACTCTAACTATCAGGCCTACCGTGAAAACTAGAGACCATATATACGTAATAATTTGATGGTCTCTTTTAATGGAAACACTAAACTATTGTAATTCAGTAATTAGCGATTTGTTCATTCTGGAGAGTGCTAGGGACTTTTCGCGAAGTTACGTTTCAATTAAAGAGTCATATATTAACAAAACTAAGACCACATGTAATAATTTGAAGGTCTCCATTATCGGAAAAATCATGATTCATCAGCGAAACATTCTTTGTCTACAGTCATGAGAATAAATCTAAAACGCGCAGGGAAAAACATAGCGATTTCCCTAGTTAGTCCAACTAGGACAGAATCCTTAAGGATACGGCAAATACTTTTCCCCTCTCGGACGCGCTGAGCATTTCATCTCGCCGATATACGCGTCGGATTTCCGAAGAAATTTTGTCTTATCGCTTATCGCAAAATAAACGCGTTATCTCATCCACTCGACGCGCGGCACGTATGACCCATACGGTTCGTCTAATCTGCGCTCCCATTGTTAATCCTATCATCGAGCCCGTCCACAAATACGAATCTCTATAAATATCGCCCCCTTATCAAGATCGCCCCGTCATTCATTAAGCAAGTTTATTCATTCGCATTCGACATTAACTCGACGCCGACGGCGCGGAAGAGTAGCGCTCGCTCCCGCCGCGCTAATACACCCGTCGTTGCACGTGTGTGCGTATAGAGAGGCGGGAGGGAGAGGGAGAGAGAGAGAGAGAGAGAGAGAAAACGCGGCGACATAAAGCCGGCATTGTCGCACGAACCGAGGAACGTCACCTCTCGTGTTTTCGCGATACGTTAACGGAAAACACGCGGTCATTATGTTGGCGATGAGGGTACGAGTTATCTGGAAGCGACTGTACGCGAGCTGCGGGGAGAACCTAATTGTTCAAATACACGCATTTCACCGCGGTTCACCCCCGCCGAGACAACCCTCGAGCGAGCGCGCGCGTGACAACCACACGGACGTCTCCGCGGGAACGCGCGCCGCGCACCCACGGAAAGCGCGAGTTTCGATCGAGCGCGGAGAGACTCTCGCCCGAACGGGAATTATTTTAATGAAATCGTTCCGCGCCCAGCCCCTCGCCTCGCCCGCGTTATCCGCGCGGTCGCGATGACGCGAAGCGAAAGTATTTCTGTGATTGATATCAAAGATAATTACGCATTCAATTATTTCTTAATCAACGCGCGTCTAAACAGCCGGGACGGGGGCGCCCGCGAACCCTTCGCCCCGGCGTTAATTCCGATCTTTATTGGACGTCGAGTATTCGGGTCCGCGCGGATATCGTCGCGCGCGAGAATTCCGCTCGACTCGCGACGTTTCGTGAAAATGATATCGCGGACGTGCCCGTTGCGACGCGGCGCATTGATATCGCGTATACGCCGACGAATACGCGCGCGATATAACGCGCCTCCGCTCCCTTTTTCGCTCGCGCGACATTGCGCGCGCGAATCCTCGCGGATTACAGTGAAAAACGCGAATGGGAGTACCTACGTCGGGAAATCTTTGAATCCGATTGTAATCTGGTACTGCGCGTTGTCGTCGATCCTTATTGAGCGTGGGCGCTTTGAAAAAATGAACGATGAAGGAGAAACGGCGGCGTGGTGTATGCGCTAGAAAAATTTGCTTCATTCACACGGTCACGATAAGGTTTGATGCGGCGAAACTCTTGTGGTATGGTTGTTTCAATACCATAAGACTGTAAGGACAAATGCATACACTCTGAGATAAATAATATTGCTCGTGTCAAAAAAGTGTCTTGAATTAAGAGCATATCGCTGTTCCGGGGAAACAACGACACAAGTGTGATGTAAGATTGTAGCAGTTACGTCTTTGTTCTACCGGAACAGCGATATGATCTTATAAATTTTTAAGAATACAGATTTTTGGTCGAAGAATTCAAAAGTATTATATTCGTTGAAACAAGAAATTTTTTCTGCGCGAAAAAAAAAACTTACTCGCGAGCCTGCCAAATATTTTCTTGCACGAAGAAAACCATGGCTTGATCCTGAAATTATATCATGTACTTGATTGAAAAGAATACAATTGTTTAGTACCAGCAATAATTTCTCTCAGTGTAGAGTTGAGGCAACCAATTTGAAATTTAAACAAGTGAATATCTACTTGAAATAATTACATCACGAGGTAATTTTTGTTTCGGTGTACTCAGAAGAAAATCGTTTAACCCATTAGTGCACACTGGCAGCTCTAATTGCCGAGGAATTTCTTGTTTGAAACATTGGATTAATGGATTTTTTCGTTGTTTAAAAAATACTTCTTCAGGAGTTTAATTTTATTTTTAAAAAGTATGATTTATGAGACCATTTCCTAAATATTGCAAAAACGATTAATTGAATATCTGCAAACAAAAATTATCTGGCAACTGAAAATTACATTGAGCACTAAAATGGGCTAATATAAATAAAAAGGTTACAGGCGGCCAATTGAATATGTCGTTATCTCAACACAAATATGTAGTTAAAATGGCTAAAATTTAGGGAAAGTAACTAAATATTTAGCCGCCTCAACTAAATGTTTGTTCATATAATTGCATATTTAGTATGGCCGTCTGTAACCTCAAAATTTAATTAGATAAAACGATTTTTTTTCTCAGTGTACCCAGATATTTTCCACGGCAACACTGTACGCGACGCCGCAATGCGATTGCAGCGAGAACGAACGTCGAAGCGCGCGAGCGACGTTATTTCGGTGACGAAGCGCGGAGTATAATTTATTAGAGCGGATGCGACGGGGCGCGCGCGCGCTCGCGCCGACCGCAAATCGCATTTCGACGTTTCGATCCCCGCGATTTCTATTTACGCAGCCGCGGAGTATTTCGGAATTACTTACCGCGAAAGGAAACGACGCCGGCGAGTAGCACGTCGCAAAAAAAAAAAAAAGAATAGACACGTAATAAATATCGGCGAACTCTTATTTTTAGTACTCAAAATTTCCAGTCATTATCGGATATAATCAACGTCCAACAATCTCTCGTCGGATCTCCGCGCCAAATATGGTCCGCCCGCGCGGGCAATCGTATGGTGCACACCAATCTCGAGCGCGAGCCGACATCGCGACTGTAAAAGAATTTGCATCGAAACGACGGCGTGTTTTTCATCTCGAAATAATGAATTTCAAAAACTTCCGCGAGCGCCGTCCGTGTACACGGATCTATGTTCGACGCGAGCATCGACCTAGCTCTCCGCGGCCCGTGTATTCGGTTAATGAAAACATTGTCCTACCCACACTCGCGGCGAACGCGTACCTCTATACCTGTACGGCTCCTGTCGCACGCGGCTTGTGTCGTACGCGCCGCGCCGTCGCTGCACGGCGTGCCTATACGCGCGGGCGGGAGAAGAGGCTCCAAAACAGGGGGTGACGGGATTACGCGTAGTAATGCACCGCGCTCGGTAAATCATGTATCGGACGATGGAGCGAAAAAGGGACGTTTTCGCAGTTTCGATGGAAATTCGGTCTTCTCATAAAAAAATATTCATATTTTTTAATTTAATTTGTAATCTGTGTGTATACGTATTCAATGTCACACGTAAAGGGAAAGATCTGAAAAAATAATTATTCGCAGAATTATGAGCGTATTTCTCTTTACAACGTTGTGATGCTATTGAAACGCAAGAGAAACGGACACCCAGGGAAAAGGTCTTACAATTAGTTGAATGCAAACATGATAGAAACAATTATTTGAGGTGAATAGGAATTTTTTCACATCGAACAAAAGTCTATTTGAATTTGATAAATGTTCCATTAGGTTTGTTACTCGATTAAAGAAATATGCGAAACATTTATCTAATTCAAATAGACTTTTGTTCGATGTGAATAAATTCCTATTTATCTCAAATCAATTTTTGTATTAAATTCGTATTCACAACTAGACTTTTTCTCTCGGTACACTTATACCGAGCAGCGAGTGCGAGAGAGATAGGCTTGTAACACGATGACGTAGCTGAATTTCAAAATGTCGCTTTCCAGCACAAAAGAGGCCGAGAATGAAAAATGACAAAATACGGGGTCAAATATTTTACCTAAATTCTTCGAATCTGTGATAAAAAGAATTAGTGAGAAAATCAAATCAGAGAATATCGACTTTTTGTTCGACGATGCGAACCGAATTTTGAAATGAAACGAATTAATCGACTCGCTCACGTCATTCTCGACAATCCGGCGTAATAAACATGTCCGTGCCTCAACGTGCTAAATCCGACGTCGCGGTACGGACGACATATATACGCCTGAAGCAAGACGCGACGGTGATAAAAATCCCGGCAAAAAGCACGTACGTCAGTGGACGGGGGGGATACGCTGTAGATGGGCGGCGGATTAGCAGTCCGGGGGTGGTTAAAGCACGTTCGTTATTCCCAGCCGAATCAAATTAAAGACCCATTAAAATATCTGACCGGGGTTCCGTGCTCTGGATATTTTTTTAGATTGATATCGCGCGACCGGACGACTCCTTATACGCGACTAATGCGATATTAATTGTGCCCGTGTAAAGGGATAAATAAGTAGCTGTGCGCCAGAGAAATAGTATAGTGCGCTGTGGTCGGGTGGCATGTATCTATGTTCGCGCATACTCGCGCGCGCGTTATTTTCTATTTTCTAATTATATCTCAGCGCACCTTGCATCTCACGTCGATGACGAAGCTAAAAATCATGGAAAAACTCGTGAATTTTTACAGTGTATCCCAGTAACAGGGCTCCTCGAGGTAAAAAACTCTGAATTTTTTACAGTTCGTAACAGTATAAACATCAGTCTATACGTAAACGTTCGACACATATTAACAGGGGATTCTCTATTATATATTTTACCGTAAAAACTGATGTTTATACCGTTACGAACTGTAATAAGTGCGCCGTGCACTGTAAAAAAAATTCATATTAAATTTAATATAATTGTATATAAAGCTTTTGTCCAATTCGTGATTGTGAAAATTAATATACTCCTTTTTATATGAAATTTATAAGGGCAATTTCATAAGGAAATATAGGTATTAATTTTCATAATCACGTATTGGAAAAAGAGAGCTTGATATAAAGGTATATTAAAATTACAACTTATATATTTACAATGTATTCTATTAACAAATTATATCTTTTACCTCCAGGAGCTCTGTTACTGAGGTACAAAATGTAAAAATTACCAATCCCTTTTCTCTATGCAGTATCCGCGAGCGCGCAATCATTTCGTCTCGCCGTTATCTTTATTATTCGTTCCGTCCTCGAGTCGCGCGCGACGTCGCAACCTACGTATTGTATTGTAAAGAGGCACACGCGCGTTCGCCGTGAACGTATCGCGCGGCATCGAGACGTATTCGATTGAAGAATAAACCACGCGCGTCGATGACAAAATCGACGAGCGTTTCGATCGGCACCAAATTGTTTACACCGGCATAAATTACCGCTCGCGATCGCACCGCCAACGCCGTTCGAATCGGCTACCCACGCGCGTTTCGCCGTCATATCGTCGCGATCTTCCTCTCGACGCGCCTCGACACTTGGCGCTATTAAAATATCGTTCGCGACGCCGCGCGAGCCGGTAAACCCGGAGACGCGCGCGCACGCATTCCGAACATTTGCAAACGCACGACGAAGCAACGACGGACGTGTAGCGAGAGCGCGCGCGAGCGAGTGAGGAGCATTGCGCGCAGCAGCGATCTGCCCTGCGTACACTGTAAAAAAAGATTGTATTTTTAATATACTTTTGTATCAAGCTTTTTTCCAATATGTGATTAAAATTAATATATTTCCTTATGAAATTTCTTTCATAAACTTCATATCTCAAGAGTGGAAATATTTTATATGGATTATATGTATACAGCGTGTAAAGGCTAAGAGGGCTGAATCAGGAAGAGCCTAATTTTGTGTAGAGTTAGTACACTCTGACCACACAACCAATAACATGACTTCCTACGATCTCTTGTCCCTCGGAACCCACTCAGGTGTTATGTCAACCCTTTGTCAAAATAAGGGGATCGTAGGAAACCGTAGCGCGGTTAGTGTGTAAATTCTGAACAAAATGAGGCTCCTCCTGTTTTGACCCTCTTGCCCGATACACCCTGTTTAATTCATATATGGATTCAGTCCTATGTGGATTATATAGAAATCATATATAATCCATATAGGACCAAATCCATATGCGTGGACTACATACAAACCATACAGACCTTTTCTACCTGGGATATTAATTTTCATAATCACGTATTGGATAAAAGCTTTATGCGCAACGATATTAAATTCAGTGCAAATATTTGTTACACTCGCCACGAGTCAAGTCACTAAGTCAAGTTCGCCGTACGTCTTCGCGAGCCTCTCTAGCGCAAGTATATCGTCCACAATAGACGTCCGGGTCCTTCAGGAAATTTTCGATATCGCGATACCCTCGAGGAAGTCCGATCCGCTCCGCAAATTCAATCGGTACCTCTCATACCCGCTTACGGGTATGTACGTGTACCCTATACGTACACACCTTCGGGCGCGGACCTACGAGCGTGATATAGGAGTTTTTTTACATTTGCAATAAATTCCAGGGCGGTTCTCGCGTTTGCACAGAGGCACACCACCGCCACCAGCACCGCGATGGCAGCATACTTCGGGGCTGTAGGTACTAGTACCGGCAGAGCGGGAGGGGACATGAATATGTATAATGTGGCTGTGGGAGCCGAGTTCTAAGATACGAGCGCCCCACCGTGGTTATTCGTACGGCTTTTAATATTTAACCGAGAGGTTTACCTGCCCGTCCGAGCTGCACGTATAATTTTTCCAATACACTCGCGTATTACATACGACGACGACGACGACGACAAGCGCGCGGTATACATGTCCCGCGCGTTCGAGAAATAATTTATCCGAAGGGGTTGGTATGATGAAACGGAAACGGGAAAGGCGGACCGAGCGTGTGCATCGCGTTCCGTGGATTTGCAGGTTTTCTCGCGGCGCGGAGGGGTGTGTGACAGCGGCGCGGGGATCGGTGATTAAAAGTGTCGTGTGCCCTGTATTCTTCGGTAATGCGTACGAAAGCGAATGTCAGGGTAGTCGACGATGGTTCGAGGAATGAAATGACGAATCGCGTTCCTGGTAAAATTTGTACAAGAGAGTCAAGAGAAAGAAGAATCCTTTTCGAAATTCTGAAAGAAGGCGTCACTGGAGAATCTGGCAATGAAAACGAACTCTAGTGACATTTGTAAATCGCCCTTGTGGTTTTTTTTTTTGGAATAAGGAGAGAAATTACGAAAAAAAAGGTAGAAGAGGCGTGAAATCCGCAAGTATGCACGGAGAAAAAAGATTAGTAATTTTCTCAGTGAATCCCAGCAACAAGACTTCTCGAGGTGAAACATTGAATTTTTTAATAGATACAGCGTATTTTTTATAGTTTGGAACAGTATAATTCCGTAAACACTCGACGTAGGTATATTAACGGGATATTGGTAAAGGTTATTGTACAAACTGATGTTTATACTATTGCGAATTGTAAAATGTACACTGTGTGGTCTATTACAAACTCCAATGTTTCACCTCGAGGAGCCCTGTTACTGGGATTTACTGTAAAAATTACTAATCCTTTTTCTCTCCGTGCGCATTTCTTTACAGTGTGTAAATTCGTGACATTAGATGTCCACAGAGAGAATCTGCCGGACTTCGACGCGCGATGTGAACCTTCCGTTCTCATGTCATCCTCTAATCGCGATGACACAAGTATGCTCCCGCCCTGTTCGCGTCGTTATCGCGTTCGAGCTTTTCAGCGAGTTTTACATTCGTTTCACGACACTCTTCAAGCCTCACGAAAGCTACGCGACGCGCGGGTCAATGCGCGGGTGGTCGCGGATAAATATACACGCGACACACACACGCGCGCGCGCGTACATGTAATTCCGTATTACGATATATACGCGACGCCGTCGTTGACCATATCACGCCGCGCGCGTACGTAACGAACCGACCTATATTAATTACTCGAGGTCGAAAACCGTGTATCAAGATAACCTAATCCCATTATCGTTTCCGTCCGGAATTCGTGAAATATTCGCGGGTCCCGTAATTAAAATGGCGGAAGTCGGCAGTCACGATACACCCGCGTATAGCCGACTCGCGTCCGTCGCGGGAAATTCGCGTCGCGGAGTCGGTATCTGCACCGCGAAGCGCGGACGGATGTTAACGAGCTGCGAATACAAGAAATTATACGGGTCACCCCCCGTGGTCGTATGTGTGAGGGTAACGTATATAGGTGCGCGAGTGCGGACGGTCGAATGAGATTCTTCGACGTTATGACGTTTTCGCTTTTCGCATAGTATTATCATCGCGTATTTTCGAACCGCGACCACGTGTGCTCTTCTCTTCGATGCAGGAGCGATCCAAAAGATATTTCGATTTGGTCTTCTAATAAAAAAAATACTGATATTTTTTAGTTCAATTTATAATCTGTATACATATTTAATATCACACACCGAGAGGAAACAATTTATTTACAGTTAATAAATGTTTGTTTGAATGTGGCGAAATGTATATTTTATCGGACCAAGTATAGATATTCATTAACTATTACGATCTTTATTTGGCACAATCAAATCTTTCGAGGCAAGTATTTGAATGAAATAATCGTTTAAATAATTTTCGTGTCTTAACGAAATATTTATTTCGCCGTATTTTAAATTACATTTATTAACTGTTAATAAATTGTTTTCTCGGTGCACAAAAAAGGAAATATCCGGGAAAATAATTATTCGCTGAATTATAAGCGCATTTCTCTCTACATTTTGTGATGTCACCAAAACGCAGGAGAGACACTTAAGCCGAGCAACACGAGTGCGAGAGAGATAAGCCTACAAGGCGATGACGTAGTTGCATTTAAAAATTTCGTTTTCCAGCTCAAAAGAAGTGGAAAATAAAAAATGAAAAAATACAGGAAAAATAATTTTCTCGAAATTTGTCGAAATTGCGATAAAAAAAATTTGTGAGAAAACCGAATTCCGCGTTCACCGCGTCCAAGAAACGTATATACCCGACGATAGATTCGTCACGAGATTCGATATAGGAAAACGGAGCGGCGGATCGATGTGACCCTCGACGACGGCGACGCGCGTATTTACACGTACCCCGCGTGAGAACCGCCGAAAATATTCTATATTATACTCGCACACACGCGCGACGCTCCCGGTTCCCCGCGGTTGCGCGGCTCGAATGCCGGTGGAGACGGTTTTTATAATCCGTCGTTTCTTCCGCCAGTCACTCCCCCCTCTCGTCGAAGAAAAAAAAATAATAAGGGACGCCAGAACTTCAAACGGAATACCATATAGATACTTACCTTTTTGATACGGCAGAGCGCGCGCGTCTGTGTATAGGTATCCAAAGTAGGTGGTACGCCCGAGAGAGACAAGGAGCCGCGGCGGAACGATATATCGATTTCAGAGGTAGAGGACCGCTTACCGCGGCGAGATATACTCGCGTGGGTGCGCGACTTTACGTATTACTCCCGCGATCCCCTCCGGTTTAGGAAGAATGCATATGTTTCAGCGGCGGGCGCGTTACAAAAGAACGTAAGCGACGTTAACGGGGTGTTTATTCAAGGCGGAACGAAATAACGTGTCCTGTACGATATAATATGTCTACGGATGCGGAGGGCGATACGAGAAGTTACGTGGACTATCTCAAATTTCTCGTCTACTTTGAAAGTGGAAGAGATGGACTCGCCGCTACGCGCGGTACGTTTATATAATATGCACTTGCCCATGCATATATTCCAGGCGAAGTCAACCATGTATTCCGTAACGAAGCCGTTCTGAAAGCTTTGATACTTTACGAGGCTATTACTTTGTAGCGGATACACGTGGTATCGACTCGCGTAAAATCACCGACGACTGGATCTCGGAAACGTGGATACATACCTGTAGTTGCTGATACGACGCGATGTTAGCTGCGCACGAACCCGGATAGCGCGGGTAACTCGTCTACTGGTTGTCGGTAATAGATATTTTGAAAGACGTTATTCGTAAGAAACTTGTTGGTTGAAAATATAAGAAGCGAGAGATGCATCATACGTTATAAATATCTACTGAAAAGACTCACGAATGAGAATCTCTCTAACCTTTTCTAATCACCTTTTTAAATCTTCATGCCTGAGTCGGTATATTTCTGTTTTGATTCAGCTGTTATAGGATTTCTCGCAGAAAATTGTTTCCAGCCTGAGACGATTTTTTGCATGTCCTCTTAAAAATCCTATTAAGCGAATTTTACCGTGCCGCGCGCGCACGGAAACCACGAAGCAACTGCATGCAATAGCCTACTGACCCCTCTTAACCCGGCCGAGTCACGTAGCTCTATACGTTTTGAAGTCGAGAGTCGCGAATCGCGCTTCACTCGCGCGCATTCATTTCTCGGCTGGCGGATTCGCAAGTTCGGTTGCCGCAATAACGGGGAAGGGGGTCCTCTCGCGTTTCGCATTACACGCGCGCGGCTCCGCGTTCCAAAACGTCGTTGGTAGGCACCACGAAATTATGTAACGAACACGGGCGCGCACGCGCGCCGACACTCGAATGCTTACACATCGCCTCCGCACGCTTCGCGTATACGTGAATGGACTGCAACGTGTTTCGAGGATTCGATTCGATGCCGGTTGCGTACGACCGGCAGGATAAGTTGGTTATTGACGTTATTACGCGTACGTATTCCGGCCGAACAAAGTATCCATCCGTTCGTTTTATTCCACATCGCCCGCCGACTGGTTTTGCGCATAAGGATAAGTGAGTTGGTGCATTCGTGCAGTTCTCTCGTCTTCGCCGTTCCGATACAATGTCGCGAAGAAACGTGTCCGGCGAAACTTACGAAATACCCATGGTCGATGTTTTATCCGGCAGATAAAATCCCCCTTCGCATCGGCCATTGCACACATACATATATCGCCGACCGCGAAGTTTCGTTCGGCGCGCGCTATTCCTCGATTCGCCGCGCGCCGCGAACCGATACCGCGTTCCTAAACATCGAATCGCGGCAATGTCGTAACTATGTATCTGTGTAGTGTTTTACCTTATATCTACCCCGGACTCCGCCACCGCTCCGGAAACTTTCGATGAGTTTTCCAAAGGAGATTCCCGGTGGCTGCGCCACCGTTTCGTGGTTGCAATTTCAGCGGAATGCGGTATATCGGGGACATTTTCGGAGTTGAGTTTGATGTGTTGCGCCGCTGCTGACGGTGGTCCACATATGTGAATTCGCCTCTGATCGTTACGCTGGATCGTAATAGGTCCAGTTAAGTTTTCGATGATAAATCACAGCGATATAGGTCATTTTAATTTCGATCTCAAAATGTTTGTAAAACGTACATTTTCAGAGAGAAATCTCGTTGAACGAACTATAATTTAACCAGAAATCTTGATCGATTTTATTGCCAACCATAATTCCATAGTTGTTCTTAGCAGTGAGATTTTTGTTATAGTAACTAACAAGAGATCAGGATTGCTGCAACCAGGTCAACCTGCAGCATGGTCGATAAATGTCCCGAACCTTTCTTTATGTAGTTGATCTATCATTAAACCCAGGCGGAAAAATTCTGTATGTTTTCTATACAATTCATATGTGGATTTGGTCATATATCGATTATATATGATTTCTATATTAACCATATATGAGGGATATAATATATGAATTATACAAACACTCAAAAACCATGTATGGATTGTATAGAAAATATATAGAACTTTTTTCCGCCCCTGGGTACTATAATCTTGTTACTATGACCATGCAACAAAAGTTATTTCGACTGCATTCATGGTCTGTCTAATCATAAATATGGAACTAGCAATCAGGAAAATTCAATCTTGCGATTATGGTTGATTTTACCACCGACACGGTAAAAAAGTGGTGTTAATTTTTAACACCATTTCATCGGTGTGGACCTATGTGGCCACATTTGGTATTATACAGTTTTATGCCATTATATATATATGATCCAACTCCAAAAATGGTTTATACACAATAGACCCGCACCGCAGAATTTTTTACAGTACACTTTTCTCTCAGTGTATCTTCCGCGCGAAAAAAAAAAGTCGAAAGATTTTTGAAGAAAACGGTGAAAATTTCAGAAAATATCGAAACTAGAGAACTGACATTTATCCTTTCTCATTTTAGAACACATTCACATCAGCGTAATTCGAAAATTCATCGAATAACGTATCATTAAGAAAGTTGCCTCGCAATACCAACTCGCCGTCTGACGACATGCGCCTACAGCAGTGTACTTCTTCGTCCACCCGCCGCGATTACGCGTGTTTGCGTAATCCAATTTCACCGTCAACCGCGGCCACCGCTAATTAATCGGATTTTCGCGGAACGAGTGATCGAGAGGCAAAAAATAATTCAGTTCGCTAAAATCCGCCTCGTTCTCCCGAGCTCGCGGGGCGCTCGTTACGTTGTCTCCTTCGGCGCGCCGCTAACGAATAACCCGACGGAGCCAGAACAAACGTTTTTTCTTCGAAAAACTTCTCGCTCGCCGGTCAAAGTCGGGGGCGGCAGGGGCGGGGGCAACCGAACGAAAAAAGACTAGTGTACTTTCCGGGAGTCTTTCTCTCCCCGGGATGCTCTATCATCCCCTGCGGGGATTGCACGGCTTTGCACGCGCGTGGCATAAATTAAAATAAATTTGTTGCTACGGTTTTGCGCGACTTTTTTTTTTCCTCGAGACGGTTTCATTATAATTTCCACGACGTGTACGCGCACCGTAACGCGCCGTACGGATAGTTTTATAGCACGGCTCGTTCCGCGCTGTAATGTAGATAGACCGGTTGTTTACCGTTCGATGGCGTCTTTAATCCGCCATAAAGTTAAGGGCGCATTATTACGGCAGAGATGAAAGTTCGATCTTAGGTTCCTGCAGCGCGGCCGGTACAGCCACTTCGCGGGAACTTCGGTTATTATGCGATACCTAATAGGATGGAGGGGGGTGGGGCAGGCCTCGTATAGGAGCGCTGTTACGCTGGGTACATTATCGAGAGAGGTGCCGGAGGAATATTTTTTTCAATGGCCCCTTTCCGCAGCGGGGAACGTTCGCGGCGAACGAGGCCGGGTGTGTGATTATAAGGGGCGTCGTTCGACACGGTTGATATTGGCGATTCGGACTGCATCGGTTATGTGTTCCATTCTCGCGCGTAGGGATTTTACGCGTGGAAAACAATTTTAATCGACCATGCAGCATCACCGTCTAAACGGTTATTGTTCTGATCATTTTTATATCATTACGTTTACGTTCAAGGGAATCGAATCGAATCGATGCATAATCATGGGTAATGAAAACGAATATCGTTGACACAAAATTAGAATAATTACTTTTAATTTTGCTTTGACACTGCTTCGATAACTGCCTTACAAATGTCTTTTGTTTGAGTCAAGAAAAACTGGGAAGTGCCTTGATAGTACCTTTTGTTGGAATCGGGAAAAACTTGAAAGTGCTTTGACATTACCTCGATTCAATTTCTACCGGGGTAATTGAAATGCATATACCGATCACAATTGTTGCCCTCTCTACAATATCCTTACTGGTACACCAAGAAAAATGATTAGTAGATGTTAAGCAAACGTTTGACCCGATATAGGAACAACGAAATATTTTTTTGGGGACAGCAAATTTTTGGTTGCGACAAATAAATGTTGGTCGCAGCAACATAATGTTTCTAAGAATATTCGATTGTGACGACGAAACATTTGTCGTCGCAATAAAAATATTTCATTGTTCTCATATCTAGCAAAGTTTGGTTGGCATTACTGATAATTTTTCTCAGCGTAGTAGAATTATACCAACCACACACAACGACCTATTTTTCTCACGTATGTATACCAACACACCTTCCTACTAACCTGCCTAGTTTTCGGCATTAACGAGCAGCGTCCAGATTAAATCTGCGTACCACCACCACCGGCAGCCCAACCCTTTGTAAGATTCGACGGAGTAATTGTGCTCCGAATTAACTGTCACTCGATACACATTAGAGCGTGCGATGGAACGCGATAAAAATCTACTAACCTCCGTACTAACGAGCAACGACACCGTATCGACTCTCCTGCGCTCCTTCCCTCTCTCTCTCTCTCTCTTCAACTCATTCCACTCCCGCCTCTCTCTCTCTCTCTCTCTCTCTCCTTCGCTTCCTCTTTCTCCTCCACCGTTGGAAGACGGCGAACGAACCGGTGTTGGCTCAGTAGCCAGGCGCGGTATACCGGCGTGCCCGGTATCACGGTATTGACAAACTCTCAAAGGACCGGAAATTCAGGTGCCTGTCGCGTCAATCATTTTCGGCCTTCCGAACGCGCGTGTACGTATCCGACGTGCGTGGCGTCGTCGGACTTAGTAAATGTGTGCGGTGTACGAGTGACGCAGCAACGGGTCAGAAACGTTGCGTCGTTTGGTGGTAGGTACTCGTTCGACACGTGTTTTCGACTCGATGTAAATTCACGTTTGACCGCGGCGCGCCGATGTGCAATGCCGGACGGTATACCGGCAGGTGTGAATCGGTTCATAGGTTGATAGGCAGTGGACGCGAGAATCACGATCGTGAAGAGAAAACATGAAAATTCTTCGTTCAAAGAAACTAGACATCCGTCCCCAGTCTGGCAGCTCGAGCGAGAAGACAAGCGAGCGATCTGGATCCTGGGTGACGGTGAGCATCGGCTGTCTGCAACCAAGTCTCGTAGGCCACGCTTGGGACAATATCGTTACACTTATAGAAGAACGACACAACTTAAAAATGAATGACTTTCTATATCGCGGTTTAAAGATTTAATGTTGTGTTTACCTTCTAATATAGATACTAATTTAACATTGTAGACAAATGAAACACTTTTATTATGGTTTAATGCCACAATGTATTGTAGTTGGCTGATAATGTGAGATTTATTCTTGGGTTGATAAACTTTTGATTGTCAACTACTTGTGTCTCTTGAGTTGTGACATTCTTCTATAAAAGGAGCGACTCATGTAGACGGTGATTCTCATCAGCCGTCGTAACAATATGATATACGCAAAGAATATCATTAATTTGCAATGTTGATAAATGAGAATCCGCTTTGTTACGTCGAGAGAAATTTTATAGGTTGCACGGCAACGCTAATAGTTTATCAGTAGAAAGACATGTTCTGTTTGCCTTAGCAATACTTATTCTTATTTCATACATTCCGAACTTACGTGAAATGAAATTTATCGCTTATTGTGTCAGTATGACGATAAGTGGTAAAGTGGCAAATGAAAATATTTTGATTCCATTAATTTGCACAAGAGTGTATAAGTAGCATGGAAATACCAATATAACAAGAGCAATAAGAATTGTTGAAATGACTACACGAATGAATCAAATAGATGCTTATTATGCACGGAAAAAAAATAAATTGTAACATTTTTACAAAGTTTGTGGTAAGATACGGGTCAAGGCCAATTTATCGTTACGATAACTACAGACTAATTAATTAATAGAATAAAAACATTTTCTTTATGTGGTTTCATAATGAAAAACGGAAAGATAATTGCAAGAAGTTATCGACTCTACACCAGAAAGAATTAAAACGTTAATTATAAGACGACAGGTAGTCATACTGATAATAAATGGCAAAATTAGTTTCATGTAAATTAGAACTGTATTAAACAGAAATATTTTGATTCCATTAATTCGCTCAAGGGTATGCTGTCTAGTTAGCCTGTCACTTAGTCTCAAAAAATAGCTATCAGAACTACACTAATTGCTGTGCGACCTAAGAATTCCTCTCAGTACAGAAAGCACGGGAGAAATAATTTCATCCGCGCGGAGCACCAGCTCCTTTAGCGCGAGTCGAAGTTTATCATGACTCGAATCAACAACATCCGAGCGAATAAAAACGTACTTCGTTAAACGTTCTATCGTGAAATTCCCGAAAGCCCAACTGGCGATCTTTGCTGCAAAGCAATCTCGACCCAAGAGTCGTAAGAAAAGAATGTATCGTTTCTTTGCGCGCTCATACCCTCGGCTCATTTTTGACCCCGAGCGTCCAGCGAGAGCCCGAGATGCTTCAGCTTTTTGTACCGCGGCGAGTCGCCGCGAAACGCATTGCTCGTTCCTCGCCCGACTTCGATCAACGTTTCGCAGCGGCCGCACGTTCCGCGCTCGCCGACCATAATTCACGAAGGCGCTAAACATCGGACGTGGCACGACCTCCCGCCACGGCGATGTGTGAACTCCACCACCTGGACCGAGGGGGATCCTCCGCTATAAAGTATTTCGTGTCGCGGACGTTTAGATGCCCGCGTATACTATATCCACGTGTGTGAATAAATAAATGAAAGCAGGGTTCGCGAGTACCTCCCCTCGCACGTATATATCTATGTAAACGTAAAATAGCGCCGCGAATTACAGGTCGGTCGAGCGATTGTTTCTAAAATTCGTACTTCGAGACGTTTCGCATCAATAATCAAAATACTCGAACGCGTCGATGTATCAGAGACGTGAAATTGTACAGGAAGGGAGAGGTGGGATGAAAGGGCAATTTTTTATAGGATATGATAGCAAATAACCTAAAGAACGATTCTAGTTCTGGTTGGCAACAATTGACGGGTTACTTATCTGACTATAACAATATGTGGTAATAATAAACTTCATGCAATATTTACTTGTTTAACATTTTATTTTTTTCAGAAAAGTGTATTTTATTCCGTTCATAAATTGATCGTATAGAATAGGATAGTGCAATAAAAAAATCAATTCTATCATTGTTTTACTAATTATCCAGGTATTAAAATAACAGTGTTTTGTCGTCTTTTTCTTATATATATATATATGGTAAAATAAACGTGCGACAATGATCGAATCATCGCATCTATTTTTTAAAGCACACGAGTGCCACTCGTACGCGTTTTCGCGTGAAAACCGCGTAGGCGGTTTGTTCGATGCGAAAAAATGTCGCGATAAGTCCAGAAACGATCGTGGATGTTATCGGTATGCGCAGGTATTTTTTATTTTAACCGAGGTAATCGTTCGTGCGGAAAACTAGAAGTGAATGTAGGGACCGCCACAGGAGCCACATCACTTAGAAACGTCGGTGAAAAATGCTTAAAAATTCTTCTACTCGCTCTGTCCATTATAAAATTAGCACCTATATACACGGAGAAAAAAAATTCGCTAGAAGTTCAACCTTAAACATTTAATTGAACGGTCGAAACTAAATATTTTATTGGCCCAAATAAAATTCAATCGTCCCGACAAAATGCTTCGTTAGCTTAAGCAATATATTTTCCTGGTAAATATATATTTTTTAAGCTAACAAAATATTTTATCGGGGCGAGTGAATATTATTCGAGCTGATAAAATATTTAGTTGCGACTATTTGATTAAATGTCGTTTATACTGCATTTTTTCTCGGTGTTCCTTTACAAACTTTTATAAAAAAATGTATCGCTCACCGCCCGCGGTTTTACATTTTATTCATCCAAAAATACTTGTCTCCCCGCAGTGACTAAAAGTTCCTCCCGCGAGAGAGACTACACGATGACGTCAACGGCGAACGCGATCCTCTATTTAGCCCTTCCACTCCACCGCGAACGCGTGGCGAATCTCGGCCGTGCTTTGTTTCCCCGTCGGCGGTTTCGCGGTAGGCCGTTATTCCGGAAATTACGTTTACGGCATCGCCGCTACGCGCGCAACCGAAGAAACAGAAAATGCGCCGCGCCGGAGTGGCACGGCCGCTGCAGGCCATTACGAGACGTTTTTCCGGTAACAATGCCGCGGCCGGTACATCCGCGGCGCGCCGACGCGCGAATTCCTCGTTGGCGGCAATATCGGGCGAGCGCGCGTTTCCGCCGCTCGCGATCGCCTTGGACGACCCGCGGAACGCTGGTCGCGCGGGTGTGGCTGGCGTCTTTTTCCTCCTCTCGAGTAAATTAGAGGAAACCCGCCGTCCGTGGAAAAATGTACCTTTTTCTCTCCTCGCGGACCGAAGAAAAATTTGATTCGCGGAGCAAAGGGGAGTCGTTGTGCTTCTTCGCGAAGAACGAGCGCCTCGTGGTGGGAAAGTATGTCGGAGGCGAGTGTGGATGGGTATAGCTTTTCTTCTCTTTCGGCCTCCTGGGTCGTTACTGTTGAATAAACTTTTAGTCGGTGAATGGAATCTACTTGTTGGACCGTAACGATGCGACGGGAATTTTTCCCGAGATCGCATCGCGAGGTAAACAATGCTTGGCGAATAATCAACAAATTGTGATTCATCGAATCGCGATTATGTCTAATCATATCGCTTCACTAATGCCAAAAGATCGTATGTTTAAAAAAGTGCCTTCATATGAAGTCGGAAGGGCGTATACAATTTTTTGTGCACGCTCTGTCTGAATACGGATAAAGTGAAAGAAAGGATTGGAAACTTCAAAGCAAGATGACGTATAGGTAGGCTTTAGTGTAGATATACGTCCTTTTAGCATTAAATTTTGGAAAAATCACGGAAACTAATGCCATAATGGCGTATCGATCTTAGACAGTTGATGTTTGTACATATAGATACGCTCTTGTTTAGTTTTCGTCACTTTTTAAAAATTTCATTCCAAAAAAGCGTATAGACCACATCTTTGTATGTCTTTTTGCCTTTAGTTTTTTTAATTTCTATTTTACAACTTTTAGACCTTTTTTACGTATATCAGTGTTGCGAGGGAAAATTTCTTTTATAAGCCCCTTTGGCTTTTGCAATGTTAAAAGGGCATAAAGTAGCGTATACGAACTTTTGGCACACATTAGCGATACAATATATTTTAGGATCGAGTAAATATCGCATGTTTTCCAAAATCTACAACCCGATCTACAAAAAAGCTCTGTATCGATACACCGAGAAAACAATTAATTAATAGTTAATAAATGTAATTCTAAATACGACGAAATAAATACTTCATTTGGACGAGAAAATATATGTTAATTATTAAGATGCTTGTTTCATTCAAACAGTTGCCTCAAAGGATTCCAGATAAATATTGCAATACATAGTTAACAAATAACATTTACGTGGCTCAATAAAGAGTTTGTTTCGCCATATTCAAACAAACATTTCAAGATAATTGTAATTGAAATGGACCGCTGCTCCCTGACGATGCGCTTCAGGCTACAAAAAAGCAGTCGCTATACGACGACGAGAACAACGAAAAATAAAACTCGTCCTACGAATCTTTCGTAAGGCCAAACCAGTGCGCCTACATATTATATATATACACATTTCCATCCCGGCCGGTCAGCGACGCGTGCAACTCTGTCCACGCACACGCGTTGCCCTTTCCATCTGCACGCAGACGTATCCCCGCGGCTTCGCGATACATAGTTCCGTTCGTCGATACATCCATCGAGATGATTGCGACGTCGTCTCTGCCACCGTCGCGGATCGGGTTTCGGGGTAAAATATTTGTTAACAGACGCGAATGCCGCTGCCGGGAGGGGCCGAAGGTGTTGGGTTGTTGATGGGGGCCGGCTTCACGGCACACCTGGTAACATTGTGGCGTGAAACGCCAGGCCCCCCTCATCCTACCAAACATCCTTTACGAGCGGACACATTCAACGTCTAAATAATTTCGTGTCGGAATCATTATAATTTAATACGATACACCCTTGCCGTGCTTTCAAAAGTTCCGCTTGTTATTCGTTGTTCCGCGGCCGTCCCGCGTGGCACGTATGTGTATGTGTGTGTGGGATATGTGCTCCCGTGCTCTCTGAGTACGTGTCGCGCGTCGCTTGAGTATGGGATACGTAATAAGGCGGTTTCGTTTCTCACTTTCATCTCCGCGCACCCTACTTAGGAACTATTCTCCCGAGCGTAGTTACCGAGTGTCGAGGTAATCGGAGACGGAATTCGTGTGTGCCATACGCGACGCGACAGTTGGCTTCGCTTTGTACGATGGCTATAACGAGTTGTGATCGTCACCTACCGGTGAGCAGCGACGTCGGTGAAGTTGGGCTTCATTTTGAAAAATTCGAAAAGAGTACTGAGAGTGCCGGAGTGCTTTAAGAATTTGTTCACTGACGTTGGGTTAATTTTCAACCGGCGAGAAAGCTCGATTGAGAATGAGGGAGAAATAAAATCGAGCGAGAGTCGAGGGTAGGGATTGAAGCGTGTTAATAGAAAGTCGTGCACGGTATAATACTGGAAAAAATGAAATGATGTACTTATTTGTCAAAAGGACTCGGATAATACACCAACGGAGTTTCCCCGTCGCACAATTCTCATTACCAGAAGTACTTTTGCGTAATTATCCTCGGCTATTGAAGAATTGCCTGCGAACGAGTAGAGCGCGGCTCGGCGGAGCGTGAAAGGACAGAGTCAATATATGACAGACGGTGAGTCAATATTGAACGAAAAAAGCCAGATCACTGAACGGACGCGAGGGGTGCGTGCGTACTTTCGCGTGTGCGTGAACCGCGGGTACATACACGCGACTACATTTTGGAAGCGGTGGGAGGTAGATAAAATTTAATCGCTTGTTTGCCTTCGATAAATGCGATGGGACGATTGGAAGGGTCGAAGTATTTCTGGGAGGAGGAGCCGGCACTTGTCGTCGCGTTGGAAAAATATCGCGTCGTTGATGCCAAAAGGTCGTATGCGTCAAAAAGTGCCCTTATGAAGCCAAAAGGGCGTATAGAAAATATTCTTTTTTGAGTTTTTGCCTAAATGTGATTAAATAAAGTGGAAAAAAATAATTAGATGATTAAGAGCACGACGGCGTATGTGATATGGTTGATACGCTTTTTCGGCATCAAGTTTCTTAAAAATCACGAAAACTAATGCCATGAGGGCGTATCGATCTTAGGCTTATACTCGTACTTCTATGTATTATACAGGGTATACATTTACCAAGGGCCATATCCATTTATTTGTGCTATTCATCATTCTACGAAAAAATCTTTTAAATAAAAGTTACTTGACGTCGAGGAGGATGGATAATACATGTAAGTGGTTTTTGATAACACACGTTATCAACGAGATGTGAAGGTCACCTACATTTTCTTAAATGGAACTCGACATTTTCGCTCTTATAAAAGTTACAGAGCTCATCGAGATGAAGAAAAAAAGTATGAGGTGAAAGGCCCATTCGTTGGACCATTTGAGAGATATTGCCGTTCAAAGTACGTACAAAAGTAAGTTGCGCTGCGCGGGCGACAAAGTTCCCCGGCTTATTCTTACTTATCTACTCTTGTACTTTGAGCGGCAATATCTCTCAAATGGTCCAACGAATGGGCCTTTCACCTTATACTTTTTTTGTTCATCTCGACGAGCTTTACAACTTTTATAATAACGTCATTTTCGAGTCACATTTAAAAAAATTAAGGTGTCCTTCACATCTCGTAAATCAGGCGTGTTATAAAAAACCACTTACATGTAGGTATTATACGTTCCCCTTGATACCAAATAATTTTTACTCGAAAAATGTTTCCGTAAAAAGACGAATAACGGAAATAAGTGAACATGGCCCTTGATAAATGTACACCCCCCGTATATCGATACGCCCTTATGACATTAGCTCTCATAAATTTTATTAAAACTCAAGAGTTCTGTCCTAGTTGGATTCACCAGGGAAGCTTCCATGTTTTGTCCTACATTTTAGATGCATTCTGAGTTCCAGATAAAGAACGTTTCGCTGATAAACAATGGCTTTTCCGATAAAGTAGACCTTTCAATTGTTACACGTGGTTTTAGTTGTCTTAGTAAATGTTTTTTTAATTAAAACAACTTCACAAAAAACCCCAGCACTCCTCAGAATAAACAAATCATTAATTACTGGTCTACAATAGTTTACCGTGAAAAACGAAGACCATGTGTAACAATTTCGTAATATCCTTTACTCGAAACACTATAATAGTCAGTGAAACACTATTCGTCAACAAAATCATTTTTATTTGGAAATGACAATGTATCTAAATTCTCACTATAACGCCACTCGACGTTCATTATCCAGATAAACTTTGCATATAAGAGTGTATGTGAAATGTGGCGGCTTCACCAACTAGGACAGCATCTTTAATGCCAAAAGTGCGTACCATATAATCTATATTTCCTGTAGTTCTTTAAATTTTAATTTTACTACTTTTGAACCTTTTTACGTATTTCTATCAGTGTCGAGAACAAATTTTGTATAAGCCCTTTAGGCATCAGTGACGCTATATATTATGCAGGTACTTTTTGTACTCCGCGCCCTGCTTCTCGCAGCAGTTCGATTTTGCGGAAGCGATTTCTCCTCATCTCCGAACGCCACATCGCACGCTTCGCTAATATATAAAAAGTCGAATACCTATTCGCATCTGGTCCCCGCGCCTTGTTTCGATTCTCGTGATAAATCAACCTATACGCGCATCGACGGACGTAGAAATAGGATGGAACCGTCGATAACGCCGCTTTACAACTTGTACGATATTATCTCGTATAATCGTCGGGGCGTTAATCTACCGTACGAATACTGGTTTCGGATCTAGCCGCGGTGCCCGCTCATCCGTCGAGCACTTCCGAGCCGCTCGCGTCTCCGGCGGCTGGCTGCGGTGTGCAGGGACGACGACGACGGGCCCGGTGTGCGTGCGAGACGCGCGCGTGTGCACGCGGGATGAAAGGGAGAAGGGGAGATCCTTCGCATAGTTCCTACGAGGTTTTACGGGGCAGCTGCCAGTCGATGCCCCCTGTAGCTGTCCGGATAATATATTTTGTGCCGGGGTACATTTTGGTGCGCGCACGGAAATTGAAAATTACATTAACAGAGCGGATTAAAGATCCATCGAACGAGCGTGGATTATAGGAATACCTCCCGCGTAAACGGAGGGCTGTACCGCGGTAATGAGGTAGTCTTCTCGGAAAGGGAGGGGGAGTTCGTTTTTTGGTCGACGAGAGGAGAAACGAAAGGCGATACGGGGAAGGATGCGCGCGCTGCGCCGCGCGGCGGTGGTAACGGGACTCTTTACATCGGAGCTCCAGTTCAATTCGATTGTCATGCGTTCGGTTTTGTGTAGGAACGCGATTCTCGCCGAAGATTCCTCGATTTGTAGGCGCGACGTATACGCCTCGTTATACACGGAGAACGCATTCGTTTGGATCCTTTATTGAAAAAAATGATTGGGTCGAAATGACAAAACGCTTCTAATCTAAACGGTCCATCGAATTAAATATTTAATCGGTCCAATCAAATATTTAGTTATTTTAACAAAAAAATGGTCAGTTTATCAAAGAGATGGAGCATCCATATTTCGCTAAACAGTTTGGTCATCGTCTTCAAGATCTTGCAGAGTGGCTGCATACCTGAAGAACCGAGAAAATTCCAGGAATTTGCTCCGCTAACAAAAACTCTGGGAATTTTGAATTCTTACTGGAAATTATAAATAAAATAGAGTTAGTTTTTCGAGATTTCACCATTGATACATTTCACAATGGAATGTGTACTGTTGCTCCAGATATCTCCAGTAGTAGCATCAACGTTACTTTTTTAGCGTATACAAGTTTTTGCAACCTTGTATTCTTGTATTACAACTATTCATTACTTTGTTGATTTAATAATACAAAACTCCTATCACGACCAAAAATATCAGGGAATACTTGCGAAATTTCATCTGAGATATTTAGAAGAAAGTCAGGGAATAATCAGGTAATTCTATAATCAACTTTTTGCAGCCACCCTGTCTCGGTTAAACTAACCAAATTATTTTTCTCAGCTGGTAATCGCGTCGCACGGAAATCGCGCGACGATTTCCGTAAAAGCGCGTCGGAATTACGAAAAAAAAAAAAAAAAAATCCTCGCGAGGGGAGAGCGAGAATCGCGAGACACCACGCTGCACCCTCGGTCTCGTAAATCAATCAACTTCACCGCGCGCGGACTCGGATACTCGCGTCTCGCTTTTCTCCGTTTCTTTTTTTCGATGCAAAAATGCGACGCACCTATCGCGATTGCACGCGAGCCGCGTCCTGGGGCGGGAATAAGTAAATACCGAAGGGGACGCGCGTTTGATAAAAGGAACGAGCCAGCAGCGATATGATTGACAGAATTATGGTTAATTGACACCTACCGATCGCCCCGATAAACGCCCAATTAAAAATCAATGCTTTTGTCGTTTGTTAGCAGTGGACAGACGCGCGCGACTACGGCCGAGACGGGGTCGCTCTCTCATGAATATATTCACAAGCCCGATTCAGAAGCACTGGACGGAGATGTTAACCGGTGATCGGGGAAACGCTTTTCTCTCTTAAGATCGTCTTGTTAGCGCAGCGCCGGCATCGCCCGACTTAATTCCCGGGCCGCGGCGTCGAGCTAAGGGAGCGCTTTTCTGCATTCACAGTCGAGCGAGCACGCGAGCCCGCGCCGAGATCTCCGATTCGCGTTTCGCTCGTCCGGCGTCTATATATGTGTGTACCTAGGTATGCGCGCGGTTCTATTTACATGCGATTTTCATAAGAGCTTCGCGTTTCGTTGATGCGAAGGGGCTTTGTTTATAATTGATGGTGGAGGAGGGAGAAGTAATTTCGTTGGCTATTGTGGCTCGTTTCTCGTGAGCCGATAACGATGTTGAACCAATATAATGCCATAAGGTCGTATACGCCACTTTACGCCCTTTTGGCGTTGCAAGAGCTGAAAGAGCTTATGAAAAAAAATTGTTTTCGCAATTGATGGAAACACGTAAAAATAGTCCAAAAATGATAAAAAATACAAATTTGAAAAACTAAAGGCGAAAGAATATATGGGATATGGTCGATACGCCCTTTTGGCATTAAGTTTCTTAAAAATCACGAAAAATAATGCCATAAGGGCGTATCGATACATATATATACTTGCACGGAAAGAACTAATTTTTCCTTAGTAACAACATCGAAGATCGATTGTTATAACGGCATTTTTTGTTACGATAACAAAAATAGCTTGTTGTTGGGATGAAAATGTTCGATAGGTTTCCTTGGTTACAATGGAAATCATAGCGTTTCCTTCTATTTTGGTTACTATAACGAATCGACCTGTGTTATCACTATTTTAACTCAAATATTTTTTTATAGTACCTAAGTTAAATAATATTATACTAATATATTGTTTTTCGTGTATAAGCATACGATTGATACGCCCTTATGGCAATAGCTTTCGTGATTTTCCGAAAACTTAATGTCGAAACGGCGTATAGACGGTACTTTATACGCTCTTTTGCTTTAAATTTTCAATTCTCTTTTTTTTTTACTTTATTTATTCATACTTAGATAAATTTAAGTGGATAACAAAATTTTTCTTTTGCGTCCTTCTGGCTTCATAAAGGCACTTTTTGGCACATACGACCTTTGGCATTAGTAACGCAATATATTTTGTGGACCATAACGTTAATTGGCCAGACGGGATTCAAAGAAAATCTGATTCCGCGGATTTCAATCAATTTAAGCTCTCCTGCGTGCCAACAAAATTTTCTTCTCGATATTCAATAATTTGAACGCAAATTCAAAGAAGCGAAAATCCAAAAATGATAGAAAGGCTCAAGTTCGCTGAGGAAAAAATTGTCGTTATCAGTCCTCCGCTACGAAAAAGTTTCCGAGTTCCACTAAATACGAGGACCGGACGAAGGACGGGTGCTCCGTCGATAAAAACTCGATTAAAGTTCGAAAGTTAAAATCAATTAACGCTAATCACAAAGCGTCGGTAACGAGTATCAGGCGCTGCACCATAATCGAAATTTAATCTTCGCAAATGTGTGAGGTGTGGAGGCGGCTCGTAGGACAGGGGAACGGCGGCGGGAGGGGGGCTCCGGAGTGGGAGAACCGTAGGTTGAGTGACGGATTTTAATTAATATATACTTAATTAAGCCTCCCCGTTGAAGGCATTGTAGGCCGCGTCGTTATCTATGCCGCGCAGTGTGCGGGTGATTTACTAATAGAAACTGTACGGAATGGCCCGTCTGGTTAAACCCCTTGGAATAGATCAGTGTAATGTACATTCTCCGGGGGCGAAATACATCGTGTATACGGCGCGTCGGTTAAATCCTTCAGGATCGAATCCGGGGTAAACGCGCGTTATACACCGAAATCTCCTTAATCCGAGGATCGATGGGGCCGGTAATTGGTAATCGATACACGCGGCGAAACGTACAGCGGAAGAGGCTGACTTATTCACGGCGATTTTGCATCCAGAAAAATGATTGATTCGACCGCATTATTTCTCTCGATGTATTCTATGATGAAACTGTCGTCCTTGAAATCCGCGGGTGACTGAAGCCTTGCAAATTACGACGAAAACGTCGAGTATAACCGAAGGAAGAAATATAAAATACCAGCGATTTCTTATATGCGCGAAAATTTGTATACTTTTCAGAAAATCATCGATATCTCAATGTTCCTTTAAAATTTCGCTAATGTCTCTGGGATTTTCGGAATCAGCGTAAAAAAATGCATATATTTTGATTTTTTCGAAAAATTGAATAAATGTCAAGAGGTTGATATTGTGGAAAAAATCGAATTCTCTAAAGTCGATCGCTCGACTACCCTATCTCATTAATTTTTTTATGCTGATTAGATGGAAAACATAATTATTTAGGTCGATGTATCGAAGAAAACATGAGATATCAGGTGACTTTGTGAACGAGTATTTGTTTGTCCTCAGAAAACCATCGATATCTGGATCTTCCTTTGAGATTTGGCCAATGTATTGTCTGGGATTGTCGCGCGTTACGAGTATAAAAAAATACATCAGATACCTATAGCGGTCGAAAAGTCGGCTCAAGGGATTTCGATTTTTGCGAAAACATTAAACATTTTGTTTGACTGTAGCAATAAATATAACGAGACGACATTTAATAAAACCAAACAAACAATCGTCCAATTAATCAAATCTCTTTTAAAAAAAACGACTTTTCTAAGCGCATAATACTGACGAATCGATTTTTAATTGAAGGAAAGCATCGATCCTCGCGCAAAAACGCTGCAAATTTCTTACCAGCTCGGCACGAGAGAAGACGACTATTATTCACAATTAAACGCGCCTGCGGCTTAACACAGGCGCACCCTCGCACGCGAAAGCGTTAGAAGCGCTAATAGAAATAAATTTTCTAACCCGTCGCGCCGCCGCGTTCGAAAGTCGGTATTGTACACAGCGGGAGAGCAACGGAAAATCGGATCGCACTGAAATGCTCGCTCAGCTTGCCCCGCGAGCAGGTAGCGCGCGGGAACAAACGCTCTTTGTAATTGTCATCCTCCTCGTCTCGATTACGCGGAAAATTGTAACGAGATACTTTTCATCTCCAACGAGCTCAGTCCCGGGTTGACGGTATTCGCCGAAGTTGATATCGTTACGCGCTCGTTTTCAAGTCGCTATATGCACACGCACCACGCTCGGCGGACCCCTCGCTGCGTCACCCCGCGGATATTTTCCATCGGTCGCTGGCGTTCCCGTCGCGACACACCGTGCGGATTTATTTTCCGTGAAACGACGGTACCTTTTTCCGCGTACACTGTTTTTTTTCACCGGCGCTTCTCTCTCTCTCTCTCGCCTCCTGCATTTATAATTGGACGAGACACCGCAGGCGCGCGCGGAGAACGCGAATACCGCGAGAAATTGCACAATAACGAACGAGCGGAGCTCCGTTTGAAATTTCTTATCGACGTTAACGACGCGACGTATCCGCGAGAGAAAATCGTTAACGAACGCCGATTCGCCTCGCTATTGATACTCGTCTCGTCCCTCGCGGGCTCTTCGTATATACACGGACCTCGGGACGGATGCATATAGAATCTACGCTAATTGGCAAGTGCTGGCGCTCTCGGTCAAATGATTCATTCACCGAAAGGAGACATTCCTTTCGTTCGAAATGTACATTCGTTTGCGCGCAACTTGTACTGGGGAAAAAAATGTAGTTGTTCAAACCCAATTTTTTATACTTACATAGTTGGAGTGACTACATTTTTTCAATTCATCCAATAAAATTCGTTTTGTCGGTAGATGTAAATCAATTCAAATTCATTGCTCTGTTAAAATCAATCCGAGTCGGTTCGTCTCAACAAAAGTTTTTGTCAGACGAGCGGTGGAAGTATTGCGTTAATTGCATTGAGAACAAAAAATTTTTTAATTCAACTAAATTTTGAGGATACGGGTGGCCAACTAAGTATATAATAATGATATGAATAAATATTTAGTTGAAGCAGCAAAGTATCTAGTTACATCGACTAAATTTTAGTTACTGTTAATCTCCCGTTATAACTTACCAGCTATTTACAGGTTTAGGCTGTTACGTTCTGTTTATTAAAAATACGCTGTGTCTATTAAAAAATTCAATATTTCACCTCGAGGAGCTCTGTTACCGGGATTCACTGTAAAAATTACTAATCCTTTTTCTCCGTGTACATTTAGTTGACCGTCCGAGAAATTGTTGTTCGGAAATTTGTTTTCTCAGTGTACCGAATGATTATTCGATCGACGTCATCTCTCAACATGAAATCGATTTTCGAAATAACTCAACCAACTGACGTTGCTTCCAAAATATCCGAGAGCTCCGTTATACGCCGTCGGAGGATGCGAATCTCACGAAGGCGTAACGGCGAGAGGATTCGAAGGCACGTGCACCAACGCAGATTTTACCGGGAAAAGACAAAATATCACGTATTACGCGCGCGCCAGATGATTGTAATAACGCCGGTCGGAAAGAGAGCACAAAGGAAAGGGGCGCGCGCAACCTTTGGGCGCCGCAAAATATATAAGGCGTATTCTCTCCCGCAACGTTCCGCGCGTTATGGAATAATAAAAGTAAAATTTCGTAATTTCGCCATCCCGGCCTGCATTTACGAGTGGCTCTCTTCGCCCGGTGCCTGTTGTTCGCGATTACGGCTTATGATTTCGAAATTAAAAGTCGCCGCGTTGCGCAATCGCGCGTATTCGTACCGCTGGATTATTGCGCCGCGCGACCGATCCTCTCCCTCCACTCGCGCGCGCCCGCTGCCACGGCTCGTTGTCGAAAAATCCCCGCTGCGCGAGGAGCGCGTCTTTGTCGACGAACCACCCTGAAATTTTCCGAAGGGGCGGAACATCGCCGCTAATCCCACCGTGACCGAGTGGGTATTAGGAGGTTCGAGAAACTGACTGTGTGCCCGAGACTGTCGCGCGTGTAATTTCCTACCTCAACTTTCCAACCATCCGTATACCACAGAGGACACGGGTTGTAAATGATCCTAAGTGCCGTTGAGCAGCAATTGACGGATATTATCTTGGCCGGACGTCATTCAGAGTGGTTCTCCTCGATGCAGGTATAGGAAAAATGGAAAAGGCGTTTTCTATTTTCGACTCGAAACGAATCGTCTTGAAGTATTCTTCGTTTTGGATTTTATTTCTCTCGTTGTTACGCCTCGTCGTTATTCTGGTAGGATCTTCTAAATATTAATAATGCGAAAAATACACGGGAAGGAAAATGGTTATTTTTTGACATCGATCACAGTGTGAAATCATAACAAATTGTGGTAAAAATTGGGCCAAAACCAATATGTGGGAATATCCACTGTAAAAGTAATATTGATCTAGCACACACATGTAAAATACTGCATCAATACCAGGTTTATAATGCAATGCGTTCTGCGATGTGCAATTCCATGTACGGCAAAAAATAAATAACGAACACTGGAATTTTTAGAGGAAATAACACGTGTTTGGAGTCAGAATTACTAAAAAAAATTGGAGTAATACTCGCAAACACTACTCAATTTTTCAAACAATCACAGGAAATGTAGGATTTGCACAACATTGAGGTTATTATTATCACATTTTACCAGATTATCTACTATAATATTTTACAGCAATTTTCTCATATTGGAAACATTAAATTTTAAAAATTATATGCGTAGTTCTTGTATACGCTAAATGGGGAGAATATTATATATGTATTGCCAACACGAATACCATTTTTTTAATAGTAATTAAATTAATAATTTTCACTTCATTAAAAAATGCTGTTAAAATAGAATTATCTATTGCAGAAAAATTACTACAATTTTTTAACAATCTTTGTTTACTTTTAGTAAATTAAACTATTTTTATGTTACAGCTATTACCAGTCAATTATTTATAGCAACAATGTCATTTACTACAGTCGCTTTGTAAAATGTACGCCACGATTTTTCTCCGTGTATGAATTAACCGTCTCAAAAATATTTTAATTGAAAGAATAATTTTTCCGAACAATAAATATTCCCGTCTGAATACATATTCCAAAACGCGCAATTTGCTCGGCACTGCAGGTGAAGAGGTGCATTTTCCTGGACCCGCGGCTGCGAAAGGAAGCCCGAAACTAGGTGGTCCCTCGTTAAGTTGGCACCACTCTCAGGTCATTCCCCCCTTGATTCTGTCGGAGCCCCTTGGCCCGGGGGAGAATTTCCAAGGGACCGTGAGTCCCTCAGGGCCATTGTCCCCCCACCGATGTCGCGCGTATACGAACACAGGCCGAGTGAGACGTCACGTACTCGAAATGAGTGCATTCGATACGTGACACAATTGCAGTATTCGTCGAGGGTGTAGGTACGGCGTTACGCGCTCCTGCGTCGCACGCACACGGACACGCGGCTACCGTATCGCGCGCTCGTAAGGTATCGACGTCATAAGGGGAGTGCAGCCGACAATGGGACGAATACACGCGGAAGATCGGATTACCAAAGTCCGTCGAACTCTACGAGGAGTACCTATAACGAGAGACGTATTAATTAATTGAAATCTAGCGTCGAATTATGCTTCAACCTAGTACGACTTGTTAACTAGAGGCGCGTCGCGCGCGATTTGCTGTCACGTAGAATGGAACTATAGGGGAGAGTCGCTTAATTTGGACCATTTGAGGTATTTTTCAATAAATGTCGAAAATGGAATATCTTTGAGAAACGACTACATGTGAAAATAATTAGCCATTGTGTTATGCTTCAAATTGATGCAATTGAATTTGTTGAAAAATATTTTACAGTCAAGAAACGCTTTTATTTTAAATGGAAAAAATGAAGAAATAAAACATTTCAGACAAAAGTTGTGTGGCGAGCAGTCACGCTACGGCGGCCTGCCGCCAGATGGCGTCGACCCTCTCGGCCCTCGACTCACGGCTCCCGGCCCACGGCTCTCGGCTCTCGGTAGTGCTCCGACGACGGGCAGTCTATATAAGAACGCAACTGCCCGTCTCTCACGGAGGACCACAGAGCGTCTAAGGCAGGAGTCGGCCTAGCATTACTGACGAGTCCACATGCCGACTCCGAGACGAAACGCTCCGCCGATTAGATGGCGACCACATCTTTTCGCCACAGTTGTCTGTTTTTACGTGTAGATTAAGAACTTGTTGCTAAGATATAGGCTTCCATTTTGAGAAAAAAACGTTGACCTTAACCCCTTAACGCCCACCCCACTTATAGTCACTGTCCTCAAACGAGGACGCTGGGCTTTAATGGGTTAAAGTGGTCTTGGAAACGTCTACTAAATGAAAAATAAAACATATGATTCTCTTTCCCCGTATAAAGCAAATAACTTTTACCTATAAGAGATACTTTTTTTCTAAAATGCGTTATTTTACAAGTATTCATGTGTGCCTTAATTTAAAGTCCTCATCCTGTATACAGGGTCCACCACTGGACCTGCAACATAGCAAATATAACGTCTACGATTTGTGGAATTATAGACGGTGAGCGTCCACGTTGATTGGGCTTGGTGGCTAGGAGAGCTTAAGCAGGACCGGCAGCTGCAATGATGCAACTTTTAAACTGAGGTGTACTGTAAATGTGTGTTATTTTTATACAGTCTACATGTGTAAACCTTGTAGTTAAGTTTCAAACGTTTCAACGCGTTAATTCATCAGAAAAACACTTTAAACGTGTAATTGAGATACTCTGTGTGTAAATGAACACGTTAAAAATGTTTTTTTTCTGATGAATTAATACGCCTGAAAACGTTTAAAATTTAACTACAAGGTTTACACACGTAGAGAGTGTATAAATGTAACACACTTCCATTTGCAGTGTAGGCACGCCTGATTTTTACCAGATTTCACTCTAGTTCTGGTTAAAATCTGGAGTACCAACCTCAGTTTAAGAGTTTTATTACTATTGTTGTCAATCCTGCTTAACCTCTCTTAGCCACCACGACCAATCAACGGGGACGCTCATCATCTGTAGATTCACAGATCGTAGACGTTACACTGAGAAAAAAAAAAGATTAAAAATTATTCTGTTAGAAGGATAATCTGAGTACGAAAGGTAAAATAGATGAAAAATTATCCGAAAGAAGGTTAAATTTTAAACCCTGAAAGGATAATTTTTTATCTATTTTACCTTTCGTACTCAGATTATCCTTCTAACAGAATAATTTTTAATCTTTTTTTTTTCTCAGTCTATATTTGCTATGTTGCAGGTTCAGTGGTGGACTCTGTAGAGGCGCGAGAAAAGTTTCGAACGCATCGAGATTGGCGCGCGTGGGTGCGTTTCATCGCGTCACCCGGTGCACGATTTAATAAGCGTCACAAATGGGTGTGACCAGCGCGAAGGAAACAACGGTAAACGAACAGACGAGGAGATGTTGGATTCAATTTAATTTCATCGAGTGCTTTAAATTGTCAATGGGGCGCGCTCCGGTCGGGTGGAAGCATATGGCGTTCGAGTAGTCTAGCCGTGGCACCATCGAAGCTAGCAATCGTACTTATAATTCAAACGGAAACGCGAGATGCGACGGGATCGTATGTTCTTTTATTGAGAACCAATGACGCAATCGAGACTCGATGTCTTTATAGTACATTTTTTCTTCCTTTGGGTTTCAGGTAAGCAGCGACGACTTCAACGAAATGCAGTTATATTCCGCCGGAAGCAAATACTCGTGAGTAATTAAATCCGTCCGCGCGTCACGACGGTGTCCAGCGGTCAGGGAATTCTGGAATTGTCAGAGAATGATGTGGGTCACAAGATAAAGAAATTTCTAGAATTCTTCGAAAATGCCTAAATCTCACAAATAGCTTGAGTTCTAGTCTGTTAAAGTTTTAAAGAATGTACCATGCAGAAAAGTGTTCCGTATGTGTATAAATATGTATCTAGGTTCCTTTTTACTCTAAAAGAAGTTTTTAAATAATAATATGTGATTTGACACAATTAAGTTGTGCCGTTCGCTACAACGACAACTTAAATCGAATTAAGCTTGTGTTATAGATTTATTAATTTCCATGTCCAGCGTCACATCAATTACACGTAGTATAAATTACAAGATTTCCGGTTAGTTCTGAAAACCCTGTAACTTATACTGCATATATTGCATATGACGCCGGACGTGAAAATCAATAAATCTATAACAAAGACTCAGCTCGACTTAAGTTGTTGCAGCAGCGAACGGCTCGATTATTTTAATGTTCATTTTTCTCAATTCTCCCAACCCATTTGATTAATATTAATTAATTTGTTCATTCAACGAAAATTGTTTGATGATTAATAGTAGCTTTATACTAGATTTATACACACATAGCGGCCAGGGAAATTTGGCTATTTCAGGCTGGAATACCTGGAAAGGTCAGGAAATTTCTTTCTCACATTTTGCTAGACAAATTGCGTGTTGATGCTCGTAGATATACGTACGTCGTAGAATTATTCATAAAGTTTGGAAAAGTAGAACGACGGTAGATTCGTCCGTTGAATTCCACCGTTCGTCCAATTATCATCGTCTGACTCATAAATTGGAGCGTAGTTTCCTAAAAAAAACCGACTGTGCAAAGTCGTGGAAAGCTGGTTTCGACCAGGTATACAGGTATATTGGAATAACTCAAACTCGAGTGTAACGTTTATAACTGCAGACAAGATGCAATATCCGTGTCAGCCGATACCCCGCACCGTGCGGGAAAAGCGTATAAAAATGGTCAATTCTTGGAAAAAAATGTGCGAACCGCCGTAAACGCGGGCTGTAAAGGACTATTGCTACATTCGCTGGTCGTTAAAACGAAACGTCGAAAAAGGACCTCCGCCGTAGTTCGAAAAAGGGTCCTTGTATTTTTGTCTCCACTACACGAAAACGCGCCTTGCAAACGACGAAGACAATTCCGCAGCGCATAGCAAGTATACCGACAAACAGTCGTTGGCACTTAAAGTGAAAACGCCGTAAAACGCCCCGCCCCGCCCGCAATATAACGACGACGCTAATAACGAACGCGTCTTAGCGCACGCTACCCGCGTGCAAGGGTCAACAATGAGGGTATTACCAGTTTCGGGCCCGCTGACGCTTTCCTTCTGCCTACGCGCGAACCTCGCCCCGGGTCGAGCTACAATGAAGCACTCCGCGAAACCGCAACACCAGCCGGATCGACGCTCCGAGACGAAGCGAGGAAGAATGCAGCCTCGGATGTGGTCAACGACAGTCGAAGCAGCCATCGCCGTAGCAGTGTCGCCGCTTTTAGGTAGTTCTATCATCAGGGGAAGGATTGTAGAAAAATTTCATTTTTTGATGTAATGTTTATCAAACTAGTATTGATTTGTTAACAAAATTCGAAGGCAGGTCACCGACGATTTTAGCGAGACAAAATTGAATTGAAAATGAGTTATCAAGCATTGGCGCACATGCAGGCACAGAAAAGAAGGGGGGCCTTATTTTCATATTTCCATGACTTATATACTACAGATTTATGACAAAAATTGTTTAATATGTTTCTGAGACGGTTTAAAAATGTAATATTATAAAATAAAAGGGCCTTACCGGCCAATTGAATGAGGAGACGTAATTAAAGTCGTAAATCTTGAGAATCTCGCTAATAAAGTATAATTGCCATGCATTCTCCAAATTAAAGAATGGAAGAATAATGCTAAAAATGTTTTATTTTTTAGGTTGATCAGTATGTTATCAGTTGTGGATAAAAAATTGTTCTTAAATTAATTCAGTCGGGCTCTTCTTATACACTCATCAAATACGGCCCTATACATGATAGAACTACCTTAATGTCCGGACCGACTCTGTATAATGATATCTCCCGTAACTCTCTCCGCGCCGAGACCATAAACCCGGAAGACACCCGTACTTACACAGTATCGATACCCATGAATCGACGACATAGGAATTCATCAACGGCCATCATCGACGACGCGCTCGCGTCCCCGCGTTTCATTATTCGGACCGGACGGCCGCGTTTATTTAATAATCATCATTCTTCTCCCACCATCGTAAATTTCCCGTGACAAAGCGATCGACGCGCCGTGGAATTGGCAAAGTTGGTCGGTCGGTTGTCTGGCGGCGGCAGCGGTGGTGGTGCCCGCGCCGCGCGCGAAACTTGTTGACTCGCCGCTTGTCAATTCATTTACTGACCAACAAGGAACCTCGTATGTTTAACGAGGGACTGACAACACGGTTGCCCCGCGTGTATTTCGAGGGTTCCGGGGTAAATGGGAGCAGCGACCGGGGGATTGTGCCGTGTAAGCCGGCGCGTAAACGTACTTAGAATTCCTTGGAAGGTCCCCGGTTGTACGGCCTAATGAAAGATCGCGATCTCGGTTATTTATGCGATAGCCGAGATAGGGTGCTCTTTTGTCCGCTCGGGGAGGATTTAAACTTTGCGATAGCGGGTCTACGACGACGGATGGCCGGAGTTCTTGGGAGCTTCCGGTGTGGAATCTCGGGTTTTTTTTTTTTCATTTTTCTTCGAACGGAGGATACGTGAAATTGGAAAAGGAGAACATAGATTTTTAAATTTTTCTTCACGAGATACGATTCCAGCGTTTGGGAATATTTTATTCGACTATTTTTTATACGCAGGCTTTCAGCCCCTATTTATTTCATTTAAGGGGATGTAGGGGAAATTTTGGCAAAAAATGGGGAACATTTTCGATTTAAAAAAGCAGATCTTCCGAACATTAGAAACTTGCAGTGTTTTAAAAAAATGACAATTTTTAAGGTATATAATGAAATAATGACATTTGTTAAGTAAATGAAGGATATTTTTGCAGCTTGAAAATGTATACCTTATGTTATGCAACTTAAATCTGAGTATCAGTCGGATTTAAGGAAACGGGACCATTTGTCAAATCTAGTTTCCGGTGAGAAACATTAATTCGACTAGATCATTATATTTGAAACGAAATATTGATGCAGGTAGATAAAGTGGAGGTTATACCTAGTACCATTTTAAAAAAGTTCATTTTGATCCTCTTTTTTACGTAACCCGAAATGATGAAAATATGTACACAATTGAGAAGCCAAAGAATAGGTGGTTTTAGAAGAACATCGAATTATAGGAGAAAAAGGGAAAAATCACGAATTTTTTGGGGTGAAAAAGGGAAAACTTAAAAAATAGGGGAATAAAGGGGATACGCGGTTTGAGTTTTTTTTTATATGGTACTTACAATGTCAAGATAATGGAGTATAAAAAATGTGTGACAATTTACGAGCGGTCAGAAACAGTTGCTATAAAGAGTGAAGAGGGAAAGATAGTCGGTCCGACGACGATATCTGTTACAGAAAAAGGGGACGAGAGATCACTTTTTATCTTCGACCTTTCATTCACCGCGAAAGAAACCGTAAGACTCTGCCCACCAGGAGCAGCTCGAGCCACCGGTAGGAACATCTCGAGATAAGGTTTTCGCCGGTCGGTGAAGGGCCAAATTGCACACGGAGACCGCGCGCGGCTCGAAACGTAAGCCAGTTGCTGTCGCCTGATGCTTCTTTTTTTTCCGCGTCGAGACATCCGTATAAGTGGCTTCCAGGACACTCGAGAGATCTGCGCAGGGTCTGAAAGGCCGAGCGGACGCAACTGTCGGCTGCTGCTCCGCTCGTACGTCCACCCGAGACGCGATCTCCTCGGCTCCTTTCGCGCGCCGTCCCCGCCTCTCATACTTTCACCGGTAGATGTCGAGAATTCATCCTTCTCACCAGTTCGAGACTCCGCGACGGAGACTCAACTCGGATTTCAAAACGTTAGAATCATCTACCTTCGTACGGTCCATTTCCTAACGGTTTTTCCTGCGAGAGATACTCACTACCCCGCGCGCGCATCCTCGGTCGCCGAGGAGTGCGCCACGGTGGGGGAAGCGTTCCGACCAGGAGAATCGGTAGTGGTGGGGGAAATCTCGTGCAGCGCGAGCGGGGAAATCGCCGTGTTCACCGGGAGTAGGGCTGCCGCGTGGTGGGGGTTGACGCTCTCAGTCCCCCTCAGTGGTTAGTTTCTCTACCGACGTCGTGGGGAGTGGATCGAGCGCGTCTCGCATCCTGGTAACCGGGGACAGGTAGAGTCGTCCGCAATTGCGTTGCTTGTCCTGTCTGCAGGCGACCTTCCGCGCGCGCGCGCGGCTATGGAAATCCGTAAGGAACTCCAGTCTTGATAGTCGTCCGCCGCTTGCGGAGACGACGCGGAAAAAAGTGTGCGGATAGTTTCGTGCGCGTTCCCTCTGCGAGTGCCAGTGTGCCGCGGTTCTCTCATTGTCGCTCAGCGACGAGAAGAACAAGTCGGTGGTGTGGGCTCCTGCCGCGGCGTCGTCCTCGGGGAATCTCTCGGCTTCGCGACACCGCGAATTCTCGCACGCAGCGGGGCAGTGACTACCCTTCGCCTCGCGATGTAAAAGTGCCACTCGTGGTTTTTGATCGTTTCTGTGCAAGAGAAGACACGCCGTCGGGGTTTTTTTGGTGTTCTTCGAGTGACGCGAATGATATTTCCCGATACGTCGCTACACGGCGCCGCGCTTTTCGGATTGTTCGGGCAGTGATTCCCCCTCGGTTCTTCCTCCCTGTGAATCTTGTGGAACTACCTGCCTGCGCTACCTTCTTCGCCGTTACTACGGCCGACGGTGGATCGCTCTTTGGATTTATCTGCCGCGAAGGGTTTTTCGTTGCTCGAGCCTCCAGCGACACGTGATATAGTTGGTGGTGACAGTGCCGGTTTTCTCGTACGATGTACTCCGACTTACTCGGATCCTTCTTCCAGCTCGTAAGTACTCGTTGTACTTATTCACTGTACCTTTCGTCGCGCGGTTCCCCTTCGCTGGCGTTCGTGAATTCGGCCCAATTAGCGGCGGTTCGTCGAATTACGTGCTCTGATCGGTGACCGGTGATCGTGGAGGTGCTCGTAAGAGAGGATGTCGCTAGTGACCGTCGAAATGACTCGCGCTCTTCGGAGGTACAGATTCAGTGGGGCAGCTGCGAACGTGGTTTCAGAATGTGACCGAAGTTCCGAACGTTCATTTTGAATGAAAAACTTGGATTTTAAAAGACTATGGCCACAGTGAGAAAAATAATGAAGTTTGGTTAAAATGAAAAAGAACGCATTTATAATAGTTAAACGTTTTAAGTTATTCTAACTAAAGTACTGCTTAGTTGAACCAAATATTTAGTTATTCTAACTAAAAATTGATCAGTTTAACCTGATAGATGGAGGATCCATATTTCGCCAACCGGTTTGGTTATCATTTCCAGGATTTTGGTAAAATTGACCAAATTACTTTTCTCAGTGCATCGCTGAGTTTATCGATTACTTTATTTCGGATAATCGCCCAGTTCGAAAATATACTTCTATATTTCTAGCAATCAATAAACTGAACATTGGCCGTGATTTCTTAAAGTCAACATTTTTCGTTCAAACGAATGTTCGGAACTCAAGTACCTAAACCTTTAAATGTTTTGGATGCGAGATTACCGCGCGCGTTGTTTCAAGGAGAGTGCAAGTTTTTAGTGGGGAGAATTACCGCGCGGTAAAAAGGAAGGCTTTTAAACGTTTTTACGCGACTTTTTCGAGGGAGAGGGAGACTTAGAATGTGCGGTCGGAAAGAAAACACTGTGAGCCGATCGCTTTGAAGTTTCCCAATGGGTTTCACTCGGTTTTTTTTTGCCAAGAATGACGCCGCGCTGTTTCTTTCGCTCGCGGATTTCGTTCGTCGTGCGCGCCGCTACGGCTGTTGTGTTGCAAGACTAGGAGCCGTGAAAACTTTGTAAAATTCGTGAGAAAATCGCGGAGTGACGAACTCGTGGTCGCAGCGGTATTCTGACGGCTTGAAAAGCTTTTTTTTTTATTATCCCCTCGAATTTCCCTTAAATCGTTCGATGACCCGTCGCCTTGCTTTTGAGGATGAACTTTACGCTTCGATGATCACTCGCGCGGGAGAAAGACCAGATGCGTCGGATGCTGCGGGAGAAAGGTTCGAGTTTCCAAGTCGATCGGAACATCCGATTACGGGGGCAAATTACGATTAGGTTTCTATTCCCCTTCGATGACATCAAACGCGATTGCGGCGGTTGTGGTTGTCGCGATTATGTATTCGTCGAACGACGTTGACTTTTTTAAGCTTTTCTGACGACGTTATTGAAACTTTGAAATATCGATCCGACGCGACGTTTCTCATTTTTTCTTTAGAATCGCTCATCATTAAATTTATCCTGTGGTTTAATTTATCGAATGTAATGGCAAATTTCAATTAAGGGACTTTCAATTCTAGGGATTTTTAAAATAGCTCATAGGAATTTTTCAAGTGATAGATCGGTGTTCAGCAGTCGGAGTTTCAGGAAAACCTGAAAATGCTCAAATTTCAGAAAGCTTGATTTCTAGTGTGTCAAAGTTTTTAAGAATTTATATACCTATAGTAGAAATCTAAAAAAAAAGTAATATTTGTTATATGTATGTATCTGAGTTCTTTTCTGTTCTAAAAAAAGCCACTAAAGAATTATTTTAATATTTATTTCTCAGTTGTCTATTTATGAATATTAGTTAATTTGTTCGTTTGACGAGAAATGATTGCCGTGTAACACTATACTAGATCTATACCCATAGCGGTCAGAGAAATTTGGCTATTTCAGACTGGAAAATCTGGAAAAAGGTCAGGGAATTTCTTTCTCGCATTTTGCTGGACACAGTGGTCAAGGATCTATTCAACAGATGAAAATCGCTCAATTAGTATTCGACTCTTTGGTTAATATTTGACATTATCCAATAAACATTGAATTCTCACTGAGCAATCACATCAGCTAGGCTAGGTAATGTTCCTTGAATAAATTTGAATATTTCGCGAAAGTCGAAAGATCGTCAATATGCCATATCTCTCGCGCGCGCCCTGAAATAACTCTTCGCGGATAACAGCTACGACGCTGGAAAAAATTTCTTGGGTTCAGCGGAGTAACCTAAAGGCTAGCATGATCGAATTTACTGTAAGCACACAAATAATTCCAATACTGCTCGAAATATTGTCACCTGTCAAATATTGTTAGCCATCATGGATGGTATGGGTGATATGAATAAAATTGAGTTTGTACTCTGAGCATATACTCAAGAGCATGAGCATAAAGTAGGAGTTTATACTTCAATCCATATGAATAAAATGTATCGCAGCTAGGAGAGTAGATTCTCCTATGTAAATGGAGCAGATACTCCTATTTACTGGCTGCGCGCTGCACGGGCGTCACAGACAGATCTCGACTTGTCAAATTACTTGGAGAACGTTTTCACGCAGTTGTGTGTGCAGTCATAATTGTCCAGTGCGTTTGATCATAAGTGATAGCGAAGAGGAAAGTTGTAAAGGTAACGAATCTTAGATATATAGGATTTGTTCCGTCTTTGCGCGACGGACGGAATAAATTACATCATTTTACGAAAAAACAAAACAATGCACTTTATTTGCGAGTAGTTCGAACTCAACCATCACATCTCCGCTGTCAAACTAAAACTGAGTCTCCCTCCAAGGAGACTCCACTTATATGGAGTAGAAACTCAGACTGTTGAGCATAAACTCATTTTTATTCATACGAACATTGAGTTTATATTCATTTGAAATTGTACATAAGAGTACCTACTCATGGTGAGCATCTACTCTTAATTTTTATTAATACAGATTGGAGTATTTACTCCAGAATTTTGAGCATGAAGTACATGCTCCGCTTTATTCATGTGTGCACCCAATGAGAATCGCCAGCGGTTTTCTTAATTTAATAATAAATTTTTAGACGATTTGAAATAAAAAACCGTGCGCTAGCGGCCTGGTAACAGTTAAAACAAAAATAAGCAGGGAAAGTGATACATATTTCGGGACTGCTAATTTGTGTCAATTTTGCCAACACACAATAACGCTAAAAGACACCTCTCAATTCGAGTTTCCTCCAAATATCGCAAGTTTAACAGTCGCGTTTCCTCCGTCCGGAGAAGAACGTCCTCGAATCTTCCCTTTTCGCTCGAAAGGTCAGATCGACGGGACTAACAAAACACGCCTCCCAAGCGCCTCGCCTTTGTTTTTCCCAGAATCGCGCGCTATTCCCTTTAGAATCGACGACTCCACCTCGTTTCCCCCCTTCGTTAATTTCTTTCCCGAACTCTTCCCGGCGACCGGATCGACCGCGGGGAATCGTCGCGACCACCAACCGGTCCGACGGCTCCCCGTCGCGTCTCTCCGCGATTCTTCGTCCGTCGGAGATCTTCGCCGAGTTTTCCGCGCTATCGGAAGTCGCGGGTTATAAGTCTCGTTTTAATGCGGATGAGGAGGAAGCGCGCTCGGGGCTGCGATGAATCATTAAATTGCCGTCACTCCGGGAGTCGACGTCATCGGCATCCTTTGCGCGCGACCGAGAGCCTGGGTGGGCGAGAGGGTCTCTCGTCGCGAAATCTCTCTCTCTCTCTCTCTCTCTCTCTCTCTCTCTCTCCGGAAAAGAGAGACGTCCATCGGAGTCGCGACGCGGGCGGAGTGAATCGAGAAGTGCGTTTCGCAATCTTTGAAAGGACGAAGGAGCGAGGGGAAGAGGACGTTGGAAAGAGTAATGGAGGTACTATGAAATACCTGCTGATTGCGCGTACGCTAATTATTACCGATTCATCGTGACGGTGCGCGAGCGAGCGATTCCGCGTTGTATGTGGAGTGTGTTTGTACTCGTGCGATTTTTATGTGTCGTGGCGAGAGGGCGAGCGTCGACTCCGGCCACCGGCGCTTCGGTCAATCTCTCGTTAGACGCTGGCATTGTGCGTGGATTATCGGTTATGCCTCTGATTCAACCGCGAGGAGCTCGTTCGATTTGCGAATTTCGTTGAGCGCACGGTGGTTTCCGTAATTTCGTCCCCGCTCGGGGTCGATAGGTATCGTCGATGAAAGCGAGATAAAATGAATTTCGTTCGGCGGCGCGTGATCGTTTTCGCGAAAATACGAGTGATGCGGACCGATTGAAACGTGTGATAAGTGCTGTGTGCGAGAAGTCCGTTCTTAAAAAGTAAAGGAGACAATGAATCTCGAAAAAGTGAAGTTAATTTTCCGTGAATTTTATTGGCCGATTTCATAGCGATATTCGCTCTGTCGAGCCCCGAAAGCATGAAAAGTCATTTTTGACTCGCGAGTGACGTTTGCCGATCATCAAATGATATGTCTCAACGAATCTCGAAAAAGTGAAGCCACTTTTCCGTGAATTTTATTGGCCGATTTCATAGCGATATTCGCTCTATCGAGCCCCGAAAGCGTGAAATGTCATTTTTGATTCGCGAGTGACGTTTTCCGATCATCAAATGATATGTCTCAACGAATCTTGAAAAAGTGAAGCCACTTTTCCGTGAATTTTATTGGCCGATTTCATAGCGATATTCGCTCTATCGAGCCCCGAAAGCGTGAAATGTCATTTTTGATTCGCGAGTGACGTTTTCCGATCATCAAATGATATGTCTCAACGAATCTTGAAAAAGTGAAGCCACTTTTCCGTGAATTTTATTGGCCGAATTTACTATACCAAATCTAGATTCTCTTGGAAGCACGAGTGAGTGACGTTTGCCAAACGCCAAAGTGTAGAAATGTATGTGACTAATCCTTTCGCGCGTTGTGGTATCACCGTAAAACCAACGTAAAACTAATTTTATAAATTCATTATAATGCATAAGGATAAGTAGAAAAAGAAATATCGTCGCCTTATAACAAGAAAAGTGCCTAACTTCGTTTCAGACAATTTTACAGGAGAGAAGAAAAACCGTTTATTTAGACGTTATTCTAATGGACGGTAGCAAAATTAAATTTTTGCCAAAAACTGAAGTTAGGCTCTTTTCTTATTAGGGCGACGATATTACTGTCCTAAATCATGTCAATTTTGCTAACTTCCAACAATATTAAAAGACGAGTGCGCGCGAACGTTGTAGCTATTGAAAAGTCAAATTCGAAATATCCACTCGGAATGACGTTTTCTATCATCATATCGCTGAAAAAAAAAGCGTCTAATAAAATCAGAAGTTTTACGAGCCAAGAAAGAGGTCCCCTCCGCCGTATCGTCAGCGCCACTAGGGTCGCCGCGATTAGGAGGGACGGTGTTGGGTCTACGCGGCGATTTGTTTTTTTTTTAACTCTCGCCCTCCCATATCCCCTGCGTTTCTCGCCCAATCCCGATACCGCGTCATCGATATGCGATACAAAGCCGCCGCCACGCGGTGATTATAATCGTCGATGAAAATAAACTCACGTGCTTGCTCTCGCGGATAATCGAGAGAGCCTCGCCAAAAGCGATAAACTTCGAGGACACAGCGGCTGTACGGCGGCGGGGCGCGCGAAAATTGGCGCGATTAAGGTATCGAAAGTGCCTCCTCTCTCTTGCGGGATCGTCCGGTTTTCTCTCGCAACACCTGCGCTCGCGCGAATGGCGGAGTAATTACCGCGCCCTTCCCATTCACCGCGCCATTGCCGCGCGCGGCGTCCATCCGTTCATGGGAACGCGAGTTATCTCATTGTCTAACGCCGCTGCGTGCCGAGCGCAGCGCCGAGGAGTTCGGTTTCTTTCGGTTCGAAATAGCCGCGCGCGCTCGAAGCGACGTACAGCGAGCTCTCGACAATTTGCCGTTGCTGGAAACAAAATGTACGAAATTCTTCGTTTTCATTTACTGGATTTTTTACGCGACAGGGTTTTAGGCTTTGCCGTCGAATGCGCGGATGGGGGATGAATGCGAGCCCAGGTAGACAAAAAAAATGATCGTAAATTGTGCAGCGACTTTAGGTAGTATTGAGTAGCTCATAATAATTGCATACAGATTATGCGCTTCATGCGTCATTATTAAGCAAATGTTTGTAATATTACCTACCTATAGGTATGATTTCAAGATAATACAAAAACTGCTAAAGGTTTATTTGATCTGACGTTGAGCAAAAACAAATCCTTCTCACAGGAACATTACTGAAGGAAGTCGTGTTCTCGCGGCGAACCATCTAGAAAAAACCGGGAAAAATACGGAAAAAGTGACCGGTTATCGTAAGAGCTTGACAGCTCTCTGCTTACGAACGTCAGATTCAAAGCAGTCGTTACACGAAATCACCGTGCGAACAATAGTGCCCTTTTCTGCCACCGGATATCGAGGTGCCAAAATTCCCAATATGCACAGTTTTTCGTAAATATATATTGCTACGATAAAATGCAATACAGCGATTAATTTGAATAACGTAATGTAAATTTAATAATTCTTCGAACAACAATTATTTCTCTAAATTCATGCGACAAAATAAATACCTATAGACTTTGAAACAATCAATTATCCTTGTTTGTACAAACGTCGTGACAATCGTACAATTTTCTCTGAGAGATTTAGAAGTGGAAAATCCTGTCGAAATCATTCCGCTCCGGTTTAATCTTCGCGTACCGCGTTTGATCCCTCTTCCCGTCCTTCTCTTCCACATACTCATCTTCGGAGCGTAATCTTTTCATTAAACTCATAAACCGCGTCGAAGTACGGTATTACAGCTCTCGACGTAGCGCTAGCTCGTATCGTACGCGTGTATACTTTGTGCGATGTACTCGGTAACGCGCAGTGCGCTTCTTACAAATTAATGCGGCTCCTGCCATAGGTGGCTCGAGCGAGAGAGTCTTTATATCAGTGATCGCGCTCGACGAGAAAACACTGGGCTCGATTGATCGTAAACTTTATATAATAAGTGTTGACGCAGATCCGCTTTCCCACGGTAACCACGCGCGGAGCATCACCCGCTTGCGTTATCCTTTAACCGGCTTTTAATCGATGGCGAAAATTTATACTCGCGACGTCGAGTATAAATGGATGGACCGATCGGAGGGTTATGGAAAAACGAATAACGAGAAACTGTATTTTTTCGCTGTCCTTGAACTGAGGTTTCTAAATGTAGCAACTAATCCCAGAAAGTATGGGGGAAAACTCCAGGTAAGAAATGTAGCGACGGGTCAATGAATTCGATTAAATACTATACTCAAGGATCATTTGATTAATTTTTTTTCAACCAATTTCACGATACTTTCCCGCCGCTAAAACGCTGCACAGATTCCTTTGAACTCTCAGTATTGAGATCGTGTCAGAGTGCCGAGATTCTACAAATCGTTATGATGGTGCGTGACAAGCAGTCTGTGTTGCGTGTGTTTCTTGTAGTATGAAAAAAAGTTCGTTAAGGCGTTTGTTTTCGATATTACTTTCCCCAAAACTATACCGAATGTATTATTACAAACGGTATTAGACCGTTTTTTTCTCATCTTCATAATGTTCAAATGAGAAAAAATGGTCATCTTCAAATAAAGAGTCATTAAAACCTACTATTTTTTAACATCCGACTGGTTGGGAGCCTTATATACTGTACAGGACTTATATGTATTGTGTAGGACTAAAGAGGATTTAAATTTATATCTGACAGAAGTAAATTTTATACAGTAAAGTATTTAACCGAATTCACATAACTGCACTGTGACAAGATTTTTTACCTGCAGCTTTTTCCCCGTACTTTCTGGAATTGATTGCTACATTTTCAACCATTATTTTTCTCAGTACGGTGTACCTGCTGTGCGGTATCATCATCGTCGGTAAATCGATAAATAATTATTTCTACGATGGAAACCACAAGACACGCGCGATATATTCGTTTAAAATCCACCGCCGTCACGCTGTTTATAATTTCCGTCGACAGAAATCTCAACGTGACGGGAGTTTCAAATAACGCCGTTTTGTCTCTGTTTCGATATTTTTAGAAGCCTCAACGCGCGACCCTCGCGGAAATAATTGAAAATCATTGTTTTCCCGCCCCGATTCGCCCGCCCGTCGAAGTCCCGCGATTCACTCCTATTATTACACAGCGAAACTTACCGCCGCGCGAGTCGCGCGTTAATGTCTCGCGAGGAGGCACGACGATTTTCTGACGCAATTTACGCGCAATTATCGTCGGTAATAATACTCCGTGCCGTAATGAACCATTTATATGATTAATAGAGGCCACTAGTGCTGGGGCTACCCTTCCTTCGGCTCTGGCCGATGAGATGAGCTCCCGAGAGTGCTCGAGGTGTGCTATTATCATAATTGCCGCCGATATGGGCGCCCTGATTGGCGCGTTTTACGCCTTTCGAGCGTTTTCTTTTCTTTCGGATTTTCGCCTCGTCGTTTCTTTTCGGATTGCGCACGCCACAAGTGCCGATCGGGATCGGCGAGCAACTTGCCAAGCGGCGTCGTCGCTTTCGACGAGCGAAACGCCGCGTGAAAGAGAGGGGGGAGGGGGGGGGGGGGCAGTCGGGCGAATAGTTGCCGCGCTACGCTCCTTGCGGGAAATGGAAAGTGACGGCTGACAGTCATAAAAAAGATGATGACACGGTCCTCGGATACGCGGGGACTCGTGTTTGCCGTGTTTCTCCGTCAACGCTTTCGTCAGATTAACCGTTAATCGTGCCGTTTTAGGTTTTAGATTTTCGTAGCGGCTATACCTCGCGGGGGGTAATTTTATGTAGCCGCGAGAAAATGATCTTCGTTTTCGTAAGACCGAAAAAAATGATTGGGTTAAAACGACAAAGCGCATCCAGTTAGACGCATTTAGTTATTTTAACCGAAATACTAGTCAGAGTTCAGTCAAATATTTTGTTATTCTAACCAAATTTTTAGTTATTCTAATCAAATGTTTAGTTATTCTGACCGAAAAGTGATCAGTCTAACCAAACAGATGGAGGATCCGTATTTCTCTAAACAGCTTAGTCATCGTTTCAAGATTTTCATGAAACTGACTAAACTATTTTTCTTCGTGTGTAGACTTCTTGTCAACGATGTCGATGTTTCTTTTGAGATTGACGCGGATAACGTTAATAACTGATCGATTTCAGCGATTTCAATTTTTTTTTCTTCGAAGGTTGTAGAGGCAAAATCCCGCTTCGCGCGCGCGGCCCCACGGTACGACACACGTATCCGACCCCCTAACGCGCAATATATTGAACGAAATTACGAATGACGCACCGGGGACACGTCATCTTCGCGTTATCAGCCCCGCTCATAGGCGCGCACACGCAAAGCGTACGGGGAAAAACGAGTTTACAAATTCGAGGTGTCTTTCCACGTGACATTGGACTCGCGATTTGACTTTTTGCGCAACGGGGAAAGTGAGAATACAAAATTTATACGTATAGAAGAACATGTTTTGATTGACTGACTAACTGATTCATCAACACCGAGCCGAAACCGCTAAAGCTAATTAGCTGAAATACGGACGGTAGGTTTCTTTTGTGATGTAAGCATCCACTGAAAGAGGATTTTACGAAATTCTTCCCCTAAAATGGTGAAATAGTGGGTGTAAGTTTATATGAAAATCCACCATTTTTTAAGTAAAATCCATGAAAATTGGTATTTTGGTTTTCGGTTAGAAATTAAAATAGACGTGTTCCTAGATTTTTGGAAATTTATTCCTTTAAGAGAGTAAAATTCGGTCAGGGTATACCGAGGGTGTTTATAGGGTAGACCGAGTTGAATCGCATCATAGATATTTCTTAAATCGCGTTGAAAATGAGCATTTCGATCGTTCGTATTACTTCGTTCCTCTCCAATGAAGTAATACCAACAATCGAAATGCTCATTTTCACCACGATTTAAAAAATGTAGGTAGATCTATGATCCGATTCGCCTCGGTCTACCCTAAATAAAATTCCATGATCTCTACCACTGTTTCTTATTATTTGCAAGACCAGAGCTCACGCGTTGCTCGTGTCTTCGACAAACATTCGTCACCCGCGTACATCGTACGCCTTTTCGCTTGTTCAGTATGTAATTCCAATACATACATCCATCCGTTCCTTACACCTACTTCACCACACCCCGATGAACTCAGCCAACGAGAATTATCATTTCCCCATTCGCGCGAGCTCGTATCACCGCTGTATACCTACCATGCAGCACCGATGCATCGCACGTGCAAGCGACGTAACGAAGGAAAGTGGTTATTACGTCAGCACCCCGGTCATCGTCGCTGGCCGTTCTCCAGTCGAATTGCATCGTTGATGCTATCCCTCGCGGAAAACTCGTCTTACATCGATGGGTTCACGCATCACATGCATCGGCGAGCGGCTACTCAGGCGCAACCTGAAAACGAAAGGCATTCGCATATCGCGAACAGACGTAGACGATTTGCTTGTGCGCGCGCGTGATCTAAGAAAAATGGGTACTCTCTGATATAAATTATTCTTCATTTTCGGATTGCTAGAACAAGATTCTATATCTTTGTGCTACAAAGCGATTTTTTATACGCGGAGAAAATATCGCATCACTTTTTAAATCAAAATTTAATAAATTTTGATATATCAGAAATTTTCGTTTCTAAACGTAGCGATGTGTTGTAATTATTCTTAATGTCTTGCGATACACGGTCTTCGGCCAACAAGCATAATTTTTCTGTAACTTCGTAACAGAACGACCCGCTAAATCAAGGCTATCACGACCTTCCAATTTCTCATTCCTAAACATTTAAGAATACAACATTCTACCAAAATATATATCTTTTCTTCTTACCTCGATTAAAATATGGATGTGCTACCAGTTGAAATTCATATAGGATGAAAGTAGGATAGATGCCCAAGTTTCCGTTTAAATTTGACCGCTCTTATTTCGAAACGCGACGGAGATACTCGTATATGAAAAATCTAAAGTAGCTTTTTTATAATCAAAATACAGAGTAGCTCATTTATAGTAAAAATATAGATAAATATTTGAAGATGATCGATTTCGAACTTGCTCTTCAACTGTGGCGTCCATCCCACTTTCACCCTGCTAATTACAATAGTTGTCCTACAATATCCCCCCTTAGAGGTATTAAAATTATACCCACACAACGCGATCCAATTTTCTCAGTGTGCGACTTAACGAGTGTTCGCATCTCGCGCGGAGTTCTTCGCACACGCGGATGAAATAGAAGCGAGTTGACGCGTCTCCACGCTCATCTAGCCGTCGACCTGCAGGGCTAAAGCGGTGGCGCGGCGATGGTCGTCGTGACGGTGGTATAATCAATATGGACACGCTCGATGACTCCGCGTTTCGTTTCTTCCGTTGCTCCGACCGCGCGCGGTTTGGAAGGGCCACGGCTCCTCGGGGGCCAGTTGGCCGGCAGCAAAAACTTGCCACAATTAGGGAAAGTTGTGTGTTTCTCCGAGTCTTTCTTCGGCTACCCTCCACCGCACTCTCGTGCGCGTGACAGGTATGCCCTCTCCGGCGGGCGTATTCCCTTCTTTCCTTTCACTCTTGCCCTTTCCTTGATTCTTTTTTATAATTCAGCCTTTTTTTGTACTCTCTACTTTCCCGTGTTGTTTCTTCTTCCCTAACGAAGGCTTCTGTTTGTCTTATTTTTATCGTCTTATTTGGCGTTTTCGATTGATGTCCTTTCTTTGAGTTTTTCTGTTTCTGCCGATTCAATACGATTGCTCTCTTCTCGATCGATATCCTCTTGTCCCTATTTTCCTACTATAAACTACTTTTCTGTTTCCTATTTCCCTTTTTCCTAGTAATATTACAAATGTGAAAGTGAGTTTGTCTGTACGTTTGTTACGTCTTCATGGCTAAACTGCTAAACCGAGTTTGATAAGGTTTAGCAGAGAAAAACCCGGAGAAGGACATAGGGTGTGTTGTGACTTCTTCATAAATTCAAAAGTGCTCTAGGTATAATGGTGGCATTCAATGAAATCTAGCAGATGACATCAGTGATGAGTAGTTGGATGATGGAGGGGAGGAGGAAGGAGGTGGATGGGAGTTGCACATTCCTTATCGATATTAAACATTGATGTTCATCAATTAAAAAATGTATAATTCAAATTCTACGCGGACTAGATCGCGGGTAACAGCTGGTAGATATCACGCACTGAAAAACAATGCTGGTATTGGATTTACAAGGAGTCAACGTTGTAAATATATTCTCCTACGCGCGGGACTACACTCTGTGTACAATTGATTACTTGATATGTAAATTGTACCCAATTCTGCTGTCAATTTTACACTTTTCTCCTGCACATTTCACATTGCTCTGCGCCTGTCACGTAGTAAGCGCACATTGTATTAAAATGTACAGCACTATTTACGTTAAATTTTTTCCGCGCATAAAGTTATATTCCGCCATAATATGCGTACTCGTTGCAGACCAAAAACGAAAATAAAAAGAACTCCAGAGGAGTTGAGAAAAAAAAAACTCCACAATTAAGGAAAGTAGTCACACTCTATCCGAGCCTATCTTCAACCCCTCGTTGCACCCTCGTGCACGTGGCGGGTCAACCATTCCACATATATTTTCCCCTTCCACCCTTCCTTCCATCCCGGGCCCACCCTTTCCGGTCTCTCCCGCTCGCGTTCTCCCTCGCCGGCGGCCTCATCGACATCGAATTCTTTCGTGACACATTTGTCGACGGGCGAAAACGAAAATAAAAAAAAATGCGTCCAAGGGAATTCGGCGATTTCACAGCAAGCACGCACGCACGCACGAGAGGGACTCGCGCGTACGCACACGCGTGCACGCGTCGCGCGGTATTTATGGTGATTTCCGGTTTATGCGAATTGCCCCGAAAGAGCGCGAGGGAGCCACGAGTTATTTATGGCGGTGCACGTTACTCCGCGGCGTAGCGGGTGTACGTTTAAAATACTGCGGGCCTTATCTTTCGCGCGGCTTGCTCAGCTCCGAACGCATCGCGCGCGTTCTCCGCTTTGGAGAAACGCGCGGCGCGATGTAGATATACGTAGGTGTATAGGTGTCGCGCGTTTTCCGCTCCCTCTCCGCGCGTCCCGCGACGGAGGAAATGCGAGAAGGAGAGGGGATCGTTGCGCGCGCGCGCGCGCCTCGCTCGTAATACCGCGCGAAAATGCCATCGCATTCCGCGCGCCAAATCGTCGCCGTTAACATTCTCACTTGGACGCCTTATCGGCGAATTAAATGAACCGCGGAGGTCTACTCCAGGCAGCTATATGGCATGGATTTCTAATCTCGCAGATTGAATCGTTGGAAACCCGGTCAGATAATTCGGTATTCGAATACAAAAATATAATTCGTATACTGAGAAGAAAAATTGGTCAGTTCAACTAAAATCTGGAAGACGACGACCAAACTGTTTGGTGTGATATGAACCCTCTCTCTTTTTGGTTAAACTGACCACTTTTTGGTTAGAATAACTAAACATTTGGTTGGAATGACTAAGTATTTGGTTCAGTTGACCAGTATTTTAGTTAGAATAACTAAACACGTCAAATTAGATGCGATTTTGGCATATTATTAACCTAAATATTTTTCTCAGTGTTGATAGGTACGATTTCCGAGGCCTCTTAACCCTTTCGCTGCTCCAGACGTACATATACGCCTAGAACAGCCTGGACACACAGAGACGTATTTATACGTATGGAGCAGCGAAAGGGTTAAATGAAACCTTTACAGGCAGATGTTACAAAAATATCGTTCACCAGCTTAAATAAGGCCGAAAATGAAAAACGAAGAAATGCGCGATGACTAATATTATTCAAATTTTCCGAATCTGCAGTACAAAAATTTAGTGATAAAATCGAATTCGCGCAATCCACTCACTCGCCTTCTAGAACCCGAACACTCGTACAGCGGCAGCCCTAACGTCTGCACAGCAAAAGTCCTCGCGTTTCAGCGGTGCTTCCTCGTTTCGCGCGCGAGGTAAACGTACACCGATGTAATTTCGCCTACAATCGCAGCGCACCGTTATTGTAGAGTCGAATCGTGCGCGGAGCTCTCTCCCCTCGTTCGCACGAGTCTGTCCTCGAGCTATGCCTGATTAATACCCGTAAACTCGAACTGCATTCGATTCGCCCCGATTGAGTTCGAGTAAATAGTGCGGCTTCGCGGAGCAACCGGCTTCTCCGGAATCTCATTCGTCTCTCCCTCTCCTCTCTACGTATATACGTACAATAGATCGCCCCGGAGAAGAAAGTGAACGCCGCTGAGATCTCGCGCGACGAGTCTGCAAAGTTGCGTTATCGCCCCGCTGCTTATTGTCGTTTGCCCTCGCGCCGCGATAGCGCAGCGTTGCGCGCGCGCGTATCTGATCGAAACTCGAGAAGCGGTCGCCGCGAAGTAGCGCGATGCACGCGCGCGTAGGTATAGGCGGCGCGCCGCTTCTCGACATCTCGAGTGCCACTTTCCGTGGCCGGCGCGTCGCGCGTGTTTCTTCTGGAAGGAGGGAAGAGAAAAAAGGAATATCGCGCGGGACATCTGTTTGTCTTCCGGCCCTTTTCCACTCGGCGCTCGCCGCAACGGGCTCCGCCCTTCCGCCGTCGCGGTAGCGCTACTCGGGACTGGGTACGAAGCAGAATTCTAGAGTGTCGAGTTTCCACTTTCTCCCTCCCTCGTTCTCATCAGATCTCTCCTCTTTTTTAATCGAACTGCGCGACGTCCGGGAGGAAAAACGCGAGAGGAAGGCCTCTGTTTCAACATCAATCGTTATATTGCGCCCGAGTTATTATTATAATTCCGTCCCTGTGTCGTTTGTTGGGAAGGGTGTTACGGGCTTTAGGGGTTGCGGGACTCCGGGCCCGTACCTAAATTGACGCGGCGCGCCGACCCAGGATATTCCCCGAGCCCCGATGCCGCTGCGGAAGGAAAAAGAGGAAAATCCGATTCGCGTAATTCGTATCACGAGTTTCGTATAAAAGAGTATTGAGCGGGAGACGCGGGGGATCTTTTGCCTGGCCGATTCGAGAGATCGTAACCGCGCCGGGTTTACGTTATACCGCCGGAATTTCCTCGTATCCGGGGTGAACTCATCGGTGCGCCTTTGCGGATGTCGCCGATTACGTCGCGCTCTTGTCCCAGTTTTTCTCCCGCGGTGCGACACACTTATCGGGGACAATATTATACGTGACGCCGTTTTGCGGCAGCGTACCTATAGTTCTCGGAGCGGACGTCGCGTGTCTTTGACGGAAACGCGTCGCGTGTCTCTTTTTCTCTCGATTTCATAAAACCGGACGTGTGGGGTAAAACGGGATGAGTTGGCGCAAGAAGTAGGCACCTTGTTAGTGTAGAAAGTAATGAGAGCGAGGGGCCAACTTCCTGGACCGATTAACCCCATTTTACACTATCTACAACGAAAAAACAGTTTACTTGTAGATAGTGAATGTAATTTCAAATACGGCGAAATAAATAAATCATCAGGACGAGAAAATATATGTTAATCGTTAAAATGTTTATTTCATTCAAACGGATGCCTCAAAGGATCAAATTGCGCCAAATAAATATCGTAATAGTTAATGAATATTTACTTGATCCGATAAAATGCTTATTTCGAGATATATTGGAACATATCTTTATTAACTACAAATACGTTGTTTTCTCGGTGTATACTGGATTAAACAAATGTAGGTGAATCAACCAAATATTGTCAACTGACTCTCCTTTAGTTGACTCGAATGATATTTTTATCGAATCGATTATCGCTTCGTCGATTTGATGAAAATATTATTCGGGTCAACTAAAGAAGGGTCAGTTGGCAATATTTGGTTGATTCAGCGGTGTATGGTGTACAGAGATCAGGGAATTCTTGAAAATCTGGAAATGTTAACAAATTATTGTATGTGCGTCAAGAGCAAGCCAAGGAAAATAAAAAATTTTCTGGAATTTTTCGAAAATACTCAAATTTCATAAATAGCTTGACTTCCAGCCCGTTAAGATTTTTAAGAATTTATGTAGAAATTTGAAAAAAGTGTTCCATATGTCTATACGTATGTGTCTAAGTTCGTTCTTGTTCGAAAGAAAGTCATTAAATAATAATAGATACGATTTAACAAAATTAAATTATTTTAATGTTTACTTCTCCATGGTCATAATCCATTTTATGAATAAGTATTAATTAATTTGTTCAGTCGACGAAAAATGATTGATGCGTAATACTTTATATTACACTGAGAATAAAATTGGTTAATTTATCAAAAATCTTGCAGATAATGACTGCATTGTTTGTGAAATATGAATTTCCCATGTGTTCGGTTAAATTGACCTGTTTGAATAAGCTGAAGGAGAGTCAGTTGGCAACATTTGGTCGATTCAACTGCATCTTTTATCAGTGTACACACGCATGTATTTCGCTCGGTGCACTTCGCGAATAATCGGCCGATCTTCTCCATCCCGCGCGCGCAAATTTAGCTCCCAACGTTTTCCGCTCCGCGCGGGTGAAAAAAACCGCCGCGCGTCCGAAGCTGCCAATTAAATGCCAACCCCCCACCCCGCGAGCGCCGCCGCATCAGATATCGCGCATTACAGAAACGTCCGATTGTAATTGTAATGCGAATTGAACGAGCGAGTTATAAAAGAATCGCGGATAAAGCGAGGGGAGCGGTGGGCGGCGGCGGTTTAGCGGTACCGCGGGGGGTCAAGCTTTAATTTCTGCGATAACAAATCCCCCGGGTTCGAGGGGCCGAATGGGGTGGGAGGGAGGGAGGGAGGGCGTTGAAAATCTATACACGTACACCGCGCGAATGCGCAACGACCCCGTCACGATCCATATACACACGTACGTACCGTAATAATTCCTCGGAGCTCGTTTGCGGATTCCCCGGCACTTTATACCGCGGCGACTGCGCGCGAGGGGGGACAAAAAATCATTCCTCCCCGCCGCGGACATTCTCTCTCTCTCTTTCTCTCTCTCTCTCTCTCTCTCTCTCTCTCTCTCTTTATATGTATATACAGGGTGATTCGAAATGGGCGCACTTCCTCTCGTAGAGAGATTCTTCGCAAAAAACTGAACCGAAAGTTCCTGTACAAAATTTTTGTGCTCCGCACAAATTTGGTGAATTTTTTTACGACTCAGGTGGTGCTTTTCGAATATTAGGGTGCCTTCCGCCGCTCCGATGATTGATTTCAAAATTCTAGGCTGCAGAGGAGGCACGCTGGAATAACTACTGCGAGTTTCGCTGCCGTCTAAAATCTTGTCCCTTGAATCTGACTTTGGATTGGATATTTTCGAACTGGATTATCTTGTAAACTAGGCGGAGCACAACAATTTTGTACAGGAACTTTCGGTTCAGTTGTTTGCGAAGAATCTCTCTACGAGAGGAAGTGCGCCCATTTCGAATCACCCTGTATATATGAATTTTCGATAGATATATATCTGTACCTCAGAGCCAGACTATGTTAAGTCCATAGTCTTAACATAGGACTTAACATAGTCTGGCTCTGAGGTATAGGTACAGATATAATATATATATCTCTCTCTTCAGCTCCGCCCGCCGCCACCCCCAGCCGCCGCCGCTAGTGGAGATTATAGTTCCGCGAGCGGAAAAAGTCGTTCGAACGTCCATTACCCGGTGCTCTACCGACCGCCGTCTCTCCCAGCCGTTCCGCGGGCGGGCGGGCGCGCGAGCAAAAACGTCCGGAGAAATCCATCAAACGATTGTTCCGAAAAGTCCGCGACGTGCTAAACAAAGAATCCGCCGGGCCCGGCAAGAAGAGTGGATGAGTTTTGGCAAAAAGCGCTCGGCATTCGGCCTCGTCCTCCTTTTCCCCCTCTCCCGCTCTGCGCTCACCCCTCGTTTACTTGCGCGCGCTCTCCCCGGTAAAAACGTTTCGCCGCCGGGAACGAAACCCGCGACTATACCTATCTACCGTGCGGCGGAAACGCGCGACGGCAGGGAGAGAGTCGCTCTCTTGTAGCGGTGTACGTGCGCGCGGGGTGTACAGTCGCTCGAAGGCGCAAGAAAAGCATCACCTCTCGCGTGTAGGACAAAAGGGGGAATAATGTATTTTATTACGACGCGATCGTCGTCGCGGTCGTTTGCGGGATAAGGGGGAGTGTGCAGTTGCTCTCCTTCCCGTCGAGAGGAGCGAAGGAAATCGGTCTCGGTCGGCGTAATCTCTCTCTCTCTCTCTCTCTGCGCGCGAGGGTTGCGTATAGGCGGGACGGGGAGCGCTCGTTGCATCTCCCTCGAGTGCCGTATAGAGAGGCCTCTCTGCCAGGAGTCGTTTCGCGCGGATAACTGTGGAAATATGTAAAAGCGCCTCTCTTCTCCCGATATACGGCGACGGCGCGCGCGCCCTGCGCCACGGTATTAAGCAGGCGCGGCGGATTGAGAGCGAAGAGTGAGAGACTGCCGTCAGTTTTCATAAATCAGCGCTCGCGCAGCCGTTTCGGGATTCGCGAGGGGAAAGGGAGAGGAGGAGAGAGATACATACGACCTCCTCGCGGGACATTGAATAATTTTATCGGGTCCATATCGATCCCCGCCGAAGGCGACGCGGGGTTCGACCTTCGCGACCGGTAACTCGCCGGGATGGGCGTTTTATTTCCTCCCTTGCCGTTTCTTCAATTTTTCCGGCGATTTTGTTACGGTATCCTTTCGCGAAGCTTCTCTCTAGCGTGTCATCCTTTCTACGGATGCTGCAGTCGCGCGACGGGATCTCGTTACAGTGAAACATCTGGGGTTCGAGATATCTATCACACGCAAAAAAGGGGACGAGGAATTTGTACTGTTTCATCCGGTGGCGCTGAGACTCGAGCTCATTTTTAAGAATTTGTACACCTAGCGGTAATAATTGTGATCGGCCCGCTTTTGGCGACGGTACTTCAATTGACTCGACTGTACACTGAGAGAAAGAAAAGGTATCTATATTTCATTAAATCGGTATTTACGGATGGGGGAATGTAGAATTATTTGCTTCAACTGATAAATTTAGTCGTAGCGATTAACAGCTATTTGAAGGAAACAGTCTGTAGGCCGTTCAAGTCAATATTAGTCCAAGTAACTCGATTTGCATTCCTCACCCGGAACCGCCGATTTAGTTTGATCTAGTGTATTTTTTTCTCAGTGCAGTTGAACGGTACAAACGGATCTTCTTGTTTTGCAACGAAGCACCAATCAAATTTAGCCTTGATGGCAAAACACTAAGATTCACTCGAATTTTGTAGCTACGGTTGACTTGATTGAAGTCGATCAAAATCATTGACACTACGTGTACAGAGGACGCGTTTCTATTTGTTGCTTACAACTGTACAGTTAGAGAGAGTTCCCCTAGCGCCGGACGGCACCTAGAATCGGATACCAGTAATATCTTTCAAGATAAGCGTAACGAAGCGAAAGTACATATGCACGCTGATACCTCATAATTAAACAGTTCTAGGTGCGGAGTGTCAGTTGATAGTGTCGCTATGTTCGTGAAGGTTCATGAACCTTTTCTTTATCTCTAGTTCCGGAAATTGATGTAGGCGTTTAACGGATTGCGTTGTTACTTCAATAGATTCGCAAGTAAATGCTGTTCTATTGTTCTTTGTTAAAAAAAAAACTATAAGCCTTGTTTCGCTTTTCATATTTATGGTATCATTTGACGTACTGGTTTGATAGAAAATGTACTTGGAAACAACCTTATAGAGTTCACTGGGTCCGGAAGACAGGTTATTTCCTAGTACTAAACAAATTATTTAGATTATTTCTCCCTATTTGCAAATATTCCGTTGAAAAATAGTGGAAAGCATTCTCGAGAGCCATTACATCAACTGCTTCGACAAAAGTAAACAGCCAGCTTGACTTCGTGTGTTGTGCGCTTGAAGGATACGGAGGAAGACTAGATTCGATGCCGTATCTGTCGAGGTGTGGCACTCGATGGCTAGGCTGACGTCTCAGAGTATGCTGCTGATAATTATAATTATGTAACAGATATAATATATTTTTAATTTGTCCAATGTTAGCGCAATTGTTTTGATGTATCTGGTGCTAAGTACCAGTTTTCGAAAGACCGAAAAATGACGTGTGCCTTTACTGTCGTTTATCAAATCGAAAATAAATTTTTAATCGATGGGATTTATCAGTTTTGTGTGCAGTACGTAATATACTTCAGTATAGAAAATAATAATCGTTGAGGAACCAATTATTCCGTTATTTATCGAATAATAACCTTAAGAGTGTTCGCCTCTGAGTTCTCTCTACTGACTTAACCAGGTGCAACATCTGTTTACATAGGAATCTATTGGTTAAATCGTAGTTTATGCTAGTCAAACTGAATTCATGCAGTTCTGGTTAATTATAAACAGTAAATAGAGAAATGCATCTTCTGTATAAATTCTTAGAAAGGAGCTCGAGTCTCAGCACCACTGGGTAAAACGATAAAAAATTGCTTTTTTCTTCCACTCGTCTGTACGTTTGGCGATTTCGAGGCGCAAACGGTCGATGGAAACAGGGGGAAGGGCGCGAGTGCTAGAGTTACGGGGCGCGGAGGGTGCCACGGTGGAGAACAACGACGACGGAGGGAGTGTGGTTTCGAGAGAAGTTGGCGCGATGAATCAAGAACGTCGTGTGCATTCCTCGAGTCTTCGAAACCGCGGTCATTCAGCCGCTCGAGTTTTTGTCCGTGTCTCTTTCCTTTTTTTTTTGCTCTTCCTCGCTCCAGAGTCTCTCCCTTTCGTATTCTTCTGCCTATTCTTTCTCCTCCCCCCTTTCCTCCTCTCTGTCTCTTCAGAGCCCCGTCGGTCCGGCTCGACCGTCGCTCTCACATGTCGGCTACTCCCTTTCCCTCCTACTTCGTGTTCCTCTCTCTCTCTCTCTCTTTCTATCGCGTCGCCCCGTCTCGCTCTGTCTTCCTCGCGCTCTATCTTTCCGGAGGACTAACGAAGTTTTAGATTTCATAACCCGACACGATAATTTCGACCTGACAGACTAACTGCCGCGCGCGTGAACTTTACCGTCCCGGTTTTAAACTTTCCACAGAGCGAGAGCGGTGGGGAAGGCGGAGTCGTCGTCGTCGTCGTCCGGGAATTTAAACGAATTTATGGCACGCGTAACGCGTGCAATCCGGTCTCCCGAAGCGTAGTAGGATATCAAGTGTCACACCGCGACCGTGGCTACCACGACCTCGCGGTACATACCCAACTCCGTTGCCGAAGTTGTACGTTCGATTTAAACGAATTGCTCGCGCGGGAGTACGAAGTTACCCTTCTTCCCCGTTGCGTCGCGTCGCTCGCCGCCGATGACTTCGGTCGATATAACACTGGGAAAAATACTTGGTCGATTTAATCAGACCAAACTTGCTGTATTAAGCTGGAACTGCCGCCGCATTACAATATCGATTTTTAAACTACTTATATAAGTATACTAAATTTTTTGGTGCAATATAAATCCTCGATCTGTTTGGTTAAACTGATCACTTTTTGGGTAGGATAACTAAATGTTTAGGTAGAATAACTAAATATGTGGTTCAACTGACCAATATTTTGATTAGAATACCTCAACGCGTTTAGCTACATTGAGAATAAGTTGTAATTAACCTTAGCAATACTTATTTTTATTTCAGCTATACGTTATACGTTATTTCAGGAATATGCATTGCTCTTGTTTTTGGAATTGCTATATTACCTATATTGTCTGGTTAACCTCAGCCTTAAAGTATAGCTATCATAGATATACTAATTGCTGTGCGACTTATAAATTTCTCTGAGTGCGGATGTGTTTTGTCATTTTAACCTAATTATTTTTCTCAGTATAGAAGTGCTAGAAGCTCAAACGTACATTGAGAAAAATGGATACGAATAAAATTATTCTTAAGTTTTTTAGATTGCTACAATATTATAATTGTCTATCCTATCCTTCTACTTTACGAAGCGAGTTCTTATTTCAGAAATCCTCATTTTGAAACGTGGCGATGCAATTATTTTGAATGCCTTGCGATACACTCTTCTACCAACAAGCATAACTTTTCTAACACTTTGGCAGAACAAATCGCTACATCAAGGCTGCCATGATGTTTTAACCTCTTATTCCCAAAATATATATTTAGGAATACAAGATTTTACCAATACACATCTTTTCTTCTTACCTCAATTGGAATGTATCGAATGGAATGCATATCTGTAGGTAGGATAAAGTGAGGCTAAAATGCCATGGGATAAAAAATACCATTCGACTAGTCTTACAAAAGTTAATGACCATTTGATAATTACGTTACGTAGAAATAGTCTTCGTATGCGACAGCTGCTAGAGAACGCTGATTACGAATAAAGGAAACGGTTTATTTATGAAAATCTATCGATATGTATGAATTTTATAAGCATATAATTAGGTCCTTACATCGAAATTAATTATTTTCTTCTATAATAAATGTTTCTGACAGTGTTCTCCATCGATTTATGTATGTGCACTTACAGCAAATTCACGACTCTTGTCAGTTCCCTATTACAGATACCATGCACGCGATCCTTTTTTCTCAGCGTATAGCAGCGGTCGCCTTGATACCGCGAAAAAAAGAGCCTCCTTCGCCCGCGACACATCTAGGTATATACGCGCGAGCGAGTTCGCAGGAATAAAAGCGCCGGTCGCGACGAACTCCTCGGAGCGAATCAACTCGGGTGACATTTCGCGAGAGCAACGACAAAAGGAGAGAAGCGCGGCGAGGTGGAAATTCTTTTCTGGAAATCTCGGAAATGTCATCGCGGCTTCCTGGCCCACCCCTCCCACCTCTGTTACAGCCGATCGATTCGCGCATCGAGCGCGCGTATACGAATACATCCCGAGGAGCCGGTATAGGTACCGCTCGAGCGGTCACGGCGAAGGGGCGGGACGACGTTCGGTAATTAGCGTATTATGTATTCGGCCGCGTTTGATTTATCGGAAGCTTTGAAGGGGAACAGGATATACCCCGGGGCGCACCCAGGCCCCATCTCACGCGACTCTGCGTTTTTCATATCTATCCCTCTTCCTCGCCTCGCCCTCCCACTCCTTTCCGAGACTCTGCCGGGGCTCCCCCCCTCCTTCCTCTACGCCGCCGCTCGTTCTCGCCGTCCCGAGGCATTCTCTCTTCGCGTTCTTCGGTCTGCTCTCTTCTGCCTTGCCCCCCCCCCCTCCCCCACCTCTCGCTCGCACGCTCGATTCTCCCCCTCTCCCGTACCTGTGCCGTTATCTCCTTTTATTGGCCTTGAAGCCCTACCGACAATAGCTCTCTATACCATCTTTCATCCACTTCACGGGATGGGTAGGTACCTCGTACCTTATCCCGCGCGAAGAAATGTAGGTTGGTGGAAGGAGGAGCCTGCGACGGTATTTTGAGAAAGTGTCGAGGGTTTCTCCGGGGAGGCGAAATTGTCGTTCGATATCGAATCTTCTTCCAGAAATACGGGGTGTTTTCGATGGAGCTTGCCACGGGGGACGTGTGAGTGCGAGCGAGTACTACGGATAAGCCTGGTGAGCGCGGAAGAGTTTATCGCACGTTCTCTGCTCTTCTTGAACTTCTACATTTGGAGTCTACGACGAAGAAGCGTTCGTCATGGTTAATCGAAGTTTTCGCTCAAGTTCACATGTCTCCTATGTCAAGCTTCCTCGAACACGCTCCGCCGCGTGTGTACGATAATATCTACACAGAGAAAAGGAATTAATTGGATCTATCAAAAATTACTTGCGGGGTCGCAAGTAATTATTCTGTGAAATCTTTTTTTTTTCGTATTAATTTGATATTTCTTTTCGACAATATCGCATACTATTCCACATGATTATAAAGAAGCGATATTAAATTGATGTATTAGAAAATTTCATTCACACATGTAAATATATAATTACTTTCGACCCCGCAAGTAATTTTTAGTAAATCCAACTAGTTCTTTTTCTCTGTGTACGATAGTATACCTACTGGGAGAGAGAGTTCACTTAAGGCCGGTTGTATGTATAAACGCGGTAAACTATAGTTCAGCTTGAACTGTGGATCGAGCGTCGTTTTGGTATATTTTGTGTGACAAGAACTACAGTTCACCACGTTTATACAATCGGCCCTTAGAGAAAGAAGGGCATGTTCAATTAAATCTACGTTTACCTGTGGGGGAATGCAGAATTAGTTGTCCCGACTAATAAATTTGGTTATAACGATTAACGACTACTTGAAGGAAACATGCTGTAGTCCATTCGAATCAATGATTAGTCCAAGTAACTCGATCTGCATTCCCTCACCCGTAATCCCCGATTTAGTCAAATTTATTATATTTTTCTTTCAGTGTAAACTTTAAACAAATTTATCATTTTAATATGCTTTCACATAAAGCTTTTTTTCCAATACGTGATGAAATACGTCTATGAAATTAATATATTTCCTCGTAAAATTGCCCTTGTAAATTTCATAACGGAGCATATTAGTTTTCATAATCACGTATTGGATAAAAGATTTATATACAATTGTATTAAATTTAATATAAATTTTTTTTATGGTGTAAATAAAAGTAGAGGATATATTTTTTCATCAACAATTTCTGAATCCATCTCTATTTTTATGAACAACAAAACTTTATTAACATGGCTAAAATGAGGATAGACGCGTACCTAGATCGTAGGAAGAAATATCCTCCGAATTTATCGTCACATTTCCTCTTTCGCGCATCGAGAGCCTCAATGCACTTAAATATATGTACATATGCACATCTCCAGAAAGTTTGCCACGTACGTATGTACGTATATTCTCGCAACTCTGATATACGGCGTCAGAAATTGAAAATCTACCTTATACCAGCACCGAGCTACGGATACATACCGATATGTTTATGTGTGGAAATCGATGCCGTACACACTCAGGCGCGCGTAAGGATTATATACGTACTGGTGGCGGCACTCGGGCGTGCCGACTTTTAAATCAGGGTGTGCGAGCCCAACAGTCATCCCGGGTACGAACGAGGGTGAGGTGAGGAACGAGGGTGACACGCACGGCTGAAGCGATTATATTGATAATAGGTCCCCGCGGAGGGTCGATCTCATTCCCCTCTCTCTCTCGCCTCTTCCAGCATTCACTTCGCGATAAGATATAGACTCTCTCCGCTCGTTGCCACGCATTGATTCCGCGAGTCCCTGCAAAGTTTTTACGATCGTCGAACTACGGCGGACTCTTCGTCTTCCATCTAGAATGGCTATAGACCTGAAAAATCGGGAAATGACAGGGAATTTTCGGTTTTTATTGGAAAATATAACTAAGGAAGAGATTTCTTTCTCGAAATTTCACCGCTGGTACATTTCATAGTGGAATTAGCGCGGCTGCTTCCGATAAATATCTCCAGTGTACCGGAGATATCCGAAGATTACACTTCTGAGATGCATTCAGAAAGTGTTGATAAAAAAGAACTTATTCTGTATTTTTTTCTCTACTCTCTCCTCGACTTTACCACACTGAGAGACATAATTGAGCCGGCAGCCGGATTAACGACTTAAAGCATATTTTAAGCAGTTTTTCCAATATTTATACGTATTCATAATCTGGGGGATACTTCTATTAATTTCTCTATAGTAGTAAAAGTGTGCTCCATCGACTAAAATTACACAAGGTCTCTATCATCAACGCTACTTTCTTAGTGTACAAAATATGTTTTTGTAACCTCGTGTTTTTGTATTTGTTGAGATTCTGGGGTTGGTATATACGCATTGGATTGTACATATAAGTAGGATAGATATATATTTAAGAGAGAAGAATGAGTATACATTTCGATAATCTACGTCCGCGCATTCTGGCAGCTCTCCAGCCGAACTGACGAACTGACCTGAAGTCCTTACGGTATCTAAAAACCTAGGAAAAAGGTCCTGCCAATGGTTTGCTTGATGTTTTATGACTAAGTGCGTCTTTGCCTGGAAGAATCGCGGACCCTCAAAAAACCCCTCGGAGTCTCCATCCCTAAATGGCTCAGACTTTCACCTCGGTGAAATACCGAAAGCAGTAAAATAGCAGACGTGGCGTTTTCTAGAAGTAATTACTTCAACAGTATTACAATTATTTATAATTTTTATTGATTTGATTATACAAAACTCCTAATACGAATGAAAAATATCGGGGAATAAATGCACAACTTTATCTGAAACAGTGAGAGAATAGTCACACTAAGGGCCGGTTTTACCACAACAGGTATAAACGCGGTGTATAGCGCTATACTGAGAATAACCATAAGGCTTCATGCTGGTTATTCTCTGTATAGCGCTATACCGCGTTTATACCGTGTTGGTAAAACCGGCCCTTTTAGCAAAATAACTTGGTCAATCAAACCAAAATCCTGGAGATCATGACTAAACCTTTTGTTTGATTAAACTGACTAATTTTTAGTTAGAATAACTAAATGTTTAGTTGGAATAACTAAACGTTTGGTTAGAATAACTAAGGGCGGGTTGTAACGACTTGGTTCAGAGCCGGTTCAGCTTGAACCGCCGTTCTTGGTATATTTTGTGTCACACATAATATCATACATTTTTATGTAAACTCAGTTCAAACGTGGTTCAAGCTAGAACTGAGTTTAAACCAAGTCGTTACAACCCGCCCTAAGTATTTGGTTCAATTGACCAGCATTTTGGTTGGAATCGCTAAACGCGTTCAACTAGATGCGTATTGTTATTGTAACCTAATTATTTTTCTCAGTGCAGGGAATTCTATAATGAAACAACCCCGTCTATCCCCTTCTCACTTATCCCTCTCTGATCTATCTCCCCTTCTTTCTCTTTCTCTCCTTTTCGGTGATATCGTTCTCTCGAATTAATCAACTTCACGCTACATCCGACACGCTCGCTCTTCGTCGTCCTCGTCGTCCCGGCTAACGCGTTATTTCGCAACGAGAATAGTTACTACGGAGATTCTGAGAATGATAAACTGCCTTATTCGAGAAAGACGGGGGTCATCCCCCTCTCTCTTTTCCTTTTCCCCGTTGCCCTCCTTCGCCCGCGCGACTCGTGTCATTCACAACCGAGGGGGGTAGGTCATTCCCGTCGCGCCTAGAAATCGGAGCCGCGCGTAATCGACCCCGCGATCAGACGGATTCATAGCGAGTACACACGGCGTGTAAAGTGGAGACGATCCGCAGCGGTAGCTCGAGAGATACTCATCTCTCAGTTGGACTTTCTCTATACCGCGCGATATGTGTACTCGGCTAGTGAGTACCCGGCATCGGTCGATCCACCGGAGTTATCTAATTGTAAGGAGCGACTCCTGCAATTGCACAGGTCTGAATTCGAAATCAACATCTCATTATTTTTTGCCTCGTTTCGTTCCTCCTTCGTCGCGCGGCGATGCTTCAATAACTCAGTGAACCAGCCGTGGCTCTTCCTCTCGTCGTTAACCGCGCGCGCGAGAGCGACTTCGACTGCGACGCGCGCGTCACCGGGAAATAATGCCGAGGGCGTGCGAGAAGGATGAAGAGACACGACGGCGGGAGGGGGAGGTACGGACAGCGGTGGAAGAGGTGGGGCGTTCCGGTCGGTACTGTCTCTCTTCTAGCACAGTCACCGGCGTCGTGCCCCTTCGTAATTTATGTTTGTTTTATGGCCAAGAAAATAAGGAAGCGTCTTATTAAAGATAGCGCGCCGCAAGAGTCCACTGCGGTCGCGCGGCCTCCGTGAAGCGTGGTCACGCCGCGATTACGTCACGCGCCCGCGACGGCCGCGTCTTCGTCTCTTCGCGCGCAGTTTATCACGGCCCGCGACCCGCTACGGTTCACGTCTAGTCGTACGCGCGTAGACTGTTACCGCTGCGTCGGCCTCGTCACTGCGGGACGACCTCGAAACGCGAAAGACGGATACGACTTTTTTTTTTCACTTCGTCTTGTTCCATTGTGAAATGGTCTTGTCGTTAATGTTTTTTTTTTATCACAGATTCGAAAAATTGGAACACAATTTACCTCCGTATTTTTTATTTTTTAGTTGTAGCATTATTTAAGCTGGAAGATGATAATATCTAATGATGTAACAAGACGATATCGCCTTGAAAAATCCCTCTCTCTCTCTCTCTCTCCCTTCCTCCCTCCCCTCCCCCCTTCTCTCCTACCTACCTACATCTCTAAATATGTATTTTTCGACATCGATCCTATCTCGCATAGGAGTGACCGCCTACTCCTCTCTCCATACGCATTTGCACGTTTATACGTTTTCCCGTCGTAAATACTCCGGTGCGCATATATCGCGCGTCCGTATCTTACCTACCTACCTACCTACCTACATCTCCGACGTAGTTTTCCCCGAGAAACTCGATCCAACATCTATTTCCACTGGCGAGGGAAACGCTCCCGAGCGAGTGCCCGTGGACTATACAGGGTGCGAGAGCGCGCGCTCGCTTACCTGGAATCTACCTGGAGATCCCTCGTTAGGAAAACGTCGGAATATAAAATCCCACGGGAAGTCCGCGTAGCTTTGTTTGCCGGACGTCTGCGAGGGCTAAGCGGATTTATGTACCACGAGTTTCGCTCCCCACCTCCCTCCTGCCGTTAATGCCTATCACCTGTGGGTTAATAACTTCTCGGTGGAGAGGGACGGGAGGAGAGGCGTTCCCCGTCTTAATCTGCGAACGTTACGGCGGCGGAACCGACGACTGTATACGCATTCCGGCCGAACGATTCCTCCCGTCCCGACATTATCTGTAATCCCGCCAAGATCGCGCGAAAGTCGTTTCATTATCATCCGCCTCCGGCCTGTATATCACTCTCTCTTTCTCTCTTTCTACCACTCGAGAAGTTCCTCCTCGAGGAGGGGAAAAAAGCGAGGCCGAACGACGCTCGCTCGCGATTAAATGACTTCACCACTGCTCCGCGCAGCGTACACGCGCACCGAGAACAATCATTAGGTTAAAATGACAAAACACATCTAGTTAAACGTGTTTTAGTACAGTCATTTGAGGTACAAAAAATGAGGGTATAGGCTTGAATTTTTTATATGTTGTTTCTGGTGGTGAAAAAGGTAAAATCCCAAATTCCCGTATTCCCACCTCTATTCTTTCAGCGCCATCTTGACGAAAAAATTGTGAAATCGATTTATCTTGTTTCCTGTTCGTCGGAAGGAAACAAATGTAAAGACGAAAATTGTAGAGCTCGAAATTTGCAATGTTTTTTGTCTGAGGCCGAACTCTTTGTAGTTAGTTTCAGAGAAGATAGAGGGCGCCAAAGTTTCTAAAAATCAGTTTTTTCGTATCCGTATTTCGACCTTCAAAAATTTATTCAATCCGAATTTTTTTTTTCGTAAAACCTGTAGATCTCAAAAAAACCTATGACATAATATGGATTTGTTTATAACTTTTATTATATTTGGATCGATTGACCAGTATTTTGGTTAGATTAACAAATATGTTTGACCAGATGTGTTTTGTCATTTTATCCTAATTATTTTTCTCAGTGTACTTAGTTATTCTAACCAAAAAGTGGTCAGTTTAACCACACAAATGGAGGATCCATATTTCACGAAACAATTTGGTCATATCGTCTCCAGAATTTTGATTAAATTGACCTAGGTATTCATTTTTCTCAGTGCGTGAATGTTTCTAATTGCGCATTTCGTTCGCGCTCGGTTCGAGGCATACGTCCTCTGAAGAGCATTACGGCAATCATGGTCAAAGATGTATATCATCGCGAGCAAAACGACCGCGCCGCGCTCTCTCGCCTCTGTATACCCTTAACCGGAAAGGACCTGGAATTTTTAACGGTTCAATCCTTTCGAACGATGAAGCTTTGCAAAATTCCACAAAGCGTACCGGGGCGAAGAGTCCTCGCATTCACTTTTCCGCACTAGACGCCCGGATGATGTTACGGCACGCGCACGTAATGCAACACGCCCGTGGTGGCAAAAAGTGTCGATTAAAAAATTCCTCGTACCCCGACGCGTGTAATCGCGCGCCGCCGAGGCAGTTTTTCCGGGAACGATCGCGCTCAAAGGGATGCTTGGTTGAGCGAGGAGGCGACTCCCGGGGCTCATTTGTGCCCGTGTCGCTCGGTCTCGTCGAGGACGGCGCGCGGGCTATCCGAAAAGGCGGAGAGCGGGGATCAGCGGCGGCGTGCAAGGTGTGCGCCGTTAAAACCCCCTGTAGAAAGATTCTATACCGGGGCCCGCGCGTGAAAGAGGAGCAGCGGTTCGAAAATGATTTTTCCTCTCCCTCTCGCAATTCCGAGGAAACATCCCTTCGCCGTGAAAGAATCGTTCGTAACAATAGCGAAGTAGGCGGAGGCAGGCGCGGTGGTTTCTCTTCTCCTTCTCTCCCCGAAAAGGTCTCTCTTCTCGCTTCTCGCCGCACGGGCGAGCATACCTGAGAAAGCTCAATTCACGTGGGATCTCTTCCTCCTCCCGTCCCCTCTCCCTCGCCAATCCTTCGCCGCGCGTCGGGCCGGCTCTCTCTCGCTTGAATTTCGTTTATCGGAGTGCCCGAAGTCGCGCGTCTCGGGAGGAGCGAGCGAGCGAGAGGGAAAGAGGGAGAGAAGGGGGGCGGAGGCGAGGAGGGGCGACGTTAAAGCGAAACGATCGAAAAGGAATAAAGCGCCACGGTGCAGAAGAGCTGCCGAGCCCCGGCGCGATGACTGGTATACGAGTCGTTTAGCGAGAAATCGTCATTGAGATACTTGCTAAAAGCGATTCGCCATAAAACCGAAACCCCGATCCGGCTTACCTCCGATAGGAAGTCTAATGGCTCGCGTTTTTTTTTTCGCCGAGGAATGGCCCTCGGTCGTTTATGACGCTTCGGACGGCGTCTCGACGTGTGTCGCGCGGGAGGATACAATCTCCCGCTTCTCCTTCCTCGCCTTCGTCGCGCCTCTTTAGTCTCTGGCGTCGCGTAAAGACGACGACGTGTCGTGGGGGTCGGGGATATTCGTTAACACGCGTGTATAACCCGACCGGAATTGGTCGATCACTCCCTGTGGCGAGCGATATCATGGACAAATGGGGGGCTTTGTATTATAAAATACTTCCACAGGAAGCAAAAGGAATCGAGGATATGCCGCGGGGAGTTTCATTTTAAGGACCCAGTGGATTTACTATGGAAGAGCCGTCATGTCTTTTTTTTTCCCTAGATTTTATAAGTCCGTTTTTAATTTCACATTGAGAAAAATAACTTGGTCAATTTAACTAAAATCCTGGAGATGACTAAAATAAATATTTGATTAGAATAACTAGATATTTGGTTCAACTGATCGGTATTTTGATTGGAATAACTAAACACGTTTAGTTAGATGTGTTTTATCATTTTAATCTAATTATTTTTCTCCGTGCAAATAAAGAATGTTTCGCTGATGAACCATGCGGTTTTTCTGATAAAGGAAACCTTCGAATTGTTATACCTAGTCTTAATTTTCCTAATAAATGTTTCTTTAATTGAAATATAATTTCCTGGAATGTCCACTTTAGCGCTCTTCAGAATGAATAAATAATTAATTACTGCACTACAAGATAGTTTACCGTGAAAAATAAAAACCAGGTGTAATAATTTGATGGTCTCCTTTACCGGAAACACCATGCTTCATCAGTGAAATTGAATACTAACTAACGTCACCTGACACTTATTATCCAAATAGATTCTGCATGTATGTATATAGGTATGTATATATGTACACGGGGAAAAATGAATTTGAAATTAAGGGCACTGAGTATCCAGATTCTGGCATTTTATGTGATCGATTGTGTGGTACTGGAGTAACAGCTCGAATCTTTGCAAACTATTGCCATTCAAAATGGCATTTCATTCCGCTCGTATGGCAAAAATTGATACAACGCAGCATATGTTCGAATAATTTGGTATTTTCTGCAATACAGCTAACGCGCATACGGAGGAAAATAATATATCTACTGTTTTTCTTATTTTTCAATTCCTATTTCTTACTTTTCTCCATATGTCCGTTGGCTGTAATATGAAAAATACCAAATTATTTTTAAATGTGATATCGCACTAATTGTTGCCAAACGAGAGGGGAATGAAATACTATTTCACATTGCAATATTTTGCAAAAATTCGAGTTATAACTCCAGTGCCACACAGTCGATCGCATAACGCCAGAATGTTGGCACTCAGTGCTCTTCATTCCAAATCCACTTTTCTCTGTCTGTAGTTGTTTCAGCTATACGTATAGTTACTTCATCAATACGTATTGCTCTCTTGTTACTATTTGGTAATCCATACTGTGTAATTAAACTCATTTAGCCTTAAAGTATAGACATCACAGCTATAGGTACTTCTAAATTTCTTTCGGAAAAATCCCTAGGTACGTTTTTCAACCAGTTCTAATCTCTCTCCGCTTCACTTCCGAGCTTACCACTGCAATTGTAATTCACACCGCCATTGTGCATCAAACGCGCCATCCGCAACGCTTGTCCATGAACAGAATAGTACCTGTACCCCTAGATACACGACATACCGAAGTGTCGCGTTAAGCGAGGAGTCCGTACATACCCGACGAGGTACATAACATTACTGCACCCCACGCTGCAAGTATACCCCGGGGACTCATAAATAGGGGCATCTCTCTCTCCCGCGCCTGTATCGCAACACCGTCCCATGTGCGTACGCGCGACGCCGTTCCCTGGAATCTCGATCGACGTCGCGCTTGCCGATATCGCCGGAGCGCCTCGCGTATATCGCGCGCCGAGAGGTGCAAAGAAAAGAAACGAGCCGAAGGTCCCGCGCGCTCTTTATGGGAAAAACATTGCTCGGCAAGAAAAACGTTTACGCGCGGAGTGATTGACGATACACCTATGGCAGCCGCGCTGGAGGTGAGCGCTCCGTGGAAAGAAACCAGTCGAAGGATCCGAGTTGAGAACTCGGACTTTACTCTCGCCTCGCTTTATATATGTGCGTCGAAAGAAGGGGGAGAGTCGACACACGCGGTTTCGTTCGACGACTGACTTCTGCTCGGAGGAAGACTGTAGAACTCGCGTTGTAAGGAGATTCTTCTTACGGTTCGCGCGAGTAATCGTATGTGTTTTCATGAGAGCGAGCCGCGCGCGCACTGCGAGTCGAACGCGAACGAATCAATCGCCCGGTGAACGGTTGATCGTCGCGTGCATTGAGAAAAGTAACCTGGTCAATCTGAGCAAAATCCTGGAGACGTAATCAAACCGTTTGGTTAAATATGGATCCTCTCAATTTGTCTTGTTAAACTGGCCATTTTCTGGTTGGAATAACTAGATATGTCGTTGAAATAACTAAGCGTTTAGTTATAATAACTAAATATTTGGTGAAACTTACTGGTAAAGCATTTTGTTAAAGGTTGAAATTTCTGCATTGAGAGCAAAATTTGCTTCATCGAAATAAACGTGTTTCGGATAGTCCTAACAGCATATCTATTCGATTCAAATGAATACCAATGAAATCCAATTAATATTCAATTGAATCAATAATATTTATATATGTCCAAGCGACATTCATTTAAATCGAATAAATGTGTTCTTAGGGCTGTTAAAAAATGTGTTTAATTGTGACTCAAGTACATTTTATTTTCAGTTTGTAGGAATCCATCTGTCCCGTCCTTGCGCGACGGACTACGCGCCAAATTAATCTTGCGTAGTTGGTTGGGATTAATAAAAAATACACCGTTTTACCGAAAAAACCAAACAATGTAGGTTATTTTCGAGCAGTTCCAATGTCGCTCGAGGGTCTCGATCGAACTGGTCGTTCGGAGGTTTTTGGCCGAACTGCCCGGTCGCTCTTGGACCAGGGGAGCTTGTTGTTTTACCCTTTTAGCTATCTCCTGCGACCGGGGGGATGCGGGAGGCAGGGTTGATATTATAAACCTGGAGGAAACTCCAGTGGTCGGTTCCTGTCCCGACCCGCGGGACCCCGTAACAATGAGGAACTTTCTCGGATCTAATTTTACAGCTCACAGGGTCCCAAGGATTGTCGAATTCCCCCTCACACCGATCTAGGGCCCAAGTGCGAGGAGCCTACGGGCGGATGCGCGACGCCATCGTTAAACCACTCTATCTTATGTATTCTTTTTCTGCGCTGATTTCGAAATACGCGGTTATTCGGCCGATATCTCGAAGGAAATGTAAGATATAGCGGCGATTTTCATGAAAACATTATTTTTCTTACAAAAAATAAACGACATATCCGCGTTTCTTTCAGATTACGTCAATAAATCTATAGAATTATTCGGAACTAGCATGAGAAAAAAAACATCAAATAAAGCCGTCGAGAATGAAACTCCAGAGATTTCGATGTTAACGTAAATATTCAAGCAAGCATGAAAATCTGTCGTGCATTCCTTCGTCGGTACACGCGTACCGCCAAGAAACGCGTCTTGATTTTTCCGAGCAGGTGCCATAAAGTCCGCGGTAATCGACGCGTTCTCCATATTTCTTTACAGCAACTTTACCGCGCGCGCGCGCGAAAACACCACGATCCTTTAAGGTTACCGCACACTAGGGCGTCGCGTCGCGGCGCGGCGCGTCGCGTCGCGGCGCGTCAAAATACCGACTGGGATAAAATACATAGAAATAAATGTACTACCGCACACTAGAGCGGCGCGGCGCGGCGCGTCGCGTCGCGTCAGGGACGGGGTTCTTGCCCAGAGCGGCTCTTCGCGTCGCGTCGCGTCAAAATACCGACTGGATAAAATACATACAAATGAATGTACTACCGCACACTAGAGCGGCGCGGCGCGGCGCGTCGCGTCGCGTCGCGTCGCGTCGAGGACGGGGATTCTTCCCTTCGAATCCTTGGCGTCAAACGACGCGTCCCGACGGGACGGTCATAAAGACGGGTCGTCTTTGTCCGTCACACAATAGACGAAATTCGGAATATCGATTCTTACCACTCACTATCATCGCGATCGAAATACCTCGTGGTTAATATCGCGACTAGACGAGCGAATTCTCCAAGACTGGCGCGTTTTTTATTGATAGGATGGATCCACGTTCTCTTCTTTCTATTTCTTTCTGACATCAATGCTATCATAAAAGCAAATTTCCTCATTAGAACTACTGCTGCCGTCATACATCTTGTTGCACTGCTAGATACCGTCTGATTATAATATATTTTATAAAATTTACGGACATTCAAGTCCGAATCTGTCGGTTGCCGCCGGAAAAGTGGGCGATGCCACCATCCATCGCGGAGCGTCACCGAGCCGTGACGTAAAATTTACTGACATTCAGGTAAGAATCGCCGAGCATCGCCGGGCATGTCGTAAAATTTATGGACATTCAGGTAATAATCGCCGGGCTTAGACGCACCCCAACGCGACCCGACGCGACCCGACGCGACGCGACGCCCAAGTGTGCGGTAACCTGCGGTAACGGTGTTTCGGAGCGATCTTCGCGAACTTCTGTCGCGGCCAATTAGCGCGCGTTTGATTAAAAATGTTCGACTTTTGATTTTACGAGAGTGAACGTAAGAGATTTCTCTTTACGTAGGTTTATGAGATTATTTATTTTAGCTTCGGTCCACTCATTTGCACATCAAAATCTACCGATTTTTTGTCTTAATCCAACTTTTCTTATACTAAAATTGACACAGATAATATTAAAATTAACGTGAAGAATGTTAAATTAACACGAAGAATTAATTGATTTTAATATACAAAAATGTGTGGATCAATTCCAAAATACAACGTACAACTGTGCAGTTGAAACGCCAATCACACTATTTGGGAAAAAAGCGCCCTGATTGAAGAGCAAGTTCAAAATCGATTATTTTGAAATCAGTTACAGATATCGAAGAAAAATTTCAGCAAAAATGTTCACTTATATTTTTACTATGAAAAAGCTGCTTTACGTTTTTCATATACCTATCTCCACTGTTTTTCGAGATTATCCCGCTCAAAGTTAAACAAAGACATATCCCATTTTTACCCTAATGACGAACACTGAAAGAAATAATTATTGCTTGTACCGACAACATTTTATCTTCGACTCGAATGACTACCGATTTTGTCCAAGTAATATTCAGTGAAAAAAATTAATGATATTTATATATACCCAATCGATATTCATTCTAATTGAATAAATGTATTCAAAAACATGTTCGATTAACTGGAGTACATTTTTTTCTCGGTGTACGATTAAACAAACGACCAGAGTTCGTTAAAAATATTTTTTCCTGTTTTTTTTCAGGTAATAAGTTCCAGTCGAATTTGAACGAGATAGGGAGATCGGAACAGAAGTCGATGGACCTGGACCGGAAGAGGAACTACAATTGGCCGCCGGATAACGGTAAGCGATTAATTTTATTCTTTAGATGGGGAAAATGCGGGTAATATATGGGACTCCTTAGTAAATCCATCGCGACTTTATTTTACTGCATATTTCCGCGATGACTATTATAACCAACAAACTTAGATAATTTAATCAGAGAATCCAATGAGATTAACTTAACTCTGATTATCGCTTCAAATTATTCAAAGCGATCCGCACCTGCACGGAGAAAAAGTATTAGTTGGATCTACTAAAAATTACTTTTAGAGTCGTAAGTAATTATTTATTTACCTCAATTTGATCTTTCTTCATATTAATGAAATGTTTCTTCCTTGCAGTTACATACTATTTCGCATGATCGTGAAGAAGAGAATCGTTGTCGTGCGCTCGATTTTTAATAATCGTGTTCATCGATGTCAGTTTAGGATTAAAACGTAGAATCTAGCTTTTACTGGAATTACGTAAATTATTTAAAAATACAGAGTACTTCACTCACTATGTAAAAATTTTATTCCTGCTCCGGATTTCGGTGAAACTTAGCCTATGGTCTTTGTGGTGATTTTCGAGGCGCTTAAACGACTCGCCGGGTATAATATATAAAGACATAATAAATATAATATATTATACCCGGCGAGTCGTTTAAGCGCCTCGAAAACCATGAGGCACCAACCCCTGGTGGACCATAGGGCGCTCGCCTGCGCGGCCGCCCGGGCGGGCTCACCCCATACCGTCGCCACGCTCGCCGCGAGAGACCTGTGACGTCACCTGCCTCGCTTCGGTATCGCTTACCTCGTTGCGAGCCGATATGAGACGAGTGATGGCGAGGCGAGCCGAATGACGTCACAGTAGGAATCTCGCGGCGAGCGTGGCGACGGTATGGTGTGAGCCAGCCCGGGCGGCCGCGTAGGCGAGCGCCCTATGCTCCACCAGGAGTTGGTGCCTCATGGTTTTCGAGGCGCTTAAACGACTCGCCGGGTATAATATATTATATTTATTATGTCTTTATATATTATACCCGGCGAGTCGTTTAAGCGCCTCGAAAATCACCACAAAGACCATAGGCTAAGTTTCACCGAAATCCGGAGCAGGAATAAAATTTTTACATAGTGAGTGAAGTACTCTGTATTTTTAAATAATTTACGTAATTCCAGTAAAAGCTAGATTCTACGTTTTAATCCTAAACTGACATCGATGAACACGATTATTAAAAATCGAGCGCACGACAACGATTCTCTTCTTCACGATCATGCGAAATAGTATGTAACTGCAAGGAAGAAACATTTCATTAATATGAAGAAAGATCAAATTGAGGTAAATAAATAATTACTTACGACTCTAAAAGTAATTTTTAGTAGATCCAACTAATACTTTTTCTCCGTGCAGGTGCGGATCGCTTTGAATAATTTGAAGCGATAATCAGAGTTAAGTTAATCTCATTGGATTCTCTGATTAAATTATCTAAGTTTGTTGGTTATAATAGTCATCGCGGAAATATGCAGTAAAATAAAGTCGCGATGGATTTACTAAGGAGTCCCATATATTACCCGCATTTTCCCCATCTAAAGAATAAAATTAATCGCTTACCGTTATCCGGCGGCCAATTGTAGTTCCTCTTCCGGTCCAGGTCCATCGACTTCTGTTCCGATCTCCCTATCTCGTTCAAATTCGACTGGAACTTATTACCTGAAAAAAAACAGGAAAAAATATTTTTAACGAACTCTGGTCGTTTGTTTAATCGTACACCGAGAAAAAAATGTACTCCAGTTAATCGAACATGTTTTTGAATACATTTATTCAATTAGAATGAATATCGATTGGGTATATATAAATATCATTAATTTTTTTCACTGAATATTACTTGGACAAAATCGGTAGTCATTCGAGTCGAAGATAAAATGTTGTCGGTACAAGCAATAATTATTTCTTTCAGTGTTCGTCATTAGGGTAAAAATGGGATATGTCTTTGTTTAACTTTGAGCGGGATAATCTCGAAAAACAGTGGAGATAGGTATATGAAAAACGTAAAGCAGCTTTTTCATAGTAAAAATATAAGTGAACATTTTTGCTGAAATTTTTCTTCGATATCTGTAACTGATTTCAAAATAATCGATTTTGAACTTGCTCTTCAATCAGGGCGCTTTTTTCCCAAATAGTGTGATTGGCGTTTCAACTGCACAGTTGTACGTTGTATTTTGGAATTGATCCACACATTTTTGTATATTAAAATCAATTAATTCTTCGTGTTAATTTAACATTCTTCACGTTAATTTTAATATTATCTGTGTCAATTTTAGTATAAGAAAAGTTGGATTAAGACAAAAAATCGGTAGATTCTGATGTGCAAATGAGTGGACCGAAGCTAAAATAAATAATCTCATAAACCTACGTAAAGAGAAATCTCTTACGTTCACTCTCGTAAAATCAAAAGTCGAACATTTTTAATCAAACGCGCGCTAATTGGCCGCGACAGAAGTTCGCGAAGATCGCTCCGAAACACCGTTACCGCAGGTTACCGCACACTTGGGCGTCGCGTCGCGTCGGGTCGCGTCGGGTCGCGTTGGGGTGCGTCTAAGCCCGGCGATTATTACCTGAATGTCCATAAATTTTACGACATGCCCGGCGATGCTCGGCGATTCTTACCTGAATGTCAGTAAATTTTACGTCAAGGCTCGGTGACGCTCCGCGATGGATGGTGGCATCGCCCACTTTTCCGGCGGCAACCGACAGATTCGGACTTGAATGTCCGTAAATTTTATAAAATATATTATAATCAGACGGTATCTAGCAGTGCAACAAGATGTATGACGGCAGCAGTAGTTCTAATGAGGAAATTTGCTTTTATGATAGCATTGATGTCAGAAAGAAATAGAAAGAAGAGAACGTGGATCCATCCTATCAATAAAAAACGCGCCAGTCTTGGAGAATTCGCTTGTCTAGTCGCGATATTAACCACGAGGTATTTCGATCGCGATGATAGTGAGTGGTAAGAATCGATATTCCGAATTTCGTCTATTGTGTGACGGACAAAGACGACCCGTCTTTATGACCGTCCCGTCGGGACGCGTCGTTTGACGCCAAGGATTCGAAGGGAAGAATCCCCGTCCTCGACGCGACGCGACGCGCCGCGCCGCGCCGCGACGCGACGCCCTAGTGTGCGGTAACCTTAAAGGGGCAGAGAGGGAGCGGCGAAAGGCCTTGAGTGAGCCGTTCCTCGGGCTCGAGCTTTCCCTTCCACGCGGATCATCTCGAGCCACCTCCCTCCCCTCGTTCTCTCTTTCCCCCGTTCACCACTCCCTTTCCTTCTTCATCGCGTTGTGTTTCGCGCGATTTTGATTGATTCGCCGTCCCGGGTGAAACAACGTACGCGAATGATCGAATTACCGGTGATTTATGAGTGCCTCGCTGCAGAGACCCCGTTAATGGACGTCATTGTTACGTCGGTTCAGTCAGCTTAACCCGATCTCTCGGCTAGGCACACCTAGGCGTTATCGTTATCATTGCCATTCTCGGCGGCCTTATCGGTCGTGTACCCCATTATTTGGAAAACTTTGAATCAGATTTCAACGCACAATCGAAGCGCCTCGGTTGCCACACCGGCGAAGTTAATGGATCGGCGTCCGTGAAATTTCGACGGCAGAAGAGAAGTCGGTCTCTCGGTCTGCGAGAGAGAATACTCCGCTCCGAAATGGATCACCCGCGCGATTCGCCGCGAACGCGACAGCGCTCTTCCGCGAGTCCGGATACTTTCAGCTCTTAGATTTAACTCGCGCTGAATCCTCGACTTTTATTTCACCTCTTCTCGAATAAAGTTACGGTCGTACATCACGCGCTCAAGTTTACTTTAATCACTGGGGCTCACATCCGGTAGCGAGAGGCTCTCTCGCGAGATAAAGCGCGTCGTGCTGCAGGGAAAACAATTGCACGATTCGAATGCGCACGCGCGCACATTTGTAGATTGCGCACCGACGGTGATTAACTCGGTTCGTTGTCGAGAAAAAATGGATATTCTTTTCCCTCGTAAAGTCACCGAAGCGGGGTAGAGGAGAATCCGGGGTGTGCAAGGAAGAGTAAAGAAGAAGACCGGACGGAGTGGCTGAAAGTAACGAGAACGGATAAAGGAAATTGCCACGGGGTGTCGCTCGCGGCTTACACGGGGCCTCGCGCCTCTCGACTGTACGCGCATGTGTGCGCGGTAAGGGAAGACGTAATGGACGATGCTGTACCGCACATTCGCTTCGCCTCGGCGAGTACCTACTCACCGGGTACACGAGTGTACCCTGGTACGCCGCGTATACGGCTCGACACGACGACGCTTCTCACGCGTGTCTGTATTCCAAGCCGTTGGCGCATTAACGAGAGAGGGCCTCGCGCGCGTCATCTACGGACGACGTTCGATTCCGCGGCGACGATCCCTTCCTCGAGAATAGTTTGCACGCTGAGAAAAATTCACACTGATAAAATTATTCTTAGATATCAGACCGCATCTTTTTGTCACACTGAGAAAACTAATTCGGTCAATCCAACCGAAATTCCGAAGACTATAACCGAATCGTTTGGTGAAATATGAATCCTCCATCTGTGTGTCTGGTTAAACTGACCATTTTCTGGTTAGCACAGTTAACTGTAATATGTAATTGGAATAATTAAATGTTTGGTTCAACTTACTAGTATTTTGGTTAGAATAACTAAACTCCTTTGTTCAGATGTTTTTTTGTCATTTTGATCGAGTTATTTTGTTCAGTAGGTATATGAAACACACAAGTTCTTATTTTAGAGATCCTCATTTCTATACTAAGAAAAATAGCTCGGTTAAAATGATAAAACGTATTTAGGTATTCTAATCAAAATACTGATCAGTTTATCCAAACATTTCGTTATTCTAATCAAATGTTTATTTATTCTAATCAAAAAGATGTTAGTGGTTAGTTTAACCAAACAAAAACGGAGGATACCTATATTTCCCCAAACGGTTTGATCATCGTATCCAGGATATCGGTTTAATTGACTAGATGCAGTGTACACGGAGAAAAATAACTAGGTTCAAATAATGAAACGCATCCCGGTTAACACGCGTTTAGTTATTCTGACCAAATATTCAGTCATTCTAATAAAATGTTTAGATATTCTGAACAAAAAGTCGTCAGTTTAACTAAACGGATTCATATTAATTCACCAAACAGTTTCGTCATCATTTCCAAGATTTTTGTTAAATTTACCAATTCTTTTTTTATCAGTGTAGTGATACAATTATTTTTAATGCATTGCCATACAATATCCTTCTACCAAAAGAAGCATAATTTTTCTAACTTTACAAAACAAATCGCTGCATCAAGGCTGTCATATGACGTTTTATAATCTCTTATTCCTAAATATCGAGAATACGAGATTCTACTATAATACACACATACTTTCTTTTTACCTCGATTAGAATACGAGTACCTATACCAGCAGTTGTGTGAAACGCATATATTATAATCACAACAGTTTCCCTGCAATATCCTTATACAGGCAGTAGAATTATACTTCCCGTAACGATCCATTTTTCTCAATATACTCTCCGAAGAACGACCGAGCATCGAATCAAACCTCGACTTCCCGGTTACGATTTGATTTGAGAAAATGTCAAAAATTACGATATCGTCTTCCGCTCTAAAACGTTCCACCCTCGCCCTACGTCGCGTCTCTATATTTCTCGCGGAAATTTTCCCCCGAACGACGGAGCTCCTCGGGAGTCGATGCCTCGCAACCCCGCGAAATACCGTCGGCTTGGTTTCCCCTGGAACGGAATGCGATGCGCGTATCGCGTCGCCGGATCGTAATTCGAATGGCCAGTCCCGTGTAGACACCCCTACACGTATACCTATACACATCCGATCTGATTGCATGCCGCAACGATATTAATCATAGTAGGCCGACGTCCCCGCGCCCCTCCGTTTCGCGTTATTTCCCTCTTTTTCATCCCCGACCAACCCCCGCCGACGTCCACGCCCTGCTCCGCCGAAGGGTTACCTTCTCATAAGGTGGACGAACCCCTGACACGATCGCGACACGGAATTCTCATAAAAAAATATTTTGAAAATAATTAAGAAGATGCCACCCCGGCCTGCGGGGGACTCAACGAGGGGCGGGAGTGGCGGAGGTATTAGAGAAAGGGGGATGGTATCTCCGTATAGGGGGAAGGACGAGATTAAGTTGAGCACTAGAAAGGATAGGATATTTAAGCTTTTTATGAGTAGAGCTTTAATCGATTCCTTTCCTCCCCTTGCCGACCCCTCGCGCTCTATACCCCTCTCGTCTCTTCCTCGTCGAAGCTTCATCCCCCGTCGTACTCATTAATTTCTTAGCCCCCGCAGCGCCGTTCTCTCTTTCCCTCTTTTCCTCTCCCTTCATTCTCACTTTATTCCGAGTTTAGTTTCTTAATTAGATCGCTTCCTCCCCCCGTTCGTCGAACGAGCGCTCGCGCGTGGGCTTCGAAAATGCGTCGGGCGAAAGTTCCTCCCCGATTTCGTTAATTGTAATACTCCGCTGGGAGGCTTTTAGCTGTCGCGGAGGGATGGAGGTAACAGCGGGACAAGCAGTGTTGCGGAGCCTCGATATCGCGCGAAATATACGGCAACGATCTCTGACGATCTCGTTGTCGAGTCGATAAGGAGGCGAAATTCGCTCGAACGAGAGCGCGACGGGTTGTAATACCCTTTCTTCTTCCGTATCCTTCCGCTTGTGTCATTCGAGACGGGGAGGGAGCGACCTTCGGAACATTTCTGAAGGCTTCTCTCGCCCCTCATTCATTGCGGGGCTCGTCATCTCCGTCGCGCGGGAGAATCGCACGACTCGGTTTCGTTTCCGCCTCTCCGCAAACCCGAGAGTCATACGATTTAATGCGCGACACTTTTGCACTGGAAGCGATCTCGCGAAATGCGGCGAAGTAGTGCGATAAAAATTGTTTTTTTTCTTTTGCCACTGCACTCGTATACCCTCTTCATTTGCATATAACGTTCCGCGTGTAAAAAACGCGGCGGGGCTCGCTCGCGCCGATTCCGCGCGGCGTATCCTCCTGTCGTTCGGCGAAATCGCGCGTGTATCATACACCTATAACGGGTCCGCGCGTCGATACGCGACGTGTATAAACGTTGAGCGTTGAGAGAGAGAGCTAGTATTTTTTTGTACCCCGCGCAGCCGTAAAACCATTCCCGGTGGAACCGGCATTAAAGTTTATGACTGCTCACGCGATCGCAATATGGTGAAGGAGAGAGAGAGAGAGGGGGGGGGGGGGAGAGAGAGCGAATGCCAGGGCAGAGAGGGTTGAGGGGTGACGAGCGGTGGTCGAAAGTTTGATGTTATTTTTCTCGATAATGAGAACTTTCGTGCGGCGTCATTTTATTTTTCCTCGACGCGAGTTATATTTTCGTGTGTGAGGAGTCGTCGCCTTTTCCGTTGCGCCGCTAATTACGAAATAACGCGCGCGGGTCCGCTCGTTTCGCGCGTCCCTTTTTTTTGTCGTCGTTCGCGCGAATACCGTAAATCCGACATGGCGATATAAGGGCCGAATTAAACTTTGCCGAAACTGTTTTTCTCTATCTAGCTTTCGCTTCGATTCCATTAATGCGATATCGACGAGACGTACACTGAAACAAAATTGGTTCTTCCAATCAAATTGTTTGGGTTAGGTTGAAGGTTAAGTTTCATCAAAATAGCCAATGTGTGTTCGGTTCGACTGTATATAGTTGGAATAACTATAATACATTTGTTGTAGTTCCATTCGATGAAATTCGTTTCGTTGGTAGGTGGGAATCAATTCAATTTCACTGCTTTGTTAAATCAATCCGAGTTCGTTTGTTTCAACAAAAGTTTTTGTCAGACGAACGGTGGAAGTAGGTAGTAGCTATTATGTTAACCTTTGTACGGCCCGTATTTTGACTGTACACTTTAATACCTTCGAGTCAAATATGACCCAATCGGAAATAAAAAATAAATGTATATACTAATTATTAATAAAATTAATTCAGTTCTTTAAATATATTGTTAAACCGTTAAGCTGATATCGCTAAAATTCTAAATTTCATTAGTCTTTTTTATAGGTTTATAGGTATTTTGACTTGACGGTGATTGAAAAGCGCTCAGCGACTTGAAAATGGAAATATTACACAGACGCGTATAGGAGCCTTTATTTCGTCAGAAAGGCCATGCAAAAGATAGATTGTGATATCTGGACATTTTATAAAATGAAATTTATTAGTAAAATACGCATTTTTTAGTATACTAATACACAGTAAAAAAGTGGTGTTTTCAGTGTGAGAGCAAATATCAACGACAGAGAAATTCCAACCCCTCTTTGCGTTTTGACGATCGAGAGATAATTAATCGTCGACACGCCAACGCCGATTTGCCCAAAAGAGGATCGAAGCCGATTTGTCCGCGAGCCGTAGAACAGTCGAACGATTTCCGATATTTCCACGTTGTGTAACAAAAAAAGTCGTCGAGCACCCTTCGCTCGCGCTGCTTAATTCGTGGTAATCGTCGATGCCATTTTCCGTGCACGTAATACGGTGCAGTCCGCGCGGCGCAATGGGAAATTCGATTTATTCGCGAACCGGTAGTGTGATGCTGTTTTACTTTGATATTTTCCATGGAAATATGCGCGATCCTCGGTGTGCAACTGCGATCGTTTTCTGATTCTGTATGTGTACCGATCCGCCCGAGTCAATGCGCGCGCGCGGCACCGTTATTCGGCCGATGCTCTATCCTGGTGCAGCACGCGGGATTGCAATTTCATCAGGCGCAATTTTTTTTCCAACTCGTACAACGCGGATGCCGGCTATTATCGATAAAATTGACTCTAGAGGAAGAGTGCAGTTTATTGGAAATAGAAAATTATCGCTATTAACTCGCGCGAAACCCCGAATTTCGTTTTGCTTCCTTGTTTATTTTGTACCGTTAGAGCCTTCCATCGAACCCGGCCTAACGTAACCATATGGCGGCGCTGGAGGGTTTATCGGTTAAGTACCATGCGTCGCGAAACTGCGGCCGTTAACCCGGGGGGACGGTCGTCCGGGGTGTTTTTTGCACCCCGGTAACCGGAGATTAAATCTTTAGCCCGAAGATTTAGCTCGGGGGGTTCCCGATAAATCTATTTTTATTCTCGAAAGTGACGTAATTGTCGACCATTCGTATCGAGTAAAATTCGCGGCTCGAGAGCGTTCTCTATGGCGCTGGAGGTTCCGGACACTCGAAATTATACGAACGTCCCCTCGCAAGGTTACGCTCAGAAAAATAAATTGGTCGAATCAGTTATCGCATGAAAAATATTCATATTTTTTAGTTCTATTTGTAATTCGTATATACATACCTATTCAATATCACACGAAAAAGAAAAGTTATAAGTGTGTTTCTCTCTACTATGTTTTGACGTCATCGAAAAGCCGTGAGAGGCGCACTTTATGCCAAGCAACGGGTGCGAGAGAGATAGACTTACTTTTACACAGAGAAAAAGAATTAGTTAGATCTACTGAAAATTACTTGTGGGGTCGCAAGTAATTATTTATTTGGATCAATTAAATCTTTTTTTCATATTAATTATATATCTCTACCTTGCGATCACATACTTTACATGATTGCAAGAAAGAGATATCTAATTGAAGAGTATTAAAAAAATTCATTGATATAAATAAATAATTACTTACGACCCCGCAAGTAATTTTCAATATATCCAACCTGTTCTTTTTCTCTGTGTACTATTGATAACGTATGCTCTATTTTTAAATATCGTTTTCCAGCTTAAACATTTTATTTTTCACCGTTAATTATAAATAACAACTGAAACATTCTTAAAACTAAAAATCAGCTCAAATTACGGTTTCATTTTAGACCTGCATTCTACTGGCAAGTAATGACCATACTTCCTTAATTGGATGCATTTTGTCATTTTAGCCTAATTATCTTACTCAGCGCAGTGTTACCACTCTTCCCGTCGATCGCGGGTTGGCCAATTTGATCTTTGTTTTTCTTCGCGCTCACGTGCGCGCGCACCTGCACACCCCCGCGCCGCCGAAGCGAGTGGAGCACAAAGATATCAGGTTCGGAGGGGGGTGGGTTAAAGATCGTGACCTCGACGGGGCTCGGTGAAAAAAGTGGCCATTACGCCTCGCGAGGCCTGCTGCCGCGCATGTGTGGGGCGAACAGTCAGAGGGTGTAGTTTTTATAATACACCGCGTGCGCGCGTGTAGTGGTCGAGTGTGGGAGAACGAGAGGGCTGCGGGAGGAAGGAACAAAGCGTCGACTGTCCGCGCGGGGTGGGATGTTTTGTGGTCGGGATTAAAGAAACATTATCTTTTTGTCAGGTCGACGTGGAATGCGGATAGCCGCACGAAAAGTCAAGAAATGCGGCGGGCTGTAGCCGAGAGGGCGGACGAAAGTGGCTAAAAGGGGCTGATTGAGAGTTCGAGCGTCGAAGGACTCGCGGGGGGAAGAGGGCGGCTGAAACAAGCGTTGCGCTGAAACAAAAACCGCGGGTGAATGAAAGGCCGCGAGAAAGGCGGGTGGAGGGGGGGGGGGGGGGGCGAGTGGCGGGCGAGAGGGAAAAAATGAGGCTCCGCGCGCACCGGGGGTAGGTTAATCGGGAAATTGGCTCGATAGGACGGGGCCGCGGATCGGAAAATTGGTCAACCTCTCGAGACCGCGAATTAGGAAGTGGATTATCCTCTTTCGCTCGCCTCCGTTCGGCTCGAGGGGCCTCGGCGCGCGTCACGTCGCCGGATCGATCCTTCCTCCCCCTTAAAATTCAATCTTCGCGCGGTCGAATCGTAAATCCCCGGAGCCCGAGCGAGTCGTGTACCACCGCGCGGGCCACTGGCTTCCGCGTCGAAGCTGACGGCGCTTCGCGGCACGTCGCGACGCGACGCGAGGAGCGGAGCACGGATTTCTGTTACTCGTTTTTCGCTTCCCTCGATGTGCCCCAGGCACTTCCCTCGAAGCTCCCGGGGAAAAGTCGTGGGCGCGATGCGAGTTGTCGGAGGCGCTTCTTCCTCGAAAACGCGTGAATTATACGCTTATCGCAGCGGAGAAAATCGCGGACGGGGGAAACGTCTTTTATCAATCGGATTTAACGGGATCGAGTGCGTTGACTGAAATTGACGGGAAGTCCTGAAATCGACCCGATACCATTCGACGTTTTCGATCTCCTCGATTTTGTTCCGAGGGAGCGACATGAGTACCTACTACTGAAAAAACGGAGTGGCTCCGATTACCGGTTTTCTGCACTGAGAGAAATTTTACATGTTGCACACGGCAATACTAATAGTTTATTGATATAAGAATAAGCTCTGATTACCTTAGCAATACGTATTTCTATTTCAGCTAGATATGTATAGTCATTTAAACTACACACGCGCGCGCGCACACACACACACACACAATTATTTAAACTATACATACTGTTATGCTAGTTATGGGTATAACTATTTCTGCAATGCGTACAGTTATTTCAGCCATACGTGTGTTATTCTCGTAACTCTTTCTGATGTCGCTATTATTAACTATACTATCTAATTAACCTCATTTTTAGCCGTCAAGTCTAGCTATACTTATCGCTGTGTGCGATCTACAAATTTCTCTCAGTGTGGCCGCTGGAGCTGTAATTACCCTCACGAAATGTAATAAATTGCATTTTTCATCATTTTTCATGTAGATTATTATCCACTCGGTTTCATCTCAAAAGATCAATTGCAAGTACGTGAAAACCAGAAATCACTCCTAGGAGCTGTCAACTTTGAGAGTTAATTTCACCCTCTCTAGAAATGTTTTTCCGTATCTCTTAGATTTTGATGTAGAATAACGTAATATCGGAATGAACGAAATCGGCGAGGTACACCTGGGACGGTTTCCTTGTTAGATATACTTTGTTCTGCCGCTGAATCGGTACTTTTTTCAGTTCACTGCTATTCGATTGCGCGTGTGTTTCGGGGATCTAATTTGCAAGACCGGCAAAAAATGCATCGGGGAGTGCGACCTCGATCGTTCTGCCCCCGCGCGTCCTTCGCGCGCATAACGAACCGCGACGAATAGAGGCCAAAACAAGCGACCAGCTCGCTAACGATTCCCACGTCTCGACGAGAAAACCTCCGTCTATCCGACCTCTAAAGAGAATGAGCCTAATTTGTCGTGAAGGCCACCCGGTCATGCGCTCGCGCGCGCGTTCTTCTGAAATTCTCGCAACCAGTCCCGTCACGTCTCTACGCGCGCCGTTCACGGGTTTTAACGACAAAAATTCCCACGATCAGAAATCTCCTTATTTTTCCCCGTGCGTCCGATCCCATTAACCGTATCTTAAATCGCTCTAAACCGGTGACCAGTCACTCGGCAGATCGACGAGTATCGGGCACATAATTGGCGATACCGCTCCGACGGACAGAGGCAGGCCGCGCGAGCTGCGCTCTCGACTCGCGGGCGATTTCCGCGGAGATAGGTTCGGGATGACGGTCGGGCCTCCCTCTCTCCCGAGAGAGCATGCGTGCATGATGTATGAGCGGAGCGCGCGCGCGCGAGTCCAAATTTCGTTTGATGCGTTCTCGAGAGAATGAGTGCAGTGCGCTCATCCTTGGAATTCGGGGGACGCTACGTTGGAAGAAAGTATTCGGAGGAAGCAGCGAGAAGCATTGTTGCGCTAGCTAGTCGTGTAATACTGAGAAAAAGATTTTGGTCAATTTAACCCTTCACTGGTATACTGGGGTCGCTCCTGACCCCAAGCGCATTAAATCCTTATGTTTTAGAAAAGAGGTGTACGCCAGTTAAGGGTTAACCGAAATCCTGGAAACGACGATTAAACCGTTTGGTGAAATATGGATCCTCCATCTGTGTGTGTTTGGTTAGACTGACCATTTTTTAGTTAGGATAACTAAACGTTTCGTTGGAATAACCAAGTATTTGGCTCAACTGACTAGTATCTTGGTTAGAATAATTAAACGGGTTTTTAACTGGACGCGTTTCGTCATTTCAACCTACACGGAAAAAAATTGGATGTAAACCGTAGGTACACCAATTGCTGCAAATTGTAATACAGTCTACGCTTACTATATGTGACAGATGCAGAGCAATGTTGAAATTTACAGCGAAAGAATGGAAAATGTAAGATTAACAGCACAGTTGAATACAGTTTACGTATCGAGTAATTAATCGTACACAGAGTTTAATTGCAAAATACTGGTCAGTCGAACCAAACATTTAGTTAATCTAACCAAAAAGTGGCCAGTTTAACCAAACACAGAGATGGGGAATTTATATTTCACCAAACACAGTTTGGTCATCGCCTCTAAAATTTTGATTAAATTGACGAAACTTTTTTTTCCAAGTATAACTGGGACAGGATCCTTAAGGTTCCTTTTTTTCACGCAATCTACTGAACGAAGTAAATGAACTCGATATTTCAAAAGATAAAGGTACAAACGTACCAAGGAGTAAGTAGAAATCCCTACATTTTTCAACCAACTTTAATCTCCCTTCGCTTCACTTCCGAGCTTGCCGCTGCGGTTACGTAACGCGTCACCGAGCGGCTACCACATAGACGCACGCGAGCGCCGCGAGTAACCAGATACCCTGTACACAGGGTCCGAGAAGAGAGAGAGAGAGTCCCATCCCTCCCCCTCCTCTCCCATCGCGTTTGCCCCTTCCGCGCTGACCGCGGGAAAGGGTTAACAGTTAACGCACTCGGACTCTAGATACAATGATTAAGAATGATTCACAGTCCGGCCGAGACAGATGGCGGTTGCTTTCCTAATGAGTTGTAATTAATGGTTTATGCGTATACGCAACGCGCAGCCATATTTTCTCGGTATCCACGACGACGACGTCGGCTGCAGCGACGGCGGTACCCAAAGTAAACGATCCCTCAGGTCTCGGGCGCTCGCTTTGTATGCCAACCCACACGCTCGCACGATCGAAACGCCGCGTGGCTGTATCGATTGGCTACGAGTTTTCACGGTATTGCCCCAAACCTGACGCGATGACGATGACGACGACGACGACGATACGACGCCCCTCCGGAACCCGGTTTTTATAATGAACTCGTAAAAAATGCGCGAGGTTAAATCGTGTGTATCGCGCCAACCGTTATCATCGACGTCGTCGCGGTTCATCGGTGCGATGACAACGACGCCGTAATCACCGGACGATTTGAAGGCTTCCGCGTAAAGTATTCGGGGGGGAGAAGCTGTGACTTCCGCGGAAGAAAAGAACCGTTCGGCGAGCTCGATTGCTTTTGGCACACGGCGCAGAGGGACGAGCGCGCGGGCGGACGTTTTTGTCGCCGGTGAAATTCCTGCGGACTCGGTCTGGCGGATGCCGGATGTAATTAATTTTAATGCGAACGCCCCGCGAACTTAATGAACCGAAAGGTCACCGCGCGGCGCATTCGCTTGAAAATCAATCTCGACTCGAAATGGTGAATTCCCTGCGTGCGATCGCATCGAGTGTGACCTACCCTTCCTTCTCTCTACCTCTCTGCCTCTTTTCCCTTTCTCTCTTTCTCGTTTTTCCTCTTCAATCTCGCTTCATTTAGTTCCCACCGAGGCACCGGTCGTTCGCGCTTTTTGCCGTTTCACGGTCGCGCGCACACATATAGAGAAGAATTCGGCCCGCCACGACCACCTATAGGCATTTCTGTGATTATCGCGCTTTCTGGTCGGTGAAATTGCACGAGGCGTAGCTCGAGTGTTGATCACTTTGAATTCTTCGTGTTTGACAATTTTTATTGGCCTACTCAGCCTTCAGCACCTACTTTGAATCTAAAATTGATGAAATTTTTACTAACGAATCATTTTAGGCTCAACACAGGGTCCAGTACGGTTGAAAATCGATCTACACTGAGAGAAAAATCTGTGGTTAAGAGAATCATAATTTAACTAGAAATCATGGTCGATTTTGGCGCCAACCATGGTTCCATAATTCTTCTAAACAGTGGAGTGTTCTAATTATGGTAACACGAGATTACGATTGTTGCAACCAGATCAACTTGTGCAGTATAGTCAATAGATGTCTTTTCTTGTATAGTTGGCATTACCATACAGTAATATTATCGATCTACTTTTCTGGTTAATTTAATCATTGTGCATGGCTATCATAGACTGCAATCTTATTATTACCATAAGTACGTAACAAAAGTTATTTCAACTGCATTCACGGTCTGTTTAATCGTAAATATGATACTAGCAATCATACATCTTTTTCACCTGTGTAACCAAACAGATGGACGGTCCATATTTCACCAAACGGTTTGATCATGATCTCCAAGATTTTTGTTAAATTGACCATGTTATTTTTCTCAGTATACAGATACACCCTTACCGTTCACCATCCACCCTCTGCAGAGATCCGTGCATGTGAACTCTAGTGTTTAGCGGTATAACCCTTATCAGTGCGCTGAAATGGAGTTCCTTCTGTATACAGATGTACCTATGTGGTACAACTAAAGGTGGGTTTTTTGACGCTCATGCAATTTGCGCCAATTGACTTGTGCAAACCAATTGGCGCAAATTGCATGCGCGTCAAAACCCACCTGAAGGAACTCGCGGGTGGTCGAGACTACCCGCTGATCTCGGGCCACCCGTCTCACGCCGATAGGTGCGGACAGCCACCGAGTGCCTCGCGGAAAAGCATCATTTTCGAAGTGACATTCGACCCGAAGCCGCGGCGCACTCGAACTGCTGCACCTACCTGGATGCCGCTAACGAGGGTTCCATAGGCACGCCACAGCGGAACCACTCTGCCTCTTTTGCCGGAGTCTGTGGAGCCGTCATTAGTCGCTCCGGGGTTTCGCCGGGTTGAACTAACGACGGGAAGGGTAGATGAATGACGATGACGTCAGTCGTTCCGTCGTCGTCTCTGTCGGGCCACTCTGATACTTCGAGAAACGCGCCACGAAGACGCGCGAGGAGCGAGGATTGGCTGAAAACGGCTCGATCTGGCGGCACAGTTACTTCGGATCGCATCAGCCCGTGGTTCGCGCGTGGCTCGAGTCTCGTGGAATTTGTCGGGGTGAAACGAAGGACACTGGTACTTCGCGGGAAATACTGGTCGGTGTTTTCGACGCGACGTCGTTCTTTGTATTCCTCGTCCGAGGCTCTCTTCTGACCCCGCTGAAAAAGTCGCGGTCGCGGCTCTTGCCCCGGCGTGACGCGAGAGATTATTCGTCGCGTTTGAAATTCAAATTTGGCGCAACCTGCGCGCAGATCTTTAGAGAAGCGCGTAGATGCGCTGAAGGGCAAAGTTGAAAGCGTGACGTTTGGTGCTACGACGCACGACGACACGTAATGCAGAAAGGAATTAACATTACGTACTCGCACGAATATTCGGACCGGGATGCGATACGATCTTTTTTCGGGAAGAGAATTTTTTGATCTACACAGAAAAGTACGAGTAGGTTTGACTAAGTTGGCGATTACGAATTGAGAAACGCCGATTTACTTGAATTAAATAATTTGGTTATAATGATTGACAGCTGGTTTGACGGAAACAAGCGATAGTCAATTCTATCATATTATTAGCTGAAGTACACTGAGAAAAATAATCTGGTTAATCTATCCAAAATCCTGAAGACCGTAACCAAAAAGTTTATTAAAATGTGGATCCTCTCTCTCTCTCCATCTATCTGGTTAAGCTGATCATTTTCTGGCTAGAATAACGAGACATATAGTTGGAATAACTAAACATGCAGTTAGAATAATTAACTATTTGGCTAAACTTACTGGTATTTTGGTTAGTATAATTAAACTCATTTAATCAGATGCGTTTTGTCATCTTAACCAAGTTGATTTTCTCAGTGCAGATAAACAAATTAGTAAATTTGATTAAATCGACGGCTGCAAGCTGAAGAACGCCATTTTACTTAAAATAAATAATTTGATTAGGTATAATGATTGACAACTGTTTAAGAAAACAAGCGATAGTAGATTCTACCAAATTATTTGCTCAAGTAACTAAATCTGCTTTCCCTGCTCGTGATTACTAATTTAGTCAAATCTACCGCATTTTTTTTCTCAGCGTAGGTACACTGAAAAAAATATTTAGCTAATCCACAGCTATATTTCTGGCTGCCTCAGACATTATTTGGTGACAACTAGAAAAATAGTGCCAGCGTAGCAAGAATTCTTGCTATTGCGAAGAAAATTATCACTGCAATTACTATAATTTTCTAGTTGTGGCCAAATTTTTTTGAGTGTACGGATTCTCATCTGTTACGACGCTCATCCGAGCAATGAAAAGACGCACACCTGTGTCAACGCTCACGCATCCTACCGTACGCGCGTTAATCGTCTGCGAGCCAGTCGTTGCGCACCCACGTTTCCCCTCATAATTCAAAACTAGACGTTACTGTCGAACTCCAAGTAAAATATCGCGCACTACCCGTCGCCCCGACGTAGCTACCAACATTGACGACGCCGAGAGTGTGAAGGCGCCGCTGCACGGATGCACAGGTATCCGTTCGCGGGCGAGTCATCGTATTTCATTGTCTGCCCGCCGGTGTACCCGTTCGAGGAAAATCGAGAAATCCGCGCGATCGTGCGAATTATGGATAAGGATTTTCGCGAATCGGCTTCTCGATATCTAAGTACCTACTTATAGACGTACGTCGAGACCGAGCTCAGCTTCCTTACGATGTAATATTTTTCTTTGAATGGTAAAACCTGGTTATGCGTTGATGCAATTGAGAGGAGTTGCGTGGGTCTGGGAAAAGTCGGGGGAAGTGAAGAATTTTCTGACATTTTTCGAAAATGCTCAAATTTTACAAATAGCTTGACTTCTGGTCTGTTAACATTTTAAAGAATTTATATCTGTACCCCCCAGGATAAAGAAATCAGAAAAAAGTGTTGCATATTTCTATGTGTATTTGTGTATTTCTTGCTTGTTCTAAAAAAAAGCTATACAATAATATGATTTAACAAAATAAAATTATTTTTATGTTCATTTCTCGGTTGTCACATAACCCGTGAATATCAGTTAATTTGTTCATTCGGAGAAAAATGATCCCTGCGTAACATTTTCTACCAGATCTATAGATACTTATAGCGGTCAAGGAATTTTGGCTATTTTAGACAGGAAAACCTGGAAAAATCAGGGAATTTCTTTCTCGCATTTTGCTAGACACCGTGGTCAAGCAAATTCTACTATAAAGCAAACGTGTCACGCCGAGAGAAATAATTGGGTTAAAATAACGAAGCGCATCTAGTTAAATGCGTTGAGTTATTCTAACCGAAATACGGATTAGTTAAACCAAACGTTTAGTTATTCTAACCAAAAAGTGGTCACTTTAACCAAACAGATGTACGATATGGATGGTCCATATCTCATCAAACAGTTTGATTACCGTCTCCAAGATTTTGGTTAAATTTATCAAATTATCTTTCCAAGAGCAGAATTAAGTAAGGTGTTCTATAAATAAAAGGAATTGCATGTTCATCTCGGGTCAAAGAACTTCTTTCTCGGTGTACCTAATGGAAGAGAAAAAAAGCTAAACCCTTCGCCCGTCAGCCAGACTCGATCGTCGGCGTTGCATGAATATGGCAACAGGGGTGGAAGCATGAAAATGCGATGAAGGTTACGGCGAGTCTCGAGCAACGCAAATTTTTCATTTTACACGACGAACTTGGCGGTTTCGAAGGGAGGAACTTTAGATCGAGGTCGACGAGAGAGGGTGTACCGCCGCTGGAAATGGTGTGGCGTGGGCGGCCCGAGAGGAGCGCGAGGCAAGGGGGAAGGCTGTAGGGCGAGTGAGGGAGAGGCAGTCTATGGCTAAATTATTTTAATTTTATGGCCGCCATTGTGGTCGCATTCAATGGCCATTTCTTAGCCGGATATTCTTCCCGTAATTGCAGTTTTAATCTATCCACCGGACCGGGAAACCCAATTTTCCCTCGCGAGATATTCAGTCCGTTAATATCCGTCGGGGGAATTCGAGGGCCGATTTACTTGACTCTTCGCGTTCTCATTCCCAGACGAAAGTTGACTGCGAAGTGTTGAGATTACATCTGTTTTTTATACAACACTTTTAGTTCTTAACGTATTCTATTTAGTTTTTAACATTTCCTTAGAAATTCTTTGCCTTCAATGAGGTAAAATGTTCTTTGCATTCTTTGAACGTTACCATGACCTGCAATATGCCCTAAACATTTTAGTCTCCACTCAAGATATTGTTTCATTGCTTCATTACTTTATCATTAGAGCGCGTTGACCTATACGTTTCCAGCTATTTAATTTTCTATGGTCCTCTTTTTTCCGAAATCCAGCTATTCCGACCAAATATGTCTCAAGTTTCTTTTCATTCTCCAGCACTTACGAAGTTTCCTAAATTTTCTCTCGCCTTTTTTCCCTCTCTTGTGCCTCCTTCCTATTTTAAAAATTGTTACAAACCAATTCCGTTTCGACCGTCAGCTCTGACGCATGAAAATATATTATTATCGTAAAAAAAGGAACTCTGAAGATATATGTATCGTTTTACCTAAAAATCAAACGCGTAAGGTTAAGCAGAGTTTTTCTCTTCGATCTTTTTGACTTCCATTACTAAATTCCTATATTTTTGAGATCGCTACGTATTATTATTTGCTACTTTTCTTTCTTTAAAGCCATCGACGAATTCTGTTCCACTCCATTCCGGTCTCTCTCCCTCTCGCGCGTCGTCATTTAAACGAAAGTTAAACGAAGAGCCTCGAAAGGGTCGACGAAGTTCGCGCACTTTGCTCAACAGTCAGCAGTTTCCAAGCGCTTAGCAGAGGCCGGTTACTTTTTGTCTCGCATTTTTTCACGAAAGGCTAATGGAAACGGGATGGAAGTAAATAGCGAGGAGTGAGAAGGCGGAGAGAGAGAGAGAGACACTCCGACAATCCCCACGCGCTCGCGTATTCGTAACCGGCAATTTTAAACGCACAGATAGTTGGCTATCTCGCGGGAAAACTGAATATTTCTCTTTCTCCCCTCCTTCTCATATAAACACGCCAGACGTTTACGCAGTTATTCCTCATCGCGGTCGGCGCCGCGTTGCACCTAGGATTTTAATGGAAAGTGTGCAGCGCGCGGGGGAGGAAAATGTAATTTCATAAAAAGTGCACGTTCGACCCAAAGCGGAATGCGCGATTCGAATCTCTCACTCTCGTAATTATTTAACTTCTCTCATCCCGTGCCGCTCTCTCCTCCACCTCGTTACTCCTTCCCTCCTTTTTTCCCGCTGCGATTTTCCCCAATCTCCCCTCCGTCTCCGTGCATCCGTGCATCCCGACTGCCCTTCATCCGGCCTAACTCCACCCCCTTTCGGTAGGCAATTAGACGGCCAAGTGGCCAATCACGACTGCCTCGCGTTTTCCGGTTTCCGCGCACGTTCTCCTGCCGTGCGAAGGAAAGGGAAAGCGTAGTACCTATACCGCGCGTCGCTCAGCCAATCCCTCGCGAGGAGGGAATCAATTATCGGCCGGATCTGCGACGCGCGGCGAAAAATTTCACTTCGACGCTTCGTCGTCGCGTTATTTTCATTTCGATCGACGGTGTCATCGACGCGGTCTCCGGAAATCCCTTTAGTCCAATGGGATTTATCCTCCGTGGGGCTTCGAGGGGATTTCTCGAATTACGCCTATGCCGCGCGGCGCGTCGCGCGTTAATCCATTTTTCGAAATTGGAAAATAATATGTATCAACAGGTGGCCCGTCGTAATTCGGATCGGAGAGGATTTCGTCAGAGCTCGCGCGTGGCAAACGAACACTTTCGCGGCGAAGGAATTTTCTCGATATCCCGCCAATTCGGGCGGTTCGCAAAAGAAATTCCGCGCGAATTTCCGCTCGACGTCGCGCCGTTCACACACACAATTCGCGTGAAGTTATCCCCGCCGCAATGTGGTCCGTCGACTCTCGTCGAATGGGGGATTCTAATTTCACCGACTTCTCGCCTCATTCGCGAGAGCGACGGGTACGCGAACCGCTTAATTGCAGCTTACCCGCGTTTTACATCGACTGACGATTACCCACTTTGACGGCTTCGCGTACACTCCACCCCGCACGACCGGCACCGCGCTGCGAGGTTTTCCGCTCGCAACGGATTCGGTCTACCGCCGCGAATGCGGGAAGAAATAGACGAGAGGGCTTCTTCTCCCTCTCGCGGAGAGTAGAGTTTCTTCCGCCTAATTACCAGGCGCACACGGCAAACTACGATCGTCTCCGACGCGGCGATGCTGTGCGGTGTTTGAAAACGAGCTTCTTCCATAAATGTATAGAGGTGTGTTCAACGGCTACGTCTTTGTTTGAGAGTGGATAAACATGCAACGAGAGGCTCAGTAGGTACCGATCGTTATAATCGTACTCGCACTCGACATCACTCTTGAAAAGTGGTCGAGATTCTTTCTCTCCGTGAATTTGTTATAAAATCGGTTGTATCGATACACTGAGAAAAATGATTAGGTTGAAATGCCAAGACGCATCCAGTTAAACGCGTTCAGTTCTTCTGATCAAAATACTGCATGAAGAAAAAAAGTTTATTCGTAGTTGAGAAATGTTTGTTCGAATGTGGCGAAATAAAAGTTTTATAGGACCAAATATAAATATTCGTTATCAATTAAATCTTTCGAGGCAACCATTTAAATGAAACAAACATTTTCATAATTAACGTATATTTTCTCGTCCTAAAGAAATGTTTGTTTCGTCGTATTTGAAATTACATTTATTATAACTATTAGTAAACTGTTTTCTGGGTGTGGTCGATTCAACCAAATATTTAGTTATTCTAATCAAACGTAGGTATAATTATTCTAAGCAAAAGTGATCGGTTTAACCAAACACAGATGAAGGATTTATATTTCACTAAACAGTTTGATCATCGTTTGCGTGTCTTTGGTTAAACCGGCCAAATTATTTTTCTCAGTGTAGACAGATCGTACTGTTGCGTCGATGTACCGAGAGACATAATTTCTAATGCCAAAAAGAAATGTTTTCTTCAATCAAAAATATGATGTAATACCTGCCGGATTAATGTACCATAGTTTTCTTCGCGCGATCAAATATTTGATGCACTGAGAAAAATAACTCGGTCGATTTAACCAAAATCCTAAATACGATGACCAAATCATTTGGGGTGAAACAATTTAGATCTTCCGTTTGTTTAGTTAAACTGACTACTTTTTGGTTAGAATAACTAAACATTTAGTTGAAATAATTAAATATTTGGTTCAACTCTGATCAGTATTTTGGTTAGAATAACTAAATGCGTTTAATTAGATGCGTTTTGTGTAATTTTAACCTAATCAATGAAAGTATTCTTTAATTATTATAAGTACCTATATATATTTTCCGCGACCAAGAATCTATATTCTTGAACATTTTTAAGATCGTGTGTTCTTGTGTTTGAAGAAATATTTGTTCAAATCTTGTTATCTACTATTTCTCTCAGCTTGAGAATAGACGGCATGTTGTTGCGGGACGAACCTGTTGTGCGTTGATCACACGGTAAAAAAAGTGGTGCCAATTTTTAATGCCTTATCACCGGTGCGCGGATCTATATTTATCATATCTAGTGTCATTCAGTCTTATGCCATTATTATTATTCAACACCAAAAGGGCTCTATATAGGTCCACACCGCAAAATTTGTTACAGTACATAATCAACAAGACGTAAAACAGAACGGGACCATTTTAGCTTTTAAATTTAACGCGATAATAAGTACCCGTCTCTCGCTCTCTGTACCCTTGCACACGCAGTACCCGATTCGTGCTTCATCCCCCTTCTCTCCTCGCCACTCGTCAGACTCTCTTTCTCCACCACCTCTCGTCCCTTCCGAAAAGAAATTTTGCTTCACTCTCTCTTCAGAGAGAAGTACTTTCCAAGCAATTTTCTTGGTATATTGAGTTTGCGAGGGCGCCGCGAGGCGGGGGCGATAGGCTATGACTTTTTTTTTTATCTCGAGGTCCCGTCAAACTTCATCTAAAATTTCGAGAGGGTGGATGGGGGTTAACTCGTCTCGAGGTACACGTATATCGCTTTGCGTTAAATGTAGATCGTTACGCGCGCGAGCGAAATAGCCGTATTACGACTGCCATCTAACGGCGAGACGGCGGTGGGGTAAATCATCTCGAAACGGTCGTTGATCCACGCGCTCACGGAATAAATCGAGTCGAATGAGACGTTCGATTTTTTATTTCTTCGTGTCTCACGAGGAAAGGGATGTTGAAGGTATTTCGGAATACGTAATATCTGCCCCGCCCGTACATATATAGCAGCGCTTCACGACGACGGAGGGAGAGAGAGAGAGAGTATTAATTTAGCCGTGTCTTCGAACGGACGGGCGTATCCGCAAGAAACCAGTTTTCCCATAAACTCGAGCGACGTAATAATGCTATATAGTTTTTCGTACGTCGAGCGGCTTCCGGTGCGCGTCGACTATACCCGCTAGAGCGCGAAGCGCATCAGCGGCGACCGGTCGAACGGCTGCGCGGGGTTTCGGGAAAGAGTCGGAGGGAGGAGAAGAATCAACTTTATAGGAGAGAAAAGGAGAATAAGGAGTGCGCTCGTGGAATAAGACTGATTTATCGCCGCGACAGATCATCTCTCCTCCTTCTGACTTTGCGCGGAAATCGATGTCCGTTGCAGCGCGATTCCATTTGCCGTCGGCAAATTGAAACCGCAGAACGCCGCTTCGCGCCGCGCGCTTGGCTTCGCGCGCGGTGTGTTTTCCCTCGGCCTCCCGATACGCGACACGAGAAAAACGAGCGCCCCCCCCCCCCCCCCCCCGCGATATCCCGCGTTCGCGTGGTGTCCTTTTATCGTTATTGCTTCCATCGCGGCGGATGGGAACGTTTCCGCTTCCGAGGGGGGACCGCGGATTTTTAATAAAGCTTAATTTCGCCGCCGCGCTTCGCAGCGACCGCAAATGCGAAATCGACCGCGCGGCGATTCGCGCAGCGCTCGGTGTCCCGAGATCCACTTCGCGGTCGCCGATAGAGGCGTTCCGAAACACGCGAGTTTTGAGAGAGGATATGATGGCGAAATAGAAATGGCCACATTTTCGTTTTAATTCACAGGACTGCTGTAGTTAACGCGTCTCCTCGATCTACTTTGTGAAAAAAAAACCTGGTCAATTTAATCAAAATGCTGGAGACATAACTAAACAGTTGGTGGAACATGATCCATATCAAACTTCAAATCGTACTATATGAGATTAAACTTACTCGCCAGGGGACAGAAAATTTAATTACTATTATCTCATTATTTATGAACTTTCGGCCTATGTCGATATAAGACTTTGTTATGGATAAAAATGTTATATTCAAAAAAGTGTTATATAAACATCAGCCAAAAGCTCATAGATGATGAGATATAATAATGATTTAAGTTTTTTTCACGGCAAGTAAGTTTAACCTCATATGGCGTATGAAGTATATATGTATTATAGAAAAATTTGAAAGATTCAAATAATCCATGTAACACCAAATCCACACATGTGAACTATATACAAAGCATACAGAACTTTTCCGCCTGGAAAGGGACGACGAAATAATAACAGGACATCACGCGAATCCGCCCTGTTTGATACATTTGACTTTCAACCCTCCTCCGGCTTAAATCCTACCGAATTATTTGTCCCACGTGACCGTGCGCGACACGAGCGTGATATCTTTCCCTCTATCTTATCCGAGATCTACCGGCCTCCTCAAAGCGCGCTCCCTTTTCATTAAAGCGCAACTCCCGCACGGCGTACCCGCCGCCGCGTGACCACCCTTCCAAGGGGGTCACATTTGCTCGCGTCAGAAGGGAGCCTTTCCTTTTGCGCGGAGGAAAAGACTCGAAGTCGCGTTCAAGGGTGCACCAGCCGCGAAAACATTCACGCTCGGCGGGATCGGGTTAAATCTAGGTAAAAGGCGACTGTGCTCGGGTATGGGGTAGGTACGTCATGTAGGTCATGCCAGGGGCGCTTACCCTTCCGGTCCGCGTTTATACGTGTGCACGCAACCATGGGATGCACAAACGACCGCGTTTCCCTCTGCCTCATCCCCGCGTATATCGCCGCCCCGGCATAACTTTGAATTATTATTTTTCATTTCAGTCACCCCCGATCGCGCGGTTCGCGTGTTCTCGTGCGAGGCGACCTGAGAGCGTATTAAAACGCAGAGTTTCGGATCGTCAAAGGGTTGTTGCAGCGGGTTCCTTGTAACTCGTTGCCGTTTTCCGCAGCTCCGGCGGAACTGTAATAAAATATGCGTTGCCTGTATAATGAGTCTTGGCTGGTATAAGAGTTTTTATGCGCGGAGAGAGATCGCGTTCGGTATAGCTGTTCTCTTCTTTTAGGTATTATATTTTCAATGCGGGGGAAATTAGATTTGAACTGTGTATTTTTTTATCGAGGAAAACAATTTGATCGGAGTAAACTTTTATTTTGATAATCCTAAGAGGACATTATTCGATTCGAATGAATACCGATTTGATAGAAATAATATTTACCTAAATCACAATAATATATTTATGCAGAGTGAGTTGCCCAAAAGCGACTGATATCGGGCTATTCAGTGCTTTTCTCGCTCTTTGATCAAGTTTTTTCTTTTTATAACGAGTGCAAAAGTCTCTTTGTTGTGAAGAGAAACTTGACCAAGCTGGGGGAAAAAGATTAAATATCCCGACACATTGGTTGCTTTAGGCTACACATCATCCTAATCAAATGCCTAAATGTGCCCTTACGACTACCTATCCAAAAACATATTTATCTCCATGAAGTATATTTTTTCTCTGTGTTAGCATTTAAGGAGGTTCTATCGATAATAAAAGTAACAGAACAATTTTAGTCAAACTCGGTAAATCGACAAAAATAAGAGTTAAGACCTTTCAGTTCAATTTTTTCTGACGTTTCGTTGACTTATACAAGACATAGAAAATAAATTAATTAATGTTCATTTAACGTAAAATCTTATGAGAAGCAGCACATTAATCTCTTTTATTACTGAACCAATAGATATATGTTAGAACTCTCTTCAGTTTAATTTTTGTGATTGACCTCGCCTATATATATTTATTTCATATTTCTTATAGAAAGTGGTGAATCGTCACAAAATTTTAACCGGAGGGTCCTATTATTACACTTGTTATTAGGCCTACTTATTATATATCTATCGATTTACCAAACTTGATAAAAATTGCTCTGTTAATTTTATTATCGATAGACTGTCCTTGAAAATGATATCGAGTTATAAGTGCCGTAGAAAAGCCTGGAAGAATATCTGGTTTTTTTCTTAGAACAGTAAAAATCTGATAAATTTAATCGCCGAGAGAATTTTACCTTGAGATCTCCCTGCAGCATAATTCGCGGCAAACTTTTTTTACAACCTCGAGACACCGTCGAAGGATCGTTTCGTTCCACATCCTCGCAGCGCATCGTCGCCTCAAATAATCTTTCGTGGAAGCGAGAGGTCGAAGAAGCGCGCCGGGATAAATAACCAGGACATAATTAGATCGCGTGTCGTAAGTTGCAGTTTTCCCGGCGGAGGACGAGAGAGAGAGAGAGAGAGAGAGAGGCTCTGAGTTAGCCCTCATTGTCGCCCGGCAGGCGACGCGCGTCGGCTGAAGCTCTTGTATTTTTTCCGCCGTCCCTCACCGCCGCACCTGGTCCTCATCCCCTCCGGCTTGCGAGTAGAAGAGATCTCACAGAGTATACGTATACAGCCTCTCTCTCTCTTCTCCGAGCACCGTGGCCTTATTTCACGCCTGATCGTAGACTTTATCTCTTCGCGTAAGATTTTTCAACGAGCTTCTCGCCCCGGCGAGAGAAAGAGAGAGATTCTCCGCGCGAGACAACGAATGGAGCACCCGAGATGACAAATACGTCACGATACCGCGCGCCGCCGCCCGTCATTTTCCTCCCCGCTCGAATTACCAGCCATCATCGTCGTCTCCGTCGCTTTAACGCCTCGCGCGCTTTTGTGCCCGTTCACTTTTAAGTTCCCGGGGCTCCGCGACGCGGAAGTGGAGCGTCGGGGGTGGTACGGCCGCGGAGGGACGCGCGGTGTGGCGTACGGCTCTCGAGAGAGGGTGCCGACTTTCTTCCACCTCGTCCATGTCCCTCGCCTTTTTTCCCCTACTCTTAGCAAACTCGTGAAATTGGGCAAATCAAGAATCGCGGGTGGCTCGGCCGCCGTCGCAATCATCTTGTTTACCACTCGGCAGTATTTTTTTTCCCGCGCGAGAATCGATGAAATTACCATTGGACACTTTGCTTCGTAAACATTTGCGTTCTACTTTTTGGCGCGGGGTATTTTTATTTTTTTGGCTCGCTACGTTATTTACGCCAGCGGGGACATCCGATTCTCGCTCGCGTGTAGTCGATAATCGGGCGGAAAAGATTCGCGAGATGGAAAGGGGCAGAGGGGAGGGAGAACTTCGAGTAGGAGGGAGCGAAGAGGAAAGTTAACTTCGCGAATAGCCGAAAAGTGCGGGTCGATTGTCGCGCGCGCACGCCACGGGTTGTTGTCAGCCGATACTTACGGCGAATCAATAAGTACGAGAGAGCTTTCCGGCGAAATTCAATTTCGATAATCGACGCCCGTCTGGGATACTTAGCTCTAATATATTTCATGCGCGCGCCGCGCACGCATCCACCGATCGACGACGATCGCCGTAATTAGCGTCGTCGAAATAGGCATAGGTTTACCCGCGACTTTATTATTTATGTCACATTTTCCTAATGCGAAAACTGCGTTGCCTCGGTCTTATTTTGTTTTCCTTTCCGCTCCGAGTCTCGTTGATCGCGAGCTAAGCGAAATCCAATCCCATTACGGCGCGGCACACATTTGCGTCGATTCCATCGACCGACCCGGCAAAGAGTGAACGAGGTCGACGAAAATTGCCGTTGTAGCGCGTGTCATTCTATCGGCAGGTGTTGCACTGAGATACATAAATAACCGGATTAGTTTAATCAAAATCTCGGAGACGATGACCACATCGTTTGGTAAGTTGTGGATTCTCCGTCTGTTCGGTTAAATTGATCATTTTCCGGTTAGGATAACTAGACATGTAGTTAGAATATGTAGTAACTATGTATTTGGTTCAGCTTACTAACAATTTGGTTGGAATAACTAAATTCGTTAAACCAAGTGCGTTTCGTAATTTTAATCGGATTATTTTTCTAAATATACTATTCATTGGGAAGGAGAAATCGTGGATATCTCTGTTTTTCAAAATTGCCACAGATATAGAAAACTTGGAAAACTGGGTATAATTAGCGAATTTTTTGAGGGTATGGAAAGTCTGGAAAAGTCAGAGAATTTCAATAAAATTATCATTTTTCAGTACATTATTCTTAAGGAATATCTGATAAATGTTTTACGACACGGCATAGATGCGCATACACAACTTATGTGTGATGTTTTTGCAATATTAGTAAGAATATAGTTTAAATTTCGTTGAATTATAGTTCATATTTGACATCTTCTCTTCACCGATCCATCCATGCATACTCCGTCATGGTGACTATGTTCTGTTGCATATATTCTTAGATTTTATATAGCTTTTGTTATGTTTGCACTTTCTTCGAGTCGGTACTTCTTTATACTTATTGTATTATATTCCAAACCGCGCTTTAATAAATAATTCTTTCACGCTCCTAAAGTGTCTCTATGCGTCAATTAAAGGATATGAAAACCCCCGAATTTTGCTCGTGGGGAAACCTGGAAAAGTCAGGGAATTTTTAAGATCGCTATTTTTTTTAGATGTCCTTAATAGATCCAATTTTTAGAAATGCCGCTAACAGATACGCGTAAGACAGGGCGATCGACTCATCGATTGTAGACTTCGATTTTTTTCTCTATTTTTTTTTTTTCAAAAACACTCCAAGGAGCTCTTATCGTCAATCGCTCCCGAATGTAGCTGCGGAGCATAGTTGCCCGCAGTTTCGAACGTCTCCCCAGGTGTGTCGCATAAATTCGTGCCACCTTCTCGCTTACACGCGCGACCGCCTTTCCCAAACTTCCCGTCTGCGTATAAACCGGCGTCGTCGTCGGTTGTGCCGCGAGGCAGCCACCGCCGAGATACGGCGGCGTCCCGAAATTGTCTGGGAAACTTCGTTCCTTCGGAGCCTCGTGTCTCTCGCGTGCGACGAAAATGCGAGACGAGTTTCCCGCGGCGGAGAGGCTCCCGCGCCCGCCGCGATACCGCAAGGTGCGCGATGTGCACGCGCAACGCGAGATATGTACACGCGAAGGGTACTCGATCATCGCGGCACGACGGCGTGGCCACGTCGTTCTTCGCGCGCTATCCATCATTCCTAGCGAATCGTAGACAAATAAAGCGACCGCAGAACTTCGTTGGCCATTCGTCGTATTTTTAACACTACACTGCGAAAAGTAATTAGGTCAAAATGACAAAATGCATCTGGTCAACGTATTAGTACTCGCTGGCAAATTCAGTTGTCGAGTAAATTCTTCTTTGAGATATTGGATTAAGAATTTTCGTGTTGTTTAACAAATTTTGTCAGAAGCTTAATTTTACTTTTGAAAAAAATACAATTTCTCTAACCATTTCCGAAATATTTCCGAAACGATCAATTGAATATATGCAAACAAAAATTGTTTGGCAACTAAAAATGATTCTGGGCTCTAATGGATTGATCAGTTAAACACGTTTAGTTATTCTAACCAAAATACTGATCAGTTGAACCAAATACTCGTATCTAGTTATTTTAACTAAATGTTTAGTCATTCCAATCAAACGTTTAGTAATTCTTACCAAAAAAGTAGTCAGTCTAACCAAACAGATGGAGGATCCATATTTCACCAAACGGTTTGGATATGGTTTCCAGGATTTCGGTTAGATTGATTAGTTTATTTTTCTCGGTGTTTCTACCGCAGGAAATCAATTTGACTCGTGTTCTATTTAGAATGCAATTTAACCTCGATTATCTCGTAACCCATGAGGTTTTTATGGAAATTGGAAGAATACTTATTTGTAGAATATATTTCGATCTACAAAAAAGTTCTATAGCCATATAGGCCAAAAGTCCATAGATAACGAGATAATCACCTGCCAAAACGACCGTATTAGGACGTGCGACCGTTCGGTACACTTCCAGTGATAATATCCATAAATAGTTCACCCGATTACCCAAACTCGACAATCGTCACGTCATATTATACGCATCCGCAAGAAAAGCCTGAGGAGTTAATCTCCTCGCAATTGCGAATCCACTTCTTTCTATACATATATATATCACCCGCACCAACAAAGTTAAAAAGAAATCTGCACAACAAAGAAAACCACGACTGCGGCGGAAGGACGACGCTCGCGCGGAATGCCGTCGTGGAACGCGCGCACGTAGGTGTGCATACATATAGCTTACACGTAGTGTCCGTGGTGATCGATCGTGCGGATCGATTCGCACGCAACGCCTTAAACGTAGCGCGACGGACGTGTCGTTTGTGATCGGCATCGGTAATGAGAAGTGATCGTTACCTCCAACGACAGTCTCAGACTTTATCCCAAGGCTGTAGCCAGGGGATTATTTCGCACTCGGCGACGATTCTGGTTGATTTCGCCTTTCGAACGGATTAGGGTACGATTCGCGTGGCTAATTAAACTCGGCCTTTTTTCCGTCGCACGAACCCGGCGACGAACCCCTCGTCGGACTCTTTCTCCGATTACTTTTTCTTCTTCCTTCCGCGCCCCTTTTCATACGAACGAGTCGCTTAAACGTCGTCGAGCTTAAAGTCGGATGCACACGCTTATACCTTCTCGCTGTTTTTAACCCTCTGATAGGCGCATGGGATGTGTATCCTACACCCCAGGCAACTTCTTTTCATTGCCAAAGTCAGATAAAATTGTCTAGTGCGCTGTTGCTTTCAGTAACTCTTGAAAATTATTTCAAACAGTTGATCGACTTGTTTCTGTACGCGTATCCGCACTGGAGTTATCGTAATACTTGTGTGAAAGTAATTGGGGTGTCGCGTATATCCCACGCGACTATTCGCGTTGCATTTTTTGTCTTCGGGATATTGCAGGCCGATCGAAAATAGAGTAAAGTATAATATATATTCATGAAGTTGTACCTTTTAGCAATGAAATCTAATCTAACCTCATCCAGGCTCAGCCAATGAAATAACTAATACAATTATTATGTAACTGCTGGAAGAAAAAACTTAGTACTTTCGTGTTTGTTTCTTATGTTTTTAATGCAATATGACGTCGGTTTTTAAACATTTAATTTATAAAAATGTTGAAATAATGGTATGTTTTTTCAGCGTACATAAGTCACGTGATTTAGATGAAAACAGACATTACTTTAATATTTCAAGCACGAAAAGCTCGTACTTTCCTAGTAAAAATATGTCCACTTTCATACGGTTGAAGCAAGTACGCAAATGAATAAATAAGGTTAGCAAATACATTGACAACAAGAATTAATTAGATCTACTGAAAATTACTTGCGGGCTCACAAATAATAATTTATTCAATTCAATGAAATTTCTTTACACATCAATGAAATATCTCTTCCTCACAATCATATGAAAATAATAGATGATTTCCACGAAGCAATGATCAGATTGATCTAAATAAATAATGACTTGCGACCCCGCAAGTCATTTTCAACAGATCTAGCTAATTCGTTTTCTCTGTGTATTTATTTTCCATTTTCATACCCTCCATTAAAGCATCACGTCTTAGAAAGTTGACTTTGTTTATAATAAATACAAATTTAATTTGTCGGGTTGTAAAAATAATGACATTTCTTCCTAACATCTTATAACTCCTATTTTGATAAATTAAAATAAAAAAACGATGAGCTGATATTCGTATACCGCCTCGAGACATGTGCGAGCATGAATAATATTTATTGCAAAAGTCAAAATGTTGAAGTGATTAACGTCATTGTCGTCTCAGTTTCTGACGCGCCTATCGAAAGATTAAACGTCGCCAACCTTTAAGTCGGATGCACGCTTATATCTCCTCGTCGCTTTAAGCGTTAAAAACTATCGTTGAATTATTAGCTATTCAATTTCTTTCTCGCTGAATACACGAGCAGTATACACAGAGAAAAAAAATTCTTTGGATCAAAGAAATCGAATTCTTTGGTTTTCAATTCTTCCACTTAAAGAACGCGTCTTTAAGTCAGTGATATTAGTATTTATTTGAAAAGACTGCAGTTTTCACTTGAAAGAAATGACTTTATCGAATTTTTTTCTTTCCCCGAAAGAAATATTCTTTCAAATCAACAAGAAACGTCTTTCCGTCAATAACTCCGACGTCTTTAATGCTAACGCAGTTTTTCTTTAACTGAAAGAAGTATAGTATAGTCATTGTGAATTACGTATTTCTTTGAAACAAATTGTTTCTTTAAATCAACATATGAATTGTTAGAACCAAAGAACGCAGAATAATCGTTGTAATAATTTGCTTCATTTCACTTGAAGAACGCGTCTTTAAGTCAATGATTTTACTATTTATCTGGAACACTACATTTTTTACGTGAAAGAAATGACTTCATCGAATATTTGTCTTTCCCCGAAAGAAATATTCTTTCAAATCAACAGAAAACGTCTTTCCGTTAATAATTCTGACGTCTTTAATGGTAATGCAGTTTTTCTTTAACTGAAAGAAGTATAGTATAGTTATTATGAATTACGTATTTCTTTGAAACAAATTGTTTCTTTAAACCAACACATGAATTGTTAGAACCAAAGAACGCAGAATAATCGTTCTAATAATTTGCTTCATTCCACTCGAAGAACGCATTTCTCAAGTCAATGATTTTACTATTTATCTGAAAAAGCTGCATTTTTCACTTGAAAGAAATGACTTCATTGAATATTTGTCTTTCCCCGAAAGAAATATTCTTTCAAATCAACAAGAAACGTCTTTCCGTCAATAACTCCGACATCTTTAATGCTAACGCAGTTTTTCTTTAACTGAAAGAAGTATAGTATAGTCATTGTGAATTACGTATTTCTTTGAAACAAATTGTTTCTTTAAATCAACATATGAATTGTTAGAACCAAAGAACGCAGAATAATCGTTGTAATAATTTGCTTCATTTCACTTGAAGAACGCGTCTTTAAGTCAATGATTTTACTATTTATCTGGAACACTACATTTTTTACGTGAAAGAAATGACTTCATCGAATATTTGTCTTTCCCCGAAAGAAATATTCTTTCAAATCAACAGAAAACGTCTTTCCGTTAATAATTCTGACGTCTTTAATGGTAATGCAGTTTTTCTTTAACTGAAAGAAGTATAGTATAGTTATTATGAATTACGTATTTCTTTGAAACAAATTGTTTCTTTAAACCAACACATGAATTGTTAGAACCAAAGAACGCAGAATAATCGTTGTAATAATTTGCTTCATTTCACTTGAAGAACGCGTCTTTAAGTCAATGATTTTACTATTTATCTGGAACACTACATTTTTTACGTGAAAGAAATGACTTCATCGAATATTTGTCTTTCCCCGAAAGAAATATTCTTTCACATCAACAGAAAACGCCTTTCCGTCAATAATTCTGACGTCTTTAATGCTAACGTAGTTTTTCTTTAACTGAAAGAAGTATGGTATAGTCATTATGAATTACGTATTTCCTTAAAACAGATTGTTTCTTTAAATCAACACATGAATTGTTAGAATCAAAAAACGCAGAATAATCGTTGTAATAATTTGCTTCATTCCACTTGAAGAACGCGTCTTTCAAGTCAATGATTTTACTATTTATGTGAAAAGACTGCATTTTTCACTTGAAAAAAATGACTTCATTGAATATTTGTCTTTCCCCGAAAGAAATATTCTTTCAAATCAACAGAGAACGGCTTTCCGTTAATAATTCTGACGTCTTTAATAGTAATGCAGTTTTTCTTTAACTGAAAGAAGTATAGTATAGTTATTATGAATTACGTATTTCTTTGAAACAAATTGTTTCTTTAAACCAACACATGAATTGTTAGAACCAAAGAACGCAGAATAATCGTTCTAATAATTTGCTTCATTCCACTCGAAGAACGCATTTCTCAAGTCAATGATTTTACTATTTATCTGAAAAAGCTGCATTTTTCACTTGAAAGAAATGACTTCATTGAATATTTGTCTTTCCCCGAAAGAAATATTCTTTCAAATCAACAAGAAACGTCTTTCCGTCAATAACTCTGACGTCTTTAATGCTAACGCAGTTTTTCTTTAACTGAAAGAAGTATAGTATAGTCATTACGAATTACGTATTTCTTTGAAATAAATCGTTTCTCTAAATCAACAGATGAATTAACACGTAACATTGAGGGAAAGTGAACACGAACCTAACTACCTAGGTACTGATCGCTACTGGCAGAGCGTGAGATCAAAACGTGAAAACTCGAACTCTCTATGATCAATACTTATAAAATTCCTTCAGCGAGTGTAAGAGGCTTGTGTGACTGAAGGAATGACTAGAAATTAAATCTAAGCTAAAAATGGGTATAAAGGACCCAGAATAATTGCAAGTCAGAGGGACTAGGACACCGCGCGTCACCGAGGGTAAAATCGGTCGCTGTCGGTAAAGATAAAATCGCTGTGCTAATATCCCGTTTGCCCGCTATGTGGCGAATATTCTCGGATGCAAATTTATGTTTTACTATTTATAAGAGCAACGTTGAAAAGTGTAATAGTTGTCGTTTTACGGATCAATTGGGGCTTTGATCAGCTGGTTTTTGGAAGTGGGTGAGGTGTCGCGAACTCGCTCCAGCCTTGCCGCTGGTTGGCTTGGTACTACAGTGCTTCCAGGACCGGCCCATTAGTCTCTTGTAAATATTAGTTTTTTTCGCACAGCAGTCACAAACCATTGGCAAGCGGCGCTTTTAACAATCTGCGCATGCATTTATCAGTTGCGTTTTACTTCCAGTGAAATATCTAGCTCTCTCTTCAAAATACGGCGTTCATCTGATCGGAGACAATTTTACTTGGACCAAAGGAATATTATATTTTCAACTTGAAGAAATATTTCTTTACTTTAAATTATTATGTCTTTGATTAGATGACCTATTTCTTGCCGCGAAAGACGCGAGTAATTGTCTTCAATACAACTTTTTTCGAGGTAAATATAGATATCTCAGTTAGTAAGAAATACTCTGTTATGCCGAAGACATATTTCTTTGACTAGATGACCTATTTCTTGCCGCGAAAGACGCGAGTAATTGTCTTGAATACAACTTTTTTCGAGGCAAATATAGATATCTCAGTTAGGAAGAAATATTCTGTTACGCCGAAGACATATTTCTTTGACTACATGACCTATTTCTTGCCGCGAAAGACGCGAGTAATTGTCTTGAATACAACTTTTTTCGAGGCAAATATAGATATCTCAGTTAGGAAGAAATATTCTGTTACGCCGAAGACATATTTCTTTGACTAGATGACCTATTTCTTGCCGCGAAAGACGCGAGTAATTGTCTTGAATACAACTTTTTTCAAGGCAAATATAGATATCTCAGTTAGGAAGAAATATTCTGTTCCGCCGAAGACATATTTCTTTAACTAGATGACCTATTTCTTGCCGCAAAAGACGCCAGTAATTGTCTTGAATACAACTTTTTTCGAGGCAAATATAGATATCTCAGTTAGTAAGAAATATTCTGTTATGCCGAAGACATATTTCTTTGACTAGATGACCTATTTCTTGCCGCGAAAGACGCAAGTAATTGTCTTGAATACAACTTTTTTCGAGGCAAATATAGATATCTCAGTTAGTAAGAAATATTCTGTTACGCCGAAGACATATTTCTTCGACTAGATGACCTATTTCTTGCCGCAAAAGACGCGAGTAATTGTTTTGAATACAACTTTTTTCGAGGCAAATATAGATATCTCAGTTAGTAAGAAATATTCTGTTACGCCGAAGACATATTTCTTTGTTTCAAAAACGCACTTCTTTTGCCAAATAACATCACAGTTCGAATCGAAGGTACAAGGATTCAAAATAAATAAATGCTCCTTCATTTGTACAACTGTTTCTGTCGGACCAAAGAAATATATCTTCCATTGAAATATTTGCTTTCGATGAAAGATTTCTTTGGACTAAAAAAATATAGTTTCGGAGCTATACAAAGAAATATTTCTTTCAACCCGAATAAAATGTCTTTGATCCAAAGAATTTTTTTTCTCAGTGTACCGCCGCGCCCTCGAATATTTCTCGCTCTCGTTCGCCGTCGAGAGCACTCGCATTTCCCGGTTTACTTTCTATCCTACGTACTCTCCGCTCATTGAAACATCACGGTATTGGCCTTCGCCGCGGCTAAAGGTCGTCCACCACGCAATTGCACCCTCACACGCACACGGTATTGGTGGTTAACTCGGCGAAATGTCATCCTAACGAGCGAGTACTCTCGTTTACGGACGGAGAATATTTTCATTCGTCACTTTAGCCATGCGGACGCCGTGCACCATGCTCGGCAAACGTTGAAACGCCAACGTCAAACTATTTCTCCTTTGGCTTCGTTAACCCACATTCGCATCGGTCCCGTCCGTCGGTTCGTTCGTTTCGCTCACTCGTTCGGCCCGGGCCTCGCGCTCCGCTTGTTTATTTCGCTCTATACTCACGGATTAAGCTGATTTATAGTGTTTACCGACAATGGCGCGCGTATTTTCCTTCCGCGCTGCTGCACCGGCGGCGTGTCCAATTTTCCCTGCTTCTACCTCCCCACCAGCGCGGCGGCGTCCCTCCGCCGCGCCGCACCCCGGCCACGCGCGCGTATACATGCATCTTTTCACGTCGGTCACGGGAAAAATTCGAGAATGAAAAAGTCACCGATTCGACGATCCGCACCTCTCGGCTTGTCCTCTCCTCTCCTCGCCCCGCCCCCCCCCCCCCCTCTTTATCTCTCTTTCGCTCTCTCGCGCACGCGTTTCTCTCGGCGAGTTAACGACAAACGAGGAGTCGTAAAAAAACGTCCATTTCGAACCGGGGGATTAGCGCGGTTTTACGCTCGAACCAGCCGTGAAGCCGAGGGATACGCGATCGGTCAGGCCGATCCTTGCAAAGGACGCGTCGCGGTGTCTGGCGCCTTTTTTCCCCCGAGGAGTCACCACCGCATCCGAGCCCGACCGAGACCTGTCGCTCGTTTTGCGGCTCGCTCGTCTCTTTAAGTCTGTATTGTTCTATTTTCTCGCGCCGCTTAAGGACATTTTGTTGCGCTCTTTCGCGGTCGGTATCTTTTCTTGTATCTAACAATGTAGGAGAACACAATGCGCTTGGACATACCCCCGCGAGTCGAAATTTTAGCCATATTTTGATACTTTTAACATTCCATTTGGCTTACCATTGGCTTATTCAACTTATAAGCTCATATTTTGAACCTAAAGTTGGTGAAACGTTCACTAACGGGCGAGGGGCTATTCACTTAGGAAATCTTGCTTGAAACAATAGAAAAATTACGTAAGAAATCTTTTGAAATCAGAGGAGATTATGACGACTACTAAATTCATTAACACGCTGGAAATCATTTGAAATCTCTGTCAAATTCTTGAAATCTCTTGCACTCTTAAGATAAGCGGCTGTCGTGCGAGTTCGAAGACCACATGAAATCTCTTGAAATCTTTTGACATCTCTGGAAACTGAAAATCTCTAAAAATTACAGAAAGGTTTCCTTCACTTTCCTGAGTGAATGGTCCCTCACTAACGGACCATTTTAGATTCAACACAAAGGTTCAATACAATGGAAAAATTGATCTAGTATTTTAGATTCACAGTAGGTCGATTTTCCATTTTATTTGAATCCTACGTCGAGCCTAAAATGGTCCGTTATTGAAGACTTCACCAACTTTAGGTTCTAAAGAGGGGCTTATAAGTTTAGTATAGATCAATGGTACACTAAAAAAAAATCATTAGATTAAAATGACAAAACGCACATAATTAAGCGCGTTTCGTGATCCAAACCAAAATACTGGTCAGTTGAACCAAATATTTAGTTATTCTAACCAAACGTTCCGTCATTCTAATCAAACAAACGGAGAATTCATATTTCATCAAACTGTTTTGTTATTATCCCCAAGCTTTTGGTTAAATTGACCAAATTTTTTTTCTCAGCATAGGCCAAACAGAGTGTTAAAAGCATCAAAGTATCGATAAAATTTAAATTCTGGATGTCTCGTAATTTTATATCGATTCGTTCCATTGGCGGACATAAAGGTACTCGACGTATACTTTTTTTTTTCTAAGTCTCCGCGCAACGACGGACCCGACTCGACATAGCCATTTCTCTTCGTCCGCAAAATTCGCAGAGGACTCCGATAACTCAATCATTTCCTCTTCATTTTTTCCAGGTATAGTTGAAGCTCGCCCCACCATGGAGAGTCGCAAGAGTCGGCGGAAGGGCCTACTCGGCGGCTTCCTCTTTCTGTGGCTGTTCACCGGGAGCTGCACCGTCGCCGCAAGAAATATGGGTAAGCGTTATGTTGTTTTTGGAATTTTTATATCGACAAATATCATTTTGTAATTAGTATACATATTCGATATCACGCGACAAAGAGAATGTTTGAGAAAATAAGTATTCGCTGAGTTATAAATGCGTTTCTCTCTACGACATTGTAATGTCATCGAAACGCCAGAGAGACTTATTCTAAATAACGAGTGCGAAAAGGATAAACTTACAGTAGTACGATGACGTAGCAGTATTTTTAAATGTCATATTTTGTGTGCTGGTTTAAATAAGGCTGAAAATGAAAATGAAAATACGGGGTAAATTATTTTTTCCAAAGTTGTTGAATTAGCAATGAATACAATTTGTAGGAAAACTAAAATAACACGCGACTATGGATCGGAGATGGACATTATCCGAATCCTCCCCGGCTAACGAAACACTGACAAAAACAATTAAGTTCAAATAACAAGACGGATCTACTTAAATACGTTTACAGTTATTCTAATCAAAATACTGGTCAGTTAAACCAAATATTTAGTCATTCCAACTGAACGTTTTTATTATTTTAACCAGAAAGTGATCAGTTAAACCAAACAGACGGAGAGAGAGAGAGGATCCATATTTCACCAAACAGTTTGGTCATCCGTCTCCAAGATTTCGGTTAGATTGACCAAATTATTTGTCTCGGTACACATGGCGCTCTTATACATCACCCCGCGAGTCGAAATTTTAATATTAGTCTTAGCCTACACACGGCGAAAGCGGATAGATCAGCCACTTGTAGGTCTAAACATTAGTTTAGACTTACAAATGGCCGATTTGCCCGCTTTCGCCATGTGTAGGCTAAGACTAGTATTAAAATTTCGACCCGCGGCATATCACCTGCATATCGCGCGATATTATCGTCGCGTCTACACCTATGTATTCGCGCGAGTCGCATCGAAAACCGTTTCGACTCTTATCTCGATGGCACCCGCAATCGCTGCAGGTGCCGCGCGATATCGTCGCTTAATGACTTCCGCCTCGTCGGCTTGCGACAACTGCATCGCCACGGCGCTGATCCTCGTGGCTACGGCGTGCAGATACGAGAAAGCGGGAGACGGATGAACACGAGGGGTTGATTCGCGCGAGCAATATTCGCGTATCCGCGCGTATACGTCTCTCACTTCGTATATGTACAGTCAGACCGCAGCGCGGCGGCAGGTACTCGTAGTACGTAGCAGCAGAAGCGACGGCGGCTGCTCGAGAGAGCCTTCGCCATTGAAACATTTATCGGAGGGCAAACAGAGTGTGTTTAATAACGAGGATTGAAGTAGTGCGGTCTGTACGTGTGTGCATAACGGTCGGGCGAAGACGCGACGGCCGGAGGGGGAGATGGTTTAACCCTCGGTAACTCGCGCATGCCGAAGTAAAGCGGCAGAGCGCGCGGGGAGCGAGAGCATTAACGAGTGAGGAGAAAGGCCGCGCGGGTGCTTCGAGCGTTCGTTGAATTCGCTGCCACGGAGCGACAGGGATAGGGACGAACGTGGCCGTAGAGGGGGGGGGGGAGAAAGAGAGAAAGGGTGGACGATATATATATATATATATATATATATATATATATATATATGTATGTGTAGAGGGTCTCTATTCCTTCGCGATTATCACACACTCCGTTGCGTCCAATCCAACCAGCTACCTCCCCTCGTCGCGTTTCGCGCTTTTCGTATATACGTCGGTATACCAATCCCTCCTCGTCTATACGTACGCCGCGCTGCAGCGAACCGCAGAAATCCGAACGATAGATAAATCAAAATCGCTCCCGTTATACTTCGGCGCCCCCATTACAGCTTACCGACGGGGCTCAGACGGCTTTACGGGTGCAACGAAAAGGGAGGCGGGGGATTAGGATTAAAAACTTTCGGGCGGCGCGCGATCATCTGCGTCCCTGCGATATCGCGCGTCTGCTGCTGCTGCAGCAGCAGCGTTCGTCGTGATACGATTGTGCGAAATACGCGCGACGGTCGCTCGCGTTTCTGAGATGCAGAGAGAGAGAGAGAGAGGGCACGAATTTTTTCGCTCGGCTCGCGATGGAATATAGGTATATATGCAGGGCTCCGACTTGGTTGGTTTTTTTTAACGATTCAATCAATTTTCTTCAATCAAGTCAGTAGAAAGTCATGTTTATTTTAAAAGAATGTTTCGCTGTTGAACCATGCTTTTTCTTATGAAGGAGACCTTTAAATTGTTACATTTGGTCTTAATTTTCTTAATAAATGTTTCTTTAATTGAAACATAACTTTATGGAAAGTCCCTAGTACTCCCCAAAATGAATAAACCATTAATAACTGAAGTATATAACTTCCACTTGGTTCATTTTTTTTCAACCAAGTCAGCACAATGTCGTTTTTATTTTTAAGTCACTAAAAGTCACAATTTTTTAAATTGCGTCCCCTTATTCGTCAAATAATTCTATTTCTTGTAATATGACGAAAGGTTTGTTGGGGTATTTCTTCGTTAAAGAGAGTGATCTAATTTATTATCTTCCATACCTCATAATTTCGATGTGCTATTATGAAAATAAATTATTTCGATTATAGATCTCAATCACCTTCTTTCAATATTATTTCCTCAAAATTTCCCGAATTTAATACAAACACCACTATATCGCTTTTCCTTATCTCTCTGTAATGCTCAAGCGAGAAAAGATTGGTCATATTTTGCTAATTTTTTTCAAATAAGGAGTCATTAAAACCTACTTTTTTTTTGAATACTAGACTGGATCGAAGCCCTGTACCTATACGGCGTTCGAAACTAGAGCGAAACGTTTCAAACTCATCGGCGGTATATCCCGCAGCGGGCAGCATAAAGTAGGCTTTTTCCCGGGCGAACAACGCAAGAGATTATACTCCTCCTCTCGGTTTAGATACCCGTACAGAAACTCCCGGCGAGCTCCCGAAGAACACGAAGTGGGTGGAGCGCGCGATCAGAGTTATCGCTACGAGGCTCTCTTCCTCCTCTCTCCTCTCTTGCTCCGTGCGTCTATACGCCGCAACGCAACGCCCCGAGAGAAAATCGGTCGCGAGCCCGCTCGCGTTTCCCCGCGAAGGCGGTCGAAAAGAAAAGTTATAGCCGGGGGGTAATAAACGAAATTCTCCCTTCCGGTATTTCTTCCGCAAGCGTCGCGCGGTCCATTCCCCCCCCCTCTCTCTCTTTCTCCCTCTTCGCGAGACCCAATAATCCCGTCGCTCTTCGTCCGACGGAGAGCCACGACCTCCACTTCGACCGAATTTACCAACCAGTTTAACTCTAACCCCCCCCTGTATATACCGAGATCCCCCCGGTCGTCCAACTCACGGCGACCGAGCAACCTACCGACCTTCCCACCTATACAGCCCAGGCGACTTTCGCCGAAGATTTGTGGCACATCGGTAACACGTGGTAGCCACAATTTACTGCGCATTACCTCGCCTTTCCCGCGCGAGCCTCTTTCCTCCTCCGCGTTTCCCCCTTCTTTATTCCTCCGTCTCTCTCTCTCTCTCTCTCTCTGTTCTCTCTTTCTTTCTCTCTTATTCTCTCCTCCGTCGTCTCCCCCCCTACAAATGCGAACGAACAGCCGGGCGACCTCTCCCCGCCCTTTCGCTCTTGTTCGTAACCGCCATAACGTGACTAATTTGATTCCCACGTGCGAGTACCTTCCCTCTGATGTTCCCGAGTTCAATGAGTTTTACGCGAATTAACTAAAACGTCTAAATTTACCGGGGTGAAGAGGCTTCGCGGGGATGTTCGTCGCTGTGTCGTTTATAGTTGCCGTTCTCTCTCGCCCTCTGGCGAGGGTTAGCGGATTAAATCAATATTAAGCGAATGACAGCCGTCCCCGTCGTTGCGCTGTTATTAATGCGCTCTAATACGGTGCAGCTTCGACGTGTCAACTAAACGGGGTGGTTTTCTAGACGGCGTAGAACGCGACCAAGCGAAACAGGCGAGCTTATTGCGAGTTGTATGTAGACTATAGAGGTGGCATCTTCGCTGGTTCCTACCGCTGCTTCCATCTCGTTTAATTAGTCCTAATTTTTAAAAAGTGTCATGATTGCTAGCGTTGAACTGATCAGACTAAAAATCGGGAAACCAGCGAAGCTAGCGCCTTCTGGATCAGTTTGATAAGTAAGCTTTCCTATTCATCAGTTCGCCAAGCTTTCGCTTTGCAAGCTCTCTTTTGTTTTCTAAAATAGGTACTTCTCCGGCGTCACGGATTCTGTCGCTGGTGACATTTTGAAATGTCATTTTTAAACGAACCGACCAATGAACAATTAATTTTCATGCAATTGTTAGACAGGGCAAACGCCCATCGTAGGTAATCAAAGCATAAGAATTAATTATCTATTTGCTGATACATCAAAAGTGATATTTCAAAAAGTCACTAGCGACAGAATCTGTGACGCAGGGAGTACTGACTGTTGGGATTTTTGTTCGTAGTGGCTTGTTCCTTATTCCGTTTCTTCGGTCAGAGTGTATTGATCCGACTTTCAGGGTGGCTACAGACCTGGAAAACCGGGAAATGTCAGGGAATTGGATCTGTCAAGGAAATGTCAGAGAATTTAGGGATTTAACTGGAAATTATAAATAAAGTGGGATTCATTTCACGAAATATCACCGTTGATATATTTTACAATGCAGTTTGCGTTGCTTCTTCAAATATCCTCAGCAGTTGCGCATGTACACTGTTATGCAAATTAATGGAATCAAAACATTTCTGTTTCATACAGTCTTAATTTCCATAAAATTAATGCTACCATTTAGTATTAGTACGATCACCTTTCACCTTAATTAAAATTTTAATTCTTTCTTGGGTAGAGTCGAAAATTTCTTGCAATTATCCTTCAGTTTTTGATCATGAAACCACATGAAAAAATGTTATTCTATTAATTGTTATAAGGGTACAAGTATTTAGAAGAATTCGTTAATTTCGATAAAAGCTTTTATTGAAATTTATGCACCCTTGTATTAATTAATGGAATTACAACATATTCTTCAAATGTGATTTCATCATGAGAAACTGGAAGATGATTAGGAAAGAACTTGTCAACTACGCCAGAAAGAACTGAAATATTAATCAAGATGGGAAATGGTCATACTCTAACAAGTGTGTGGCGACCCGTCGCGCTGTGGTGGCCTGCCGCCAAATGGTGCCGACCTTCTCGGCCCTCTCGACTTAATGTTAACTTTTAGCAATACGCCTAAGTAATTAAAATTTTATTTTTCTTCTCTACGATTAACGTCATTAAAATTCATTATTATACATATACGAAATATATGTAAAATAATTCATTTTAGTAATTATTTATATATTTTTTTAATACTAATAAATTTCGAATAACTCACTTTGCTTGTTGCTTAAACGGGGCATTTTTCCCAACGTCGAGGCGACGATGGACGCCACCGATGCTTCGCTTCATCTGAAGAGACGCTACGTTTAGTGCGCTTCTCCCTGGGCCGACCTTTTAGTTTACGTTCTGAAACGAGAATGTATAAAATAAAAATATTTTTAAATTCCACTAATTAGCACAAGAGTGTATGTTCCATCGACTAGAATTAGTGTTTCTATCGACAACATTGCTTTCTTATCGTATAAACGTTACTTTTTTACAACCTCGCGTTCTTGTATTACGATTATTTATAGCTTTGTTGATTTGATTATAAAAAACTCCTAATACGATAAAAGTATGAGGAATGCTTAAAACATTTTATCTGAAATAATCAGTGGAAAAATGAGGGTGAAATCAAGGAATTCTGTAATCAGGTTTCTACAACCACCCTGTATTTCCACATAGAAAAATAAACGTTAGAAGCATTTAAAAACTCCAGTGTCTTCGAAAGAAAAGCAGGGTTCATTCGATCTTCGCAACGCCGATCGAGCAGAGAAATCGATCTCCCTTTCGCTCCGCACCCTATCTCTTTGTAACCCTACACCTTCTCTCATCCCTTTCCCCCGTTTGTAATCGATTTCCGATTTCAGAGTGGCGGCAATTTTTCAACCGAGAGGGGGGTGAAAAATAACTCTGGAATAAGCCGCGCCACCCCTTGAAACCACCGAGTATCCGGCCCGGATCTTCCTTCACCTTTTCCCGTTAGGTGCCCCCACCTCCCGCTCTTCATCCCTCCTACAATTTTCTTCGTCGTATTCTGTTTTCTCGACTTGCCCGCGCGCCAGCAGCCGCGTTATCTATTTAATAGATTGCGTCGCGCTTCTTTTCGTTCCTTTTGGCGCGTGCGTTAACTGCACGGAGCTTCTCCGTCCCTCTCCGCGCGATACCGTGAGGAGGAGGGAGGGGTACCGTGGATAACGTCGGGAAAAGGAGCGGCAGGGAGAAAGCGGGACGGGGAGATGTATCCGCAGCAGCGAAAGAGAAAACGAGAAAGTAGACGGAGAGTGAAAAAGAGAGAAAGAGAGTTAGGGGGTGGGGGACAATAGGAAAAACGAAGAAACGAAGCGCGAAAGGTTGCAGAACGAGTGGCTTTATTAAGACGCGCTCCAGCGGCGGGGGAGAGGGAGGCAGCGAAATAAAACATCCTCGCGGAATCCGAGACCTTCGTCGAGAGAGCATTGTTCCTCCCAATTACCGATGCAAAATGCGCGCGGTCCGTTCTCTGCTTCCCCGCGCGCGCTCGCTCTCCCCAGTTAATATTTAGGATCGTAATCCCGCGGCTCTTTCTCTATATCGCGCGCTCACATCGACCCCCGCCACAGCAGAATTCGCTCTCGAAATCTGTTGGCATTCATAACGTGCACTTCGCAGCGGGAAAAGCGTCCGTTTTACCATGTACGTATCTAACCCTGCAATCGCCCACCCCGCTCTCTGGGGTATATCTTCCCTCGTCGTCCTTCGCCACCCTCCATTTCTGTACGGATTCATCAGTTATTGCAACGGTATACCCCCGCGCGATGCTTCGCGCTCGGTTTCTTTCGCTTCGTCCCTCCCCCGATGGTAAAATGGGCTCGATAGAGGCACGGGACGTTGTGGTCCCGCGTCGCGCGTGCGTTCCAAGGACGCGGGTGATCCTTGGGAAGGGAGGAAAAAAGGTTTCGAGTGGGGACCATCGTCGGGTTTTTGGATTTCGAGTACGAGGCCAAAATTGGTCGAATCGAGCTAAATTTTCTTATTCGTCATTCATGATTCGATCGACTTGCAACGAGAGGATTGTGCCATAAAAAATGCAGTCGCCGGCAACTTTCCAGTGACTCGATTCTCCTCTCCGTACACCAGCAACGCTATCACGGCGAAAACTCTATCGCGGCTGCGCGATCGGAAATTCCTGTAGCGCTGCAAGGGAGGGACTCGTCCGGCGGCGATATAAAAAGTTGAACCTCTCTCCCGTGTCGTCGCGGCGGAATCCTGTCCGCGTCCCTCGCGGCGGCGTCGGGCGGGAATTAGCATACTTTTGACGTCCTCCTTTGACGAGGTTATCGTTTAACGCGTTTAGCCCGGTGGCGTCGACCGGCTTTTTCCGCGCGAAATCAGCTCGCACTTTCTCGCGCCTCGCTACTCGCCCTCCGAGGACATTCCGCTAATTGCCAAGGCACTCCCCCTCTTCCGCGCTTTCCCGCAACGCCGCGCCCCTCTCGTTCCAGCGCTTCTCGCGTAATGGATAACGGCCGCAATACGAGCAACGCCGCGACGTGCGGACTATTTGGCGCGGCACTCGCGCGACCGTTATGCGTCGTCGTTACCATCACCGCCTAATTACCACTCGCGTTGGTGCCCCTCGAGAAAATGATAAAGCTATCGACACTTCCTGCCGGAGGTAGTTAAAGGCTGTTCTCCTTTTGCAACCTTTGACCGGCCGTGCCGCGCGACTGCCGTGATATCTGTCGCTACCGAGAGAGAGTGTAGATATTGCTTTCCGTATGGTGTAAAATGCCGCACGGGCCCTTCCCGTCGCCTCGCAACGATCGTCTTTGATGTCGGTCGCGCGTGCCGGAGCCGCGAGGATCCGGCATGCCCGCGAATTGCGTAAGGATCCGTCCAATTATAGAATCTGCGTTCCGACGCTGCGGCGGGGGCGATCGGCATTTTAGCTATTTGCATAAACGTTTTCAATGAGTTCGTGATCGTGGCGGATGCTTGCGCTCCTATCCCTGCCATGCGAGCGAGGCGACTCGGGTGTGTTGTATTATATGTAGGGGATGGTGACGCCGGAAGGGAGGGCAGTGACTTGTGGGAAATGACTCGCGATGGGAAATTGAATTTCGAACGAGGATTCTTGTATGTAGAATCCTTTTTGCCTTTTTAAGCAGTTATAACATTTACGTAGCAATAGGGCTATGTGCCCCTGCAGATTTTTGCAACAATTAAAATCTCTGGAATTTGAACTCTAGAGCATTTTATTCTAATGTGTGTGTTTTTTCACGTCGATTTAAAAAATCTCAAATATATTAGCCAAAACTCCGAGGAACATAAAATCAATGATAGTTTATATTTCTTTTGACTATGCTCTTCGTAATCAGCACGAAAAAAATACATGAGGTAGGGTCATTGAGCAATCGATTCCACAGATTTCGATTTTTGGCAAAACGTCAAGAGGTTTTGAAATCTTTTCAATTGTTCGTAAAAATTGAAATTCTGGAATCAGACTCGACTATCCTATTTGGTGGATTTTTTCCCGCTGATTATGAAAACTGCACCGACCGATCCTACCAGAAAAAAAAGCACGTATTTTTTTCACTTTCACTGAGAAACATTGTAATTCGTTGCTATGCAACGAAACGTCATAAGACCCTGCTGTCATCGATGTGATTTACGACTTTTCCTCGCACAGAAACGAATTACGATCTTCTATAATGATGGTGAAAGAGGATACGAGCTTTTTTCTGGTACCGGTCGACATACGGTATTTATTTAAAAAATTTCGAGGGAAATCCGAAATATCGTTGTTTTCATGGAGAAAGTATCTAATTTTTTTTATACACCACTTTACCGTTTGAAGGCCGATGACTACAGCATTTTTTCGAGTTGTCACTTTCTTGTTTCAATTCCATTTTTGTATCGGTGTATAATAATTGTAAAGTCCTTTCGCGTTTGAATACACCTCCTATATGCGAGGTACAGCCACGCTGCAGAGGTGGGCAAGCGAGAGGAGGGAGGCAAGACAAAAGCGAAAGCCAACTAAACCGCGAAGTGAGTGACGAGGATACCGAAGGTTGTAGTACCTACGCGCGCGTATAGAGTCCGTCTAGCGCGTACCGCACAGCTGGGGCGCAATCAAATATATTATCCCCAACGATATATTGTAAGGGCTAACAACGACTCGTTATAGGTACAGCGTTTATTCGACCTCCTATCGGCCCCGGCGAGTTAGAGCCGCTAAATTGGCCGGCCCTCGATCCGCGCGGGGACTTCCATTATGCGCGATTTCTTTGCAATTAAGTAGCGGCCAAAGCCGTAAGTCGGCGGTCGGAGCTCGCAATAAACGTCGACTGGAAGAGATATTGCATCGCTTCATTTACATCTGTAATCTTTTTGGTACGCCCCTTTCCAACCCGTTCGCTCCTTCTCCCTCTTCCTTCTTCGGCCGATATACAGTAAACGAGTAAACCCATGGGCTCTTCAACGAATACCGGTATATAGCAGACGCGGTGCCTGCGGGGAAAATCTCGCGACAAATATGCGAATCGATCGGAGATCGACATTGGCGACCGAACTTGATGATGTCTCCTGGAAAATAACGAAACTCGTTAAATGAGGTCGAGTCAAATTTTCCCAATTCTTATTCGGAAACATGGAATGGACAACGTATCGGTGAGAATCGATGTGTAGGTACACCTAGTGTCAATGATTCTGATCGACCCGTTTTGGGTGACGTACTTCATTGAGTCGACCGTAATTAAACGGTGCGCGAGTAGATCTTTTTATTTTGCCATGAAGCATCAATAAAATTTAGACTTCGCGATAAAACACTAAGATTCAAAATGATCGGTACCAGAAAAAAGGACGTATCTTTTCAATATCATTATAGACCATCGCAATTCATCGCTATACAAGGAAAAGTCGTAAGTCAAATCGTTGGCAACAAGGATTTACGATGTTTCTTCAAACAGCAACGAGTTACGAGGTTTCTTAATTTTACAAATTTTTAAGAATACAAATTTTTTATCGAAGAATATATAGGTACTCTCTTGATTCAAGAATACCGCCGTGGGGACAAGAAATTCTTTGTGCGTAAAAAATATAATTACTCGCGCCCATCAAATATTTTCTTGCACCAAGGAAACCATGGCTTGATTCTGAAATTATATCATGTTTTTGATTGAAGAACAAATTTTGTTGGCACCAGCAATTATTTCTCTCAGTGCACTTACAATAAAAGACGTACACTTTCTTAAGGGTTTTCGGGTGATCCTATCGTGCTGAAGAACAACTTTTCCTTAGAAACTGGTAGACCGTAATGCCATCTATCACGATTTAATGTTTTTGACAGAAAAATTACCGTACCACACTGTAAAAGCATGCGAATACCCTCACGTGTACCTCTTTTATCGTAAACATGGTAAAATTTACTGGTATCAGTCTTTCCATGTAAGCGCGCAATGACGTAACGTGACGCCAACGGCACCCTTTTCACCTGTCGATATATACCGGGTGTTCTCAAACCTTTAACCCAGAGGAGAACCCTATGTTCATTTAAAAAATTACGAACACAATGCGATTGATTTTATTTAAATGTGTTAAGAATTTACGGAGAAATTAATTGTTAAAAAGTAATTAATATTTTGAATGTATTCGGCAATGATGACGTCATATCAAGGCTCATGAAGATAATCGCAATTGCTATCGTTATTATAAGCATTATCTTTATGAGCCTTGACATGACGCCATCAATGCCGAATAAATTCAAAATATGAATTACTTTTTAGTGATTAATTTCTCTATAAATTCTTAACGGATTTCAATAAAATCAGTTGCATTATGTCCATAATTTTTTAATGAACACATGGTTTTCCTCTGGGTCAGAGAACACCCCGTATAGCTCTGCGAGCCCGCGTAATATCGACAGGTCGAGTATCAGGGGTATCGCCCGATTCGGTTTTCCTTTTTCAATCCCAGTCGGCGACCCGGGCGGAACGACAGCTCTCGCACAGCCGCGCGTCGACCGGGTTCTCGGAGAGCAACGGTTCGCTGAAGAGAGCGCGGCTGGATGACTCCGGGAAAATAGCTGTTTCTCGAGAAGGGATGGAATAGCAGGTCGCGCGCCGCCGCCGCAACGGTACATTCTCGTGGGTATCTCGATCTCACGGACGTCGGGACGGAGAGCGCCGTTCCTCCAGGGTGTCTGCTATACATGTAAATTAGGACTGGCGCACGGGGGGGGGGGTTGCTTCTTTGGGCGCGCTCGAAACGCCTCGCCGAGTCGAGACGCGGTGGAGGGAGGAGTAGTAATCGGTTTACCTGAACTCCGTGGACGGGGCGAGGGAAAAACTCGACGGGGTGTGAGGTCGAAGCTCGCACGTCTGGTGAGAAAATAAAACGGGACGGGGGAAGAAAGGCGCGATAAGGGTGGCACCCGCCGCATGCGAGATGGATGTTTTCTGCGCTTTCGAGAATGACGGTTCTCGCAAATACGACTCGATCAACTTTTTTTTTTCGATAAGATCTCGTTTTTTGCCAAAGCTCCGCCGCGGAGTTCTTTCAGATTTTTCTCTCGTGGCGTTTCTTTGGTTTTCCTGTCACCTTTGTGTGCTCTTCTTTTCTTTACTGGCAATCAGCGTGCGCGTCTCGCACGCACTTTTCATCTATTTGTCATCAGATCACATGTATTTCTATACTTTGACGATTGACAAACGTCATCCATTAACACCTTCAAAATTCGAGACTCGGGATATCGGATTTGGCCGATAAAATTCGTGGAAGTGTAGCTTCATTTTTTCAAGTTTCGTCGTAACATGTCATTTGATAACTAGCAAACGTCATTTACGTGTCGAAAGTGGCTTTTCACGACAGGCGAAAGAAAGTGGCGTGTTTGCGTGTCTACAGTGAGACAAATAATTCGGTTAAAACGACAAAACGTATCTAGTTAAACGCATTTAGTTATTCTAACCAAAATATTTACGCAGAGAAAAAGAATTAGTTGGATCTACTCAAAATTACTTACGGGGTCGTATAGGTAATTATTTATTTACATCGATAGGATGTTTTAATATTATGTATCAATTTGAAATTTCTTCCTTGTAATCATGTGAAATAATATGTGATTGCAAGGAAGAAATATCTAATTACTATGAAAAAAGATGAAATTGATCCAAGTACCTAAATAATTACTTGCGACCCCGCAAGTAATTTTTAGTAAATCCAACTAATTATTTTTCTCTGCACAGTTATTCTTACCAGATGTTTAGTTATTTTAACCAAACAGTGGTCAGCTTAAATCAGACAAGTGGAGAATCCATATTGCACGAAACAGTTTGGTTATTGTCTCCAAAATGTTGGTTATATTGACCAATTTTTTTTTTCTCAGTGTAGCAGTCAGTGCTCATTTACTGATGAGATTTGAGATTCGAGATAGTGAATGTCAATATGTGAAATCGGCCTATCGAATTCACGGAAAAGTGGATTCACTTTTTCGCGATTCGTTGTCGCACGTCCTTTTTTTAAGAATGGAACATTCATTTTTCCCTCGCCAACGCCTCCCAACGTCGATCGAATCGAACGAACCCTTCCGATGCGGCGTTATTTTACGAACCCTGCAGGACAAGGGTCAATAAACCCGCCGCGGGAGGAATCCCGTCGATATAACGCAAGAGCCTAGGGGAAATTTCCGACGCGTGAAAGGAACCTAGAGAAACACTCGAATAAGTGGGCCTCGAATAGGACCGCACTTACCGTTCAACGGGGATGCATTCCTATAGTCTCCGCGGTACGTAGGATTCCGCGCGCTGTATAGGACCTACTTTATCCGCGTAAATTCGTTCACCGTACTGAAGAAAGGGGCCGCTCGACCGTTTTCGTCACGCGGAAGTCAATTTAACAGAGTGGTATTCCGCGCGAAATACCTCCGAACGTACCCCGACGCCCACGCGCTCGCGTGCATCGCACCGACGCGTCGCCGCGCCCCTCGTGGGTCCTCCGTCGCCCGACGACTCTCGATAGTCGAAGGGAGGGAAAAAGTGCGACTTCTGTGAGAAAGTGGGTCGAACGGCGTGTGGCGGACAGAAGAAGGGGGAGGGGAATTCGCGGACGAGGCGTGGAGCTCTCTCGTGTTCTTTCTTGCCTTCCTTCAATCCACCCCTCAACCCCCGGAACTAAGTTACGCGCGCGCGCGAACGATTTATATTTGCCACACTGGCGCGAGCTTTTTCTCCGAGGATCAACGCGCCGCAGCCGTTATGCGATAATTGTGTCGCGCGCCGATGTGTTGTGTGAAAAAAACGTTTTAGTGTTCAGCGATGCCAAGTATAACTTATGTAGAAATTTGGTTAGGGACTTGGTAGGATTCCTGCAAGGAATCTTATGGAGATGATCTGAAAATGGAAATATTTTTATAATCCATACATAGTCCATATGTGGCTAATACAGAAATCACATGTAATCCATATCTGTACCCCAGGATAAAAGTGTATTAAGTCCAATTTGTAAAAATTGGACTTGATACACTTTTATCCTGGGGTACAGATATATGATCAAATCTATACGTATATGAATCGTACACAAAATATATAGAACCTTTCCGCCTGGGATATGCATTAAAATAATATACGAAAAGAAATAATAGTTGATATCGAAAAATATTTCTTCAACCAAAAGAACATATGATCTAAACATTTTTTAAGAATACATATCCATTCTTAATTCAAGAATACCTTCGTTGGAAAAAGAAATTCATTCTATGTGAAAAAAAAGCAATATCTCATGCTTATCAAATATTTTCTTGCACGAAGAAAACCATGGCTGGATTTTGTAATTATATCGTGTTTTGGACTGAAAAAAATATTTTTGGGCATCAAGGATTACTTCTCTCAATGTACACAGAAACATCTAATGTATTCATATACTTAACATATTTTGGCGTACTAATTTCACATTTTTGAATTATATCACATTTATAACACTTAATTTCTGCGTGTTAAAATATAACGCACAAATTACAATACGCACTGAGTTAAAATAACCCGCGTAAAAAAAAAAGTATGGCCAAAGTATGGCGGAAATCTCGGAAAAGTTGAACCAAAAAAGTCTGGCTACAGATCGTATCCCAGATTTTCAGCCAGACAATTTTTTCATGTCGGCTGAAACGTAAAATTCAGTCGACTTACTTGTATAATTTTTATGTCAATCTGGTTGTATGGGTTCTTCATTATAAAACTCACCAGAATATAGTTCATTGTTAATAACTCGAGAGTTTAATAAAATAATTGATTGAAATAATATCAACTGACAAGACGAGACACCGACTACAGCATAACCTCGTAAAAACAACTGATCTCTAATTGAAGAACGCATTATTTACTGACTGAAAATCTCGGATACGATCCGTAGGCATACTTTTTTTCCTACGCGGAAACGCATCTAAAATTCCTGAAAAGTGGTTGCAGCGAATTACACACATTACACGTATTGTTATAAAATGGATAGGATTTGCAATTTACGCGTAACGAAAGCAGACGAGAAAAAACACGGGTAACACCCACACACGCTGGCTCACCGCCGCACACGGCGTAAATGATACGCGAGGGGCGTAACTGGATTTTCAGAAGCAATTAGTACCGTTACCGCGTCGTTTCTAGGATCGTATACCTAATGCCCTCGCGCGCGCGCGCGCGCGACGCAATCGTGCGGCAAACGAGACTCTAACGACGCGGGCTCTCGGAACGCTTTTGTCGCGCCGCCGACGTACATACGCGTATGTAGTGGAAAGCGCCAGTGTCGCGGTGGATGCTGACGCAGGGGAATGAATATATAGCGCGTATGTAGGACGGGGTTGCAAAACTGCAGGTTATACTCCACTGTATTTGGCGAGTCAAGGATTTTTAGGGCTGGTTGTTTGCGACACTCGAATCGAAGCAAACATCGTCCGGGAAGCTGCAAATCCGCGGACTCCAGCGTCTTCTTTCGACGTCACGCATCGAGTCCCAGAGTGCTGGACTATTACTGACCGCCATACGACCTGCAATAGCGCGATAATGGCAGCCGTGACTGGCTCAATAACGGACAAGCGCTGGGGGGTGATGGTTTCGGACCAATATTGGGTGTCGATATGGCAAACTATATTGGTCCAACCATGGTAAATATTAGGTACAACATCCACAGCCAGCAATGATAATGAATTACCGTAGACCTGAAAATCCTGGAAAACCGAGAAAAGTCAGGGAATTTTTTTGAGGGTATGGAAAACCTTAAAAAATCGGGGAATCACAATAAAATCTCGAGACACGAACGTCGCGTCATTGATCGAGCTGTCGATGTGATATCGATTTTCAATGCATTATTCTCAGGGAATATTTAACCAATGTGTCGTGACATAGCATAAATATAGGTACACACAACTTGTGATGCTTTTGCAATATTAGCACGAATGTAGTTTAAATATTGATGAATTATGATTCGTATTTAATGAACGCAAGACAGACGGAAAGAAAGCGGGAGACACTACGGAGGAAGCGCGCGCGAGGATTTTATAGTGATTGAATTTCTATTTGTATAGGCCTTTTCCCCTGCTGTCACCCCTGCGCGCATCGTCGTCCCATACGTCGGTATCCTTTTTTCATTTTGCTCGCGGAAAATATTCTATACCTGCAGCGCACACACCCAGGGACGAGAACACCGTGCTGAGGTGTTCGACACGGCTGACGACTCGCGAACATCCCCCCTCGATCCCCTTTAGGTCAGCTTGTTGTATTCATTCGATTTAACCGCCCCCTCGCTCTCCGCTTGTTTCCTGGATTCTCGTCGGGGACAGAGGCACTGGTTTTTTTTTAAATTCTTTTCTCTTTCCATACACCAGTGGACAAATAATCTGCACGCCAGCGGTCCTTTCTATATCTACGTACTTCGCTTCCTCTCTCCCTCCATCTACCAAATGTCGTTCGTTAGCCGACGCGCCGCGTCGTCGTCGTTTTCGATGTATTCCCGTTTAATTATCCTCGAATGCTGCTCACTCGTTGATTATTTCACTGCGCGCAGCGCTCCGCCGCCCGTTGCATCGGGACGCAGTCTCCTGTTTCCCGCCGTGACGGCGTAGCGCGGGGCTTTTTCCATCCTCGTCGAGTCGGTCGACGGGGTAAATCGCACCTAATTGCACCGCGCGTTGCGCGACAACATTGACCGCACCGCGTGACGGTTTTATTTTTGAAAGACCTTTGCATTCGACGAAAATATTTAATTGTCCCGACGACGCGCGCCCTTTTTTCGCGGCGTCGCTTTCGAACGTTAAGGGTGCAATCTACCGGTTCGTCGTATTGAATATTAGCAACCGCCCGCGACTAGATATAGGTCTATTTGTGTTCCACAATTCGCCCATGCATCATTTTTATGTATACTTTGCCGTAAAGGCAGCGTTTTCCAGAAACTCGACCGTTTGTCCGCTTTCACGATGACCTACGTCACTATAATTGTCATTCTTCAGCTCCCTTTTGTCGAAATCTCATGAAATATAGCTTATGTTCGTTCAGAAAGTCCAGGCTCCTTACTACAAGATTTTTGTTTAAATCGGATCAGTAGTTCCACAGATTACTCCTCACAATTTATCAAACTCACAAATTGTTCCTCTATATTATATCAGTGTACACCTAGCGTCAATGATTCTGATCAATCCGCTTTGGGTGACGATACTTCATTGAATCGACCGTACAGTTGAACGGTACCAGTGGATCTTCTTGTTTTACCATAAAGCACCGATTAAATTTAGTCTTAACGACAAAACACTACACTGAAAGAATTCGTGGTTGAGCTAACAAACTATTTTGAATGAATACGAACCAACAAAACGTGTTTTTGGAATCGCAAAATTCTGTGATTGATTTCACGAAAACTTTGATGGTAAAGCTTAAAATTTTAATAATCTAACAAATATTTTTTTAGGTCACCAAATGAACTCAAGTAAATTATTTTGTTGGCTACTTCTTTTTCTCAGTTTTAGATTCACTCGCATCTTTCAGCTATGGTCGACTCGATTAAAATACCGTCACCCAAAGCGGATCGAACAGAATTATTAACGCTAGGCGTACAGTTCCTCAATTTCTCAATTTCTCTAATAGATGGCACTAGCTCTTGATGAATTGCAGCCTTAAATGGGCATCGTCGCGCGCTGGTTGGGTCGAGCGTAATTGCGCGCGATTTTCAATCGCCGCGAGAATAAAGAAAAATATTCGTTCCGCGGTTAACGAGAAAAAGGGATGACACGAGACCGGCGCGACGGAGAAAACGATACCTACGAACCGTGGATGTTGTGATTCGAAATGAAGCACGCGTTGTGAGATGGGAAAACGCTCCGGAAGACGCGCGTTTAATTTTACTTTGTCTTCGCCCCGTCGAGAGGAGCAACGCTTTTTCCATTTTCCATGGAATCTCTCGTTTCTTCTCCCTTTTTACTTGTTACCCATCTCCCGCGCACAGCTCCGATCGCTTTATTCACCTGCAGCGTACCGAGCTTCGCGAGAACGAAAGCTTAACGCGAATATCCGAACGGCGGAGGTGCGCGATCCGGTCGATTTAATATAAAGGAGGAGGGGCGAGCCGCATCGTACACGGGGTTATATCGATTCCATCGTCGTAGCCGGTGCCTTTCAAATTAGAGCTCGTTACAATCACGGGAGAAAAACGAGGGCAATATCGCTCGGACGTATATTCCCAAGCGGAAAGATTCTATATATTTGATATGTAGTCCATATATGGATTTGCCCCTATATGGATTATATTTGATTTCTATATAAACCATATATGGGCCAAATATGGATTGTTTGAGTCTTTTAAATTTTTGTGTAATAACCCAGAGGGAAAAGTTGCATATGATTCATATGTGGTTTTGGTCATATATGAATTATATACAATCATTTATAAATCTATGTATAATCCTTATATATACCTAGTTAATATAGAAATCATATATTGTATAATCCATATATGATCAAAATCATATGTGGATCATATACGAAATATGTATATAGAATTTTTCCCCGCCAGACTCCACATAGGTATAGTCCATTTACGGTTTATGTAGAAATCATATCTAGGATGCTCGTCAAAAGAGTACAAGTCAAAAAATGGTATTGCTCAGAAAACACCTTTATTTGTTTATATTGAAACACAGACTGTTGAAAAAATGTATAAAATGAAAATAACACTTCTCATAAGAACCGTTAAATGCATGTAGCACACAAATATAATATAACAGTTGCTAAAAAATTGTAGAAGTGTTTTGGTAGGCGACTCGACTTATACTCTTTTTCCCGGGCATCCCAGATATATAATCTACATAGGACCAAATCCATATATGGACTATGTATAATCCATATAGAACTTTTCCGCTTGGGTTTTACTGGAGGTAGAATTTTAAATTTCCAATTTTTTAGTACGTCGACTACGCGACTTTACGACGCAATAATTATTACAGACGTCGTCTATACGTTTATCGAGAAGATAGGTATTCGCGTCGCGAGCTACGTTGCATATAAATTGATATCGAGGCGCATCGCTAGGAGCATTATTGCTTCGGGGATACGATACACACCCTCCACTGGATGATAGCCGAGAGGGGTCTGCGAAAATTATTCACGAGACTCATGCATATATCAATTCATTTATTCAGCATCTTACGACAGACCCGGAGAGCGGCGCGTTCTCCTCACATTTCCTACGCCGCGTCGCGAAAATCGAGTCGACTCGCCGACCGCGAGCAGATCAAACGCCTCCGACGTGAATTGACCTTAATAGGCGCGCCCCGGGAGGGGGAATCGCGGCCAAATTTTTCCCCGATAACCAATCAACGGCGCGACCCCTCGCAGCCTGCGGGGGTAGAAGGCATTCATCACTCATATACCCTGGACGAGCGTGAAATATAACCGCCCCGGATATTTTTTATTCCTATCGACATTTAATTAAAACTTGGCCACAGAGAATTCGCACCGCGCTAATAGCCTCCGATGCTCGGGCGAGGGGTCGCGCGTGCGATCGCCCGAAATTCTGCCGCGAAACCGTCTCGCCTCCTTAATGCTCTTTTTGCTCGTCGGCTTTCGTCGCTGCTTTCCGGATCGTTCTTTGAGGGTGATCGCGATTACCCTCCGGAAAAAACCTCACGGATACCGGTAAACCCATACCCTCTCACGACGGCCGAACGCCTGGAACGGGACGCGATCCTCGTCTCAGCGCGTCGCACGATGCTCGCGGTTAATTACGTTTTGGTTTTTTGTTGGATCCCAAGAAACCAAACCCGAAAATATGGGCGATATGTGTATTCGTATAAAGAGACTCGATTTGTACTTAGGGAAGATCGAAGCGAATCGGATCACAGATCCATATTTTTTTAATTGCTGGGAAAATGAATATCTCGGTTATTACTTACTTCTCGAGTCGAAAGTTTTATTAATACTAAGTTTGGACTTTCAAAGTTTACAAATACTAATTTGAGCCTAAACTTTGCGAAAGTGGATAAATCGGTCACTTCTATACTGAGAAAAATAATTTGGTTAATTTAACCGAAATCTTGGATACGATGACCAAACCGTTCAGTGAAATACGGATCCTCTCCGTCTATATTTATTTATTATAAATTGACCACTTTTTGGTTAGACTAACTAAACCTTTGGTTCGATTAACTAAATATTTGGCTCCACTGTTCACAAAATTTTAGTTAGAATAACTAAACGCGTTTAACTAGATGCGCTTTGTCATTTTAACCTAATTATTTTTCTCAATGATGCAACGAAATAATACAAACAACTCAAATGTTCGTTTTCATCATTATTTTAAAAATATGAATCTATATGATCCGATTCGGCTTGGTCGACCCTGTATGGAGGAAGATCGTTCTAAACACACAAAAGAATTCATTCGGAATCATGGAATATTTTTCATTTCAAGAAATGCATTCGATTCCACTATATCTCTATCTCTCGTTCTATTTACACGTGGAAAATATATTCGAACGATCACACACACGAGCATAAGAACGATCATCACGGTAGACTTCATTTCACGGTTATCGTAACATCGTGTAACGATCCACGCCTATAAATTCTCCGCGACCACGTAAAAGCTGTCTCAGGAAATCTCGATTTTCCCCTTTCGAGGACGACTCCGTAATACGTGAATGAAATTCCCGGCGCGTCGGAAAGGGCGAGCCCTCCGCTGTCCAATAAAAATTTCGACATAGTCACCCCCCTCGGACTCCGCGCGCGCTCGTTGGGCCGAGGAAAAATACGTAACGAGCATGCGGGCGCGAGGTTTAGTGGCGATATCCGCTCTCGTATAACTAACTCCTACTCTCCTCTCCTCTTCTCTCGTCCCCCTTCTCGCTCGGACTCGTAAATAGAAAAGAAAGGTGGAACGCGAGGAGCTCGCCACGCGCGCGCGCGCGCGCGCGGCCCGAGAAGTGTTATTTCATCCACGGGACGCGAAAGTCCGAGAGCGAGAGGAGAAAGGGACTGCGCGCATTCGGCGAAAGCGTCCAGCGGGAGGACGTTTTATCGTCGATCCTATACGGAGGCTTTACTACGTTTTCGTTGACCGACCCCGTTCGCTCGCCCGCCAGCCTGCCAACCCCTCCGGGCCTATCATCCTTCCTTTCTTCCCTCTTCTCGACGACGACGACGACGACTCCGGTTCCTTCCATCGGTCTTGTTTTCCTAGCCGGTCCAATTTCTCAATCTCCCAACACAACGCGCGGTGGTCTGTTTTCCTCCGAGGTCGTTCATAACACCGTCGCCGCGCCCCGCGCGCCACGGGGCCTCGCACACAGCCGCGTCTCCCCTCCTCGCGCCGCGTGGCCCTTGGCAAGCGGTTTTATGCGAGTCGAGAAGCGCGCGCGGAGCGGAAGAACGACGGGCGAGTTGTGTCGCTCGTCCCGCGGCGGCTACCGGTGCGCGTTGAAACCTCGTCGTTGCTCTTCTTTGTTTTTTTCCCCTTTCTTTGTTCGCCAGGAACGCGCGCGCGATATGGAGCAAAACGGACACGCGGAATTTCGAAAATGGAATTTTAAATATCCCCAGCGCGCACCCGGTTTCCCCGCGTTGAGGATATCCGCACGCTCGCTCGTGCGCGACGAATAAAAAGTCCGAGACGGGCCCCTATTACACTCATACCTATACTTCTTCCCGTGAAATGAATATTCAGCGGTCGTGCCACGGGGACGCTCGGGCGTGTTATCGGCTTCGGGATCTTCCGTCGCGAAATTATCTCCCGACACATCGGAAATCCCCGGAGAGCCGGTCCGCGGGATTCTGGTTACGCTCACGGTAGCCTGGGGAGCTCCTCGTGCCTGCGCGTTATTACCTCCTAGGGTTGAGAGCGAGGGACTATATCGCGCTCGCAGAGACGTCCAATTTCGATGACCGCGCGTCCTCTGCTCGCTTGTGCGTTAACTTGGTTCGAGGTGGTGGAATGTAGTAGTGTATCGCGAACATTTCGCTTCCAGCCGGAGATAGTTCACTGTAATTTTCACGTGATATTTTCGCGCGTTGAAGATATTTCTCTTTCTCTCTCTCGACCAATCGCGAGCCATTGCCGTTCTTAAAAATATCCCAATTGTCGTCACCGATAACGAAGTAGGGAAAGTGCGAGTAATATGAATATGTTAAATCAGGAAGGCATAACAATACAGAGTTATTCTTTAATTTCATTTTAATTGACCAGGTTAATTGTCTCAGTGCACATGACTGCAAACCGATAGATTAATAATAAGTACGAAAGCTTTATAACAAAAAAAATGAATCATTTGAAATATTAAACTGTAGAATATGTACGGTAGAAAATCACATAGTATTACAGTTGTATAATATGTAACAAAATAAAGAAAATTCAAAATTACTTTCTTAAATATCCATTTTTTATGGTGCACATTCGGCAGAACACTGACGAACAATTCGTCTCCGTCACCATTCTTACAAATTCAAATATCTTCGGTTCGGACTGAGAAAAAAAATCGTTTCATTTAACTAAATTTTGAGGTTACAGACGGCCAACTAAATATACAGTTATCTCAACAAACACGTAGTTTGAGTAACTAAAATTTAGTTCGAGTAACTAGATACTTAGCTGCTCTAACTGAATATTCGTTCAAATGACTATATATTTAGCTGGCCGTCCTTAAGCTCAAAATTTAGTCGAATCAAGCAATTTTATTTTAGCGTAGAACTGTCTGTGCCAGAGATATTTAAATGACCCATTTTGCCCGCACTTACCCTACTCTATTTTCAGCTGGCACCAATCGCCTCTGCCATAGGTATCAATAGCTTCCATCGTCGCTTGAAAGAAAGCGAGAAAAAACCTTGTCCCGCAAAAAAAGATTCGCACTTTTCCCCACTCACCGTATGAACAGGCGCGCACTCTCTGTTCTCCCGTCGCGTCGATGGTGCGGCGCAGCCAGTCAACCCTCACGGCGGATTAGAGTCGGTCGATCATCGTCGATTCCCCTAATAGGGGAGGCCGGAACGATCGCGAGGCGCGTATCGATGTTTAGTGGCGCGAAAGTGACGGAAGACGGTCTCCACGACGCGCTCCGCCGGCGGGAGGGGGGAGGAGAGATCGAGGGAAAGACACCGGACCCCGTGCGACGAGAGAGACTCCGCCGGATCGGGGGTGCGGATCCCGTATCGGGGAAGTTTATTACGGGGAGATGTAAAGATCTGCTGACTCGTGGAGAGGGAAGCGGAGTAGGAAGAAGAAGAAGAAGAAGCGAGGGTCTTCCGCTGAACTCGCGTTCGGTGTTTCCGATAGACTCTACTCGAACCACTTAGCAGGCGCACCTCGTGTATTCCGTTCTCTCCACCCTCCTCTCCCTCCCCTCTCGCTCTTTCTCTCCTCGCGCTGCTCCTCGCTCCTTCTCTCGCCTCCTTTTTCCATCGCACTTTTTTTTTCCTCCCTCGCCACGACCGGCATCTCCGCGGCCTTCCCTTTCGTCGCTGCGAGCCACCGGCTCTCGCTCCAACCCCCGCTTCGCCTTATAGAAAAGGGTGGCGCGCGGTGATACGTCCCCGCTCTCCGGTCCTTGTCCCTCGGGGATTTTCAGAACGCTTTTTCCCATTCCCATCCGCCCCTCGTCTTCCCTCTTGCTCGGTCACGAAACGCGTATGAATAAATATTAGATTTTTGCGGATAAGCCGCGTTTTACGACGCGATAGTTGTTTCGCGTTCTGATTGATCGGGATGCGCGCACGACGCGGCGCTGCTACCCACGCTCGGGGATTTTCGATTTAACGGCCCGCCTTCGCGTTGCCTCCGAGTGGAAAGACGCGTTCCGGCGAAATATATACCCCTACGATATATTCCGCAGTAGGTTACCGCGCCTGGGTTCGGGCAGATTAAAGTGCTCTCTAGAATTTTAACGTCACTGTCTACCTGTACATTGGGGAAAACGGATACTAATAAAATTAGTTTTCAAGTTTGAATTACTAAAACGCGAGGATCTATATCCTTCCGCTCTACGAGAGAAACGCGAGTCCTTATTTCAGAATCCTCGTTTCTAAATGTAGCGATACAATTATTCTAAGTATAATACCTTGCGATACATTCTTCTACCAATACGGGGAAAAATAAATTGTAACATTTTTGTATAAAGTTTGTGTTAAAACGTGGGACAAGGCCAATTTATCGTTACGATAACTACAATTTTGGTAAAAATTACAGCAAACACTTGCAACTTCGACAAGTTTTACTATAATTTTTTACTAAGATTGTAGTTGTAATAAGAAAGGCCTTGTCCCGAAATTTATCACAGTTTTTTTTCTTTTTTTGCGAGGAAACAATTTTTCCAACTTTAGTTGAACAAATCACCGTGTCATAACTGTCATGGCTTTTTTAACCTCTTATTCCTAAACACTTAAGGATACGAGATTCTATCAATGTTGATTAGAATATGGGTATGCTACCTGTTGAAATGCATATCCTAATCAAGTAAGGTACATGCTGTCCCAATAGCCGAACGACTAATTGTAAGCCCAGTATCCGGACAGCCATAAAAATTCATACAGTAGATTTTACTCAGGGTCCTTACCAGTGACACTTCCTGTATACATTTTTAATTTATTGAAGATTTGTTTCCACTAATCGTCCTGCTATTGAGATAAATAACTTAATAATCGCAATATAATTTCCCTGCAATATCTTTATATGTAGTATAGAATTATACTATCCACAACGATCTATTATATTTTTCTCAGTGTGGTTTCGCACATTTTATAAAATCGTACTGAGCGTACGATCAATTTTACACGCTCTACGAAGTCACCATCACTGCCGCGGAATTGATGAAATCGAGACCCACCTCTCTCCGGTTTCCACAGAGACTCTTCAGTTAGCTCGACGTGACTTCAAGAGATGACCTATATATGCCACTTCCGGGCCGTATACCCACACTCGCCGTTGTATCGCGGAAGGGCGGGCGCCAGGCGCGCCGTGAGGCGTGATGGAGAGGGGAAGAGGATCGCGCGGGACCCGCGGACGTGAACGGAAAGGAGAAAGAGACATCGAGTCCCGGGCGGTAGTTGCCCGGGGGTCCCAGATGTGGGCAACGGGAATACATAATTATAATGTCCTCGTCTCCGCGCCGCGGCGGAGGTTCTTCGAGGTTAGCCGATTCCTCCGCCCCCGGTACTCTAGACAATGTCTCTCCAGGGATAGCCGAGCTCAGCGCGCGCGCGCGCGCGCGGGGATGCACCTCGCGCGGTGGATCTCTGAGGAGAGTCGGACCGTTATTCGCCTCTCGCCCCCCTCTTCTCGCAGTTCTCGGGACGAGGTTCGAGGATTTTCGCTGATGCGCGTTTCGCCGGCTCCGGCTTCCAATCGCTTTTAACTGCCGCTTCGACTCGCGGATGCGGAGCAGCGTCTTTCGAAGACTGCGCGCTCTCCCCTCGTGAAGAGAAGACTTACGTGCATCCGCCGTACCGCTTGCAGTGTCGCGCTGCAGCGATCGAAGCTCTCTTGTCTCATAAAAGGGTGTATTGGTTAGTTTAACCTATATTTTAGAGAAGACAACCAAATCGTTTAGTGAAATATATATATGGATCCTCCATCTCTGTTTGATTAAATTGACCATTTTTTTTTGTTAGAATAACTGAGCATTTAACAACAAGTAAATATTTCTTTCAACTGATGAGTGTCTCGGTTAGAAGAACGAAACGCATTTAACTAGATGCGTTTTGTCATTTCAACTTAATTATTTTTCTCAGTGTGCTCGGAACAAAATTTGGTCAATTTAACTCAAATCTTGAAGATGGTAACCATACTCCTCGATGAAACATGGATCCTCAATCTGTTTGGCTTTACTGAACACTTTTTGGTTAGAAAAACGAAACATTTGTCTAGAATATTTGTCTCAACTGACCAGTATTTTGGTTGGAATAACTAGACCCGTTTACTAGATCCGTTTTGTCATTTTAACCTAATCACTTTTCTCAATGTAGGGACGTATCGCGCCGCGCACGATAGGCGGAAGAGCAATACTGTTACACTACGTACACGCACGCGCGCACGGTCTCCGGATCCTCTCGCTAGCGTTGGCAATCGGATGGTGCAACGTCTATAGGAGCAGTTGCGAATGTACACAAGGATAGCGTTACCGCCGTCGCGTCGCTGCCGTCACCGCAACCTGATGAGACATTCTCTTGTGTTCTCGATACCATTGATCGTGCGCGCGCACCTAACCCAACTGATACCACCTCCGCGCCCCCGTATTCGGGTCTTCTAATTACGCGAACACCCGACGAGAGCAGTATAAACTTAGCTCGCGCGCGTACCGCGACTTTCTCGCGGACTTTATTCTCGCCCGACGTAATCTTCGACGATGGAACTTCGCGAGACGAGTCTCGCGCCGAGCGCGCGAACTCTCCTGAAATTGATATCAGAGGGCTGCTGCGTGGAAGCGATGAACCTTCCGTATCTGAGAATACAACCGAGAGGGGAATGCGAGAAAGGGCTTTCGCAACGGGGGGGACGGCGTCGCGAACACTTCGGTGGGCCGCCTGTCTATTGCCGGCGGTTGTACCCCGTCGCGCGAATCCGTCAAATAGAAACGGTAGCGCGCGTCGCGCCTTTTGTCAGAGACGACCTCTCGTCATCCGCGCCGTCTGCGGCGTGCAATTTGCGAAATGCCGCGACGCGACGAAAGAGCCGAAGACGAAACGACGCGGGGTTGCGGAGAAGATAGAGAGCGGGTGGGAGCAGCGTCGCGAAATTAAAACCGCGACCCGCGCGGACAGACTCATCCGGCCGGGGGTTGGGAGTAAGCAACGTCGGCTCATGGGCGCGGCTAGGACACCGCGCCGCGCGGTATTAAAGGATTAGAAAGTGTGGCATGATGCTCTGCCCCTCTCTGGTTCCGTCAAAGTGGTTTTAGCTCCCGGGAAATCGATGGTTTTCATTCCGTCGAGGATCCCCACCCCCTACCATCGGAACCGCTACTCGCGATGACGCTCTTCCCCTTTCCCGCGTCTTGTCCTCCCCCTCCCACCGCCCGGCGTATCCGTCCCTTCGCCTCTTCGTCTTCCCCCTTTACTCTCCCCCGCGTGGAAATTCGCGACGCGACCATTTACCTCGGATTGCGCGAGGGGGCGACCGGAAGAGAGGGCCACCTTCTCTCCTGGACCCCCCGGTGGCGCGGGCTCCAATTGCAAGGAAGAAAGCTCCCAGCCGAGTGGCTGTCGCTTTGTGCCGATGCACGCCGACGGACCGAAATCGCTCCCATTCTTTTCGCGGACGTAACTGGTGCCGGCCGAGGAAGAGCTGCCCGGGCGGTTTCCTCCTCGGATATAAACGGCCGGATGAATCGCAACTTACGGTGCCCTTTGACCGGGGTGCTCGATATTGTGTCGACCGTGGACGGTAGCGGGGACAATGTCCAACGGACCTTTGTAACTGGCGATCGACCGTCCACCTAGTCAGGCTTCCTGGTCGTTCCAATTCGGACGAATCGTACGGGTCGAAGCGTGGAATCGAATCTAATTATTTCGGAGGGCGGGTTTAGATTATGGTCCTCTACGGCGTTCACGGGTAGTTTCCGGCGGGGTGGATGAGACGCGTCGAGGGAAGAGTGCGATTGTCGAATTGTGGTTTAATTTGGAATCGTACACCATACGAGGCTAAATTTACTCGCCAGGAAAGAAACTTCAGTCACCATTATTTCATTATTTATGAATTTTTGGCCTATATCTGTGTAAGATTTTATTGCAGATTAAAACGTAATCTTGAAAAAAGTATTATGTAAATATGACCCAAAAGGATACTACACTATAAGCAATTTTAGTAAGTTTACTACATTTGCTACACTGAAGTATTGTAAATTTACAAATTCAACGTAGCAAACTCAAATTAGGTAGGTACTATGAATTGTTAGTAATTTTACAAAACAATTATGTATTTTACAAACGTTTTTTTTTTTTTTGAAGAATACACTTAACCGTGTATTAAATTTACTAAATTCGTGTAATAAAAGTATTGAATTCATAATTGTACTATACACTAGCATATGTGGCTCTCGCTCCGCTCGGGAAAACTAGTGAGTTCCCACAAAATGTAAATTAAAGGGATACACTTTCACCTCCAAAAATCATAAAGCTGAACGAATCTCAATACAACAGCGCTTACGTCAGTGAAAGAAAACATTCTTCTTTACTTAATTGCATATGCTATTGGAAATTGAATTCTTTTGAATTGAAACGGCAGTTCAGTGGATATAAGGGATATCCTCGGAATATAAATATTGTTTCTCTTATACATTTTCCCGACATTATTTGTGCTTCGATTATATTATTTGATAACTGCTTCACGGTCATTATTGTTCCATTACATAATCTGGGTGAATCTAAATTCCTTAACAAAATAATTGGTGATCCTTTTTTTTTATTAAAAGTCAACACCTTCATCTTACTGTATAATAAATTAGTAAAGGTGTGGATAGGGATGAGAGGCGCTCAACTGTATATTGTCCATACAACCGAGATGTAGATGCAAATACAACCTACTCGACCACCTGACTCGATTTCTCCACTGTCGTTTCCACCACTCGCAGCCGACCAGGCTGTCATCAACCGTGTCTCCCGTCGCCACGAAATACCAACAAACTTTTAATCCTGACGCACCCGGTGCGCGAGAGTCACTCCGCTTTTTCGCTCGTATTATATCCACGGATCGTCACCCTTCGTTTACCCATCGCCGCTGTTCGGCGTGCGGTGTCCGATCCAAAGTTTTTAGAGGGAGGGAAAGGGGTGCGGTCACGGCGGGGTCGGTGCTCGGACGCGCCACGGTAGAGGATGATTTCCTCCCTCCTTCTCTCTCCCATACAGAAAGTTCCCTCGTGAGAACGAATTAAAGGTCCTGCAGGTGCGCGTAACGACGAGCTCGATTTGTAAATGGCCTCCGCGCGGCGGTTCCTTTCTCCGCTTCGACGGCGCGCGTGTCGCGCCTCCGTTCCTGTAGATTTCCCGCCTCCGAGGCCCTTACGCCCTTCTCTTCCTCCTTATCTCTCTCTCTCTCTCTCTCTGTCTTCCGCGAGAACTTCGCCAGAGAAAGCCATGACTCCTCCTCCACCTCCCTTCTCTCGATCTACCTTTCCCCGTGAGTAATATTTGCTCGGAACCCGCGTCACGTCATCACTTTCGCTATCGCGCGGTATCATCCCCCCGCGCGCCGAAGACAATGCGACCCTCGGACGAGAGAGGCGGCCCCTAACAAAATCATAATCGACCGTCCTTGCCGATGGCTCCTCGACACAATGCTACCCCTGATCAATGGCGAAGGTACCCGCTCTCTCTCCCACCCCTCATCCCCCCCCCTCCCTCTCACCCTCTTTCCGTGTTCCGGGAACTCGACTCTCTCCGGGTCGCGGTGTGGGAGTGGTGCGAGCGCCAAAGTGAGTTATGGGGTAAGAACCGCCCGACACATGACGAGTGCTCGCGCACCGGCGCTACCGCGCCACCGCCAACCCTCTTTGTTGTAGGTACGGGGAACTTGCCTCTAGTAGCGGAAAACGCAATAGAAGTAATAACATCCCTTATTACGACGTTACACGCGATACGGGATCGCGAGTTCGCGTTTCGTGAGAGCGCACTCTGCACCCTCCGCCGGTGGAGAGATGTATGTATACGCGCTCGCCTACAACCACGACTACTGCAGCGCTGCGATACGGAAGCTCGCAGTGCGCGATGCACGGATGACGTGCACGTGTGCGGCGCAACTGTGTGTACGCAGCAGGAGCAAGTGGCAGGGGGCGAGGTTCGATTACTAGCGCGTTATACCTGTCGCATGCATACGCATTGTATTACGCCCCTGCTCGACGCGCCTGGCAGGTGACGACGCTGCGGACTGTGTGTGGCTGCTCCGTCCTTCTTGCGAACGAGGGGTTGCGTGGGGAAGCGTTGCGCCAGCGGTCTGTTCAGGGGCGAGAGAGGAGAGCTGGAAGAGAAAACACGTCGGGGCAGAAGGGGATGAAACTGAGGGACCGACTCGTGTGGCCCTTCTTTGTTGTTTTAGATAATAGTCGCTGTAGGGCAACATTGCGGGCGTTTCGTTCGGCTTTGCTTCTCCCCGTTTTATAGTTTCACATTCGAGGCAAAATCGGATCTCTGTGGGAAAAACGTCGTTTCGCCGAGCGCGGCGTATTCTATACGGGCGTAAACATTCGAGACGGAAATCTCGTTTAGATGAAATATCCTCGAGTCGGCCCCGCTTTGGAAACTAAAATGTACCTTGCGTAATTTGCAAACGCTCCCCTGTACATCCCGCGTAGACGACCGATGTGCCACTTTGCGCGAGGAACGATCGATCATCTTCCGCAGAAGAAAATAGATGGAAAACGAGTATCGCGGAAGAGGGGGGGGGGGGGGGGGCGGAGAAATAATACAGGGAGGAAGAGCGCTTCGCTATAGCGCACCCCGCTTTCTTTTTTCTTCTACCCCGCTCACCGAGAAATTGCTGTCGGTCGCTTATAACGAGAGCGGGACAGAGGAGAGGGACTTTGCCAACGTCGGTAGCGCAGTTACACGCTTAACTTTCCAGGCGGACAAACTCTGGCTGCCCGCGCGCCGGACACTTAATTCCTCGCTAAGAGGCTTATTCGGCGCTGGTGGGAGGAGAAAAAGTCTAATCGTATTCCTCCTTTTTCTCCCTCTCACTCTCTCGCTCCTCTCCGCGCGGCCGTCTTTCGCGCACTCCCGCGGCTGTCTGTCCGTCCGTCCATCCGTTCGTTACGCTCTTCCGTCGCTGGATATCCCATACGGATCGCTCTTCTCGCGCGCGTATACGGTCACGCACGCGCGTTGCGACACACGCGTGTATTATTAACGGACCGAGTCCGCCATTCCGTGTTCTGGCCGCTCGAGAAGCGCGCGAGAGGCGTTTTTTTTTGTTCTTCCACCGACGCTCCTACCGATTGCGTGAAAAAAACAAGAGGGGAGATCCGAGTGTGAAGGCCGTAGGGAAGAGATACGACGGGTCGCTGTACTGGGAGAACAATTTGGTGAAAAGAACCATAATTTAACTGGAAACCATGGTCGATTTGGAGCCAACCATGATTCCACAATTCTTCCAAATGGTGAAGTTTTAGTTATAGTAACAAGAGTAATAATTGGTGCAATATCAGATCAACCTGCAGTATAATCGATTGATGTCGTATAGTTGACATTATCATGCAGAAATATTATCGGTCTACTTTTCTGGTTAATATAACCATGGTGCACGACTACCATACACTCACGGTGTCTGGAAAACCTGGAATTGTCAGAGAATTGTTAGGTCAGGGATAAGTCGGGGAGAATAAAGAATTTTCTTGTATTTTTCGAAAATACTCAAATCTCATAAATAGCTTGACTTCTAGTTTGTTAAAATTGTTAAGAATTTACATAGAAATTTAGAAAAAAGTGTTCTATATGTGTATATGTATCAATGTATTTAAGTTCTATGTTGTTCTAAAAAAAAGCTATTGAAAAACATGATTTCGCAAAATTAAATTATTTTAATGTTCATTTCTCAGTTGTCACAATTCGTTCTATGAATATTAGTTAATTTGTTTGTTCGACGAAAAATGCTTGACACGTAACACTTTACCTGGAAAAGTCGGGGAATTATTTTCTGACATTTTGCTAAACACCGTGAAATTACAATCTTATCGTCACTACAACCACATAACAAAAATTTAATCGTAAATATGATACCAGCGACTAGGAAAATTCAACCTTTCGATTATGATTGATTTTACCACTCACTTTTTTCTCAGTGCGAGAGCGTGGAAGACGCGGCTCGTTCAGTCGAAGCGACATGTACGATCTCCCGTGCTCCGGATGTGAATTAATTCCGCTAATTAACTATTATGTCTTGTGTGTATCGTGCTATGCAAACTATTCGATCAATTCCGTCTCGAGAGTCCGCTCTGCGTTAATTAGTGGGGACTAATACGTGCACACATGAACTTACTACTGACGCTGATTCGAGATCAACCGCAATGGCTAACTACTACTGGTCCATTTCGGACTCGGGAAGCTGTTCGGTGCTTTGACGACGATTATCTCATTACCTTTGGACATTTGGACAAAATTAGTGGGATACTTTTTCGAAGATCGCATTACGATCTATAAAAAGTTTTATACGAATGTCCGTCAGAAGTTCATGGATTACGAGATAATCCTAATTAAAGTGAATGGCGAATGAAATAGAATAACTCCGTCTTGTATCTCATTCGTTTCTTTTAACAGCGGTCTACGAGAAATCTTTAATCGCAGTTTTTGCTCCTCCATTTACGAACTGCATTTTGCCGCCGCGATAACCATAAATTACACCGTATACGCGACACTGTTTTCCCCGCGGCAAACAAGCAGGAGAAAAACCGTAATCGATGTTTTGCGGTGGCCGGGTACTATAAAATATCCACTATATACAACTCGCGCCGCGTTCGAACTCTGCCTTTCGAGTGGCTCACATCACGCTTGCCGCAACCCTTTAATTCGTCGCGGCAAAATACAACCTCCCTCCCCCGAAGCCATAATTAACGACCGGTGAGTCGGCATGTACAATCAGACCGCATAGATCATAGCTAACAATGGCGCGTCCTTTGTTGGCACAACACGCGCGCGCGCGCGGATAACTCCGTTGGTATCATCGACGTTAAAAACGTCTATCGTCGCGGCCCATCTAATCCTCGCGATCATCGCGCGATGCTCGCTTCGCTCTTGGTTCGCGTGCGCGCGGCATGACCGGAAATAAAATTGAAGTCGACCGATGAAACACGAGTCGCTGATTCGAACGCTTCCACGCGTCCCGCTAAGGAATCGTACTCTTCTTTCCCCTCGGCTTGCGATATACGCCGCAGTCGGTTTCCGCGCGGTTTCCTCTGCGAGTCGGTCCGGGTGGGAAGCGAGGAAGAAGGGCGCGGCACACGTTCCTCGGACTGGCCTTAAATCTGTTAATGGGTCTACAAACGTGTGGAGTCTGCCGCCGCCGCGACCAGCTGGAGCGTATTTCCCCGGGCGTCGAATGATTTGTAGCGGCGAAAATAGGCGTTTCGGGAAAGTAACGCGAGCTGCTGTTGTGGCGGTGGCGCTCCCTTCCTCCGGTCACAGGGGGGGGGGGTCGGGAGGAATCTCTCTTTTCCTGCATCGTCCTTCAATCGTTTCTCCATCTCGGCTCCGACCAAATCAAATCCTAGGGAAAGTGGAGCGATTCGCTGGGCGGTGGTGGGGGTATTTTTTCGAATGCTAACATTTTCGAGGTAATCGTGTGGTTTCGGGTGGTGAGTCTGGTTTGCGCGTATTTGCGGAAAAGCAAATTTCATGACGGGGCGAAATACAATGTAGTCTATGTAGTTTTGTACACTTCAAATCTTCGTTCTGTTTCTCTTTCTCTCCGTTTATTATCTGGTTCTACTATTTACTAGTTATTTTTACTATTTATCTTTTATATAGGTATGTTTACTTGTGTTTCTTTTAATATTTACCATTTATTTTTACCATTTACCTTGTCTATTTGCTGTTTGCTGTTTCTTCTCACAACCGATATTCTGTCATCGCCATGTTATTATTCTCTTTCATTTTTAGTTATAATCAATATTATTATTAGGTACTATATTACAATTATTTTCTTTCTTGTACATTATACATTTCATGCTCTCAAAAGATGCCCAAGTCTTAGAGCCAAAATAAGCGCATCTTCTTTCCCTTGGTTTACTTAGTTTTAATTGTTTTTGTTTACTTTGTTCACATCGTCTTATTCTTATTCTTTATCATTTCTTTCTTTGAGCGCTATTAGAGGATCAGCCCTAAAAGTATCATAATGAACGCTTCTTCTTCTTCTTCTTCTCCTCCTCCTCCTCTCCCCTCTTTCTCCCTCCCCCCTCTCTCTCTACCAATAGACCAATGGATTCGCCTTTCCGGGTGGAAAATCCATTCCAGCTAAACTTACGTTGCGACTCCATCATCGCATCGCGACGCCACCGCGATATCCCCGCCGAAGAGCGAGTTATTTATCGATCGCGCCGCCGCCCCGGTCCGTCAATTATCCATCTAATTCAATTAGCCGCGTATCTACCTATACACGCATATATCGAATACACGTAGGGAAATATGATAGGGCAGTGGGGCCCCCGCGCGTTCGCCTGTGCCAGGTTGCAGAGTGTACGGTGCATAATATATACCCGCGGGCTGATATCCGAATCTTTGAAATATAAGAGCAAAACGCGCTTATTTGTAGGTATAGGTATACACCCCAACGGTCGTCGGACGTGTGTAAATACGAGCAAGACGCGCGAATGATGATATCTCGCCCGAAGCAACGATATCGAAGATTCGAGGAAACAAGTATCATATACGCGCTGAGACAATTAATGATGTTTCAAAATGTAGCAACCAATAACCCCAGAAAGTATGCGGGAAAATACTTCAGAAATCTACATTGAAAAAAATAACTTCGTTAAAATGACAGAATGCCTCTGGTTAAACGAATTTAGTTATTTTAACCAAAGCACTAGTAAATTGAACCAAATATTTAGTTATTCCAACTACATATCTAGTTATTCCAATCAGAAAACAAAGTCAACTAGGGCCGGGTCAATTTTCGACGAATTCTCAAGACCAAAGTTTACGACAAGCCATCGGGATCGCTTAATTCCCGCTGTTCGACGATACGTCTCTGTTAGATTTCTCAAGTATATGTAATCTGCTTCCGCGGCTAAACTCGCTCGGCTACTTCCAACTTTTATCGGTCACGAGTTCACTCGACTCCCGTAGCGCCGGTCTACACCGACGCGACGAAGTTGTCCCCGCGGAAAATTACGGGGATCGTGCCAGGCCGTCGCGTCGATCGAATCCGATGGACCGCGCGCGTGCGAGACTCCGCTCCATCCCGAAGAGCATGGACGCGGTGTAGATCAGGACTAAAACGAGAGGCTCGCCGCGTGTGTACCTACGACTCTATCGAGATTCGTCCTCGTTACGCCGGCTATCGATCGGGACGATACTCGTTCACAGCTGTCACTGGCCCGGGTTCGATCTACGAATCTCTGTGTGTTCGCCCGAGCCCCGACGGCTGCACACAATGCTTATTACGACCGGCATATACCGCGTTACGTCTGTCTCGATTCTCGGGCGACCGCGTGCTCCGGCTGCATTGTTGATGTTTCAAGATGAATACCAGATACGCGGAGACCACAATAGTACCCGCGCCGTACTTTGTAGGTAATTAATTACCATCTATTGTCCGTCACTGGCAGTAACGTATAAATTATCAGTAGCCGTCAACGGTCGATGCATTATAATACCGCGGGGCACCGCATTGTCCTTAACCATTATCCCCGCGCGATGCCACCGCGACGGGCTAGAAGCGCGTTCGGTAGCGGAGCGCGTTCGGAGACGACCGTGTGGCGCGACGCGCCGATGACGGCGACGGGAGTCCGGGCGCTGTGAGGCCAGGGATACACTGGCGTTAAGTTATCGCGCGTTATGACGCGCTTTACAGCGCGCGTTTCGGCATTATATACATTGAAGAACAAGCTACATAGTCAACGCGCGGTATTTCCAACGCTAGTGTGTCCCTGGCTTAAGAGTGCACTGAGACGAGTCGTGATGATTTTTAAGTAAACTGAGGAAAATATGATAATTAGGTTGAAATGATAAAATGTATCCGTAATAGTTAAACGCGTTTAGTTGTTCTAACCGAAATACTATGATACACTGAGAAAAATAACCTGTTTAGTTTAATAGAGATCCTCTGGAGACCATAGCCAAACTGTTTGATGAAATGTGGAATCCCCATTTGTTTGGTCTAACCGACCATTATCTGCACTGAGAAAAATAAAATCAGTTTAATCAAAATCCTGGAGACCATAATGAAATCGTTTGGTGAAATATGGATCCTCTCTCCATCTATATTTGGTTAGACTGACCGTTTTCTGATTAGAGTAACTATACATTTAGTAATAACAACTAAATATTTGGCTTAACTTACTAGTATTCTAGTTAGAATGACTAGATATGTGATCAGAATAACTAAATATTTTGTTCACCTTTCTAGTATTTTGGTTAAAATAACTAGACTCGTTTAAAACCAGTTACGTTTTGTCATTTTGACCAAGTTACTTTTCATTAGTGTGGTTAGTTGAACAGAATATTAGCGATCACAGCACCATCTACTAGAAAAGTATCGGACTTTTCACTCTACCCTCGTATTCTAACCAGAAAATGGTCAGCTTAATCAAACACAGATGGTGGATCCATATTTCACCGAACGGTTTTTTTTATCGTCTCCAGGATTTTGGTTTGATCGACCAGGTTGTTTTTCTCAATGCAAAGACGAGCGCGAGAGAATTTCAGAAGAACGTCTGAAGCTTCCGCGTACGTCGTCGGGCAGGAGCCGAGCTCGAAAGCGGAAATTCCGCGGATCCACGGTGCCCGTTCGTTCTCCGGCGAGGCCCGACGTCGCGTCGTCTAATCTGTTACACGGTAACTTAATGCAGTCAAGGTTCGTGTAAGGCGAGTGCGGTCGGCACCCCCGCCTCTCCTCCCACCCCCGCTTCAACCCCGTGTTACCGCAGGCTCGAAACACGAACGACCAGATCGAAATCAGGCGCGGTACAGTCGCCGACGGAAACGACGCCGATTCTCCGCCCGGCGCGCGCCGGACCTTCGTGACCGCGGCGCGTCCGCGGGAGCCGGGCGGGCCTGTACGCGCACAGAGAAAGCGCGTCGGTAAGGGGGAAGTTCTACGCTACCTGCAGTGCTGTTTTACATGGCCGATCGCATCTCCACGCGGGCGCGACACGCCGCGCCGACTCGCTCTCTCGACTCGGTTTCCGGGCCGAGCCTAAAACGCCTCCTTGGAAGGCGTATACCGCGCGCGCGGCCTCTCCTCGTTCACCTATATACACACGTTTAGGTATATATCGCTCTCTCGAGTCGAGAGCACTCTCTTTCCACCTCTCTTTTTCGTTCTACGACTAGCCCGCGGGGGATGAAAAGACCGACGGTCTCTCCGCGTACAGTGACCCGAATTTATCGTCGAGTCTCGGGATTCGGGAAAATTAATCGTCCTCGCGATAGCCGGCCATTCGTCCGCGCGCGCGGCGGTCCCATATGGCGCGCGCGTGAGAATCGTTTACGAGACGATCCCCGCGCGCTTCACTTGCTCCGCTCCTTTATAACTCGTTCTTCTCTTCCGCTTCCTGTACCTCGCTGCGCACTCGCCTCTTCGCGATTCGTTGAGACATCGAGCACCGCGCGACCGATCGTCGCCCGCGCTGCGTCTACCGCTGAAACAGGATTCTGCGGTGTGCATGTGAAATTCCGAAGGTTCATTTAAATTAAACATTTTGACTTTCAAGGGCCATCGTAGTCATTGTTGAGTTTATTGATTACTTTATTTCCTGTAGTCGTCCAATTCGGTTTTCTCGCTAATTTCTTTTATTTGTAGATAGATTCGAAAGATTTGGACAAAATTATGTATTCTGCATTTTTTCATTTCCCATTTTCGGCCTCATTTAAACTGGAAAACGATACCTATTTAAAAATGGAGCTACGTCATTGCCTTGTAAGAATTTCTCTCTCATACTCGTGGCTTCGCATACACACGTTCCTATAGCTATTCCTATAGTTTTTAGAAATCGAAATTCTTCGTTCAAATGAACGTTGGGAAATTCAGGCACACTCGGAGAAAAATCCGGTTGAAAGAACCACAATTTAACTAGAAATCATAGTTGATTTTGGTGCTAACCACGTTTTCGTATAGTTATTCTAAGCAGTGAGATTCTGATTACAGTTACAAAAGATTGCTGCAACCAGATCAACCTGCAGCATGGTCGATTAGTATCTCTAAACTTTTTATAGTTAAAATTACTATACAGTAATATTATTGATCTACTTTTGTACTTAATTTAATCATGCCACATGACTATCACAAACCGCAACCTTGTTGTTACTACAACCGTGCAACAAAAGTTATTTCAATTGCATTCATGATCTGTTCAATCGTATGTAATATATCTAGGATGCCCGGGAAAAAGAGTACAAGTCAAGTCGCCTACCAAAACACTTCTACAACACTTTTCTTCTACTTTCCTAGAAATATTTGTGTGCTACATGCATTTAACGGTTCTTATGAGAAGTGTTATTTTCATTTTATACATTTTTTCGACAATTTGCGTTTCAATATAAACAAATAAAGGTGTTTTCTGAGCAATACCATTTTTTGACTTGTACTCTTTTTCCCGAACATCCTATAGATATGGTACCAGCAACTAGGAAAATTCAGTTTTGCGATTATGGTTGATTGTACTTTCCACTTTTCCCTCAGCGCACATCGGAGCGCGACAAAAATTCACCCTCTCCGTCGTCGTCACTATAGCACCCTCGTGGGAGGTTGAGCTTTACACGCGTGGAAATCTCGAACGCGAAATTAACCACCGACGTATCGGGGGATGCCTGATATACCTATAGACACCGCCGCGATTTACATTTTCGAACGGAGCCAGTGGGAGAATCCAAGGGCGACCCTCTACACGGCGAGCGACTGTGATTGTACCCGACCCTCGCGCGCAGAAGGCTTTCTCGAGTTAAGCAGTCCCCCGTCGCGTGCGATCCTACCCTTTCGCGACGCTGTTCCGCGAGGAGGCAGTCCGCGTTGCACTATTATCAAGCGAGCAGGGAACCTCGAGCCTATTACCCTCCAAAATCGGCCTGAGAATATCCGACTTGGAAACTTCCAGCTGCCGCCGCTATCCGTCGGATCATTTCTCAAGACTACCCGGACACGAACGGAGCTCGGAGCGAGAGAGAGAGAGAGAGAGAGGGTGCTTATTTCCTCGCGCGATACGCGTACAGTTCGTCGACGACCCTCCCACGCCGTCCGTCCGAGGAGTGATGGAACCTCCTCAGGCAGAAGAGTTCTATATATTTTATATATGATCCACATATGTGAATTTGGTCATATAAGATGAGTTATATATTATTTTCATATCAACCATATAAGGGTAATATTTGGATTCTCTTGAATATTTGTATAATCCATATATAGTTCTAACTTTCCGCCCACGACTTCATCCCTGTGGATTTCAAAATACATGTTACATCCCTTATTTTACCCCTTTAAGGGATAAATTTTCATAAATCCTGAAACACGCCGTTCTTAATTTCTAACCGGAAGGCCAAATATCAATTTTCATGGATTTAATTTGAGAAATGACGGATTTCTACTTCTTTATTTTACCATTTTAGAGAGCAGGCGGAGCATATAATTCCTACATGACCAAAACTACATTGGATCATATAGAACTTGTCTGCCTTGTCGGTTTCGACTCGGCGTTGATGAATCAGTCAGCCAGAACGTGTTCTTTTATATATCGTCACCCTAATTATCAAACCTCGTAACTCCAGAATTACAAATTGTACAGAAAACACAAAGAACGCTTCTATTGCGCATAAACGTAAGGGAGTTAAGAAGTTTTCTATTCTGGTAATAGTATTAAAACTAAATATATTATATGGAGTTGCGCATGGTTTTCTCTATCTTGTAAAGTATTTTTATTTATTTTTTTTTCTAACAGATGGCACTAAAATCTCATTTTTAACTAAAAGTGGAGTCACGGGGTTCGATAATTGGTGTGACAATATACAGATATAGAAATCATATAATTCATATATGACCAAATTCACATATAGATTATACGTATACAAAATATATGGAGCTTTTTCGTCTGGGTTGTCTCCTTTTCGTCTCTCCATCCTTACTTCCTTCCCCTTTCCTTCGCAAAATCCGCGCGCGCGCGCGCGCGATCGTCGACCGAACGTGCATTTCATTCGCGACTGCGGCGATTCCCTGTCCGGCGGCGGAGGGGGTGTGGGAATTTTATTGGACGTGACACTAACGTTTCCCTCGCGTCGAGAGAGCGACCCTCTCGTTTCTCCCTCTTCAATCCGGTCGCGCTTCGTCTTCGAGTCTTTTTATTTCTCACCCCTCGGAAAGGGAGGGTCTTCAAATAGCTGCAATATCCGCGTGTATTGACTCCTGGAATTGGGAAGACCTTGGCGTGTAGGGTATCGAGAGCGACCCGACCCGAGGCGTCCCGCCGTCGTCGTCGATCGTCTGGTCGCTCGCGTCCGCGCGAACCCGATCGGTAATCGAACGCCGCGTTCGTTTGCCCTGCAGTTACACGGAGATAAGCCGGAGCGCGCTCGGATATGCGTGGCGCACGTGGAGGGGCTGCTACCGAACGCCACTGATAGTGATTCAGTGAGTTAGTTACGAAACAACGAGCCCGAACGTCTTCACGGTGTTTGACCCCTCGATCGCTCGCGGATGCGGATTTCTCGTCGGACGAGGGGTTTGGGGGTTAGTGCTTCTCCGACTCTCCCTCTTCCCTTTTTTTTTTACGTCGTCTCGCGAGGGCTGTTGCCACGTGTGTTCTGGGAATTTTGTAGCTTCACTGGTTTCTCGCTACGTCGTAAATATTGTATACATACGAGGGGGGAGATATCACGATATCAGATGGCTTTTCGATCGATACCACGCGAGTCGCGAATTCCGATCGAAATTAAAGCTCGATCTCTCGAAGCGGCGCGGTTATTAACTCTTCGAGAGGAGAACATTTGTCTGCTAAAAATTTTTTAAAAAAAGTGATTCACACGTGTACAGAGTCGCTAATTACGAGTTTGAGATTAGAATTACAAAGATTCAAAATGGTGGATTCAAACAAAAGGATTTTAACAAATTATTATTATTACTTACAAAAACGAGCTCATCAAAAATGCTTAACAAAACGTATGTTATACTTTGATGCGCAGAAAGTATGTAAGATGAATTTCAGACCTCTACGATATTACGCATTCATGTACCTAGAGCTGATTTTATAATAAGGAAGCAGACAGTTTTTCATGTAGATTACCTATTAATGACCGTCAAACAGTAAATGAACGTAATTTTTCATAAAAATTACATACATCAGATCCTTAGGACTCCGGAAAGTCTTAATGGCACTATACAAGTATTATTTACGAAATATAAGCTCTATAGGATGTTGCATTCTGTAAAGTTACACAGTTTTCTTGTGTGGCTTTACAGAATGTAGCAGCACCCTATAGAGCTTGCAATATCATACAGAAAAACATCATAAATACAGTGCTGTCTCCCAAATTTTTCGCGCTCGGAGCTCACGGAATGCTCCCACTCCGACAAAAGGGGCAGTCCAAAAAAAGAGAGAGAGAGAGATAGAGAGAGCGTTTATCACGTATCAGTGCGCAAAGAAAATAGTGGGGGAGCGATTCCCCGACGCTCATCGGTCGACGTTCAGTGGAAGCGAAAGTTACAGAGTGATAAAGTTAAGGAGATAGACTGTGTGTCGATTGGAATCGCAAAAAATTATAGAAAAATGAGAGAAAATTGAAAGAGAAAAAGAATACGTATTACCGGTCCTCAAAGGATTAATTATTTCATTTTTTCTGTTTCAGGTACGTATCCGTTCGAACTTCTTTTCGAAACCCTTTCGAAACCGATGCACGAGAACCGAGTACAAGCGCCCCGATCTCGCAGGTCCTCGCGAGGACCGATACCCGCGTCCGATAAGCCGAGGTATGACTCCGTGTCGCGATGTCCCGGCGTTCGAAAGTCTGGCGATGTTACCCCTCGCGACCCTCGGAGATCGACAACGTCGATCCGTATGTACCACGAAGCGCCGTCCACCGCGACGGGACGCGCGATCCGTCTCTCCGCACTCGCGGCGCGGGTGGGCGCGCGACGATAGAATTGTACCGCGCGCTGTGTATACGCACGGGGGGAGAAAGTCTCGGACTGCCGGAGCGCGACCGGAGTATATGCACGCTCTTGGCAAAAATACGAACAAGAGCGCGCGGCCCGGGGCCCCCGGTCATCATTTAAAATATTGCCTGCAATTTATCACGGCGCGCATTAATGGCCCAGAATTCCGTGTATTCCATTTGTATCTGTCCTCTTTTGTAAGCAGGAACTCGAGTCGCCCTCCTCCGCCCCTTCCTCGCGCGCCAAAAGGAGTCGGGCTGTTCGACCCCGCGGTAAAAGACTCGCGAGACGCACCGGGCATCGGTAACCTAACGTTATTAATTAACGGCAGGACGATAACGAACGACGACGCTGCGACTGGTTTTTTTTTTTTCGCGGACGATCCTCCCCTTCGAATGTTAACAATCTCTCGCGGGAAATCGCGACGACGGGGAGTCTTGTTGTCGAGGAAAGATAACAGAAGGGAGGAGGATTCTGCATACATGGAGCCGCTTTGCCGAATGCGATATGCGGAAACGAGAGGATGTCGGGAGAAGGTCGAAAGTTGAAACGGGACGTGGACGTACACTGAGAGAAAAGTGAATAGTAAAATTAACCATGATTGCAAGATTGAATTTTCCTGGTAGCTAGTATCATATTTACGATTAGACGGACCAAGAATGCAGTCGAAATGAACTTTGTTGCACGGTTATAGTAACAATAAGATTTTGGGTTTTGATAGTCATGGACCATGGTTTGATTAACCACAAAAGTAGAACAATAATATTACTGCATAGTTGTGTTAACTATATAGAAAAAGATTAGGAACATCTATAGACCGTGCTGCAGGTTGACCTGGTTGCAGTAATCTTAATCTCTTGTTACTATAACCAGAATCTTATTATTTAGAACAACAATGGAATCGCGGTTGGCGCCAAAATCGACCACGATTTCTGATGAAATTATAATTATAGTTCTTTCACCAGATTTTTCTCTGAGTGTACACTAAGAAATAAAATCGGTTGATTTAATTGAATTTTAAAGTTACGAGTGGCCAACTATAAATATATACTTATATACAAATGAAGGCTGTGATCTAGAAAGGTGTTAAGTTCCAAAAATCTAAAATTTCAGTATTTATACTGAGAAAAATAACTCTGCCAATTTAACCAAAATCCTGGAGATCATAACCAAACCGTTTGGTGAAATATGAATCCTCCATCTGTGTGTTTGGTTAGACTGACCGTTTTCTGGTTAGAGAATAATTAGACATATAGTTAGAATAACTAAATATTCGGTTTAACTTACTAGTATTTTGGTCAGAATGAACAAACTTTTTTAACCAGATGCGTTTTGTCATTTTAACCAAGTTACTTTTTCTCAGTGTGTTTCTTTCTTGAAATAAGCTATATTATGACGTTTTTCGTGATCAACTATTTTTTTTCTTATTTTTGGTACTTAGCGCCTTTTTACATTATGGTTTTTAAGTATGTCCTTAAAATAACTGAAATTTAGTTCAAGCGCAACTTGATATTTAGCTACTTCAACGAAATATTTGTTTAAATAAATATGTATACAGTTGGCCGCCCGTATCCTCAACATTTAGTTAAATGAAATGAGTATACTCTCTCTCTCTCTCTCTCTCTCTCTCTCTCTCTCTCTCTCTCTCTCTCTCTCTCTCTCTCAAATGATTTCTTTTTCGTTGTAACCAGCGGCCTGAGCGTATAGCGATCGCGCTATAGAAGTAGGTACGTCATTCATGATGCCTGTGCTCGCACGAGAAAACCTACGAGTCGCGTTTCCGGTTCGGATTCGTCCGAAAGCTGTACCCCATCCCCGCCGTATCTTTCGTTATACGAAAAAGAAAATCGACGAGAAGTAATATCGCTCTAGTACCCGACGTATATTCTCGGTAGGCACTCGCTCTTGCCTTCAACCCAAGCGGTAGCCAACCCTCCGCGCACGAATCGTTCCTATTTCCTGGGAGAGAAAGCTGCTCCTTCCCTCCGCCGAATAGCTCGTCGCTATCCTCAAAATCGAAGCCCCGCAACCACTCTGCCGTCTGTACGTACACTTTTCCCTCGCCAGAGACATCGCTGTACGCGTATATATCGGCGGAATACTCTTCGCCGCAGTATTCTTCTGCCGACTCGTCTCCCGTGCTACCGCTCCTCCGCATCGATACTTTTGTCTTCCGCCGCTCCGTCTAGCTCGGCTTTCCCACCCTCTCTATACAAATACCAGCGACGGCAGTCGAGCGTTATTGCTAAAATGCTGAATATTAACCGCCCATCCGCTCGCGCGGAAAGCCCTCTCAAAGTATCAGAGCTGCCGCGCTTCGCGTACGAGTAGTTGTACCGCGTCGCGGAATACTGTACGGGTGTGGATACGTGCGGAGATGAGGGAGAGGTCTTCGCCGAGTCGAGGGGAGGCGGGATCCACAGAATCGCGGTTGATATGGTACCGCGCGCGAGTGGAGAAATAGTCGAGAGCGCGGTAAAGGATCTTGAATTGAGAGTGGAGAGGAGATGAAGAGAAAACAGCAGGGGTGCTAAATAGAGGGCATAAATTCAACCCAGGCGGAAAAGTTATGTAGATTTTGTATGTGATCCATCATATATGGATTTGGTTATATATGGATTTTATATAATTTCTATATATTAACTATACCGAATGTCTGGTGGCAAATCGAGCTAGTGTTGACTGCAGCAGTATTTAGACGGGTGTTTCGAGCCATTTAGATGTTAGAGCGAAACGTTTGAAATGTCTAACTCCCCGATGGCTGTCGATTCGACAAATCAAGTTTTTCGGTCTAACCTCGATATCATGAATTTAAAAATATTAGTGAAGAAATATTTGAAGTGTTGAAGAATAATCGTTCGAGTTCTTTCGATGAAATTACCCAAGTTTTTCAAAGCCGGTTTCCGATTTGCAAGTAACTTTTGCTTCCTTTACCACTGATATTAAGGTTAGACCAAACACCTCGATCTGCTGAATCGACAGCTATCGGGAAATCAGACGTTTTAAACTTTTCATTCCAACTATAAATAGCTCGAGCATCGTTTAAACACTACTGAAATTAAATTCCAAGGAAATTCAGGTTTCTCAGCACCTGCTCGGTTTGCCATCAGACATTCGGTATACGCGGAGAAAATGTTCGTTAAAAATTATCGCAAAAATCATTTAATCATGGGACATGATGTCAACAACCAAATTTTTACTGTAGACCACAGTAAAATTCATTTATCCCTCGCTCTCTATTTCTAAGTCCCTATACTGACAGACCCCCTTAATTTTACCTTGAAGCACGTGTAAAATTTGATGATTGACATCATGTTGCATGGTTACGTGAATTTCACAATAATTTTTTTTATGAAAATTTTCCTCCGCGTGTACGGACTATATATGGATTATACAAGCATTCAAAAATTCAAATATAATCCTTATACGGTAAATGTAGAAATAATATAGGGTAAAGTCGGTAAATACGCCCCACATTTCAAAAAAAAATCATAACTCGAGGAATTTGAAACAAACTTTATTTTAAAAAACAACAAAAATTTGGCAGGACATTACACTTCTTAAAAAAAAAATAAAAATACGACAAAAATTATCAAATAGCTTCTACAAAAAATAAAAAACCATTCACGTCAAATGGGGCGTATTACCCACCCCAGGGGGAAATACGCCCCATATACTTAATCGCCCCTTCTGCGGATAAATTTTTGGCACAAACATCACAAGCTGTGCCATGGGAGGTGCACGTTTCATGTAGCCATCCACGACATGCTGTGCATTGAATCCAGTCCACTTTGGACTTCGTGGTGTAATAGTGGTCTCGACATTTGACGCAAATATCTTCCGCCTCGTCAGAGAGTTCGTCCGACGATTCCAAAGGCAGACACATCTCAGAATTTGATGACGCGCGACTCCGAATTTTGACTCTTCTGGCCTTTTTCTGTGCATTCCCTGTACATCTTTTATGATTGGCTGGCTCTAGGTGGGGCGTATTTCCAAAACCGGGGGGAAATACGCCCCACCGTTTAAATCTCCACACGCTACAGGTGCTAACAATCTGCATGTTTCAGTTTTTAGTTTAATAAACGTACTTTCTGACGCCGTACTTGAAACTTACAAAATACACAATCACAACTCAATAATTCGGTATCTATAAACTTACGAGCAAATTCGTAGTACTCAAAGACACCAAATTATTCACAAAACAAATTTTATTTCCACAACGCTAGCTGAAATCTTAATAAGTGCGCGAGTTCTCTGGTAAGACACAGACATTCGACTGATGACTACCGCCTCAGCGACATATACCGACGCATAATGTAGTTTCCATGTACTGGGGCGTATTTACCGACTTTACCCTACATATAATTTATATATGACTAAATCCACATATGGATCATACACAATATATAATATATCACCCGCTTAATACTACAACTAGGTAACTCAAATTTTCGGTATTTTCAATTATCTATAATACTTTGCACCCAACTTTGTACGCTCTCTTTTCGGTGCTACAACAAGACAAGTTCTGTCGTATATTTAAGGTTAGAAATCCAGTAGTGCGATATATATACAGCCACTAAAGCGACTAATATATGCATGCAATAAGTGCACAATTTGAATATCGAAAATTCGAGTTACCTAGTTGCAGTATTAAGGGGACGATATATAGTTCCTCATATGCCCTATTGAACGGTAGAATCTTTAAACTAGAGAGAGGGTCTGAATTTTAATTCGGCGCGAGAGATCTCGCTTCTCCTTCAACGATTTTACATTCGAATTTCATTCGGCGATCCGCTCGCGTCCGTCGCGCAATGCCCGACGCGTATACATAAGAGAGTCTCGTCGCGGATGGGAGCCACAAATCCTCCCTCCTCTTCGCTCTCCGGAGACTGCGAGCGAGGCCGAGCCGCTCCGACGAGGCTAAATAGAGGGGTTCCGAGTATAAATCAACAAGAATTCCCGTACCTCCAAAATACATACGCGTGCTGTATGTATCGCCGCCCGGACGGAAGAAGGCGGTTGAGAGGAGAGAGGGTGCTCTACACGGCGTGCCTCCCCATCAGGTGGCTGACGAGTAAAAGCGAATCCGTGTAGTTTTTCGCCGTACGATCTTCCAGTCCGTTCGGTTAATTTATGTTGTTTAAAAATGCAAATCGCATCGATTTGTCTTCGACGAGCGCGCGCGAGCGAGAGGAGGAAAAGAGGAATCGCGCTGACCGCGCGGATGGGGAGAGCGAGGAGAGATGCCGGGAGGGGGGACGAATCTATAATCGAATGGGAGGGGGGGAGACGGTCGCGGCGCGGCTCTCCTACCGCAGAAATAAAGAAATTTCTTTAATTAATCTTTGCCGCGTCAATTTCTTTGGGCGTCCGAGCGATTCCTGAGTAAGTCGCAAAGAGAGTATGGGAGAGACACAGAGGGGAGAGAGAGAGAGAGAGCACCGCGCGCGGTTCGAACCATGCCGCGCTGCACCGAATGAATAGGGAACGCTCCTTGCTGCCTAGGTGGTCCCGGCGAGACCGCGCCGGGATCATTTTTTAAAGGGTTTTCAGTTCGTTCCACTCGCGATGAGCTTTATTCTCCATCGCTTCTTCCGGCGAGGAGTTATCTATCTTCGATATCGCGTCGGTTTTTCTTTTTTCTCTTCTCTCTCTCTCTCTCTCTCTCTCTCTCTCTCTCTCTCTCTCTCTCTCTCTCTCTCTCTCTCTCTCTCTCTCTCTTTTTCCTCTTCCGAGACCAGGCTTTCTACGTCTTCGTCGCGGTGCGGCAGGAAAGTTCGTCGACGGCGTTGCCTCCGCACGCGATGACCCGGGAACGACTCGAACATCGGGGAAACGTGTGAAAAGTTCCGGGGGCGCGCATTCAACTTTTCAGCCGCGCGCTGCTTATAGATCCAGTCTTCCTTCTCGTCGTCGTCGTCGTCCTTAAAGAAAAAGTTGAGCGGCGCCGGGTATATTGAACGTGGAAAGAAACTTTAGCGCGCGCGTTTGGAGGGGGAGGGGGGTGGGGGGGGGGGGGGGTACACCTTCCCCGCAGCCGCGATACATTAGTCGAGTGTTATTCCAGTAGCTTCTTTCGGGAGTCCCGACGTTTCCTCCGAAGCGTATTCTCATGCAAATCCCGAGTCGCGGCCGCGCGAGTACGAGTAGGAGCGACGACCCGCAGGCTGCACCTAATAAAGCAAACATCGCGCCCTCTCTCTCTCTCTCTCTCTCTCTCTCTTGGAGCACCCGCGTACGGCACCACCACTCGACGTATCCCCGCCTATTTTCGCGCACCAGTTCGACCTGTCCATCTCGCGTTGGTTTAATTATGTAAATGCGAATTTACATAATTGGCCGGGGCGCGTGTAGACGGAGACAGAGGGGTGGCGCGTACCGCGCGGCGGTTTCTGCGGGATCCGCCGCGGACGACGAAGTCACCCCTGATTATATACACGGTGTGATTCGAATTCCTGGATTTGGTGTTTACGTATGGAGAAAAGGAGGGACTCTTATTTTCGTGCCGACTTCGGAATTTGGGAAGTTCCTCTTGAGAGTCATCGAGATAAGCGAGGCCCTCCTCGCGGGGAGGGACTAAAGACGAATTTTTTTCCGACTACTTATCGTCAACGGGAGAGGAAGCAGCGACGAGGAGAGGGCCACTTGGGGCTTCTCTACTCTCTCCTCGCTGGATTAAAGTAGGCACTCGGAGTTTCCTTTTTTTTTTCTCCTTTTTTTTCTCTCCTCCCCCGTTCCGCGCGGCCGCGCCGACCGGACCCGACCGACGCCGGTTTGATTAAGGAATTTTCAAAGGCGGAAATGTGAAAGCGCGGACGACGGGGTGGTCGTGGAGAAGGAGGAGGAAGAGGCGTAATTGCGAATAATTTGTAATCGCGCGCGCGCGCGCGTGTACCGTCCGGAAAAACAACCTATCTGCCCATTTCCCCGCGGCTTTAACGAAGTCACCGCGGCGGCGAAGGCCATGACCGATTCGTGATTTTTTTCCGGTCGAATAACAGCGGCCGTTGGAATTATCGTCTCGCTCTTTATATAACGATCGATCGTTCGCCGCAATGGTGTTCCAGCTATTTGTAATCGGCCCTATCTTTGTTATATTGCATTTTATACAAATACGTTGTACTGTAAAAAAATTGTATTTTTAATAGGTACACTTTAAAGTATATATATATATAGAGGTAGATATATATTGAAAAAGTTTTATATATGATAAATTCATATAACAATTTTTCAATAACACCATTCCTTTGAATCTAGTAATATTTATTTGTTTCAAACATACACAGTAAAAAAGTGGTGTTCATTTTTAACAGCATTTCACCGATGTGGACATCTATATGTATCACATCCGGTGTCATTCAGTCTTATGCCATTATTATCTAATACCAAAAGTGACCTATATAGATCCATACCGCATAGCTTTTTACAGTTTATTATTTTTTTTCGGGGTACCAATTTTGGAATGTATTTTTTTCTCAGAGAGTGTACTAATTTTTTACAGTGTACATCAGACATCACTTTTCCCCGAAATCTCACTTTCTTCATACCTTTAACGACATTTCTCGTCGTAGCATTTCCTACTGAGCCCTTTCGCTCAGGGAAACGATTCATTCGCGAAAGTACAGTCACCCACTTCGGAATATTAAGTGCTACGGCGCACTCGAACCTCCCCCCCGTCGACGAAGTAACTGCGACGACTGCCCCGAATTGCAAACCTTAAACGTCTTCCGCTTCACGAATCGCTTCCAATCCATTTATAGGGAGCGATATATATGCATAGGTACTCGTCGAGTACTCGGACGAATAGGGCGCTTTTCGTCCCTCCTCCTCCGTATATCTCACCGCGCTGTACACGCGAGGTTCCGAAATCCCGTAAAGTAGTTCGAGCAGAGAGAGAGAGAGAGAGAGAGAGTCGCCCGTTTTCTTCGCTCCGTTAGTTTATACCGACCGGTATCAGAAAAGAAGCACTTATCTTTTCACTATTACAATATTATAGAACATCGTAACTCGTTGCTATGCAAGGAAATGCCGTAAGTCATATCGATGACTACCATGCAGTCATATCATTGATCTATTTTTGTGGTTAATTCAACCTTGGTGCATAGCTATCATAATCTACCATTTCGCGTTGTCACTATAACTATGCAGCAAAAGTTATTTCGACTACATTCACGATCTGTCAGACCATAAATATGGTCCTAGCAACCAGGAAAAGTCGAGCTTTGCGATTGTGGTTGATTTTACTACCCACTTTTTTCACTCTTGTCAGTGTAACTTCGCACTTCAGTCGCTAGGCGCGTGACGATCAGACTCGATTCCAAATCAACCCGAACGAACCCCTTGACACGTTCAATGCGCATCTATCAGCCATTGCGCTAGATTATTGGGTAGCAGTTAACGTGTTAACGAGGCCCGCGTTGTGCTTTTGGAAAAATCCAAGCGTGTAGGCAAAGTCGAATTTGCCCCGGCCATTGTCGCCGAGTAATAATATTTAGAAAAGCGAGGGGTCAAAGAGGCAGCGACAACCTCTCAATGCCCGCACCCTCCTCCACTTCCGCTCCCCCGCTGCGCTCACGACGTTAGCCATGCCTGTCCGTTTACAATTTCCTCGCACCGCGCGCAATAAGCTCGCGGACTTAATGTCGTAATTAAAATGCACACGGTAAGCTGCAGCCGCCGCGACGCCGCTCTCGCCTCGAATGCAGCAGCAGCCGCCGCTGCCGACAACGGCGCGTAGTGGGGTGGCGGGGGAAGATGCGCCCTCCGTTGCGGGTCACATAATACAGGGGCTATTTATCCCCCCGCGACGCACAGCGTATAAAACTCGTTTACCAGAAATCGCATCGCCGTGACTATACCTATACGGGCGCGCGGCAGTCGAGCGTAATGAAACATTCTGCGCGACGCGCCCCGACCGACGGCTTTGAAGCGTCGTCGTCGGGACGTCGTCGTAGCCCCTTTTTCAAAATTCCACCCCGGCACCGTATAAATCCGTTTCGACACTGGCTGCGACAGAATCCCGGCAACGCGTGCGCTCCTTTTTCTTTCTCCAACCCCTCCCTTCGCATCCTTTCCCTTCCGCTCGCGCAAGCTCGCCCCGCAGCGCGCGAGGGTGAAACGACGCGCGTCGTCTGCGTATAGCAGGTCGCCGCACTTTGGCGGCGAGTGCAGCGTGTGCTCGCGCTTGTGCGCGCTGAACAAAGAATAATTCTTTCCGTTGTCGCCGTCTCGCGCCCAACCCACGTCCGGGAAAAGATCTGGAAATTCTCTCGGAAGCTGCAGCCGCAGCGGCAGCGCGCCGCACCACCGGCAGGAGATACACGCGCGAGCGGATGCGGTGGCGCCACCGTGTTCAAGGAAATTAACGCCGCTCATTCGCAGGAAATAAGACTGTCCCCTCCGCGGGAGAGGGGCGCGACTAACGACGCGACGCCGCGCGCGAGACCGGAAGCGCGCACCGCGCGCCTCGCTGCGTCGTCGACGGCGCTCGCCCCGCGGTAGGCAGGACATGGCGCGCAATGTAGACCGGGTGGGTTGCCCGGTGAAAATTGATACTCGATTTGACCACCTTGGAAAACAGGATGCACGTACCGGTCGAACGAGCACGTAGCGCGGGTGTGCGCGCAGTCGCCGGGCCGCGTACTTGTCCGCCGAGAGAAAAAAGATTTACTTTACCAACTCTTAGTTGGCTCGACAAAATATAACGATAAGAACAAATACGGGCGGAGAAACTGTTTTTTTGCTACAACAAAATAGTTTCGTTAAAGGTTCTTTGATTATATTTGCAGCAAAGGCATTTCGGATACGGTATCTCAAAATCGTTTTCGATGGCGAAGAAGACATTTTGTTAATCCGTCAACATAATTTTGTTCGTGTATGATAATTCTTTTCTCGCATCGAAATTGTTTTGTCATTCCGACGATATAAGTAAACATGGCATGTCGTTTTGTTGAAATGACATAATTATATGCGAAGTTTAACCAAATAAAGTTAGTAAAATTAGGTACTTTCTTCCGGCAACAAAGTAATGTTTCACTCTTATTTCGCGGTCAGAGAGCTCAAATTTGTTTCAATGAACGAAAGACTCTGTTGCGCTGTCAAAATGACTGGTCGAAATCACTGTTATCACGTAACAAAACACACTACGGCTTTTTCGTATTCAGAACCAAGCATTTTTATAAATTAATAAAATCGTTCGGTGGAATCAACAAAATGTACTCAACGAGAGAATTTTTTTATCGTGGCTATAACTTTTTTCCCAGTGTACCGCGCACTCGCGCGCGATAGGTACTCGCCGCGCGCGTGCGATGATTGGAACTTCCGAGAATATGAGACAAAAGCTCGATAGATGGGTCCAATTGTATCCCCGGTCACGTCCCAGGCGCGATGCCCCACGATCGATCGCTTTCCTATACATTTTCCCCGATGACACGTGGATATAGTACGTATCCTCTCTCCATGTACCATCCATCCGTACCATACGTGAGTAGCGCAGACTCGCGCGCCCGTATGTACGTAGACACGATTGCCACATCCACGCGTAATGTGTAACTTTGGCTGGCGTGAACCTACGGATGTAAGAACGATCTCTCGTGACAATGCAGCCGGGCTGAATGGACTTTGAACGTGACTGGAAATCCTTGAAGTTTGTGGTTGCACGGTGGCGCATGGCCGAGGTCTAATCTGCATAGCCTGCACCTATCCCACGTAGGTGCAGTAGCGGAGGGCCCGCGCACGTACGTATGCGCACGGGTACGCGCCTAAGTGTCGCTGGCGACGCCGTGGTTCCGGCGGCTAGGAAATCGAAGATTTCGGATTCGTCGTCGACGCGATCCCCCGCCGTGGCGCGCGAGCGCTGGGAAGTTTATGCATTTCCGTAACGCGTTTATTACGGTGGTTCGAGAAGGTTCGCCCTGAGGACTCTGTATTCTCACGCAATCGACGCGATACACGCGCGACTGCGTTCCGTGTAGACTTCGTCGAGGAGTGATGATTTTCTGACGCATCCACTGAGAGAAAAGTGGGTAGTAAAATCAACCATAACTGCAAGGTTGAATTCCTCCTGGTTGCTAGTACCATATTTATGATTAAACAGAGCGTGAATGCAGTCGATGCAACTTTTGTTGCATGAGCACACATACACGGTGAAATATGAAGTGTTCAATTTAACCAAAATCCCGGAGACCGTAGCCAAATCATTCGGTGAAATATGGATCCTCCACACGCGGAAAGAAGAGTACATTAATCACTGTTGTACTAGATAATAGGTTTGACATTTTGAAGAAAGTATTGCGTTTATTGATTTACTGTTTAACAACAGTAATTGACATGCGTTCAGTGAAGTTCACTTGCCACGCGGTAATGTCAAATTTATTATCTACTGTACAACGGTGATTAAAGTACTCTTCTCTCCGTGCAACTGTTTGGTCAAACTGATCATTTTTTGGTTAGAATAACTAGACATGTAATTAGAATAAGTAAAAATGTAGTTAGAATGACTGAATATTTGGTTCAATTTACTAATATTTTGGTTATAATAACTGAGCTAGTGTAATCAGAAGCCTTTTTTCATTTTAATTAAACTATTTTTCTCAGCGTAGTAACGACAAGGTTATAGATTACGATAACCATGTACCCTGGTTGAATTAATCACAAAAATAGATAAATAATATTACTGCATGGTATATAAAAAAAAGGCTAGGGCATTTATCGACTATGCCGCAGGTTGATCTGGTTGCAGCAATTCAAATTTTCTTGCTACTGCACAGTAAAAAATTGGTGTTAATTTTTAATACCATTTCGCTGGTGTGGACTTAGGTACATAATGTGTACCACATCTGGTGTCATTCCGTCTTATACCATCATTATCTAACACCAAAAGTGGTTCATATAAATTCGCACCGCAGAATTTGTTACATTGTATATATATAACCTGATTAGAGCAACTATGAAACTATGGTTGGCGCCAGAATCGACCACGATCTCTGGTTATATTATTGTTATGGTTCTTTCAACCAAATTTTTCTCCGAGTATTGATTCGACGTCGCTTTTCGCGCTGCGCGTAAAGTAAACCTACCGGATTTCTCTCTCTCGATGATGTATAATCCGGGGAAGAGGCTGGGCGACGTGGAAACGGATGACCGAAGAGGGAGAGGAGGGGTGCGTGCCTCTGGCAGGTTAGGCGAGAATCACGAGCGGCCGCCAGCCGGCGGGAAAAATGCATTTTCCAGCGTTTAGGATTATTTACGACCGTCGGACAATGGAGCGGCGTGGACCGGTGGCACTCCCCTGCGCGCGCGTCTTCGCAAAGGTTTCTTCTCTGCCCCTCTCCTCCTTCTCTCGTACCCCCCGATAATTTCCATTCTTTGCCCGTAAGTGCGAGAGACGCGAGCGGGGAAGTGAGTGGCGAGCGGTGGTTGGGGGGAGTGAGGGGCTACGTCTCAATTTCCGCGGGAGGCTTCCCAGAAAAAGGTCGGCGGTCGAGTTTTTCAAGACCGGTGCGATTCGTATTCAAGCGGGTCTACTTCGATTCCTCCCTTCCATCTCCTCTTCTCGCCTTCCTCCGTCTATCATTCTATCTCTCTTGCTCTCTGCTCGCCAAGCGCCTCTCCCTTTCTCTCGCTTCGCCTGCATCGGGGCAAAAAAGTCGTTCGGCACGGATTCAACGCGTATCGTCGCTATACCGAAGGCGAGACGTGCCGACGATTCCCCGAGATTCGTAATCGGCGCCGCGTAGCCGGACTCTGATATCGCGCAGAGTCGGAGTCAGGTTCGTCGCTGAATTTCTTCGACGACTCAACGGGTCCTTGGGGGCGCAGACGTACAGCCAGCGCTCCCTTCTGGCTAATTTGGAAACTTAAGAAAAATTGGATTTGCCCCCTCCCCCTCCCTCCCACATCTCTATCTGTAATTAAAGCGACAATCGAGAACTGAATGGACTTTTCATATATAGATACATTGTACAAAAAATTGCATTAAATTTAATATAATTGTATATGAAGTTTTTATATGATACTTGATCATGAAAATTAATATATGTCGTTATGAGATTTAGGTATAAAGGAAATTTCATAAGGAGATATATTAATTTTCATAATATTACGGAGTATATTAACTTTCATAATGACGTATTGGAAGAAAGCTTTATATAAAGGTACATTCAAAATACAAATTTTTGTTTAGAATGACCATCAAAATTATTTCCCGAAGTCATAACTGCCATGCAGTGGTGACGAGATTGAAAAGTAATAAAATTGCTATCAACAGACAATGCGATACGTGAATTGTTATTTTATTATCATATAGATTTTACGGATTTGTTTCTATTTTGGGAAATGTAGTACGATACACAGATTTCAGGAGAAAAGATTCCACTACGCGAAAGGGAGGATAATCATTTTTAGAACGGAAGAAAATTTCAGATATAGTAATAATTTTCCATAAATGTCATTGAAAAAGTGTGGAACTATAATGGGACTCTTGCAATTTAAGCTGACTCCAAAGGGCTAAAAATCAGAGTTCCCTAGGCGGTCCAAGGACTCCTTAACGTAAAGTTTGTCTTCAACGAAGCAACAGCATCGATACTGTAGATAAAAATTGCGCGATGAAATCGTAATTCTCCCGCGTTCCCGCAGCCAATTGTTTCTGCCAAAAATGAAAAAAGCAACTTCGTGCGACCATTCTCATCGAACGACAAGCGGAAAACGGGATATTATATTATACATACGCGCGCTCTCCAACGGAAATTGGAAAGTCCCTCGTTACCGCCCGCCGTGAAATCGCCGTTGCTGTACTACGGGCGAATCGATAACGAGAACGAGGCGCGGAGGCTCGTGCGATATTTTCGTACCTCGCGGCGCGAACATCCGCGGCGCATTCGATCGGTTCGCGTTATTCCGACGATGATTAGCGTGCGGTTGAGACGCGGATCGATCGACGCATTCTCTCTGATACGTATACAGTACTTATTCCAGTCCCCTAACGAGGGCTGAAACTACCCTGCGGTTACGCGAAAACCATCTCGCCGCGACTCTCTCCGGTCGACGGTATAGTCGTAAAGTTCCTCTCGCGGGAGATCCGGAGGTAAACGGAGCAAACACCGAATGCCGTTTCGGATCGAGATTTAGGCCCGAACAAACATTCGTTACACGGAGTTATCCTAAGGCGCTCGTTTCGCGCGATATATTCGCCTCGTCGGCCGCGGCCTATCCGATTCCACCTTGGGACCGTGTCAATGAACTCCTGGTAAAAGGTTTCAAAAATATCTTCCGCCTCTCATGCATGGAAAGACTGATACCAGTAAATTTTACTCTATTTACAACGAAAGAGATACACATGAGGGTCTTCGGATATTTCTACTGTGTTGAAAAACAATTCTTCCTTAGAGACAAGTGAGTTGTAATGTAAATTATCATGATTTAATGTTTTTAAGAGACAAGTTTCTGTACCATACTGTAACAAATATCCGAAAACCCTCATGTGTGCCTCTTTTATTGTAGGTAAATACAATAAAATATAGTATGTACTTGTATGTCTTTCCGTGTGGCGAAACAAAAATTGTACAGAAATAAAAAATTATTTAAATCTACCAAAAATTATTTGTAGGATCGTAAGTAATTATTTATTTACACCAATTTAACTTTCTTACGTATCAATAAAATATTTGTGTTAATAGATGCAATGAATTTTTTCTCTGTGTACGTAACTTGCAAACCCTTCTTTATACCCCGTTTCAACCCTCGAATCCGCAAGAAGAAACGATAATACTTAATCCAGGGGTGAAGGAACTGTCCATAAATCATGTAAGGATATTTTGAGGAATCATACTCTCCATCCTCTCTCATATAAAACTCAGTAAGGTTTCTCTTGTCCACCCCATATAATATTACATAAGAAAGCTAAATTCAAAAAAGTCGATATAAAAACGTTTGCGGAGCTTCTTAGATTAGTTTCATCAACTTGCTCAAAAATCATGGCGTCACTTTTAAAAATCTCGCAATACTATTAGAAAATTATTGTTGATTCATTTTCAATATTTGAATGGAGCTAATTCTTTTTCGTTGTATATGTAAGAAGTAAAGGAAGAATTCCTGTAATATTTCTTACGTAAAATTGACCTTCTCCCTCTCTCCCCCTAGTATCAGCTACCATAGAGATTTATCTGGACCCCCCCCCCCCCCCCTCCTCCTAGCCGCCTTACGTAATTTATGAACAGCCCCTGAGGAACCGTTATCCTCGTTACGATAACATCGGCTCGGTTAAAGCGCGGTAGCTGATTCTCCACCGTGAATCCTCGTGAAATGAACTGACCCCGCGATTGAATCGTTGAGCGCGACTAAACTATTGAAAAATGACTCGCGTTCTTCTCTGTCTTTTTATCCCTCCACCGCTTATTAGCCTCGGGTGCAATTTCCATCAAGAGTTCCCCGAGACGCGGGCGACTACAATGTCTATCCGCCAGAGTCGCTCTCTAGCGATTACCTTATATGCTCAACTTATAACGAGACACTAATCACGCCGCTACCAGTAGACGGTGGAAGAAGAGAACTTTCCGTTCCGCGCAGAGCTGTCATTAGTGCACTGCCGAGTTATTACGAAGTAAGACCACGTTTACGACTCGACATTGTATAGCTTACCCTTCGAGATTATCCCACGCGAATTTCTGTCATAAACACAACAGTGCCGGCTAACCATAGACGTGTGTCCTTGTACGTCATACTTATGGTTGCACAGGAAATAATGGATGGGGTATCTAGCGAAATATGAAAAAAAAAATTTCTTGACTTTTTTCTCAGGATTCCCAGTCTAAAATAATGAATTTTACCTGACACGATTATGGGTATAGACCCGGTACAGATTATCATGCCTCAGCAATTCTCTTACACTCAACAAAATTTGGCCGCAACTAGAAAATTATAGTAATTGCAGTGATAATTTTCTTCGCAATAGCAAGAATTCTTGCTACGCTAGAGATATTTTTCTAGTTGTCACCAAATAATGTCTGAGGTAGCCAGAAATATAGCTGGTTTAGCTAAATATTCTTTTAAGTGTAAATGAACAGATTAGAAAATATCCATATAATGAGTATCGTAATTAAGAAATAAACACGAAAATAATTTAATTCTCCGAAATTACATTGTTATGGTTTAATTATGTAATTAATAAGAAAAAATTTTCAAACATATTTAATCATAGCATACCTCATATATTAACATTGCTTCCATCGATAATCGATATTCTTACTGTCGGTAAAAAGAGAGAATTAATTCATAAGAAACTTAGACTTTATAAATTTATCAAGTTTGAGTATTTTCGAAAAACTTCAGGAAAAATTTTTAATTTTCCTGACTTTTGCGCTGACTCACATAATTCCCTGACAATTCCAGGGTCTCCAGAATTCCCTGACCACTAGACACCATGTAGCACTCAGTTATATGATGTAAATTTTACAGCAACTTTACGAAAGTTTTAGCCTAGATCACGACATGTGCAGCAGCTGTGAGTGATTTATAAATCCCCTCTTGGCACTGTTTTTTATGTAATTGAATGATGAACTTATGTTTTGGAAGTAATAAGCCAATTTTATACATATATTACTGTGATTCGGTAAATCAAATTTTCGCAAATTTGTTATTTCACTTATATTTCGATCGCGTGGCATAATTTAAATTTGATATATCACTTGTAATTTACACTTGTAACAAACGATTTCTGTTGACTTGACCTCGAAATAAAAAAAAAATTATAGCACCTTTAATTCGATGCATTTTCCATTATAAATATCGTAATAGTCAACGAATATTTGCTTGGTCCAATAAAACGTTTATTTCGCCATATTCAAACAAACATTTATTAACTACAAATAAACTGCTTTCTCGGTGCAGGAATGTCTGGCTGAATACTTTTGTATTATTCCCAATAATTCGCTTATATGATTAATTTCAAATCAGCACCGCCAGATGGGAGACAGTACCAAAAACAACACCGCCCCCACGGCGGAGACACTAAATTCAGGCCCCCCGTCGTGAACGTGTTAAAGGATCTAACGAGACTTCATCTTTCGTTTCGAGTTAAAGGCGAAGCTTCCAGGCGATCCACCGAGTTTCCATCAATTCTAAATTATTCCTAATGCGCTAATAGATTCAGACAATAATCACACACTCTTGACAAAGGATTCCCAGCCTCCCTCGAAACGTCCACCTCTTAACGACTGACTTTACCCTCGCCTGCGTTCTCCGCGTCCGCGTTCAGGGAAATTCGTACGGGACAGCCTCACTCGCAAAGACCCCTGCATCATTTATCCCGCCCTATCTCTCACGCGCGCGTGTCCCACGGGAGGCGATCGAGTCCCGAGAATCCCGTCGCTTCTACTGCATAACAGAACGGCGCGTCAAACGACGTCCGATGCAAACGCGGAAAGACGGAGTGCAACCTTCACCCCGTCGTCGTTCTGTTCGCTGAGCTCGAGATTCGACTCACTGAGAAACGCCGCGCGGCGACGTCGATACGGGTTGCGGTTTCGAGGATCGGTCGCGCGAAGATGCGTCTCGTGTAGCGTCGCGGCGAAGCGGACGGGAACCGTCGGACGATGGACCCCCATGCGGAACTGGTCCCGGAGGTGCATGGAGGGACATATCAGTGAACCCCGGGACCGGCATCTTTGTGTACAATGGCCCGTGACCGCGCGCGGACGCCGCTCCGTGGCTAGGAACACAAGTTCTCTGTCTCTGTGTACACGAGCGAAGAGGAAACGCGCGGTGGTAAAGGAGAGGCGAGGAGGCGACCCTTTGCTCTTCTGATTCTCGCCGAGCGCGAGTCCCTCTTCCGTCTCCCCCCTTCCACCCCCAGATTCCTCGCGGCTCTTCGTAAAAGGCGGCTTCTCCTCTTTGGTTTCAGGTTCGGCGCGCGACGTCTTCCGCGGAAGGGCGGCGAAGGGGAAGATAAAGCGAGAGGGAAGGGTGGGGGAGCTTTATTAATTAGTTCACACACGGTTCGGACCTTCGTAGGACTAATGTAAATGATAGAAGCGTTCGGAAGGAATGTTGGGTCGACCGACCTATCGGACAAGAATTCTGTTTTCTTGATGAGCTTTTCGGCTCCTTTGGTGGTCGATCGATTCGACATTTCAACTTTTTCTTTTTTTCTAAACAGTTCGATGCATCAATTTTGTTCATCCTCGAAGGCATGCTCACACTGAAAGAAATAATTTCGTGTCAGAAAAATATGTCTTGAATGAAGAACATATTATCCTAGACATTTTTAAGAATACAGATTTTCGGTCGTAGAATATACAGGTAGGTACACGGTGTCTGGCAAAATGTAAAAAAGAAATTCCTTGACGTTTCTAGGTTTTCTAGTCTGAAATAGCCAAATTTCCCTGGCAGCGATGGGTATAGATCTTGTATAAAGTGTCAGGCATCGATCATTTTTCGTCGAATGAACAAATTAACTATTATTCATAGAACGAGTTATGACAACTGGGAAATAAATGTTGAAATAATTTAATTTTTGTCATTTAACAGTTTTTTTTTAGAACAAGAAAGAACTTAGATACAAACGTATATACATATGGAACACTTTTTAGACTTCTACACTGAAAAAAGTATTTAGCTAATCCAGCTATATTTCTGGCTGCCTCAGACACAACTAGAAAAATATTGCTAGCGTAGCAAGAATTCTTGCTATTGCGAAGAAAATTATCACTGCAATTACTATAATTTTCTAGTTGTGGCCAAATTTTTTTGAATGTGTATGAATTCCAACCCTGTCCTGTTTCAAGACTATGGAAATCAAGCACATTGTCAGATTCGAGTATTTTCGAAAAATGCCAGACAATTCCCGGATTTCCAAAATTCTCTGACCACTGGACACCGTGATATATTCTTGATACCAGAGTAGATACCTTCGTTGGACCAAGAAATTCTTTCTGCGCGAGAAAAACAATTACTCGAGCTTATCAAATATTTTCTTGCACGAAGCTTTCTTCCGAACGCTATACCATGGCTCAATCCTGGAATTATATCGTGTTTTTAATTGAAGAAAATATTTGTTTGGCACCAGCAATTATTTCTCTTAGTGCAGGGGTGGATGCAGAATTATCCTTTCATTGATCCGCTTCCTGCGAGCGAGTTCCACATCCATCGTTGGGCGTACGATGATATAATCCGAGTTGTATTAATTCGGGCTCGCGAGCCGATCATAGAATTTCCATACGGAAACCCCAACGGTCAATTTAATACCAGTATCGCGATACGCTAATATCGGTCTGACGGGACCACTGACTATTTGTCACTGGGTGTAACGGAAAGCCCATCCTCCATCCGCGAGACCAACGCAAAGATTTGCATTACAAATATGCAGGATCGGAAATATCGTGTACGCCGATGGGACTCGCATTAACGGTGGAAACGAATACGGAATACGTAACTCGCGTTGGTCGGATGGCGCATAGCGTTCGGAGAGCCGACAAAAGTGTTGACGGGAGACGAGAGTACGTTACGTATCTCCTCGTCCATGTGTCGGAACTGTCCGCATATGTTTATCTCGAGACGAATCAATATTTGTTGTCCGTCCGGTTGATTATCGAACTACAGCTGATGGATGAACTATTAGGTGTACATTCTTGGAAGATGAATAATTTTGCGTTTTCCAGAATGCTAAAAATATTCACGCTTTACATAAATTCTATCGATATTAAATTTGTCTGTTCTAGTTTTTGTTTCGTACAATCAATAGATACTTCGTATAACCGTACACGGAGAGAACAAATTAGTTGGATCTACTAAAACTTACTTGCAGGGTCGCAAGTACACACAATACATAATTAATATTTTTTCCTTGCAATCGCATGTATCGAGAAAACAGTTTATTAATAGTTAATAAATATAATTTCAAATACTCTGGGGAATAAATATTTCGTTAGGACAAGAAATAGTAGGTATGCAAATTATTAAAATTTGTATTTCATTCAAACACATGTCCTCAAACGACCTAATTGTGCCAAATAAATAATAGTTAACGAATATTTACTTGACCCAATAAAATGCTTATTTCGCCATATTCAAACAAATATTCATTAACTGTAAATAAACTGTTTTCTCAGTGCAGATACTATTCCACGTGATTTTAAGAAATAAATATTTAATCGATATATAAAAAAACTCAATTGATTTAAATGTGAGTAATTATTTGCGATCTCGCCAATGATTTTTAGTAAATCCAACTGACTTTTTCTCTCGACATACTTCGAATGATCCGTGAAATAAATAGGAGAACAAACTGGAAAACAGTACGATCCTATTAGCGGATCGAGAGTCGTTGGTCACCAAAAAGACGCGAAATCGTTTCCGAGAAACTCGATCATTGTGACTGACCGTTATCGAGTAGCCCTGTTCCGCGCAAAATCGTTTTCGAAACCCATTGACCTGTGCGCACGCGGACCTTCGCCAGACATCTCGCAATCGCATTGCTTTCCACAGCGGACATCGCGCGCGCATTACGCCGAGTTCCCTCCGATCGAACACGGAAGGCGCGATTCGTTCTCGCCGCGGCAATCGATCGTCCGTGCGCGACGGAAGCGCTGAATCGACTCGGAATTTGGCCGCGTGCCACGCGACACATGTGCTTCTTACGAAAACGGAAAGGCGTCGCCGTGAGAAATTATAGGAGTGAATTACCGCGACACATGCTTCACAATACTTCCTGCGCGACCAGCCGAAAGACGGAACGAGGGAATGCGCGCTCCGCAGGCGCGATAATGTATGAAAGGGCCTCGACGCGATGACGAGCGAATTCTTAAGGCAGTTCTATTATGCAGGGCCGTATTTGGTGGGTGTATAGGAAGGGCCCGACTTAATTAGTTAAAAAAGATATATATTTTCATTTATAACTGATAATATATAGATCAATCTAAAAAAATTAAACATTTTTAGCATTGTTCTTCTGTTCTTTAGTACAGAGGGGAGATGCATGGTAGTTGTACTTTATCAGCGAGATTCTCAGAATTTACAACTTTAATTACGTTTTCTCATCCGATCGGCCGGTAAGGCGCTTTTGTTCTTTGATATTACATTTTTTAACCGTCTCGGAAATATATTAACGCTTTTTGTCATAAATCTGCAGTAGGTACATAAGTCATGAAAATATGAAAATTAGGCCTCTCTTTTTTCCTATGCCTGCATATGCGTCAATGCTTGAGAACTCATTTTCAATTCAAGTTTTCTCGCAAAAATCGTCGGTAACCCGTCTTCAAATTTTGTCAACAAATCAATACTAGTTTGGGTGAACAGTACCTATATCAAAAGATGAAAATGTTCTGCAATATATTCGTCTGGTGATAGAACTACCTTAAAACAGCAATTGATAAACCTTCCGACTGTCGACATGAGAAAAATACTTTGTTGTATTTTCGTTGCGCGACCCCATTCGTTTCGCCGCGCCGCCACCTCTCCCATTCACGCGGTAAACGCTCGAGCAACTCCTCCTATTTTTTTTCGCGCGCGCGTCCTCTTTTTCCAGACGCCCGCCGCGGCGTCCGACGGACGAGTCGTCCGCAGAGACGCCCTCTCCGCGGCGTCGCGAACGCGCGTGAGAGCTCTTCCCGCGAAAGTCGAGTTATCATCGTTATACCGTGACCCGCGCGCACGCCGGGCTTGTTATTTCTCTTTTTTTTTTATTAGCCGAGCTTCCTCCCCGCCGGTTTCCTCCCATTAGTCTCACTTCGTCACTGGCACCGCGCGCGTGTACGCGAAAGGGGTGTTCGGCGAGCGGGATTAAAGGAGCAGGTGGCCTAGACGTATTTATAACGACGGAATTCGCAGCGGCGCGCTATTCCGCCGGCACGATTTTCGAGACTAGATTCGAGACTACGCGCGCTCCATTCATTCTCTCGCGCGCCGGGGGCTACGGGGGGATGCGGCTATCGAGAGGTGCAGCGGGGCAGCAGGTATCGGGAGGGTCGTCCTTCGACAGAGTCGCCGGCTTTTGATTCCCTCGACGCGCTGTGAACTTTTTTTTTCTTTTTCTCGCACCCGAAGTTGACACTCTATGCGCGGAGACTTTATCGTGGAAGGAGATTATTGCTTTCTTTTGGCCCTGCAAGCACGATGTCTTTTATGAAAAGGGACTGTAGGGATTGATCCAGTCGTCAGTTTTTTTTTCTTTTGAAGTGATGTAGACACGGTTGAAAAAAACGAATGTTCGCATAGGTATAGCCTCGTAGGGATGTGCGACTCGAATTTTCAGTCTAAGCGCAAAAGTAATGCCCGATCGAGAAATGCGAGAAGCGTGCGATTCGACGGCGGCATATGAGACGGCGACCTACACTGAGAAAAAAATTGCTTGATCGAAATAAACGTGTTTTTAGATAGTCCTGAGAGCGATTTATTCCATTCGATGAATACTTATATTACGTCTCAATATTTATTTGTTTGACGAAAATTTGAAACAAAAGGACATTACAGAGATGTGACAATTTATTACCTTGTATGATATTTTAGATACAAATATAGGATAGACCGAGGTGAATCGGATCATAGATCTATATTTCTTTAATCGTAGTGAAAATGATCATTTCGATTTTGGTGTTACTTCATTGGAGAAGAACGAAGTAATACGAACGATCGAAATATTCACTTTCAACGCGATTTGAGAAATATGTATCTATGAACTGTGATTGGCCTCGGTTTATCCTACTGGCAACCAGGAAAATTCAACCTTGCAATTATGGCTGATTTTACAAGATGACCTGCGGTCCTTAAATTCCTTGAAGTACTTGAATAGCAGGTACTTAGATTTTGCTTGTTCTTAAAAAGTCCTGGAAATCTACTTAAATTTTTGTGTAGATCCTTGAAAATATTATTTTTCGTTCGTTTAACAAAATCACTGAATTTTTCAAAGCAAAGTTTAATGAAAACTAGACGCGTCGAGCAGCGAGCAGCGACTTATGAGCGAATGGAAATATTACGTTTGTTCGCTTAATAAATATTCTTGTTGTTTCATTGTATGGGTAATTTTATTCGCTCATCACGGAATAGTATACCTTCCATATAAGCTTATCACTGATCGTCTCACATTCTTGAAAATCCTTAAAAAAAATCCTTGAAAAGTCCTCGAAGAGAGTACTTGAATTTTATTATGGTCCTGCGCTGGACACCCCTTTTCACTGCCCACTGTTCTCTCGTTTATTTTTCTCGGGCAAATTTTGTTCTCAGTGTAGAAAGCGATACCGGAACTAAGATCCCTCAGAGGTGTCGTGGCCGAGGTCGCGGGGTATACTCGTAAATGCAAGCGGCCGTGTTCAACGCGTGGTCGATTCGATACCAAAAGTGCACTCTCTCTTCCACCGCCACTCGCGTACCTTTTCACGCATTGCTCGTCGAGCGCCGCCGCCGCTGGTAGAGAAGAAGCGAGGGGAGAGTCACACAATCATCGCTTGAAAAGACGAGCCATTGACTCGCTCGTTTATTGTTCGCGCTGCGCGTTTACGCGCGTGACGTCAGCCTGCGTGACGACGCACACGCGTGCGCGCGAGTCTTGAGGACGCGGTGTATCGCTAATTAACGGTGACTGTACCGCGTTGCATTATTGTCTCGCTGCGGAGCGCGCGGCACGACCCACCTGTCACGCAGCGTGTGCCGCACAGCTGCAGCGATCGGCGAAACGTCGACAAATTGTACTGGAACGAACTTAGCCTGCGTGTACCGCGCGCACGCGTGCGCGCGGTACTCGCCGGTATATCGACTGCACGGTGAGCGAATGCAAGACGCATAATCAGGCTCGATCGTGCAGGGGAGTAACGAGCGAGGCGCGTGCTTTATATGCGCGCTTTATATGCCGACGTTTAAGTCACGTCTCGGGAGAATTGCAATTTTCGTCATTTTTTTAATCCGCCCATTGAGAAAAATCACTTGGTCAATTTAATCAAAATCCTCTGAAGACGAATGACCAAAGCGTTTGGTGAAATATTGATCCTCTCCATTTGTGTGTTTGGTTTGACTGATAACTCTTTGTGATTACTGATTAGAATAACTAAACTGTGAAAAGTTTTTGTCGTAAACTTCGTGTTACTTTTATGAAGCTTATTATCATACAAGTTTATCCATTAAAATTACTCTAAACGATTGGAACAATTAAATTTGCTACAACCCCACTCAAAATATACGAAAATTGAAGCATCTTTCCAGCAAAAATTGTAAAATTGAAAACTCTTTTCGAAAATTATAAATAATTCGTAGTCGTTCGCATTACTGCGCTTGGCTTGCAATTTTATAATCCTTTTGTATAGAAAATATATAGCAAATTCTTTTACAAATTCTTTTGACAATGTACACTGTGATCAAAAAATTTGTATTAAATTTAATACAATGTATCCAAAACGTGATTATGAAAATGAACATACTCCGTTATGAACATTTTTAAGCGTTATTTCATGAGGAAACATTAATTTTTATAATTACGGAGTATATTAATTTTCATAATCACGTACCCCTATTGGATAAAATCTTTATATGAAGTGTATTAAAATTACAAATTTTTGTACAGCACAGGTATATATACTCGTACAATACGTTTGATTACAACTAAGCGCGTTTAACCAGGATGCGTTTTGTCATTTTCACCTAATTATTTCTCTCAGTGCATTCTTTGGCCGCTATATCGGGTATATCATTCTATAAAATTCTTTCCTTCGTCTGTTTCAGGTATGTACCAGCCTTGAGAATTTCGCAAGTTTTGTGAAAACACGAGAAAGAGAATGATCGACCGCTGCAGCGGAGGTAACGTTGAACGACGTCGATCGAATTAAAATACATTGGTCGCGACTGACGCGCGTGCACTCGCTTCGAAATCTCGGAAGGTTTCGCCCGGGAGAGACGCGTGTTGGCGACAGTCCGAGACGGAACAGAAAGAACCTCTTAGCTATATTGGTAGATATATAGCGGCGAGCGGGAATCGACGTTTCGCATTCCTCCTGAAAGCCCGCTCTCGCTCCGATCCGATCGTAAATTTCTAAATTTCGTTATAGATCCGGAGATGGCCGTATTTTACGAGGTAGCGCCATACTCGCGTCGCGCTCCCCCGCGCGCGCGGACTGACAACCGCGGCATTCGGCCGTCGTTAAACTCACCCCCCAAGTGGCCGTAAACGGCGTTTCGTCGTACGACGAATCTGTCGCAATTGAAAACCGTTGACAGCCTGTGATTTTCACGTCGCGGATGCGCGTACAACTGACATATATATCTGGTGGGACGTGAGGATCGCGTGTGATCTTTGTACGTATATACATACCTACATTAATAAGAGAAAAATGTATAATAGTTTAATCAACCGAATGTTGTGTACTGACTCAAACGATATTCTTACCGAATCGATGAGGCGCGATAGTTAACTCAATCGAAAGATGCAGTTGCTGATTGCACCATTCAACATTTTGCTAAATATCGAAAATTTGGAATTGAACTCTCGACCATCGTATCCGATACGTGTTTTCCGCTGGTTCCGAAAATAACAAATTTATTGAGGGAATCTCAAACAAACATCGGAATATCGATGATTTTTGTGGAAAGAAAACGGCATAGCTATGCATAAAATCGCCAATGTTTTATTCTTTCTTGAGATATTGATATTGATACACAAGATAAAGTGGACAATCGATCGATTTCAGAGTTCTCGACTTTTAGCAAAACGTCAGGGGGACAACGTTTTCGAAACATTCAGCGAAAAAACATTCAATATCAGCCCTGATGAAGCAAATTGCAATGTTTGCGTAACGTCGGCAAAATAATATTTTTGGATGCGGTTACCACCCGGAAGCCAAGAGTAGTAATACTCATAACTGTAATATAATGACAATGGCCGCGAAAGCCTAAAATTTTCGATTCGGCGAAAACTTCGTCGGTTCAAATAAAGTCGCCCGTCGCTTTTCGGGTTCTGTAGATCGTCGGAGAGCGTGTAGGTGGTCGATGACGAGTGACTCCGCGGTGGAAACTCACCTGGATAATGTTTCCTGACTCCAACTAGAATGTGACGATGATAAAAGTAGGTTCTATTATAATTTATAAATGTCGTCAATCTCGGGCCCGTATAAGCTATAGGTGGACTGTCTATTTCTAAAGCTACGAGTAAATCCTAGGGCTCATGTTACCAGGGAAAGCCTTTATAAAATTATTTTTTGGATGCTCCATTAGGCCCTAAGCTATAGGTACCTACCTGAGTCGAAATTGTAGACCTATTATTTTGGGTTTATAGTAGGTCGATGATTTTTCATTGCATTGAAACCCTACATTGAGCCTAAAATGGTCTGTTAGTGAATACTTCACCAATTTTTAAATTAATTTAACTTAACTTTCACTAGGTAATAATCAGTGTTGTTGTTTGGCCTGATTATTACCTAGTGAAAGTTAAGTTAAATTAATTTTAAACTACTTCAGGCAACAGAAGTATTATCTTAAGAATTCACCAATTTTAGATTTAAAGAGGAGGGGCTTTATAGGTTGAGTAGGCCAATGGTAGGACGAATAAAGTATTAAAAGCATCTGAGTAGGGACAAAATTTCCACTCGGGTAGGCTCTGCACTGTTAGAAGTTGTTAAAAGCTGCCAAGTTAATTTGTGAATTAAGTATAAAAAAAACCACTTATGAAATTAAAAAATGATTGGGAATTTACGATATATATTGTGATTTTACGATGTCTTACTGTGATACTACAATATTTATCGAGATTTTCCTAGACATTCCTTATGGAATTTGTGTTCTCGCACCAAATTGTTAGTAGTTTTACGACATTTTCGTGTTTGTTAAAAGCTTCCAACACAATATGTGAATTCAAAAAGCATAAATTTGTAACAGTATAGTCAGGCCACTGAAAGACTAACTTTTTCATTATGGAAGCCCTGATAAGGTCTGTACGGGGCCAAATGAAAAATGTGTGAAATTTCCTACCTCGAACCTAATTACAAAATTTAATGGGGCCTTAACACCCTTCGAGAATGCATCGCGATATCTCGCCGGTAGAACTCGCGCGATAGGCGAAGCTACCGTCGGTCGTGGAATGCAAATCGTGTGAGAAAAATCGAGTCGGGAGTATACGCGCGCGTGAAAGATCGTTCCGCTTCGCGACCCTCAGCACCGCCGAGACTTTCCTTCGGTTTCACGGGCGCGTGGAGATTCCCTCTCTCGCGCGCGCCGAAACCCTCCTAGACGTTCCCCTCGGCGTGTCCTTGATTCGACGACGGTATTAAGGCTTAACGATGGATCGTGTAATAAATTGCGTTACCTCCCGAGGCGCCGAGGAAACAAACCTTCTTTCCATTGATTCGAGGCGCTGCTGTTTCTCTCGCCGTTCGCACCAGGTGCCCTGCTGCCCGCCTGTCCGACCGCCTCTGTACGCGTCTCGGCGAACCGCGAAATTAGGTCCCAGCAGCCCGCTGAATCTCAATCGAGGATTCGTCAGCTCTGTACCTTCGCGACGCCACAAATGTTTCCCGCCCTCTCGTGTTGCTCCCCTTGCCGAGACGAGCCGAGATTTCTCATTGTCAAAGACGGGAGCGAGAAGCGCGTTCGCGTATCTAGGTAGTCCAATTAATTACAAATTGAAATTTTAGATTCGAGGAGATGGCGAAGCCGTGATCCAAATCAGGAAAATTGAAGAAGAAATTCTAAATATTTTCTTCGTTCATTATTCTGCAGAATAGTAGGTAATTTGCAGAATAGTAATCATTATTTCGAATAGTAATCATTACTGTTCTGCAGATTATTTAAAACGATATCGCGCAGGAGCTGTCGCGTACCTATTATTCGTCTATACATAGCATTCGGTACTATTCAATTTCCTCTGTGTACAACAAAATAGTAATCATTACTTCGAAAGGACATCATTACTATTCTTCAGATTACTCAACACGATATCGTCGTCAGTGGTAGACGAAGAAAATATCGAGGCTCTCTTGTCCGAAAGTAATCCTTACTATTTCGTAGATTATTCAACGCAATATTGTTGAAGCTATCGTGTACTTACTATTTTTGCAGAGTAATCGTTATTATTCAATTTTCTCCGTTTACAACAAAATAGCTATCGTTACTTCGGATAGTCATTATTACTACTCTGCCGATTATTCAACAAAATATAGCAAATTTGTTATTTGAAAGTAATCATTACTATTCCGCAGATTATTCAATACCTACAACATTGTCGAGGCTGTCACTTAGGAATCGTTACTATTCAATTTTCTCCGTGCACCTTCTCTCCAGCAGTGTAGCAAACTGACGATAACGGGAGAAATACTCCGTTCCGCGATTTGCGAGAGGAAAATAAGATCGACGCGCCCGATGCCGCACAATTTACTCCGCGTCGCCGAGACGAGCTGACGTTATAGCCGGGGGTATATATCTCATCCGCGTTCTCCCGTGTAACGAAAAACGAATAGAAGCTCTCCTGGAAGCAACGGACGGTTCCTCCGGGGGCGATTCTCGGAGGTAATACATCGTACGGCGACGGTATTAATCACTTTTATTAGGTTATTATAATACTCGGTCGACTGGCTCTTGGTTAAAGTGCAATTTATCTCGCGAACAATGCATATTTAACGCGGTCCGCCACTTTTCTTAGCTCGTCAACCTTCTCGCTCCGGAATCTCCAGTCGGAGGGGGTTCGTCCTCATTCTCTCTTCCTTTCATTCCGGATCGTTCGACCGCGGTTAGGTATACCGGGTGTCAGTTCCCTCTCGTTCTCTCTCTCTCTCTCTTTATATTTAATTATTCATACTTATCACTTACTTATAGTTACTTACTATATAATTTCATACTATTATATATAGATATATGCTACATATTTATCATACCTTCTCTGTTTGTATCTTTCTTAGCTGGCTCCAGAGGGCTTGCCCTAGAGTCTAATAAACGCTTTTTCTTCTTCTTCTTCTTCTTCTTTCTCTCTCTTGGCCGCGTTATCGTTACCGTTTTCCGCCTCCTTCCGCGGCGCCTCGCCGCACTTCTTCCACTCTTATGAAGAACTGGTTCGTCTTTTCGCGGCCTCCTTCCCTCAATCACTCCTACTTCTCCGCCCTGACACTTCTCCGATGATGCACACACGCCAGGTTCCGCGTTCGACGGTGCAGTTAGTCGTCGTCGTCGTCGTCGTCGACCGCATATGCCGTCGAGAGATAATTTTTCTCTCTATCAATTTTTCTTCCTCGTCCTTCCACCCTTTACGATGAATTTCCATAAATTCAGGTAATAACTATACATATCTTCCCGCATACGTCTCTATTATTTAATCCGTCGTTTCCAAAGGACCGTTCTCGGTGTTCCAATCTCGCACGCGCTCCTCCAGGAAAAGAATTCTCATTCCGCTGGAAACGAAGGGTTAACGCGGTTTCTCCGACGTAAAAGGAAGATGAAACGCGTCGTATATTTCTCTTCATACACGCAAAGGATGCGGAATAGAATCCCGCATCGCGGTACGCCAGGATGTTTCTAGGTCGCAAGCTCCTCCGGGCGCGAGAGGAGAGGGTATCCTCTCCGCTTTCCTACTCTTTCCTTCCCACTCTTCCTTCCGCTCCCTACCGCGACTCTCTCTCTCTCTCTCATTCCTCTTCCGTCTGCTCTCTATCTCCCTCCCGTCCCTGCCCCGTCTCTCGCCGCAGCGCACGTGACCTTTGTAACTGATTTATAGTTTTTAATTTGAGTCTCATTTCGCTCCGGCGGAAGAGTGCAAAAAATTCCGAGCGAACATCCAATCTTTTCGATCTTAAGTGGCCGCGCTTTCGTTGGACGGCGATTTATATCTGCTCCCGTTCTCTCGCGTCCTCCCGCTGCCGGAAATGATCGCGGAAATTCAGTTTTCGACGAGGTTCCAACCCACTCGCGAGATAAGTCGCTGATCGATGCCCCGGTATAAATAAAGTCCGACGATTTATTTTACGACCGTCCTGCGTTTGCTCGTACCGCGCGAAAATCTTTAGATATACGCCGAGCGAGAATATCTCGGGGAACCGGAAGGAGGAAGTCGATGGGGAAGGGAGCGAACGTGGTCGGTGTCTTGGTTTTAAGAAGCTTTACTTCCGTTGTGGAGCGAGACCGATGCTTCGATATCTCGCTGGTTGTATTTCAGTGTACCTACATCACATACCGCCGTGAATGTTCAAATATTCATTACGCGAATCTGCGGAGTCATGCGCGGTTATCGTAGATTTATAAAAGAAGTTAAGAGAGCGCTGGAATATCGAATAAACGATTTTTAGGTCAACCCATCGGAATGAGACCGTGACGAGGGATCGAGCATTCTCGACGGATAAATAATTTGTCGTACGCGCGATGCACCCAAAGAAGAGATCTAATTGAATACGAACCTGGTAGAAAAATGTATCAGAGATTAATAGGAATTTATTCACATCGAACAAAAGTTCGTATTCGATTAAAAAGATATGCAAAATATATATCAAATTCAAATAGACTTTTGTTCGATGTGAATAAATTCCTATTTATCTCTGATATATTTTTCTATCAGGTTCGTATTCAACTAGATCTTTTCTCTCAGTGTGAAAGCGGCGATACGCCACGCGAGACGAGAAACCGATTTATACGTCGATATATCCGTAAAATCAAAATAAAGTTCCTCGGCTCGTACTTCGTTTTCGCGCAAGATTTATATAAACGTATTAATCAACGGGGGTTCGTCAATTTCTTCTCTTCCGGCTCCTCGGATCATTTAAGCTCAGGCGGAAAAGTTCTATATAATCCATATGTGGTTTTGGTCATATATGAATTATGTTTGACTTCTATATTAGTCATGTACAGAATATATGTATGGATTATACAATCATTCAAAAATCTATGTATAATCTTTATATGATTAATATATAGAAATCATATGTAATCCATATTGGACCGAACCACATGTGGATCATGTACAGAATATATAGAATTTTTTCTCCTGGAAGTAATTTTAAACACTTAATTATTACGTCCGCGAGAGAGAGGCTTGTGACACAGAACAAATTCCCAGCTCTTTTGCGCACTGAGAAAAATAACTTAGTCAATTGAACCAAAGTCTTGGAAATGATGACCAAACCCTTTGGCGAGAAATATGGATTCTTTATCTGATTGGTTAAACTCACCACATTTTGGTTAGAATAACTGGGATTTGGTCAGAAGAAATGAATAATTTGTTCAATTGACCAGTATTTTGATTAGAATATTTAAACGCGTTTAATTAGATACGTTTTGTCACTTTAATCTAATTATTTTTCTCCACACGGCTCTTGTCCCGATTCAGTTTGTATAAATTTGTCGACGGTGCTTTTAAAGGTCAACTAAAAATCGGTACGGATCCAATGAAAGATTTACTTTCACGTCGTATTTTGCCCCAAAAATGACTGATCTCCGAGTTTCATCGGATATATGACACCCTCCTGTTATATCGGCCGCGAATAAAATCATAAGATCGCACTCCGATGAGTCCAATTTTTCCCCGGCGTAGGTACGCGCTCTCTCGTTTAACATTCCGCGAACGTATCCGCGAAACCGGTGGATTTTACAAATTCCACCGAACGAGGATCTCGTCGCGCGCGGCCACTAAGAACGGGGGGCGCACAGTTTAGCGCGGGCGCGCCAGAAGCGCGCGAGGGGCGGGGGAGGAAGTCGGCGGAGGAGAGCGAGTTGCCGAAGAACAAAGCGGACCGAGCCAATCTTGGTCCGGGCACGCGCGTGAAATATCGCCGCGCGGGGAAATTACTCGCCGACGTGAAATTTCGCCCGCCCGCCAGAAAATATGTTACGGCATGATTAGTATATTAAAAGTAACGGCAGGTATTAAAACGCACTACGACCGGTCTGCAATACAGTCTACAACGGACGGCTCGGTCTTATGAGGAGCAACGCAAAAAATTGTGCCGCGGGGTCGGCGAGACGAGAGCCTCCTCGAGTGGGCAAGAAAGGAGGGAGGGAGGGAGAGAAATATATTCGGTAACACAACCTTTTGGATTAATGATCAGGGCGTCTAGCGATCATGCTGATCATGGAGGTCATAGAAATATCATGGAACTCTATGGAAACAATTATTAATTATAGCAACTAGATTTATATGCAGTGAGAAAAATGATGTTTCAAAACGTGGCAATATCAATTCCAGAAAGTATGGGGAAAAACTCCAAGTAAGAAATCCAGTGATAGTGCAATTATCGATTCGATTGAATACTTGTACAAAATTGACTTTTATCAGACGAAAATGTAAGTCCTATAAGGTATAGTATTTGACCGAATTCAGAACTGTCTCATTATTACATTTCTCTTGTGCAGATTTTCCCTTATCCTTTCCGAGATACTTTTTATCCGTGTGATCTCTGGATTCCTGTTGATGCCCGTAAATGGGTTCAGTGGCAGGGAAAAAAGTAAGAATATTGCTCCTGGTATTATTGAAATAAAAATGTATTTCTATTCAAGCAGAAAATTCTGTATAAACACTTAAAAAATCATAAGTAAGCGATGATTAAAAAGTACAGAGATCTCGCCTGGAAATAATGGAAATACCGTGGAAATTTATTATTCCTAATCACTAGGCACTGCACTGAGAAAAATAATGTTTTAGAATGTAGCAATCAATCCCGGAAAGTATGGGGGGGGGGAAATTCCAGGAAAGAAATGTAGTAATGAGACAGTTATGAATTTAGTTAAATACTATACTGCATAGAACTTAAATTACGTCTGGCAGCAGTACATTTTATATAGTGTTGTATTTAACCGAATTTATAACCGCACTATCACTAGAGATTCCTTACTTGAGTTCCCCCCTGCCCCATACATTCTGCGCTTGATTGCTACATTATGAAACATCCTTTTTCTCAGTGTGATATGATACAAAATTGAAAGCTCACTTCGATCGCGATTCTCTCGTTACCTGCAAACTTTTGATGGAAGATGATGGGGTATTTTTTTGAAAAGTAGATCCGGATCTACGAAAAGTTCTATATCGATATGAATAGAAAAGTCACGATTAGCGAGATGATATTATGTTTCAATTTTTTTTTATAAATTCCAGAAATCTGTATCAATTATATTATAATGCCTACAGACGAATACAAACTTTGTGCACTCGAATGATACGAACGCACGTAATCCGTCGAAAGAGTCAAACCCAACCCCCCGGCGATGCAATATCAACGATCGGACTGCACATTGCACCCGCGCGCGCGCGCGTACGCCGTGTGTATAAACACACCCCCGAAAGGAAAACGACTCCGAATCTAGATATCCTTCCTCATTAACGGCAAACCGTTAACTCTCCCCGCGTCAGCGGGGCGCCACACACGTGAACGCGAGTGTTATCGCCCGAAAGCGCAAACCGAATCGAAACACGGCCGATCCGTCGAATCTCTCCACTCGACGGGACCGAGGGGAATGGGACGTCGAGAGTATACGCGTCGCGTCGAGAGAGGTAGTAGGGGAGGTGAAAAAAAAAAGACGAATCCCGAGCGTAATCGAGCGTGGTATCGTCGTGTCGATAGAAAGTCGCCCGCACGAACGAGAGAGGCATAAAGGCGATGATCAAAGCCGTTGCTCCGAGATGGAGGCCTCTCGCGGTAAAGCGGTGAGGCCCTCGCGAGTCCGTGGTTGGGACCCGCGGCCGCGAGCGAGCGAGCGCGCATATAAAAGCATAGAACGTAAATATCAGCTCGTTTGGTCTCGGGCCCATGAAAATGACTTGTAACGGCGACATGCGTACTTTACAGGCAACATTCGAAATAAATATTTCGACTTTACGGCTCACGGGAGTGGACGGGACCCACGGGGCCCTATGTAAATATGGATATTAAAACAGAGGGCCGCGTGTGCGCGCGACGCTCACGGGGGCCCTATGAGCGATGACCGCGCGCGGGCGCGTCGCGCGAATGAGGCCGCCGATGTTCGATTGGCCCCTGGCCGGCGGGGCGATCGCGCTTCGCGAGGGGCCAAGCGATCGCGTCCGCCGAGATGAAATTACGTTACTTTGTTGCCTCGTATCGGCGGCAACGCGTTTGGACTCTCTTCGAGCGTACGACTGGGCTCTCTCCCAATACCGGGCGGGAAACTACGTTCATTGGAGAGATAATGATTTGTGAAAGACAAGACGGGAAGAGAACTCGGTGGTATTGTAATGTTATACCACGGAAATGTAACTTACGGCGTTTTGGAACGTTACGCGAGGAAGAGAAACTCGTAGTATACGATATAAATTCCGCATAACGTAATTGTGTGGTTCGAATTGGGTATATTGACTTACGGCACTGCGAGTTTCATATTTATACGCGTTTATAGGTATTATTTTAGGGAGAGATGATTTATTCGACTTGTGAATTAGTTGGGAAATTTATCAACGGGGTGCGTTAATTTTTAACGACTTCCAACTCTTTCTTCAATTCGAGAGTGCTCCTATACACTCAGAAAAAATCTGATTAAAAAATCATAATTAAATCAGAAATCGTGGTCGATTTTGGAGCCAACCATAATTCCATAGTTTTTATATAAGTAGAGAGATTCTGATTGTAATGTGAGAGATCAGGATTGCTGTAACTATGTCAACTTGCAGCATGGTCGATAAATATTCCTAGTCTTTTTTTTGTATATAGTTGACACTACCGTGCAGTAATATTATTGATCTACTTTTACACAGTAAAAGAGTGTTGTTAATTTTTAACACAATTTCACCGTTGTGCACTTGTATGTACCACATCTAATGCTATTCAGTTTTATGCAATTGTTATCTAACACCACAAAAGTGGTCTATATAAGTCTACACCGCGGAATTGTTTAGAGTGTATGGTTAATTCAATCATGGTGCATGGCTATCCTAGCTATCCTAATACAAAACCTTGTTTTTACTATAACGTTGCTACAAAAGTTATCTCGGCTGTATTCATTATCTTTTTAATCATAAATATGATACTAGTAATTAAGAAAATTCAACCTTGCGATTATGGTTGATTTTTACTACCCACTTTTCTCTCAGAGTACACTAACAAAATGGATCATTGAATTTTTATTGTTATATCGTCGGTGATATGACAATACCTCCTATCTGACATTTTTTTATGAAATGTGATTTTAACGTAGGCTGGTTCCTAGAGTTATTGCGCATGTGCAGGCAATACCTCATAACTTTGTCAGATGGTGCAGATAGGAGGTATTGTCATATCACTGACGATATGTATTTCAACTGGTAGCATATCCATATTCTAATCGAGGTGAAAAGAAGAGATGTGTGTTGATAGAATCTTTCGCATCCTTAAATACTTAGGAATAAGAGATGCAAACATCATGACAGCCTTGATGCAGCGATTTCTTCTGCAAAAGTTAAGGAACAATTATGCTTGTTGATAAAAGAATATATTGCAAGGCATTAAGAAAAATTGTATCGTTACGTTCAAAAACGAAGGTTTCTGAAATAAGAACTTGTTTCGTAGATACACTGTACAAAAAATGTGTCTTTTTACACGAAACTTGTTTCCAATGCGTGACTATGAAAACAAATATACCTACTGAATACAAATTTTTTACAGTATAACAGAAAGATATAGATCTTTGTACAAGCGATCCAGAATTGAAAAATAATTGTATTAATATCCACTTTTCTCACAGTATAATTATCAAAACCCTTGTAGATATAATACCTAGAGAAGCGATACGGCCTGGGTACTCCCCCAAATGAAAATTTTCATTTTCACATACCTCATTACACACTTTCTCGAGCGCACAAAGCTAATGAGAAACCCGGGCGCTTGTCATCCGGTTCCTCAGCAGTTCTGCTCCGTCACGGTAAAACTACCCTTATCGATTTCCTCCTGACGAGGGAGTCGGAACGAGGTATACCCATACACTCCTGCTCTTCTCTCTCCTAGTTGTCAGTTCTCGCGAGAAGGGAAGCATTGTGCGCCCACCCTTCGTCGCGGGGTATCGCTAAAAATCGAGAGGAGTAATTCAGATCCCAAAATATATGGATCGACGCGTCGGCCGCGCGTCACGGCCAAGGGTAAGCGAATTCAATAAGGGGGCGCATGAGGAGGAGCCAGAAGCAGCCCCTGTTTGTTTAATACGCACGTCAGCCCCGCCGATGGTCATCATAACTGTCAGGGGCTCGAGCTCCGCGCAAGACCCTGGCGGGTCTCTCTTTCGCTCGTCTCCTCCTCCCCCTCCCACCTCTCTCTGCCCCTTTTCATCCCCTATCGCCCATTCACGTCGTATAAGACCCTTATCGCTCGAGCCCATACCGAGGCGCGTTAATAATCATTTTGACGCATCCGCGCGCGCGGCTTATAAGAGATGCATATAAATTTTTCCGAACCCCGAACAATCGCCCGCGGAGCGGAGATTACTCGGAGTCGCCTCGCTTTTGAGTTTATAAGGGATGGGTACACGGGGCACCGTTGTCGTTATTTCCGATATGATACGCGTCCAGCACTGCTTCGTATTATCGACGGTGTTTCCGTCGCGCGGGAGTGAGAGGAAGGAAGAGAAAGAGCGCGCCGGGTGAACGTCGTCGCCGCGCGCGAAAGTAATAAGGTGAGAATGCACGAAGCGGCGCGCGAGAGCGTCGCTCGCGATTCGCGCGAACATTTATCACCGCGTAACTACCGTTACGAAAGAGATAAATCGATATTTTATCGGCACCGCCGCGACCTTCCAGTTCTTTTATGCCCGAGACTTTGCTCACGCCGTCGTCTTTCTCCCAATTTCTTCTTCTTCTACTTCTTCTTCTTCTTCTTCTTCTTCTTCTTCTTCTTCTTCTTCTTCTTCTTCTTCTTCTTCTTCTTCTTCTTCTTCTTCTTCTTTTTGCCTCCTTTTCCTTCTTCTTCTACTTCTCCTTCTTCTTCTTCTTTTCCTTTTTGCCTCATTTTCCTTCTTCTTCTTCTTCTGCTTCTTCTACTTCTTCTGCTTCTCCTTCTTCGCATTCTTCTTCTTTTTCTTCTTCTGCTTCTCCTTAAACTTCAATTTGTTCTCCTTCTCCTTCTCCTGCTCCTTCACCTGCTCCTTCTCCTCCCCTCCCCACCTCCTTCTCTTCCTCCTCCTCTTCCTCTTTCTCCTCTTCCTCTTCTTCTTCTTATTCTTATTCTTCTTCTTTTTTTCTCTATGCTTGTTAGAGGCGATAGATATGGGCTTGTGAGTCTCAACGCTACTGGATAAAGCTTTAAAAATTCTTGTTTTCTTTTCCGCGTACTTGCAAGAAAGCAGAGTCTGGCGATAGGCTCCCAAAACTACCAGTTGGAGAAAATATCTCGAGTAACTGAAACATATCTCTCCAAGGGATTTCTTGCGTTGTCCGATAACCTTACAGCAAGGCCTTTTCCTAATATGACAATGATTATTAGTATAACAAGCGACATGCACGCAGCAGTACTTTAGTTTGTGTAGCGGCCATTCATTTCTCTCAGTGTACGTATATTCATGTAATTATTATACGCGTAGTTATATCTCCCCGTCACTTTCAACGTCGTATCGTTCCCCGCCGGGAACGAGTTACGAAATCCGATACGACGGTGCGTATAGAATTCGAATCCTTCGGAGCGGAATTTCTCGGCTGCGCCACGCGGCGCGACACGGGACCGCGGACTCCCTCTCCGCGCGGCCATGTGGTAGGACCTTTCGCTCGCAATTAGACACTCCGAAAATGACAAGGAGGCGCGTATTATTAGGACGCTCGCCACGGCCGACAGCCAGTCGTTTCTCTCCCTAATAAAACGTCGACGATCGTGCGGCCGGTCAAAATACCTCCCATCAATTATTCCTTCCGCTCGACGGCACGTCTCGACTTCGCACGCGCTTCACTCAATTTTCGGAACATAAATGCGTGTTTTTACGACGATATTAAATTCGATTATAACGCGCTTTATGTTGTTCCCCCTCCGCGCGCGCTCGATCGAATCTCGGGGTTAAGTATATACCCTCTCTCTCTCTCTCTCTCTCTCTCTCTACGATCTCGTTTCGCGTTCGCGCGAATAAAAACTTCGATGAAACGATCTCGGCGGATCTCGCGTCGTATACGAGTAGATCAAAAAGTTCGCGACCACGATGATAGTGCACTGAGAAAAAAGCGAGTAGTAAAATCAACCATAATCGCAAGATTGAATTTTCTTGGTTGCTAGTACCATGTTTACACTTTGACAGACCATGAATGCAGTCGAAATGAACTTTGTTGCACGGTTATAGTAACAGTAAGATTGTAGTTTGTGATAGCTATAGATCGTGATTAAATTAAGTACAAAAGTGCTACACTGAGAACAAAATTAGGTTAAAATGACAAAACGCATCTAATTAAAGGCGTTTAGGTATTCTAACCAAAATATTGGTCAATTGATAGATATTAGATGGTAGATATTTAGTTATTCTGATCAAATGTTTAGTTATTCTATCCAAAAAGTGGTCAGTTTAAAATGGAGAATCCACATTTAACCCTGTATCTGGCAATACCCCAAAAACTTTTCGAAAAGTTCTGAAATTTAATGTAATTGCTAAATATAGCATATATAACATAGGATAGGACTTCTGACTTGAAGAAGAAGGTGATTTTGAATTAGTAGCTCTCAGACAAGCAACGTTACCAGTCCTTTATTTAGAGATAAGTGAAAAATAAGTGTTTGAAATCTATGTTGCGCGTAGGCTACAATACCAGATACAGGGTTAACCGAACAGTTTAGTAATTGTCTCCAAGATTTTGACTAAATTGGCCAAATTTTTTTCTCAGTGTACACTCAAAGGAAAATCTGGTTGAAAGAACCATCATTTAACTAGAAATCGTCATCTATTTTGGCGCCAACTATGATTCTATAGTTATTCCAAGCAATAAGATTCTGGTTGCAGTGAGAAGAGATCAGGATTGCTGCAATCAGGTCAACTTGCAGCGTTGTTGAAAATGATCCTAACCTTTTTGTATATAGTTGACACTACCATATAGTAATATTATTAACCTAATTTTGTAGTTAATTCAATCATAGTGTATAACTATCATAAACAAAAATCTTATTGCTGCTATAACCATGTAACAAAAGTTATTTTGATTGCATTTATGGTCTGTTTAAACAGAAATTTGGTACCAGCAATCAGAAAAATTTCAACTTTGCGATTATAGTTGATCTTACTATCCACTTTTCTCTCAAGTGATGTAGAATGTGAAAATTGGAGCTGTTGTGAAGTCGTAGAACGTATTGACTTCGTAATACTGAGCCGTGTGTGTGAGCCGTCCTTATTATTTTGACTGTCTTAGGAAAGTGAACTTGGATCTTGTGCTCAATCGATCAGTGAATATATTTCCTACTTGTTTCGAAGATCACAACTATGAAGTTCAGAAACATTTCGTCCGGAAACCAGGGAAATATCGGAGAATTTTGAGGACAGATTTTTGTCGTCACCCTGAAAAAAGAATGAAACGGATATGTGAGATTGATGGAGATCGGGATATTTATTCCGGCGTAAAAGTGCGAATTCCCGGAGAGCCGACTGCCGCTCGACCGCCGACGGCGGTGGGATTCGTCGGGCCGTTCGTCTTCCCGCGAAATCAAAGTCAGAAGCAGCCGAAGGGCGGAAGGAAACGAGGGGTTGCCGCGAGCGACGGTGGCGCAACTGGCGACGCGGAGTTATATCGGCGGTCATAAATTAAGAAAGTAGCAGCGGCAGCCCCGCAGTTACAGCGGCCCCGACAACCCCGCGGAACAGCGAGGTTAGTCGGGGTGCGCGAGCGTACCCCGGTGTTGCGGAAATGTCGGCTTGGAACCCGTAGTAGGCGCGCGATGCAAACACCGCGAGAGCGCGACCCGCTTCGAACCCTGCATTTTACCCGATCCTCCCCCTCCACCCTCACGGATTCCTCGTTCTCTGCGGGGGTGTGCCTCCTTCGCGACCCCCTTCTCTTCCTCTCTCTCGCTCTCTCTCCATCCCTCCCTCTCTCTCTCTCTCTCTCTCCTTCGCCCTCCCTCTCCTTCAGCTCCCCGGCAGCTCTCTACAACTTTAATATAATTAATTATAACCGCTCGAAGGAGGGTGGGAAAATATAAATTACACAATTTAAAGTACAAGCGAGTAAATTTATGTGGGCCTCGCTCTGGTAGCGAGAGAGATAGAGGGGGGGGGGGGTGAATGAGAGAGTGAGGAGGGGGAGGGGGATGGGGATCGACTGAATATATTCGACTATAGTCGAGCACACCACCACCACCGTCGAGCATCCCTCAGCGTTCGAGTGGTGGAGCGATGCACCGACTCCCCCCGCGCGCGCGCGCACAGCTCTCGAGAAATGAAACGTGTATCGTTCGAGAGGCTTTCTACTCCTTCTCGATACGTACCTATATTTATCGACTGCACGTTTCAATCGGCTCTTGCTTGCGATCTCGAGGCAATTGGCGCGGGGAAAGCGCAGCGTTCGCACGAGTACGCGAGATCCGTAGAAATCCGTCGCGGAACTGCTGCCACGGGATGTATAGGCGCACGCCGCGGCGCTAGGCATAATTCAGAATTATTTGGCCGCGGTAATATCGCAGCGCGCGAAACTGCACGGCGTATGGCGAACGCGCGAGAGGTGGATATGCGCGCTGCAGAAAGCACGATGTTGGTTATATTACATGTCGGTATAACGTGCACATGATTTATGCCGCATGGAGGCATACAGCATTAAATGGATCATCCCCGACGTCCTACAGTCCGTTCCCGACAGTCACCTACGTAGAAATCCGCAATTTATAACGTAACCAGCCGCGGCGCGGCTGCACAGACATATACGCGCGCACCTATGCATCCATCCGCCGCAGTCCTTCTCCTCCTCCTCCTCCTATCCCCGCAATAACAACTCCATTCCGCATTTGTAATTTCCAACCACTCTTTACCGGCGTTTGTCGAGATAGCTCGCTGCACCCTTCGCTCCTGTGTATTGCACTCGAAGCGCTTTTCTCGTCGCCGCGCGAATAGGACAGACGTCCAATTCGAGGAGAAAAGAATTGGAATATTTTATTCAATAACTTTGTCCGAGCGGAGGGAATAATAATTTCTCTCGTTTGAACTTTTTTCGATACTTTTCTTTTACGTTTATTCAATTTCATTTTTATCCTCAGTTGGTGTCATCGTCGAAACGACTATAATTGGTAGTTTTCAACTATTCATTTACGATTACCCAACTACTCGAACGTATCATAATTATTAGTCATATCCCGACGCTGCAAGATTGTCAACTCTTATCGCGATTTCCACTTTCCTAAATTTCCCTCCTTCCCTGTACGCGTGTCGAAATTTTACCCCTACTTTGATATTTTTAATACTCCATTGGTCTATACTCGAAGGAAAATCTGATTGAAAGAACTATAAGTTAATCAAGAAATCGTTGTACATTTGGTTCTTACCAAAATTCCATAGTTGTTCTAAGCAGTGAGATCCTGGTCATTGTAACAAGAGATTAAAATTGCTACAACCAGGTCAACCTGCAACATGATCGATTGATATCCCCAACCTTTTTTTTAAATAGTTGCTATTTTATATAGATCCTGCTACCATGCAGTAAAATTCAATCAGGGTACATGGCTATCATAAACTACACTCCCATTGTTACTATAACCATACAACTTGTGATCGTTGATTTTACTACCCACTTTTCTCTTGGTGTACTGAGCCTATAAAACTCCTATTTTGAAACTGAAGTGGGTGAAATGATCACTAACGGACCATTTTAGGCTTGACATAGGATTTCAATACAATTGAAAATCAACTTACTACACAGAGAGAAAAAAAAGTGAGTGGTAAAATCAACCATAATCGCAAGGATGAATTTTCCTGCTTGCTAGTACCGTATTCATGAATAAACAGAGCCTGAATGCAGTCGAAATAACTTTCGTTACGTGCTTATAGTAATAATAAGACTGTAGTCTATGATAGCCATGCGCAATGTTTAAATTAACCAGAAAAGTAGATCGATAATATTACTGCATGCTAATGTCAACTATATAAGAAAAGGCTGGAGACATCAAACGATTATATCGCAGGTTGATGTGGTTGCAGCAATCGTAATCTCTTGTTACCATGACCACAACTTCACTGTTTAGAAGAATTATGGAATCATGGTTAGTGCCAGAATCGACCATGATTTCTGGTTAAATTATGGTTCCTTTTCACCAGATTTCTCTCTCAGTATAATAAGTCTGAAAGAGTAGATCTAAAATTTCGATTCGCGGGCAAGACGCCCGACTTCCACCTCCGAACGTATACGGTCCGTCCGGTCGACGACGACGATGACAACGAAAGTTACAATGGCACGTCGCAGCGCCGACTCGTAAGTGCCGTCGAGGTCTCCCGGAGGATCGCGTCGGTGCAGCAGCAGACCCTTCAAGAGGGAAAGAGCGAGAGGCGCGCATAGGAGTCTCTCAGCTGCCTTTACGGCACGGAGAGGCAGCCTGTAGCGAGGAGAACCGGTTCCTTGGGTAAGCAAGCTCTCCTCCGTCTCTCCCGCGACCGTAGAGACTCGAAGTCGAACCGAGTCGGCGCTCGGCCACCGGCCGACCGCCGAGGTTACTACAGGCCATCGCCTAAACCAAAGTAAACCCTCTCTCTTACTTATTCCCTCTCCTCTTTCCTCCTTTTCCCTCTCCTCTCAGCTCTTCCCTCTCCAGTACTCGCTTCCTCTCCTCTCCCCCCTGACACTCGTCCCGCGCCACTTCGTTCTCCGCTCCTCATCTCGTCGCGCGCGCCGTAGGTACGAGATCTTCAAGCGTCTCTCTTCGCCGAGAGAGGAAGAGAGAAGGTGCGAAGCGAAATGCGTATACGCGCGGACTGGTAGGAATTTCGAGCGATCGATTGTCTCCGCGCTGAATCGCTACACCCTCAAGCGCGCGCTGATCGTTTCAATCGCGGGAATTCCGAAGCGCGGTCTCGCGGATAGCACGCGTGTCATGTTCCGTCCTTCCGATACGTTTATTGAGAAAGAGAGAGAGTCGATTCAATTTTAATTCTCATTTCGTCCAATTTCTAACTTTATACAAATTTGTCTCACTTTTGAACGGTTTATACAGCATTTAATGGCCTCGAAATTTTATCGACTTTTACAAATGCTCGGAGAGAGAAATAACGAGATAATTAATTCTAAACTGTACTGAGTGAAAAATGAGTAGTAAAATTAACCATAATCGCAAGATTGAATTTTCCTAGTTGCTAGTACCATATTTACAATTTGGCAGACCGTGAATACAGTTGAAACAAACTTTGTTGTACGGTTATAGTAATAATAAGATTGTTTGAATTAAATAAACATTTTAATGTAATTGAAACATTTTTAATTGACGTATATCCTTACGAATTATTTATTTCGTTGTATTTTAAATTACATTTATTAACTGTTAAACTGTTTTCTCGGTGCAGAGAAGCGCACTTATGCCAATAGCAATGAGTGAGAGAGACAGAGTGGGGGGAGGCTAGGCTTACAAAACGATGACGTAGCTGCGCTTTTAAATAGGTACATATCGTTTTCCAGCTCAAATAGGGCTGAAAATGAAAAATTAAAAAATACGGGGTAAATCATTTTGCCAAATTTTTCAAATCTGCAATGATAAAAATTAGCCTGAAAACCGAATTCTAGCACTATCTTTTTGTCGCTCTAAGGTGCAGTGACACCTTAAGGCCCCTGTACACGTTTGGCCAACTAGTTGGGCCAATGAGTTGGGCCAAAAATAAGGACACTCTGTTTACACGTTGGCGTTGCTCATTCAGCATTGGCCATTTGACGAGGATAGATATGGAAACTATCGCAGCCGCGGTCGTTTCCGCTTTTAACGGCAACTGACATACGAACTGAAGAAGAGGCCAACGTGTGAACGCTGTTGGCGGATTGCGCCAAGATTCTTTGCCGAAAAACCGACGACATTCGGCTGTCCGGCCAACGTTGGCCGCCAACGACCAAGTTACGCCAAGCGGTCTTGTACACGTTGGCCCAACTAGTTGGCCAAACGTGTACAGGGGCCTTTAGATGTATAATACACGCGTGCGCGTTACGAAGTTTAAAAGGAAGCGTATACCCGCGTCTGGTATAACCTGTCCGAGCCACTTTCACGGTGTTCGGAATCGGTTCGAGCAGCCCGCGCGCGATTTCTCAAGCATTACCTCGTACCTATATACCTATACGTGTTATTGTCTCCTCGCGGTGATTCGTTCTCCTCGTTTCTCCCTTTCTCTCTCTCTCTCTCTCTCTCTCTCTCTCTCTCTTCCTCCCGCGCAGGTTTCTATACGGATATTTTAAGTTGTCTTTCCGCGAGGACATAAATCCATGAAACCTTAACCGGTTCGAGGAGCAGAAGGAGGAGGAGGAGGGCCACTTAAACGAAACGCGGAGCACACGTCTTGGTTTCGTTTTCCCGCGCCCTCTCCTCGTCGTTGCTCGCCCTCTCGAAAATAGACATATTTATATAGATGAAAAGAGAGGGAACGGCGGAGAGAACGTGGAGTAGGCTACTCCGGCCGAACCCTACGGTCCGGGAAACCCGTCAGTCTCCGCGTCTCCCGTGAGAGATGAAAAGAAACACGTCAAACCGAGAGCATCCACCACCGCTGAGCCTACGACTCGGTCTGAGGATTTCCGAGTGGAGATCTCAGACTCTTTTGATCTTTTTCAACAGCCAGAGATCGACGAATCTCGACTAACGGATTGCGAGGGGGGAATAAAGGAAAAAGTACTTTCGTCACTCCGGGGCATTCCTCTATGGGGGTTGCGCGGGTACGGGGGATATCGCGATCGTCTCGCGACGCAACGAGAGATTTGTAAGGTTATCCGATCAGATATCCGAAATGTAATATTCAAATGAATCATTGCTACATGGAGAAAAATTATTAGGTTAAAATGACAAGACACAGAAAGAAAATTTTATAGTAACGATTGCTATGCCAAAGTAGTAAATATAGGTGACAGCCCAGGCGAAAAACAGTTATGTATTTTGTATATAATCCATTTTAAGGACTAGATATAGATTTTTGAATGTTTGTATAATCCATATATAGTCCTTATATGGTTAATACAGAAATCATATACAATCCATACCTATATGACCAAAACCACACACATATGGATTATATATAGAAAATATACCTATAGAATTTTTTCGCCTGAGTTTCGACAATATTGTATTGAATAATCTGCAGCACAGTAACGATTACCATTCTAATAGTGATGATTGCTATTCTGTGGATTATTCAATAAAATATTGTCAAAGTTGTTACCTAACTAGTAGTTACTATTTTGGCATAGTAATCGTTATTACTCGATTTTCTCCGTGCACATCTAGTTATATGCGTTTAGTTGTTATAACCCAAATAGTTGTCCGCGCTCAATCAAGTATTTAATTATTCTAACCAAAAAGTAATTAATTTCACAAAATAGATGAAGGATTCATATTTCATCAAACAGTTTTGTCATCGTCTTCAATATTTTGATTAGATTCACCAATTATTTTTCTCACTGTATTTATATATTCAATAATCATTCTTGTAACTGAAATTCAAAACAAAAAGATATTATAGACATGGCAAATTTATTATTTTGCATGACTTTTTAGAAACAAACGTGGTTGATAATTACTTTCACTTGAATTTTCAAAGGAAACTTCAAACAGTGTGCACGGATCAACCCTCGCTACCGCAGCCGAGTTCACGTTCCTAAAAACGTAACGCTGAATATCCTCAGAAATCACTACACCCCGAGAGATACGCGGAAGCAAAAAACTTGATAGATTCGCCGGTCCATATGCATACATCCCTCGTATCCCCGGTATCCCTCCCGCGGATAGAAGGGGCGTTCACCGCGATAAGATGACCCCCGCGCTCCCCCTCCCTCTCTTGCGGCTCTTCAGTAATGGGAAGCGGCCACTTCCAAATACAGCCGACTATTCAATATTTTCAAAAACCAATTTCGCCGGGGCATGTTTGCTTTGGCGCGCGGAGGGGGTGCGCGCGCGGATATCGCGCACGTGTGCTCCGCTCGTACGCGAACTTAACGTACGTACGTGCGTTATATATCGCGTACGTGTACGTAGGCACCGATAAAGAGGCGAGGGTGGGCCTCGGCGACGCTGCAGTGTACACCGATAAACGATAATCCCACACACGGGGGACGAGCGCCGGGGTACCGTCGAAGCGCGCGTCCCCCCGCCCCGCGGCATTTAAAACAGACCCCTCTTTCAGCCCTGCAGGGGTGCACGCAGACGCGGCGGCGGTACGGAGAGACCGGGAGAAGATGGTAGGTGCCCCGGCTCCCTCGGCGCGGCGTTATACATATATTCAATCGAATACATTACGAGGGCTGCGCGCCGTAATCCACGCGGGGTTTCACCATCGCGCGCGGGGCCGTTCTTCTCTTCGGTATCCGTCGATCACGACGGCACTTAAGCACGTCACTTCGTTCGGGAGTGCGCTCGCTTTAAGGCGAAATTATTGCCGTTAATTGAGGCAGGGCTGAGACAGCCCTCTGCCTCTTTTCATCCCTCTCTCTGTCTCCGTTGCTCTCGTTTTATAGACCAGCGCTGTGCCGCGGTAGCGAGGGATGGGACGAAATCGCCGCGTGATATTTAAATGGATCGATAAATCGTTCACGCGTGTTTTCGTCCGTAATTGAATCTCTCTCGCTCTCTCTTCGTCGCGTGTGAGTTGGTATAATATATCTGCCGCGAGAGAGCAGCTGTTTCATATAGGTACAGCGAGAGGAGAAAGGGTCCACGTGGAAGAGGTGGGAGGAGACGAACGAAGAGTCGAGTCTACGGGGAAAAGCTATTTCTAGAGCTAAATCTCTTTTTTTGCCCTTACTCGTTATCGAACATCCATATGTATTTTTCGCAGAAATTCCCCCGAGCCTCACGGCTCCCATTAATTAATGAGATAAGCCACGCTGAGAGGCTCGTTTAATAGAGTTTCGACTGCGCTACGGCGGTAAAAAATTACTGTGCTGAAAACAAGTCTATTATTACAGCGCGTATAATGCACGGGGTAATGAAAGCCTAAGCAATTCCCACGCGGGGCGATAATAGAGCTATCGAGATCACCCACGTCCCCCGACTGCTGAAAATACGGTAGTCAAATTTCCTAGATCCGTCCTTCCCGTGAGCATTCGTGCCTCTTCCTCTTGCCGTTATCGGACATTCGACTGTATTTTTTCATGGAAATTCCCGTAATCCCGTGGATTTCCTTAATTTCGACCTATATTCACTTCCGAACGAACGAGCGGCTGCGCGGTAAACACGAACGGACGGTGGATATTGTCTCGGTAATGTCTTGCGCCAAGGACTAAAAACGTGAGACTCACAGACAACATCATTACTCTGTATATAGTTCATGCTTGTAAAACGTATTAAATTTTTCGAACATATACATGCGAACAAGAACGTACGGATCTACAACCACGATTTCGATTAAGCCTACACCTAACAGAAAAATGGGTAGCAAAATCAACTATAATCGCAATTGAGTTTTCTTGACTGCTAATACCATATTTATATGATTAAATAGATCATGAATACAGTCGAAATAACTTTTGTTCCGTGGTTACTGTAACAACGAGAGGTTATAATTTATGATAGCCGTGTATCATCCCAGGCGGAAAAATTCTATACATTTTCTATATAATTCATATATGGTTTTGGTCATATATGTGAACTACATATGGTTTCTTTATTAACCATATAAGGACTACATATGGATTATACATACAAAATTTCAAAAATCCGTATATAATCCTTATATATGGTTAATATAGAGAATTCATGTGTATATAATATAATCCACGTATGACCAAAACTATAATGAATTACATACAAAATAAAGAAAACTTTTCCACCAGGAATTGTCGAGTTAATCACGAAAGTAAATCGATAATATTACTGTATAATAGTGTCAACTGTATACAAAAAAGTTGAGGACATTTAACGTTTGTGCTGCAAGTTGAACTTGTTGCAGCAATGCTGATCTCTTGTTACTATAATCAGAATTTCACTGCTTAAAATAATTACAGAATTATCGATCACGATTTTTTATGAAATTATGGTTCTTTCAACCAGATATTTCTCAAAGTGTATTTATAAGGAAATCGCTTTAGATATATATATACCCCTTAAAACCACACGAATATTCGTAAATCACACACGTATGTACCTATACAAGACGTCATATTACAGCCCCGTAATTAGAGTAGCCGGCTGTAATCGAAAAATACGGCGCGCATAATATGTTTATTTATAAGTAATCCCGCATACGTCGCGCTCGATGTCGCCTCGGAGTTTTTAAAGTCGCTCTACACAGTCGTCGAAATTGCCGCGACACACGCGATCGTATGCGTGTCGTCGCGACTTGTATTTAAGGGCGAGGTTGGGACGAGCGGGGTACGTCGACTCTCCTCTTTTCCCCTCGCTCCGTGTAACTTTCCTGAACGACTTCGCTTGCGGCGTTAAAATCCGCGTCGTAAACGCGGAAGATGCGATCGTCTTTAAAGTAAAAGACGAGGGTTGAAAATACACGAGCCACTAAAAGTTGACCCCCCGTTATCACCGCTCACAATGGTATACGGAGGCCAACTTCCTCTAAACTTTGCGCCACTTCTACTTGCGAATGCACGAATAGGGAAACGAAGATGCATAACAAGCGCGAATGCCACAAAAGTCGCGCGAGAGTTGGAGAGACAGGAAGAGGTAAATCACTCGCCCTCTCTCCACGCGGGACGCGATACGATGTTCGTATATACCGCGCGTGTAGGTACTTCGCGGAATTAGGAAACGGTTGGGTGGTTTCGGAAGCTTCCAACATCATTTACACGGTGTGCGGCAGTGGTCCAAGGCGCGAGTCCTACTTGTTGTACTTTAAATGAATTCCGAGACGGTCGGAATTTCTTGAACGCTAGCGCCCAGGCGCGGAAAAGGTCTATATAGTTTGTATATGTAGTCTATACAGGGTGTTATGCAGGTCGATGCAAACCTTATATGAACTGATAGAATACCTCATTTATATAGGACCTAGTACCACAGTTACCTTAGTACAAAGTCTGATAATTTTCGAGCTATTCGCAAAAAAGTGATAATGTTATCACCCGTTTTCAATGTGTTAAAATGATGTTATTAATCTCTACTTCTCGTTTTTAGACAATCCTTACCATATTAAATAGAAAAATACAGATTAGAGCAAGAATTCAAACTGGAAAAATGAATGTAAGAGTTATTATCTTCATTCTTTCATTGGCGAATAGCTCGAAAACTATCAGAGAGTTTGTACTAAGGTAACTGTGGCTAAATAGGTTCTAAATGAGGTATTCTATCAGCTCATATAAGGTTTGCATCGACCTGCATAACACCCTGTATATGGATTTGGTTCTACATATATAATTTACTTATATAAACTATATAAGGAATATATAGATTATTAGAATTTTTATGTGACTTGTATATAATTTATAACGCACGGAAAGACTGATGTCAGCAAATTTTACTGTATTAAAGATAAAAGAGGTATATATAAGGGTTTTCGAATGTTCCTATAGTGCCGAGGAACAATCTTTCAGAACAGTGTAAAAAGAATTAGGCTCCTCCTATTTCAGTCCTCTTAGCCATTACACCCTGTATAATTCATATAGGATCAAATCGATTTATAGATTTTCCGTCAATAGCGACTCTCTCGCCCACTCGTCGCGCAGATTGTAAAATGCGCGCGTGTGTACGCGACAGGGAAGGCACCTTTCCGGAGGATATCTCCGCGCTCACGAACCGTCGTCCTCCTTCTCGTCGCGCGTCGACGCGTCCAGCTGTGGAGGGTATCGATCGCGCGCGTTCTGCGTCACGCGTTCGCTCGATATGTCACACACGCGTACACTCAATCAGAGAAAGGGCGTGCGCGCGCGAGAGAGAGAGAGAGGGGGGGAGAGAGAATGAATGAAAATGAATTTATTTACTTTTCTCAGGTATTATATACACAAATCATTATAAACATTAACATACTATATAACATTGTATATAAATGAAAATACTATATTTAACTATTATAGCCATGACTCATTCTACCCAGTATCTATACATTTGACTTAATATACTTTTTTACAAGCCTGTTAAATATATATATGTATATGTGCTATCACTAATTTACTACAGAGGGGGTGAGAAAGAGGAAGAGAGAGATGGGGACTGAGGAGGGAGAGAGAGAGAGAGAGAGAGAGAGAGAGAAAATGTATTAGCTTGCAGCTACTATATTTTCCTTACATACATACGAGGTCTTACCATCAGCTGATATTGACATAGGAATCGTACGAGTTCGAGTGAGACGCAGATTAACCCTGGGGTGAACATATTTAAGTCTCTCTGTCGCACGTGGACAAGTCCGAGAAGCATGGAAAATGTGCGACAAAGAAGCATACATTCACCTGTATTCTCATTCGAACTCGCAGAGAGGATTCCTATTACAATATCAAACGGTAAGACCCGGTATATGTTATGTTCTTTATATAAGTTTTAATTTTTAATGCTAATGTACCCCATTTTGATCCCTTTACACTCTCTCTCCTTTCATAAATTACACCAACATATTTTTGAATGTACCTAAAGTAGAACATTTTCTCTAATTTCATTTGGCAGACTTTTTTACTTCCTTCCAACTTAACGAAAGAAAAAGGGGGCGGGAGGGAGACGAACGGAGGCAGCGAACAGCCAAAACACAGAGAGAAAACACCGCGCGCGCGGTCCCCGTGAAAACGTCCCTAGGGAACGGGCTTCGCTGGAAGATTTATGTTTTAATAATTATTGTGACACCGCGGCGTTCGCATGCACGAGCGCGCCATCGACGCGTACGCGCGAGAGGTACGCGTGCGTGCGTGCCCGCGCGCATCGGTGCGATGCGAACGCACGGACGGACGGACGGGCAAGCGAACAAGGAACCTCTCCGTGCGCGAGGAGAGGAAGAGAACACGATACGGGAGGCTCCTCTCCGCAGGGTCTTAAGGAAGGGGACCTCGACCAAGATGGCGTCTCTCTCGCATTCCTACGAGGCGCTGCAGACGCGGCGCGGGCCCCTCTTTCTCTCTCTCTCTCTCTATCTACCCGGCTCTCGCACTAACGCGCACACCTTCGGACGTTCGCACTCGAGGCGATTCACTCTCTCGCCGCGCTAGCCCTACAAAACTCACCGCGACGGAGCGGGTCGCAGCGAACGCGATACGCGCACGTCTCGAGCGACGCGAAATAACTTCATTTCTAAACAGCGCCGCTGCGTATACGCGCTTTTAATTAGCCATAGCGGAGCCGTTGTTGCTCGCGCGTAGCTCGATCGATCCTCCGCCCCTTTCGCCCTTCTCCCTCCTTACGTAATAACTCCGCGCGTCTCCGACGTACACGCATCTCGGCGCAGCTAGTTACCGCGACACAATAGCGTGGCAATTCCGGCGCAAAGGACTCTGAAAGCTTTGAGATACCTGCACTCTCTCTCACGCGCGCGCTCGGCGGGACGCGGCGGCGAGACGCGTCGCTTCCTGGTGCGCCTCCCACACGCTTCGCCGACGAAGAGGTATCGAGTTCAACGAGAGAGGATCGATCCGCGTTCGTGGGGATCCGTCGTCGCTCGCCTCCAGACCATCTAAGCGCGCTCGTTCGTTATCTCGAGAGAAAACTCGTCTCGTCCGGGCGATAGCCCTCCCCCTGCTCCTTCGACGCCTCCTCCTTTGCTTCTTCGATTCTCTCCTCGGCGGAAAGAGGAATGATCGGGGAGAAAGAGAGAGGGAGAGAGAGAGAGAGAGAGAGAGAGAGGGAGAAATTGCTCCATTTACGAATACATGAAGTACATATCGGATTCTAGATGAGGATCTCTTAACGTCGTAATTTTCTCGCGCATCGCGGTGCCATTTGATTTCCGACGCGCATAACTCTTGTTTGCGGTATGTTGGAGTGGTTCGCGCGTCGTGTGCGCGGGGCTCGATTAATGGACGAATCACGGCTATCACTTAGAAAAGTAATTTGGGTTTTTAACCAAAATCTTGAAGACGATAACCAAATTAGGTATTCGTTGAAATATGAATCCACCTTCTATTTGGTTTGGTTAAACTGACCAGTTTATGATTAGAATAACTAAATATTTGGTTCAACTGATCAGTATTTTGGTTAAAACAACTAAACGTTTAACAAGATGCGCTTTGTCATTTTAACCTAACTATTTTTCTCAGCATACCGTTACGTTTCGCGACACGATGATTCTCCGACGGGGTGTCCCATCAGGATAAAGTCATTCAGTCTTTCAGAGTCGCTCAAATGAGAGATTCGAAAGAGACTCGAATCTATCACGGATCCCTCTGCGGTGGCACTGAACGAGACTGTCGAGAGACTTTGTCTGTTGTCGCTCAGTGCAGTTTCTAAGTCTTATTTTTCATAGTCAACTTTTGGGTTCGTATAATTCGAAAATTCTAATCCCTGATTCGAGACTTTGTATGCCGGATCTCGCTTCGAGAAGTTGTAGAAGACTTCAGTCACTCGGTTGTTCACTTAAATTGTTTAATTTAATGTCTTTTTAAAGATTCATTGCAGAGACGGTGAAAAACAGCGGAAGACTCCTCAAAGAGACCGGCAAAGAACCTCAGAGATTTCGAAAGACTGAATTATTTTATCCCAACATCCCCGGGTATAGAAACGCGGAGATCGGGAAATTCGGTTCCCAGTAATCGGAGCACGGTCTATAGACTACAGATATTCGTTTATAAATGTAATTAACTAAGTGAAAAAAAACCCGTTGAACATAATAATCCATGAGAAATTGTTAAAACTAATCCTCAATTCATTAACATTAAAACTCCAGAAATTACTAAACTTACATGAACAATTTATGAATAATCCACTAATATTTTTCAATCAATTTCATTTACAGACGACATTCTAATTAATAATTCTCCAATTAATTTAAAATTAATAATCAACGTAGTAGTTGTCTGTGTGCGGACATTCTGCGGTAAAATCGTCACGGCATATCCTCGCGCGAATCAACGACCGTCAATTAAACGAGGAATCGTCCGGCTCAACGGTTACTTTCAAAATCCAGCGTCGCGACGACACGCGAGCGTTTCCGAAATGACGTAGTTTCATCCGACCCAGTTTTGTCGCGTCAATTCATTATTTACCCCAATTAAAACGGTTTACAATATATCTATCGACAATACGCCGCGCGCTGAATGCCCTCCGCCGAACCGTACAGATCACATCACACGGTATGCCACGAGAATACTCGGAACTCTCCGAACCTTGACGCAGAAAGCATCCGGACGACAATAACGCCGCGTCCAATTGAAGATAACTCCAATGCGAGATTTGCACGCGGTGCAACGATCGTCCGATTTAATTGACGCGAGCCGTTCGCTCTTTCGCCTCGCGTATATTGATCGGCAATCGCGCGTCGTCGCGCTGCTCATCCGCTTTACTCGCGCGTGTGTGTTCTCTATATACGATATTTTTTCATTCCGCGCTGATCGCGAGAGGAACGCGCTTAAGACGTTCGCGTCGTATTCGTCGAACGCACACACGTCCTCCGCAGTATCCCTCTATAACCGCCTCGCTCTCCGATACAACTATAGATACATATAATTGCATCCCATTACCGATTTTTAATTCGCTCCCGCGTCCCTTCGCCTCGGGCGCGTCGAGGAACCCGACGGCTACTCGTTCGCGCCCATCGGTCGCTCGTATATACGGCGAGACGAACGAAAACGCGAAGAGAGGACTTGATCTGTTGCGGAGAGAGAAAATATTCAAGTCTCTCTTGCCGCGCGTATACCCGCGTAGTCATTTCTCCGAGGTTGTTGCCACTTTGTATCAAGTTGATACAAAGTACGGGGCATTTTTATTTTTAAAAGACATTAAAAGTTATTACTTTTAAAACTGCGATTCTTGATTCGGCAAATAATTTCAAGATACACTGTTAAAAATGTGTAATAGAAATGTGTGTGGAGCGGCAATTAACAATTTCAACGCGGCAATGTATTTCAAATTTCAAAACATTTTTAACGGTGTATCTTCCCGCCGCTATATCACTCCAACGATTCGTATGGATTTTCAGTGTTGATATGGTCATGTTATGAGTGCCCAAATTCTGTAAATCGTTATGAAGGCGCGTAACAAGCAGTCGGTATCGTTGTGCGTGTTTCTTGTAGTATGAGAAAAGGTTTGTTAAAATATTTGTTCGTTAAAGAGAGTGTTCTAATTTGTTATCTTTGATACCTTACAATTTCGGTTTGTTCTTATGGAAATAAATTATTTCGATTATAAATCTCAGTTATTTCCTTTCAATATCATTTCCTCAAAACTACCGAATTTATTACAAACACCATCGGATAGGTTTTTCTTATCCCTTGATAATGCTCAAATGAGGAGAAATTGATCACTTTTTGATTTTTTTTTTTTTTTTTTAAATAAGAAGTCATTAAAACCCACTACTTTTGAACGTCTGACTGGTTGGGAACTGAAAGTAGTCCACGACACGGTAGTAATTTCTGTACTGAAATTAGAGCGCACGTCACGCAGGAATTATCCACCGTACACGATACCAATAACGGTCAAAGTCACCTACTGGTCCTAGAATAACCAGAAATCTACAAAAACCCACCAGATCTCTCTCCGCGCGTAACACGGTTCGTCGCACGCTACCCTACATTTCGATCGAACGCACTACAGGTATACCTCGCAGTGCACGCACTATATATGTACCGAGCGTATCTCTCCGCGGCCTGCCTACACGGCAATCCGGCCCGACCGTCTCGTCCGGCTCCTCTCTCCGTCTCGAAATGCACGATTCACTTTCAGCCATTACGCGGCCGTCAGTAAGTATAAAGCTCTCTCGGTTGCGGATCACGGTTATACATAGATCGCGATGCGGGGAGAGAAAGATCGGTAGGTAGATGTACCGGTTTGATTAACCGAGGAGGAGGTGGAGTGGCGCGGCGGAATGGCAGACCGTGAGGCATCGCGGCGCGGCGTGGCAGGGGGAGAGTGGCGGAGAGGAGGACGGAGGATATAGAAGGCGGTCGGAGAGCACCGACGGACGCGCGGCGATAATGAATGTTTTAGTGCGTGGCGAGATGAATCTTTCGATGTAAAGGGCCTCATAAGTGTGGGATACCAGATGGCCGTATTGCTCCCTTTTGGTCGTTAGTGGTTCACGTATCGGGAGGGGGGGAAAGGCTAGAGGGAAGCGGCGACGGCGGTCGGGGGATCTGAGGTGGGGTGAGCGAAGTGCATCGGTCCTTGCTCTTGTACGCGCAAACTCGGTCGACCGCTCGGACTCCGGGTGATACCTGACGCTCTCGCGTCTGTGTGATACGTGCGTTACTCATAACCCTTGCGACTCCATCCGCGCGCTCTCTTCTACATTGTACAATTATACAAATCTCTTAATATGAACAAAAAATATCAGAAATACTTACAATCCTATTTGAAATAGTCCGGGAAAAATTAGACAAAAGTCAGAGAATAATCATAGAATTTTATAATGAAGTTTCCATATAATCACCCTGTAATAGGTCGACGATAATAACACAGAGATAAAGACTGCACACATGCTAGGCGATAGTTCGAATGCTGCCAAACGCGGGTAGTTGTACTATTCGCCAGATTGCAATGTTGTTGACTTATTGGCATTATTCTGTATACGAAATTGTAAGCTCTATATAAGGTACATACTACATTCTATAAATCCACATTAGGAAGTTGTCTAACTTTGTAGAATATAGCATCTTATCGAGTTTATAATTTCGTACACCCCGAACAAAATTGCACAGATTGCACGGTAATGCTAGTAGTTTAATAGTATAACAATATGTTCTGTTTGCCTTAGCAATATTTATTTCTACATTACCATGATAAATATTTGTTCCAATTATACGTATAGTCATTTCAAAAACGCTTCTTGCTCTTGTCATATTGGTATTGCTAAACTATCTGTTCTGTCGAATTAACTTGTCAAATAGCCTCAAAGTATAGCTCTCAGAGCTATGTCGATTGCCGTGCGACTCGAAAATTTTTTGTCAGTATACAGAATAATGCCATAAATTATAAAAAGATGCATCCGCAGCTATACTCGTATTGCAGTCTGTACGGATGCATAACTGTCTCTGGCATTTGAATCGCCCTGCAGCGACAGTTATACGGCCCCACAACGCGTTTATACGACGCGGTAGTTATATATACGGTTATCCCATACAATTCTTCAGCCTCCCTGCGAAATCTTCGTAAACGCTCTCGTTCCTTACATCGGGATTCACGCGCTCGAACCGATCGTACCGAATCACGGAATAAAGTTCATGAGATTCGGCGAGGGTGGCTGGGGTATGTAAAAAATTTACGGGATCCGCGGACCTCGAGATCGCGCCGAACACTGTGGGACAGGGTGGAGTCAAGGGTGACAACGCCTTATATATATGGGGTAGGGCTCAACCTTCGAGTGGGTATATCGGTATATCAACGGCGTAGTAGGCCCCCCGAACTGTGAACTTTACTACCCGGATTCTTCGCGTCTTCCTGTATACCTATTTACTTCCTCCCCGTTTCTTCTTTCCTCCCTGCTTCTTTAATCCTCTTCCTTTTTCCCCCCACGTTACGACGCACGCGTTACACGCGGCGAAAATCAAGTATCGTCGTAAAGAATCGACGCGATCTCCATCCGCACGACGCCGAGGAAGCTCACGAGAAATTATTGTAAGATTGTCGTAAACTTTATACAAATGTATATTAAAAATAGATTTCTCTTTGTACACACTGAGAAAAAAAAAACGATAAAAAATTATTCTGTTAGAAGGATAATCTGTGGACGAAAGGTAAAATAGATCAAAAATTATCCTAAGGAAGGTTAAATTTTATACCCTGGAAGGATAATTTTTTATCTGTTTTACCTTTCGTACTCAGATTATCCTTCTAAAAGAATAATTTTTAAACTTTTTTTTTTCTCAGTGCAGTGCAGTTAGCGCGTTCCGGAAGAGCGCGGCGTCTCCCACTTCGCTCACGCACTGAAAGAAAAAAGTAGTAGCATTTACTATTTTTCTTATTATTTTGATGGGTTATCTAAAAAAACAACCCAAATCAATAGTAAACTTAATATTAACCACGATTTCCTAGTAAAATTTATGACATCTGATACTATTTAGCAACTGTAAAATTGACTATTTTGAGTTTACCATTTAGTTGTGTATATAAAAAGCATAATAAATAATTTTGTCTTGCATATTCATTGCTCTTCGTACTTGTGGGTTCTATTTGTATCATATGTTACGTATTGTCAAAAGGGTTGTCCATAAATTACGTAAAATGATTTTGTGTCACCCAGTGTCAAAAACCTCGGTTTTTCGATCGTCCTCGACGCTTGTGAAATCGTTTTTCACGCACTTAAGCTACTCAGTGTGTGAACAACCTGCGCAGTGCGTGAAAGTACCTGCGCAGTGCGTGAACACTTTTTTCTGCACTGGAGAAATAGTTGTGAAGTTAGCAGTCAGTGAATCCAACCGAATGTCCAACACTGCGTATGCGCCGAGAGACTACACAGTTGACACAGAAAGCCGGTACACATAACCTCAAAACGGTGAGACAGAAAGCCAGTACACATAACCACAAAACGGTGAATTGTAGCTTTATAGTGTGAAATAGATAAAAACTCGTGACAATGGATCCCGTTTTTATTAAAAAATGGAACCAGTGTTGGTTGACACGTTATTGCTTATCAGTGTCCAACTATGAATTTGATTTTTTTTTATTGTCGAAAAAATGCATATTTAATTTTTTTTTGATGTTGATAAAAGTTTACAATTTTACTCTAACTTTCAATGTGTTATTTTTTTCTTTCTTTTCTTTAAAAAATATGTTTTATAATCTATCTTTTGGGGGGGCTCCGCCCCCCCAACCCCCCTCCGTACCGCCACCCCGGACCCCGTCTGCGCCCACGCTCCAACCTCGGTTTTGACACTTTGGTGACAAAAAGTCAAATTCGAAAAAATAACTATTCAGAGTCACTCTCTCCTTCTCTCCCATATAAGATTTAATAAGATTTCTCCCCTCTAACTTCTCCCTTTCATATAATATCATATAAGAAAATGAAATTCAATAAACTCGATATAAAAAGGTTTATGGTGCTTCTCAGGCCAGTTTCAGTTACTCGCTCGAAATGCATGGCATTACTTTTAAAAATTTCGCAGTACTATCGAAAAACTATTGTAAATTCTTACTCAATTTTTAAGTCAAATTAATTTTTTTTCAATGTATTTATTGTAAGAAATAAAGAAAGAATTCCTCTAATATTTCCTACGTAAGTTACCATAGAGATTTGTATGGGCTCCCCGCTTCCCTCTCAGTCGTCTTACGTAATTTATGAACAGCCCTATAGCTGCAATGAGAGAAATAATTGCTGGTGCCAAATATACGTTTCTTGAATCAAGAACATAATATGGTGTTACAAATTTTTAAGAATACAGATTCTTGATCGAAGAGTATAGATACATATATTCTTGATTCAAGAATACCGCCGTGGGAAATTTCTTCTGCGTAAAAAAAAACAATTACTCGAGCCTATCAAATATTTTCTTAGGTACACGAAGAAAATCATGGCTTGATTCTAAAATTACATCGTGTTTTTGATTGAAGAAACCATTTCTCGGCACCAGCAATTATTTCTCTCAGTGTGTGAGTCATCTTTGGACTTATTCCATAAATTAAACTTTTTCTGATTGGATTATGGTGCAATCTCGGGACCGTCTGAACGTGAAGCTGGCACTCTCTTGACATAAATGAGTGAAAATTACTGAAAATCAGAGAAAAGTCACTAAAGTCCAGTGAATAGAAGGTTACTGAGATTACAGTAACCTTATATTCGCTGGATTTTAGCGCCTCTACACCGATTCTCTCAGTTATTTCAACTGATTCAAATTAAGGGAGCATCTTTCTCGATGAGCTACTGTAACACAAGATCCTAGCTTTTTGCTACGAAATGGCAGTTTAAGTTACGCGTCCTGTCATTTTATCAGAGCATACCGTTTTAAAATTTCTCAATTTTCCTCAGAATTTTAGATTCTCGAACCACGCATCGCGCGATTCCCGCCGCATCACGTATCGACATATTACCGAACGTCTCGGCCGTGCCTATAGGACACGCATTCGCGAAGCTCGCGGCTTCTCGGCATACGCCGTAACGCTCCGCGCGAGCGAAGGACGATCGTATCGTCGAGTCACCTCCGCGGCTACCGCTCGCTTCCTCTCCACCTCCCTCTCGCCTCTCTCCCTCCGTCGATTAACATAGAAGTCTCTCCGTTCGAGAGCGCGCGATACCTCTACCGCTCGGCACTTCTGGGACCGCGAGAAGAGGAATGTCTTTACTTCGGCGCGCGGATATCGTGTGGCGTGGCGCGCCGCTAAATCGGGCATCCTCCACCTACGCTCGCGCACTCTTATTTCTTCGTCCCCTCGGGGCGCTCGCCTCGCGTAGTCGCGCGAGACTCCCACGTGTCTCCTCTCGCGTGCGCTCCGCAGCCGTAGCCGTGTCCACCTCCGTTCCTCGCCGGCGCGAGTCGAGAGACGATTCTCTCTCGGTCCACTCGGGTGGCGCGATTCGCGTCGCTCACGCGAAGCGCTACCCGCCGTTATCCGGGGCAACGCAATCGAATGCGCGCGCGACACGCCCCGCTACGGCACGCGTGTAGCGTGTTCCGTCGAAGGGATCCTCTCTACTCGTCGCGCGCGAGAGAAAGAGGGGAGTTCCTCGATCCGCCGCGAAGATGGATCTCTTCGCGCGTGAAGGTGCGGCGACCGCGTTGCGCTCGGGATCGACTTTTTTTTCGTCTCCCTCTTAGCGTCCTCCGCCGTTGAGAATTCGCGCCGTTAGGCCGCTTCCTTTTTCGAGCATGCGTCCCGCCGTCTGATTGGTCCGTTACGCGAATGGGAGTCGCGCGCGCTTTGCAGATTATGATTCGAGAGAAAAGGCCTTTGGAATTTTTTTTTCTTCTTGGCCCGGTCAGGGTTGCTACAGACCTGGAAAACCGGGAGAGAAGCAGGGCATTTTTTTGAGGTATGACAAATTTGGAAAGATCAGAGAGAATTTTAATAAAATCTCTTTTGTGGGAAAGAAATATTGCGTCATTTTTCAATTCCCAAATACCTATGGACTGTATACAAATTGCATACACTGAGAAAAATTATGTTTCAAACTGTAGCAATCAATCCCAGAAAGTATGCTTCTTCACTTATATCGTATTATATTCCAGACTATCAATAATAAATGCTTCTTTCTTTCTTCCACGGTGTTTTATCAGTGAATTAAACGGTATGAAAAAACGCGATTTTTGTTCTGGAAAACCTGGAGAAGGCAGGGAATTTTTTAAAACAAAATTTATGGCTCTCCTGTCAGTGCATCGTACATTGTGAACAAATTTGTATTTTTGATATATTTTTATGTAAACCTTTTTTCTAATACGTGATTATGATTATTAATGTAGATACCTTGTAATTATGAAATGTATAAGGGGAATTCCATAACGGGGAGTAGGTATATTAATTTCCATAATCACGTATTAGATAAAAACTTTATGTACCTACAATTATATCAAGTTCAATACAATTTTTTTACAGTGTATATCGTGTCATACGGTCTCCTTCGCGCGAATCCAACACCGTACCGTGTTAACGACCGCGCGCTACTCCCTAAAAAAAGTTGCCATCACCGCGAAACGTTTCACCCGCCCCGTGTTGCTCGCACGCGCGGAGGGATATCGTTCTCGCGCTCCCTTCTCCCCGTCGAGTCGGTGCGGTCGCATCCGGGATGTACGTCAAAAAGAAATCCGATTAGTCCCGGTACTAACGTAAATTACAACGCATAACGCAAAGCCGCTTTTCACCGCTCGACGCATCCACTCGGGGCGACTATAGCGCGCAGGCGGGTCGCGGAGAGCGTACGTACCTACCACACTACACTCTTCCGGACGGGGGTGAGACGCGCGACGATATATATTCCGCCGGGAGCAGAATCTCGCGGGGCGATTTTCACCGCGGCTCTCCGCGCCTTTGTGCGTCATCGCGCGGATAGCTCCGTTCGATCGGCGAACGTTTAATATAGACAAAAGCCTTCGGAAGTCCCTCTTATTGGCGCCCCGACGCCCTTTCACGCCGTCTAAGAGCTCCGCGCCCTCCTCGCCCATCGTGAAAGAGCAAAAGAGAGCGGGCGCGGGAGAGGGACGGAGGACCTAAATCAATAAATTGCAAAGTCAAAGCTTTTTACCTTAGCGTCGTCGACGTCGGCGGCGGTACGCGAGGGAGCTTTTACTCGTACAACGACGATCGCGGCCCCGAAGACAAAGAGTGCACACTCGAATGGTCTACCGAGAGGATGGTACAGAGAGGAGGTTACAGAGGAGGCGGAGGCGAAAGACGGGGGAGAGGAGGCGGTGGAGCAGCGCATGCCGCCGAGAGAGGGAACGACTCGCGGCTAAAGAGATTGATGTTATTCAATTTTTGGGATTCGGAGGAAACTCGAAGAGACCCACCCGACCCGCCGAATAACTCTTATCGATCACGGAATCATTTTGTCCCGGCGCTTTTATACGCCGTCTCGGGTCGTGAAAGCTCGACGCGTGACTCGATGCACGCGCGACTGAGGTATGCAGGGTGTGCATTTACCGAGGGTCACGTTCACTTATTTTCGTTATTTGTCATTTTACGAAAAAAAAAATTCCTCCGATCAAAGTTATTTGGTGTCGAGGGGAACGTATAACGGGCGTTGTTTACGAGATATGAAGGTCACTTTAATTTTTTAAAGATGGAATTCGACATTTTCGTTCTTACAAAAGTTGTGGCGCTTATTGCGATGAACAAAAAAGGTATAAGGTGACGGGCCATTTGTTGAAGCGTTTGTAAGATATTGCCGCTCAAACTGCAAGAGTAAGTTGCGCTGCGCGCGATGAACGAGTGGGTAAGTTCCCAGAACTTGACTCGCTCCTACTCTTGTACTCTGAGCGACAATATCTCACAAACGGTCCAACGAATAAGCCTTTCACCCTATACCTTTTTTGTTCATCTCGACGAGCTCTGTAACTTTTGTAAGAACGAAATTTTCGAATTCCATTTTAAAAAATTCGGATTATCTTCAGATCTCGTAAATAACGCGTGTTACCAAAAACCACTGATATGCATTACACGTTTCCCTCGATACCAAATAACTTTCATTCGAAAGATTTTTCCGTAAAGTGACAAACAATGGAAATAAATGAATGTGGCTCTCAGTAAATTTACACCCTGTATAGGTAGTCGGGATCGTATCCCCGCGGGAGAGAAAAATGGTCGCGGCTTCGCGAACTCTCTCTCTCTTTCTCTCTCTCTCTCTCTCTCTCTCTCTCTCTCTCTCTCTCTCTCTCTCTCTCTCTCTCTCTCTCTCTCTCTCTTTCTCGTACGGGCGCGGAGGGCATCGCGCGTATCTTCGCTTCGAACGTCGGGCGAGTGCGCGCAATTTTGAGCATGGATCACGCGTTCTCGCGATCGAATCGGGCGCGCGTTTGGATTTTCTCGGCGATAGGGGGAGAAGCTTCGCATCGAATCTCGCGTCTAGGCGGCGTAAAGGAAGCGTGCACGCGGGACGACGTGTGTGGAAGGATCGAGGGATTCGATGGGTTTAAGGGAGTCAAGTTTGAGGGATGAGAGAAAATAATGGAAAAGCGTGCGCGCGCGCGAATCGGAAAGTTCGGAGTTTTTCTTTTCACACTCTAACGGAATGTTTGCGTATACCCAACGTAGCGTAAGAGAAAGCGCGCGTGCGGGATACGTCTAGATACGGGACTGTTCGTTTTGCGATGCGAGAAGCGAAAATATTTGCATCGAATCCCTCGATCGACGTAATGCTCCGGAGGGACAGAGTTCTTTCGTCGAAATGTCGCGATTGGGAGATCCGAGATTTTCCATCGGTCGGGCGTCGAACGTGTCGCGATTTTCGAGTTCCCTTTGCTTCGTATTGCGCATATAGATACGGTACAATCTTGGTAATCCAACATCTCGGTACTCCGACACGCCTGACATTCTTCACCTTCTTAACTTGTTAAAAATAAGCAGTGATTTTCCCGAATTCTTCATATGAATTACGTAAAGAAGTTTTAAATTAGGCAATTTATGCAAAGAACAGGCGAGTGTAACAAAATATTTTTTAATACAATAATTCTGAAGAAATATAATGTGATCGGAGCTACACTGTAAGAAAAATTTGTATTTTTAACATACTTTTATATGAAACCTTTCTCCAATACGTGATTATGAAAATTAATATACTCTATAATTATCAAAATTATTATATTTCCTTATGAAGAGTATATTAATTTTCATATTGCGTCGAATTATCGAGATTGTACTGTATATAGCTGTATTGTACTGATACACCGTTAAGTTTCATTTGAAGATTCAAGTGAAAGTAACTGAAGCAATCATCAACCACATTTTATGTACTTACAATGCCATAGAAAATAATAAATTGTCATGTCTATAATGTCCTTCTGTTTTTAATTTTAGTTGAAAAAAAAAGAACATCGTGACATGGTATAAGTATTCGAGTATTACTGAAAATGGTATTACCCAGGTGGTGTCCACAGCGCGGGTTAAGATTCAAGCTATTTTTAACAGTGGAGCGCATTTCACACGAGAGTTTTCCTCGCACCTGGGAGGTTGGGAAAACGGGGCACGAGTTTCTTCTCCGACCGAAGGAGTAAAAAGAACCTAGGACCCACGATTACTTCGATCCAGCCTCCGCCCCCCCGCCCCCCCCCCCCCCATCTTACTCCTAACCTCTTCTCTCGCCGGCTTCACTTGGCTTGGTGTAGAGGGGTATAAGTGGATGACGCCTTTAGATGGTGCCCGCTTGCGTTGCCGCACGGTACGAACACTCGTGTGCGAATCACGATACGGTGCATGCGGGAACATTGTCCCGCGGGAACATCGACACTGGGAACACGCGTGGTATAGGGAAACTTCTGTAGTTGTTGTCTTGAGATATCTCTCTCTCTCTCTCTCTCTCTCTCTCAGGATGAATAAATGTATTTTACTTTTTTCAAAAATAAATTTTGAATTTTTGCAAAAGTGTCCTAAAACATATTCGTACACCTAATACCTACATACGTGGAAAAATGGATTACGGAAATCCGACAATAACTCACTTCGATTAGTAATTTAATAAAATCTGCTACATTCTTTTTCCAATTGTAGAATCCTACAAGTTCTGGTCGGCGCTATCATTTTTCTTTGTCCCGCAAATTCTCCGCCAGCCGCGCGAAATATACATCGTCATAACGCGAGATATTTGCTAGAATCGCGCTTATCGCGTTACTTTTAAAGAATGTTTAATATCGCGACAAAACTCGTAAAATTCCAGCATCTCTCCTTTCAACACCCCGCCTCTGCACTCGCCCAGATATCACGAATCCGAGTGCGACGCGTAAAAATTCCGCCTATTCGCGCAATCTCTCTCACTACAGTACACTCTCAATTACTTCGCCACTCAATTATTTCGCCATCACCTGCTTTCCTGCCCTCTCTCGGATATCGCACAGCGAGGGGAACCGAAGTTGAGACGACCCATCGTAGACGCACACTTCTATGCCTAAAATATATATGTACATGTGTGACAGCATTTTATCACCAATGACAATGTACTCCGCTGTCGATAATCGATACTAATCATTACTGTTGATACCGATCGATATCTCACCTCTAATCGTTTCCTGTCACTTCCGGTCTCATTGTCATTAGTTGTTAGTTTCCATTTCGTACGTGCGAAATGGATAATCGAAAAGGTAGTAAAATAAGAGTGAAGCAGTGGAAGACATTGTTGCTCAGTGACAAACTAAAAATCCTGGACGAAATAGAAACAGGAGCATCCGAATGTACGGTTGCACAAAACACAATACGGTATCAACAGAAGAGCGATATTTCACGTGAAGAAAAATACAGACAAGTTGAAAAGCTCCGCTGAAACATTGAATCCCACATTGTGAATAAAAGGAAGACTACGAAACTACCTGAGCTTTACAGGTTGACCTTCTTTACCGACGTGGTATTTCTTCTCTCACTCTAATGCAATTCTGAGCTTGTCTACCAACACATTCGAACGTGAAGTGTACGTGTATCCCTACCATTCACTAGCCACACCTCGAAACGCTTTTCAAGTGTTTCGCAAGTCCTCCCGTGGGTGGCGAAATAATCGAGAGTGTACTGTAGGTATATCAAACTTATCGCGGGAGCTCCAACCGCCCGACGAATCGCACCGTAGAGACGTTGCGAAGGTGACGCGAACCGGCTCCCTCCACCTCTTATCTTCCCCGCGTTTTCGTCGTCACTTATACGGCCGCGCGGCAGAGAGGCCGCCGCGTCGTAATAAACGCGAGTCAAAGGACGACGCGTTCGACCGTCCGCGCGGTCGCTCGGACAATTCGCGCGCTCCGTTCTTTATCGCCTGCGCCGCGCGTTTCTCTCGCGAGAATTATAGTCCCGCGCGCGCGCTGCTTCCTCCTCATCCTCCTCCTCCTGTTGCCTCTTCTCCCTCCCGCGAGAGAGGGTGAAAGATGACGAATAAATACACGCGATGTACCGGCGGCTGTGATCGCGCTCCGCGGGCCGCCTGCGAGCGCGCGCATTCAATTACGCGGCAAATTTTATCGTCCCCGTCGCGCGGCCTCTTCGACATTTTTTCTCTCCCCCGCGCGTCGCTCTCGTGCTTTGTAAAATCACCCACCCACCCGACGATATCCCGGTGGAAATTGAATCGAGGGAGCGTAATGGTACTTTCAATTTTTTCCCGACTCAAACAAGGCACTGGATAGTAAATATCGAGTCACTGTCAGAATACTTTGCAGTTTTTCCTGATTCAAACAAGGTATTGGTGAGGCAGATATCGAGGCAGTGCCAAGGCAGGATTAAAGGTAACTTCTAATTTTGCGTAAGCAATATTCGTTTCATTGCCTATAATTGAAGTGAGTTTTCCTAATCCATTTTGACACGTATTTATTATACAGTGAGAAAAATAAATAGCGAATCAAGGTAACTGATTTTCTTGGCACTATTCATATTGAGGGTTTGCTTGTATTTACTTGAATCAAGTAATGTTTGTTTGGGTTTAATCAATTTTCTTTACTTCAAATAAATATAACTTGACTCAAGTGAACCGTCGACATGAATGGTGCCAAGAAAACCTTTTACTTGAATTCGTAACTTATTTTTCTCAGTGTGTGTACCTATTTTTCATTTATTTGTCATTTTTTGATCACATAGATTCCTACACTTTAACGATTAGCAAACATCACTCACTCACGCTTTCAAGATGGTAAGTGGATGAAGGGGTTGTGTAACAAAAAGTTGGTTTTGAGATATTTGAGTTTTAGACAACTGTCAGTAGGCATATCACCATAGTAAACATACTTCCTTCATCCATGTAATATCTGTTTTGAATGGAATTAGAGCTATCAAAGATTTACCAAAAATTACATTCGGATATAACATTTTCATTCACTGAGAGTGACCTCACTTTTTTCTAAAAATGTTACATAACCCCATCATCCACTTGCCTTTTCAATTAGCAAATGTCACTTATGTGTCGAAAATGACTTAACTCTTTCAAGATGCGAGAGCCGAAATAGCGAATATCGATGTGAAGTCGGGCAATAAAATTCTCGGAAAAGTGGCTTCACTTTTTGAGATTCGTTGTTACATGTCCTCTTTAAGAATGGATATTCGCATTGCCAAGGGTTTATGCTTCCTCTGCGAGATGGCAAAATTTCATGCAACCAAAACTAATTAGACGACTCTACGGTCGTTTCTAATGGTTAGGTTGACGGCTGGCAGTAATAACTGTTGCAATGACAGTACTCCAAACTCAGCATTAACAATTCAACTTCCTAAAAGTACCGATAGTTCACTTAGTTACTTTTTTAGCACACCTCCAATTTGGAATAGCGTACAAATCTTCCGAAAATTCGTACACGCGGACGTCAAATCGAGATCGAGCACTCGTCTCTCCGTCGAAAATCCAGAAATAACTGTCGGCCGTTTCCGTTCTGGCATTTTTCCCAGCAATGCGCGTCGGCTTCGCTTCCGGACGAGCTAAACGACGGCGCGGCGTTCCTTTCCCCGAAGAAGACGGATCCCCAGATAGAGGAACGAACGCGGCGCATCCGCGCCGGTACCGAACTGCAAATTATTCATCTCGGGCGCTCGGCGCATTTCACCGTTCGCATTCCTTTTTGATTCTCAAAAGAATCGAAGATGCGCCGCAACTTCAAGAGAGGCTTCGAATCCGATTAACCCGCTTGCGCTGCGGGGCTAGACGCGAGAGCGATCCTCTTTTCTCTATGTCGAGTCCTTTGCGGGATCTTTCCGCGCGAAGGGAATATAATAATGCGATACAGAGAGCCCTCTCTTTTTAAATTATCGATTATAATCCCGGACGAAGAAGGAGATGAAAGTTTCCGTCGAGGTGCGTTTGCTATCTAAAATGACCGTTAGTCGCGCTTAGAAAAAAATTTGCTTTTTCAAAATAAACGAGATTTTGAATAATCCTAGGAATTCATTTATTCGATTCGAATGAAATCAATTTGATCGATATAAAATTCAGTGAAGTCAATAGCATCGCTTCACTGATGTCAAAAGGTCGTATGCGCTACTTTATGCTCTTTTGGGATTGTAAGAGTCAAAAGGATTTATAAAAAAAATTATTCTCGCAACTGATAGAAATCTGTACAATGTGTACACTCTTATAAAAAATGAGATTGAATCGATTTAAGAGAAGATACTGTTTAACTCGACAAAATGCTACCATCGTGAACTGTCGAATAACGGTTTGAAAGATGCAAAAGACCATCGTCAAAAACAACGCTAATCAAAACAGCGGCCTCTGTCGCAAAACAATCCCCAATCGGAAGATTGAGTTCGCGCGCGAGCCAAGTATTTAGGGTCTTACCATTCGCGAGCGGTCAAGGTCGAGTTACCAGACTTCGTTTCATCCCGCCCTTATAGCTCCCCCAAATCGTCCCGTAATACCGAGTATATTCGGAGCAGCCGCGGGGATGTACACGCGAATCGCTCCTTTTCATCTCGTGCACAGCGGCGTGCTTTTATCAATATTTTAATATTAAAAGATAATACCCGCCGCTTCGTTCACCTTACACTCCTCCTCCCCCGCACGAGTACATACGTATACGCGTACGCCCCCGAGCGACACGCGGCGTTATGCGGGAAACGAGGAAGAAGCGCGTAGGAAATGCCGCGGCGCGGTCTAGCGGGAGAATAATATTTCCCCGTTTACGGATTCGCGCACGACCGAGAGAGCCCGGCTAAATAAGAATGATATTTCGGCGCGGCCGCGCAGTATAACTTACAATGTTCTCGAAGAAATAAACGGGCCGCGCGGGTATATATCAAGGCGCGGACAGACGGTATAAATGATATAAATAAAATCAACCGAAAATACAGCTATTTATCATCCGGCTAAAATGCGCTCCATTAATATCACGACCCCATTTTCGTTTCGCGTGCCTTTGCCTTCTCACAACGGTTGGGTATATACGCCGGCACTCCGACACTTTTCCCGACCCCATTTCCCATCCCTGAATCGCTGCCCTCTTTTCCACGCCGCCCCCTCCGAGTCCTCCGGCTCTTTCTCCTCGTCGCGCGGCGGGCACTACTCTCTCGTTGCCGCTGAAAAACTCGTTCGCGGAACGGATAGATTTTCGAAAAATCGAGAAACTTTTCTAATCCCTGCCAAGCGTTTCGCCAGAGAGAGCGTGGTTGGAGCACACGGATGCCTGTATTATAGTACATGGTCTACATACATACCTTCCGGCTAAAGTACTGTGCGACGGTTACTGCGAAACGCGCGATGCACGAGATACACGGAAAAGTACCTTATACGCGTTCGTTATCTGTATTGAGAAAAATGAATCGCGTTGTGGGTAGAATAATTCTACTGTCTGTGTCTGTATACACAGTAAAAAAGTGGTGTTAATTTTGAGCACTATTTCACCGATGTGGATCTATATTTATCACATATGGTGTCATACAGTCTTATGCCATTGTTATTTAACACCAAAAACTGTCTACCTATATAGGTCCACACCGCAGAATTTTTTACAGTGTAAGGATATCATAGGGCAACTATATATATTGTGATTAGTAGGGAATGTGAATGCATTGAGAAAAATAATTAGGTTAAAATGACAAGGCACATCTGGTTTGACGCGTTTAGTTATTCTGACCGAAATACTGGTCAGTTGAACCAAATATTTAATTTATTCTAACCAAATTTTTAGTTACTCCAACCAAATGCTTAGTTAATCTAACCAAAAAGTGGTCAGTTTGACCAAATAGATGAAGGATCCACATTTCACCAAACGATTTGGTCATCGTCTCCAGGATTTCTTGTTAGATCGACTAAGTTGTTTTTCTCAGTGTGGGGCAAAATTATCCCCCTTAAAATTCAAATCGATAGAGTTTAGTCGCGGGAGAAGATAGAAGTCTACGGTAAAAGATGTTTTTTCTAAAATGGCTTGTTTAATCAAAAGAGAGTTATAGTGAAATTTGAAAAGTACCTAGTGTAAAAGGATTGTTTTGGTCTATCGGGTACGAACGTTCTCGTAACGAGATATCGCTCGTGAAACATGGCGATGGGTGGGAAAAGAATAAAGAGGCAGTATCATGTCAATAACGTTTCGTACGTTTATCGAAATGTTGATTTCCGTAACAAATATGTGTAATTGCTATAACGAAAAACATGCAGCAGATCAATTTTGTCACCGCAACAAAAATTTTCCCTTATGTCAACACATGAATTCGTTACCGCTATGTTGACAAAACTTTTGTTGCGGGTGACAAAGTTCATGTTACTGCGGCAAATTATTTTTTCGCGTGAAGAACTTAAAACGCCACGAGAAAACCTTCGTGCACCTATTTGTTGTACTAAAGTTAAAAAAATTATGCTTGTTGGTAGAAGAATGTATCGTAAGGTACTGCGAATAATTGTATCGCTACACGGAGAGAATTTTAAAGGAAAAATTACCCATCAATGCAGGCTAACCCTGCATCATAGTGATGTTTCACTGAGCATTTACCGCGGTGATGGGAAAATAATCCTCTATACGCGTAATGATATTTTATAGAAAAAAAAAAAATACGCGTTATTATATCTTTACACTGTGTTGCAGGGTAAATTCTCAGTGAAACATCACTATGATGCAGGATTAGCCTGCATTGATGGGTAATTTTTCCTTCAAAATTCTCTCCGTGCACGTTTAGAAACGAGGACTTTTAAAATAAGAACTTTATTTATTGCAGAAGAATACAGATCCTTTTTTACCGATCTGAAGTTGAAGAATAATTTTATTACCATCCATTTTTCTCAGTTTATAACCGTCTCTCCCTTTTCTCTTTCTCTGTTCGCTACGAATAAATGATCCTTCTCGCGCGCTTTACACGAAGCGTAATGAGACCGGCACAAGGACCCTCTATAACGCGAGCTGCGCGAATGAGGAATATTCATTTCCGCGTTTCCCTCTTCGGCGTTCGACAACTCGATTTACGATGGCGCTGCGTCGCCCATAGCACGCTCGCGTTCTTAACCCACTTCCGTTCGAAGCGACAACGCGCGAGGGAAGAAATTTCCGCGACGCTCCCTCTACGAGCATCAACGTATCCAACGTCGCCTTCGTGTAATTAGCCCATCGCGCGCGAGTGTCTCGCGACGAGTCGCGCCAAAGTTGGACGCTCTCGACGACCCCGCGCGTCGTTTCGTACTCGAACACTGCATTTGCGGCGGGTGTTTTGCGCCGGGGGAACTTTTAACGATCTCCGCGTGTGTCGATATTCGTACGCCCAAGGGGGATGAGAGATGTGCGGGGGATCTCTTTCTCTCGCGAGATTGCGTCTCGAGACACTCTGTAGCACGTCTAATGTCAGAAACGGGGGAAAGTCACGGAGGACTTAATCATCCCCGCGCACAGCTATACATCGCGCGTCTCTCGTCTCGTAGATAAGAGCGGTACACCGCGCGAGCAATATGTATGCTAATCGGGAACGACGTTAAAAATGTTTCTCGAACTCCGTGACCTTCCGTGCTAATCGCGCGCGTCCCTCTCGTCGCGCGCGCGGTAGTAGTTTCTTTTTATTGCGAAGGGGGAAGGGGAAACGTCGCGAGAGCCGTCTTTCGAATCGGGTCTGATAACTTCTCGAGGGTTGCCACAGACCTGGAGAACCGGAAAAGGTCAGGGAATTTTTTTGGAGGTATGGAAAATCTGGAAAAGTCAGGGAGTTTCTTTATTGAGCTCTATCGATGTGATATTCATTTTCGATACATTCCCAAGTGGAGGAGATGTATATGGATTATATATATATTTTGTATCTAGAACGTATATAAATTTGGGCTTATTTATATATCATTTCAATATAAACCATATACGGACCAGACGTAGTTTATATATAGTATTGTTTCAATTGTTTTAATTTTTGTACTGTACACCGTATGAAATTTACTTCTGTCAGACGTAAATACCTACATATCCTGTAGATACGGTATAGTATTTAACCGAATTTGTAACTACACTGCCATCACTAGATTTCTTACTTGGAGTTTTTTCCCGATACTTTCGAGGATGGATCGCCACATTTGGAAACGTTATTTTTTCAGTGCATGCTTTTCTATGTTCTATCGTATACCCGACCGTTAATACTTTTTTCAATTTCTCAAGGTGTTTTCACGAGCCAATTAAATAACCATGGAAAATGCGATTATTGAACCTGGAAAAGCCAGAGAATTTTTAAAGCCGGACACTCTCTGCGAACGATTTCACTCTCTCACGCGCGCGGGGCGACGTCGGAAATGATTTTTCGTCGCCGCGTGCGGCTCTCCGTCTCCTCGCGCCATCGCGTTAAGTGCCCGCGCGTAAAATTAAAGACACGCGACGCTGAAAACGACTTCCGGACACAAAGGAGAGCTCTATCGCTTACTCCTCGCGAGTGCGCGTAGCTGTATATTTACACATTCGAGTATCGGCGCGCCCGAAACGTCGCCTGCATCGCGTCCTCGTCGCGGTGGCGGTTGCGAGTGATCGGTTAGTCCAGGCGTCAGAGGGGTTTTATTGACCTAAAAATTTCTATGGGAGACTTTTTTCTTCTATCGCTTCTTTTCATGTTTAAGTAGACGAATATCAAAAATGGGCACCAAAATTCGGTCCGGTACATATTGTTTAAACCAATGGAAGAGGAAATTTTATTGTTTTTGTAGATATCTCCGAAAACATTCATTCTGCGGAAATATTATACCGAACTAAATTGTTCAATGCTAAATTCTCCAGAAAAAAAAGGTATCTGCATTTTTTTCAATCGGAGCAATAGTTTTAAAAATATAACCCTGCGAAAGAGGCATGCGAAAGAGGAAATTTGTAGCGTAAGTTTCGGTGCCTACGCGGCGCGAGAGTTACTGAGTCGGACGCGAGCGGCCTCTCTCTCTCTTTCACAGGGTTATATCTTTGAAACTATTGCTCCGATTGAAAAAAATGATACTTTTTTTGCGAAGAATTTAGTGCTGAACAATATTTAGTTCCCTATCATTTTTTCGTAGACTAAATATTTTCGGAGATATGTGCAAAAGACACTCAAATCTATCCTTTTATTTGTTTCAACAATATGTTCCGGACCGAATTTTGGGGTGCCCATTTTTGATATTTGTCTACTTAAACATGAAAAGAAGCGATAGAAAAAAAAAAATCCCCCCTAGGAATTATTCGAACCACATCGACTGATTTCAGACCTCTGACGCCTGGAGGACACCGGCGAGGCGGCGAAAGGGTGCTCCGAGACCCCGCGGGGAACTCGTCGCCTCGCGATACGCGCACTTGAGCCGTATCTTCGCTCGCGCGCGCCGGCGACTATCTCACGGTAGACTTAACATGGCGCGCGTAACCGAAACCCCCCAGGAAGGCCGCGAGATGACATCTGGCCAAATATTTAGGCGTTGGAACAAGATATGTTTACGCTGCCGAACTCTACGCGCTGGTCTAACGTGTGTTTGTCTTTCTTTTTCAGGTAAGTCGTATCCACGCTGCTGCGGCTACGGACCCGCTGCCGCCGCAGAGACGGCGGAGTCTGGGAATCGGCTGCCGGGGGTCGCTCTACGTAACGACGTCGGCGTCGCTGAGCTCGGTTAGTTTTTCACCTTCTCTCCTCGCCTTTTTTTCCCTTCGCGAGTTTCAATTTTCTCGCCTCTCTCCGTTGTTCGCCTTTTTTGTTTCTAGCTATTTTTTTTTACGTCGTCTCTCTTTCCTTTTCTTCTTGTACCGCGTCTATTTATTTTCCTCTCGCGGGCCGTATTACGTTAACCAATTCCCGCGGGAAGATCCGCGCGGGAGAATCGCGACGGTACAGGGTGTCCCGTTTCGTTCTCTCGCTGATGCTAATCTTGTGCGGGAGTTTCGTTCGATAGGCGTTAAAAAAGGTGGTGTTAATTTGTAACACCACTTTCTCTCCTTATCGGGTAATGGTGTTCATTTTTAGCGCCGTTTCATTGATGCACACCGAACAAATGATGTTTCAAAATGTAGCAATTAACCCTAGAAAGTATGGAGAAAAAGAAAAGGTAAGAAATTTAGTGATAGTGCAGTTATGAATTCGGTTAAATTAATAAAAATTATTTCTGCCAGACGTAAATTAAAATCTTATGCAGTCCTGTACAGAGAGTACGTAATACAAGAGAGAGTTCTATACAGCATAGTTTTACTCGAATTCATAACTGTCCCATCACTGCATTTCTTACCTGGAGTTTTTTCCCCATACTTTTTAGGATTGATTGCTACATTTTGAAACATTCCTCTTCTCAGTGTGGACCTATAATATACACCATCTGGTGTCATTCAGTCTTTTATCATTATTATTTAACACCAAAAGTGGTGTATATACACGGAAAAAAAAGCTAACAATTATTATTGTCTCATCCAGTGGCACTGAGATTCAAGCTTATTTTCAAGAATTTGTACAGAAGGTACACTTCTATTTTTTTTACTGTTTACAACTGTACAGATATCTGTTTGCATAGGAACTTCTATCGATTCCTCGGAAAAAATAACTAATTATCGTGTAATTCCGTAAAGCTTCCTGCGCCCGGAATCGTAGTTTATGCTAGTCAAACTAGAATTCGGGTAGTTCTTGTTTCTCCGTGTATAGAAATGTTTCCTCTGTACAAATCCTTGAAAATGAGCTCCAGTCTCAGCGCCATTGGATAAAACAGTACAAATAAGCTGGTTTCTTTAGAATTTTGACGCCCGCAGTGAGTGCTATTGAGAGTTAAAGATTATAGATGCGAGTTTTTTTGAAGAATCCGCGAAAAAAGGAAGCGTGCACTGAGAGTAATACCTTGGTTCAAATGACACAACGCATCTGGTTTTACGAGTTTAGTTATTCTAACCAAGATGTGCTGGTAAGTTGAACGAAGTATTTAATTATTCCAACTACATATCTATTTATATAATTTTTCTAACCAGAAAATGGTCAGTTCAACCAAGAAAAACAGGAGGATCCATATTTCACCAAACGGTTTGGCTATAATTTCCGGGATTCTGATTAAATCGACCAGGTTATTTTTCTCAGTGTATGTACGTTGCGCAGAATTGAATTTTCAAATGTTCAGAGCCAATTTTTGATCTTCCCCTTAAAAATCACCACCGCCGTTAACTCCAGACATTCATCCCGCCTGCATCGCGCCACCCTGTACATTGCCGAGTCGCCGTACCCACGACGTTTCACAGCGCGCGATCGCCGCAGTCGAGCATGCACGAGTTCCTCGGTGGCTGCACGCGCGCGCGCGCGCGTTGCCCCCGGTCGATACTTTTATTTTCGGCGCTAGGTACGCGGGCGCGCAGTTGCACTCGTTTACGTTATTTGCATATTTTCTCGTGCGCGGACCGCAACGCAGTGGGAGTGCAGCCCGCGGGAGCGCGCTTCCCTTTTTTTCTCCCGCAGGAAATCCGAGTCCCCCCTTGTCGCTCGTTACGCGCGTCGAGATGGTGCGGCGCGGTGCGGCGTGTACAACGCGAGAGCCGGCGGCGGTCGTACCTGTAGAGGTACTCGCGAAGCGACGCACGGTAGTGTCTAGCGCGGAAAATGGCAAAAAGTCCATCTCTCTCTCTCTCTCTTCGTTTTTTTCTTCCCCCTCTCCGAATATCCTCTCTCCGATGCCGCAACGACGCCGTTTCTCATCCGGCCCACCGCCGCACGGTGTTCGCGTTCGCGGAGCGTCAAATAAATTCAACTTTAAATAGCCGATAAAGCACGAACTTCGTACATTCGAGGTGTCGTTCCCTCGCGCATTAGCACAATTCCGTCATCTTTCGGGGAGAAACTTTGAGATTCCCGCTGCGGCGCGAGCGGGGAACACGTTGCGCGACGCGCGGAAAAAAGTTTCGGACGGGACCCGCAGTGCCCGACAGCGGCACGGGAGGAAGACTCGGAGCGAGAGTTAGCAGCGTGGCGAAGACGGTGGAGGGCAAGAGGAGGGGGAGGGTACGGCGCGCGGGGGCAGAAGTAATTATTCACATGCTGGGGAAAACGTACGAAAAATAAAGGAAACGGACGTAACGTCGGGGAATAAAGCACGCGGGCGGCGGTAAAAGGAGAAAGAGAGACGGCGAGAGCGCGCGGCCGGGTCTGGAGCGCCGCTCGGCGTTCGGCGGAAGGGTGGGTGAGCGAATGGGAGCGGGAGAGGAGAGAGAGAGAGAGAGGCCGAGACGCGCGCGGAGAGGGCGAGCGAGAAAGGTGAAACGAAGGGAGTAAAAAGAAAAAGAAAGACCTCGCGGGACTCGTACCACGGAAGAGGCACGGCCACTTGGGGAAGAGTCCTTCGGTCTTTTCGCACGGAATTTACTGCGTTAAACGCCCGCCTACACTTGTGTATATCGCGCGCGGGAATCCTATACGTGCCCGTCTGCTATTTCGAAATCGCTCTCGGTTGTTTCGAGTCGAACGACCACTTCGCTTGCGACTCGACTCGAAGCGGCGCGGGAGCGAGTTCTTTGAGAATTTCGTTCTGGGTCGGGGTGTCCCTTTTCGATCCCGTCGGACGCGTGGCTCGTTCGGCCTCTTCTTTACAGCGTCCTAACACCGACCTGATCAAATATCAGAGAGGAGTGCGTAATCAAATTTACATCTCTGTGTTCTCCTAATCACGGTCGTGGAAAAAAGAAATAGAGTAATTAGTGATATTTTACGTAGCAGAAGTTGACCTCGATTGTGCGACATAGTACAGTGTACACTAAGAAAAATAATTTGGTTAAAATGACAAGACGGATCTTTTTAAACGAGTTTAGTTATTCTAACTGAAATACTGGTCAGTTGAAGCAAGTATTTTATTCTAACCAAAAATTGGTCACTTTAACCAAACACAAATGGAAGATTGATATTTCACCAAACGGTTTGGTCATAATTTTCAGGATTTCAGTTAAATCGACCGAGTTAATTTTCTCAGTGTACCGTTGTGCATTGTAAATACTCATCTTTTGATTGTGTGACGAAAAGATGTGGTCGCCATCTGATCGGCGGAGCGTTTCGTCACCTGTAAAATTTGGGTTTTTGGAGTGACGAGATTTTCTCATGAGGGTATCGATATCTTCTATATAACCCATATGTAATCTTGGTCCTATATGGATTATATATGATTTCTATATTAACCATATATGGATTGTACAAACATACAAAAATCTCTATGCAGTCCTTATATGGTTAATATAGAAATCATATACAGGATGTGTTCACGCATAGGCTACGAGATTGTGTGGAGCCTATTTCAAATTTGCCGCATACACAACTCAATTAGCGGCTCAATTAGTCTTCCCTGTTGTCACTGCGCCCATCTGTTAATTAAAGACCAAGAATGCATAGACCACTAATGGTTCGCGTATGTGGCAACCTCGAAAAAGGCTCCACCCATTCTCGGAGCTTGAGCATGAACACCCTGCATAATCCATTGGTATAATCAAAACCACAAATGGATATATATAGAAAATATATAGAACTTTTCCGCTTAGAATACTTTGTACATAATTCTTTTTCCCGTGCGACGCGCTATATTCTCCTCACTCTTTCCGCAGAGAGAACGCGCCTCGCATTGTGGCGAGCGAAAAATAAAATAACGTAGGTATCGAAAGAAAGAAAGAAACTCTCGCATAGATAAACTCGTACCTAATACCAAAGGTATACACGCAGCCTCCGCGGCAGGTGAAGGCGAGGACCGCGAAAGGGCTAACAACGCGGTGCGCGAGCTTCGGAAAATAATTTGACCGTAAATAGTCGGCAATCGCGTCCCATCCCCGCGATAAACAAGGCGCCCGGTATTCCCGCGCTTTCTAAAAGGGCGCTGCTGGTACAACCGCGCCGCGCGAGTCGCGGGGGAATGCGAGAAGAGTGGTTCGCGAGAGGGGCCGCGGCGCAATAGCTCCCGGTACGATTGTGCGGACGATAATCGACTCCGGAGATATGCATAAACGCTCTCGCTGGCGAGCCACTAAACCGTGTTCGCCGTATCGCCCGGCCGATCTTCGGAGACGCAAAAACAATCGAAGTAATATCGCCGTAGTGGCGTCGCGTCGCGTCGGCGACGGCACCGGGGTGGGGAAGGGACTCCGAAGGGGGTTGGAGAAATTCTGTCGAGAGGTGAACAGGTGCCGGTTTATCGGCGTCTCGGATCGGTCGATAAATGTTTTCGGATTCGCTTATGGGGAACCGGGAGCGTCGAATTAACGGCTGTGACGAATAATTTTGCACTTTCCTTTTTATCCCAGCATACATACAGGTACACCTAGCGTCAGTGATTCTGATCGTCCCGCTTTGAGAGTGACGGTACTTCAATCGAATCGACCGTAGCTGAAAGATTCTAGCGAATCTTAATGTTTTCCCATGAAGGTTGAATTTTATTGACGCTTCATGGCCAAACAAGAAGATCCGCTCGTATCGTTCAACTACGGTCGACTCAATTGAAGCACCGTCACTCAAAGCGGGTCGATTAGAATAAAAATAATTGCATAGGTATACAACAAAAAGTCGTGCAGTGAAAAAGAGAAATTCGAGCTAAGAGATGTCGTCGTGAGCGGTCTATTGATCCTGGGGATATGTATGCAGCTTGACAAATTCAAAATAATTTGATCTTCAGAATTCGTTGTTTAAACAGAATAGTCCCTCACGGAGAGTTTTTCTATTTGACGCTACACGTACATAAAAGCAAGCACGAGCATCACAACCGAGGGAGACAATGATAAAAAAGGATCGACAGAGATATTTCGCATGCGGAGAAGTGTCCTCGGGATGGGTATAATAATAGTAAAACTCGCGCGGCATTAAGAGGAAAGTTTGTCCTTGTTAGCGGCAAGTGGATCGTAAGCACACTCGAAGCGCTGCCTTTGCCGCTTACACGTACCTACACGGACGAGGAAAGCGTCGTATCCACTCTCGTCGTTTCCGTGATTTTCAAGAAAATCCTTTGAGACTTTCACTTCATGTCGAAAGAAACGTATCCGCTTAAATGACGATTATCTCACGACTTGTAAACTTTTATCTACATTGAGAAAAATAGCCTGGTTAATTTAACCAAAACCCTGGTGACCATAAACCGTTCAGTGAAATATGGTCCTACATTTGTTTGGTTAAATTTATCATTTTCTGGTTAGGATAGCTAGGCATGTACTTTGAATTGTTATTATTATTATCGTTATTAATTTTTGTTAGAAATTTATTTTTCGTATCATTTATTCTTTTGTTAAAATTACGAAATATCTATCATTTTATTTAAGAGGATTTTTCGGTTTAGATTGATTTCTTGATTATTAATTTTAGAGCTAGAAATATAATTTATTTAAAAATTGATATGTATATTAAATATTTTTAAAATTATATTAATTATGTTATTGTTGATATTAATTACTAAACATGTAGTTAGAATAACTAAATATTTGGTTCGGTTTACTAGTATTTTGATTAAAATAACTAAACTCGTTTAACCAGATGCATTTTGTCATTTTAATCAAGTCATCTCTTTCTGAGTGTAAAATTGCTATATCTTTTCGAAGATCATGCTTCGATTTACCGAAAGGTCATACCAATATTGCCGCCGATCGAGTCGCAAGGCGACGAGATAATCGTGATCGATATTCCTCGAAAATATTTTCTCGCGAGATCCAGGTGGATATGCGCGCGTTCCCTATGCATTCACGGTATGCGCCACGATGCTCACCGGCACTTACGGATATTACCCGTAGCTTTCGTACACGCGCATCGCGCACCAGCGATACCCGCCAACTGTCGAAGAAAACGAAGGGAATAAATTTAAGGCTGGCCCTCATTTCCAAATCGACTCGCTCCCACGCGCCTCTCCCCCGTAATTCATGAATTCTCAAAATACCGGATGCACCCGTTTCACGGCTCCAATTATTTCCAGCTAGGCGTTCTCCACGACGAAAGATTGGCTCCGGTTCCGTCGTCGTCCCGCGCGAGGAATGCTCGCCGGGTATTACCATATCCATTTGTATTTGAACACGAGGAAGATACGTCGGTATATATCGGGGTAGGGAAAAGTTGAACAGGTAGTCGAGCTTGAGATAGTAACTCGTCCGGCGGGGTGACTAGGCGCCGGCCGCGGTCCAAGAATGCCATTCGTCGTCCGGTTGAATCGCCTAATGGTCCCGGTAGATAAGCGCGGATATTACGCTGACGAAAATGTTAAATGCTTTCGAGTCGACCGGCTCCGGGGCATCGAACGCGAGGATTTACGGGAATCCAGGCGGAAAAGTTTTATATGGATTTTATATGCGCGTATATAATCTATATATGGATTTAGTCCTATATGGATTATACAGGGTGTAATGACTAAGAGGAGTGAAACAGGAGGAGCCTAATTCTGTTCAGAGTTTATGCACTGACCAGTGACATGATTTCCCACGATCCCCTCACTTTGACAAAGAGTTGACAGCCGAGTGGGTTCCGAGGAACGGGGATCGTAGGAAGTCATGGCATTGGTCAGTATACTAACTCTGAGTATAATTAGGCTCCTCCTGTTTCAGCCCTCTTAGTCATTACACCTTGTATATATGGTTGCTATATAAATCGTGTATGGATTATACATAAGTTATACACAAATTTTTTAAAGATTTTCAAATAATCCATATAGGGTAAACCGACCAATGAATGACCACTTAAAGCAGACGATAAATCCAGTGATCAACCAAAACTTATCGTTCATTGAGGAAAAGAAGTAGTTGTAACAACTATTTTGGACTCAATTGCTCCAGTTTTGTAATCAGCACCAGTTGTATATAGTTATCGCAAAATTTTTTGTCCCGGTAACTAAAATTAGTTACAATTATAAACACTGGTACTGTAATTACCAAACCTGAGCAGTTGAGTCCAAAATAGTTGTGTCGCAACCACATTCATTTTGTTCAGTGTTGGAAAAGCATTGAGGTGTTCATTCATTGGTATAGGTGGACATTCACTGGTCAGTTTACTATAGAACTTTTCCGCCTGAAAACTAAAGGACTGTACAATACCTACGGTATTTAATTCGAGACGGGAGTTTTCTCTTCGGGCATATTTTTCGATCCCGATGGCACACGAGCGCGACTGGTCCCGGTCAAAGACTAAGCGAGACTGGTTAGAGGAGGATTAAGTGATTAGGCTTCGCGGAATGCAGGCGACTGTGGTTGGTCCGTTCGCTCTCGGTAGGGACTACCGACCCGCGGTCGGAGCCTGCCGGTGTAGGAGTTCGACACGATCGCGTGCGGCTCCAGTTTGGCCGGCGCTGTCGATATCATCGATGTTCTCCGGCGATCGGATGATCGATCGTTATGGTGCCTATACGTGTTTCGGTGCACCCCGCCTCGCACGATATACAACGGATCGTTAGCGGGCGAGTCTTGATGCCACTCGGTTGTAACTTGTTTCGTAATCGGTACTTCTCTACATTATTTTTTATCCTATAAACAATGGCGGAGAAATGCGAATAAACGATGGAGTTTAACGATCCGCGCAAATTATTGTTCGGGTTTCAAAATGGGAAGGACAAGCAGGATTGCCACAGATCTGGGAAATCGGGATAAGAGTCAGGGAATTTCAATAAAATCTCTTGAAAAAAGAGCATTGCACCATTTATTAAGTTAATTTTTAATGCATTATTCTTGAGGAATATTTAACCAATATTTTGTGACGTAGCATAAATATGTATACAACTCGTGATGTTTTCGCAATATTAGCTAGATTATATATAGTTCAAATTTTGTTAAATTATTCATATGTAACACCTTCTTCTCTTTAGTAATCCGTGCATACGGCGAGTATATTCTATTGCATTGTTAGATTTTGTATAGATTTGTCATGCTTACGCCTTTGAGCTTATGCTTTTTTATTTCTATTATATTTCAGACCACATTAATGCTTCTTTCACTTCCCCGAAGTGTGTTTAGGAGTCTTTACGATTATAGTGGTACGGAAAAATGCAATTTCTGTCCTGGAAAGCCTGGAAAGGTCAGGAAATGTTTTAAATAAAAATTTGTAGCAACCCTGACACAAGGGCCAACTTTGCAAATCTCCAGCGGAAAGATTGACACCAGTTAATTTTACGGTATTTACAATAAAAGAGGTGCACATGAGGTCTTTTGATGTTTTTACAGTGAAGTAAAGTAATCTTTCCTTTGAAAACATTAAATCGTGATAGTTTATTAGTTTTTTAAGGGAAAATTGTTCTTCAGCACACTAAGAACACCCGAGAACCCTTATATGTACCTATACTCATTTTATTGCAAATACAGAAGAATTTACTGATATCAATCTTCCCGTGTACTCTCGATCGCCACGCTATATTCACGTGTCAATTCCGTCGATCGACTTCCGCTAACCCCGAGCAGCCGCACGAATCGAGGGGGTTGCCCGCGCGTTCCACACTCGGAGGGGTTCGAATAATTTTTAGAGCCCCGAGGGGTCGCGCCTCTCGCCCGTTTCGCCGAACTCGGGCGCGAGAGCGAGGTCTATATTGGAGCTAATCTATGTTCCGATTGTATCTGCTCATTGGGTTACGACGTACCGGGGCACACGGGGCTCCGCGGACATTAACTGCCGTTGTTACTGCCTGCACCCGCGATCGGAGATACCAGTTTCACCGCATTCGCCGTGTGTTGTGTGTGTTTGCACGGGAGAGCGAGTCGCGCGCGTCTGATCGATAGAGGAACGAAGCACTCGCCGCGACGAAGTTATCCGAGTTCGGAGGAGAGCGCTCCTCTCTCGTGAAAAGCTGAGCGGTATGAGAGGGGAGGGGGACTGACTCGATTGAGAAGTCTTATCGGTGGGAAGAATTTTTTTTAGCGGAGGAGCACTGCACCGAGTGGAAATTCTCTTTCTGGGTACTTTTCGTTTCCCTCTGATTTATCTCCGCTGTAAGAAAAAACGGTGTTTAGTGGTCAGGCAATTCTGGAAAATCGCGTACCTACCTGCATACGGAGCTGAGATTATACAAAATTGTAGTCGAATATTGAAATTAAGAATACTAGATTTATACGATAAGGTGGAAACAGATTGGATGATTTAGCAGTAATTTCTAAATACAGATATCGCGTCCCCTTCCTGCAAAAAGTCACTAACTAACATTTATCATCAACTGACTTAGTTCGTTTCTGCTCTATAATAACGGTATTATATTTCGGTTAATGACTTTTTATGATGCGCGCATGCTCACTTCCAACGCATTTAGCACACTTAGTGAGTTTTGCCATTTAAAGATTTAATAAAATTAAGCGCGCTACTAGGTCCAGTTAGGTGAATTTTACAAAATATGTTAGTTAGTGACTTTTTGCAGGAAGGGGACGATATGTAAGAGTTTGTATGCACTTAACAAATTTTTATCCCGGTGAATACGCGATGATGTCTTATACATTTTACTAGAATTACGATTTATTTACATTTATTCTCTGCAAAAAGTGATCAATTTATAGAGGAGTTAGTAAAACTCATTGATTAGTTATAATGAGAAATTACGAGTTCAATATTACAAATTTAAATACTATAGTAAATTTTTTAATTAATTACATGGTTAAATTTACGTATTTTCTATTTTTAGAGTAATATAGCAATAAAGGGTTTAGTAAAGTTCATTGATTAGTTATAATAAGAAATTACGACTTTAATATTATTAACTTCAATATTGTAGTAAATTTTGTAACTATTTACATATAGTGATGTGTATTTTATTTCAATTTTTTCTATTTGTATAGCAATATATGATGCGCAAAGGCTACTTGCTAAGTAACACTTTGAATTTTTAACTACAACAGTGCAACTTTTACTCAAAGGCAGGTATACAAGATGAGTTGCCTGAGAGATATGATTAGTGTGTTGTCTAAATCAATTGATCTCAGGATATTCCATTGTTAGTCAAATTCGTCGTCACGACGAGGGGTGCAACCCTCGTCATGAAGAGAAACTCGATCAAACAGCAGAAAAACAATGCAATAACCCGATATTAGTCATGTTAAACCATACACTAATCCTCCCTTTTAAACAACTCACTCTCTATAACCGGGAATCGACGAGATCGATGCACCGCAGCGCGCGAGGCGTGCACGCGAGGGTGCGCTCGGGGACCGGGCATTTTTTCCTCGCGAAATTGCACCGGAAGAGGGCCGCGGCGTTCGGCCGACAATTTCCGGGAAGTCCGCACGAACGAGCGGCCGTGTTCCGCGAGCGTCGGGAAAGCCGTGCGCGGCGGGAGAGGACGGCTAATTAGAAATTCCCTATGGTAATCGGTCGGCGGGCGTTTAGTGGTATAGTTCTCACTTGGTCACGTGGTCCCCACCCCTCATCCGCAACGGGGCGAGCCCCGCCGGCTACATACCTGACTTTATTTCGTTTTTACAGTCGTATCCTAAACGTATTTCAGTGTTTCGATTAATGAGAAGGAGATAAGGCGAGGGGGAGGGAGGCACGGCGAACGCGTCTGGCGTGTACGCCACGCGGGAGCAGCATACGGGGACGGACAAAGAGAGGTGGGTTCTTACCGGTCCGCCGTACGGCGCGCGACGTAGGGTAGGCAGCATCGGGACTCGAGAGCGCTCTCGCGGGCTCTCCTCCCCCTCGCCTTCCTCTCCCCCGCGCGAGGCTCGAGAGCCGCAGCCAGCTAGTACGTAATTGCAATATCATTAATTAAGTATAGGTCCGTGCGCGGCCGTGGGTTCTTTGTGCGACAGTTTTTACCGGTCGCTCACGGTGAGAGAGCCGGATCGAGAGCCCCCCGGAGTCAGTGCGCAGTCCCGCTAAGGCCTCCTCCTCCTCCTCCGCTTCCACCTCCTCCTCGCGCGGGTCGGTCGGCCGACTACCTTATCTCTCGGAAGATTCCTGGGCTTTAATTGCACTAGTCAGTCTTCCCGAACCCTCCGTCCCTCGTATACTTGCTCTCCCCTGTACCTCGAGTCGCGTCGATCCTCTCAACCCTTCCGTCGTCGTTCGCGTCGTCGATGGAGGAAAGAGGAGAACGGCGCTCCTATCTGACGTGTATAACCCACCTATCCTCTCTTCCACCTATGAGGTAGGATCGATCCAAGCGGCTGTGCGGCGACGCCGCGTCTCTCTCCCTCTTCCCTCCCTCTCTCTCGCTCAGGGAAAAGCGAAATCGCGCGCTATCGATTTTCGTTCCTCCCTTCCTCGCCGCGCGATTCACTCCCGCCCCTCCGATTCAACTCGTCCACGCGGAGAGAGGCGCGTCTGTAGCCGAGGACGAATTGACTCTGAAAAATGCAGACGTTTTTCCGCGGACAGCAGCCCAGCCTCGCGTTTCTCGGCCGTTCGCTTAGTCGGCCGCGCGTTCGCGTTCGCGCGGCTTGATTAAATCGCCGACGGAAAGTGCGACGAACTCGTGCGTTATTCAGGCAAAAGTCCTCCTTACGGGACATCGCTGTGAATTATTCCGGAGGCGTCCTGCGCGACACCCGCACGCCCCCTCTGCCGGTGACAGATGACGCGCGCGAAGCTCGAGAAAACCATTCGCGCGCGCGCGCTTCTCGAGTTGCGATAGGCGAAAAGGCATTAGCCATTCGACTCGGTCGACTTCGATATTACGATTTGCAATTTTTATTAACCGACGCGTCGCACGGGGTGGACGCGTAATTTCAATCAAATATTTACTCATTCCGACTACATGCTTAGCTATTCTAACTACATGTCTACTTATTCTAATCAAAAAATGGTCAGTCTAACCGGACAGATGGAGAGAGGATCCATATTTCGCTAAACAGTTTGATCATGCGTGATCATGGTCGTCAGGATTTTAGTTAAATTGATCAAGTTATTGTTCTCGGTGTACTAAGGAAGAAGCGAATAAACAGACAATTGTACAACCGAGACGAACGTCGATTCCGTCACAGAAATTCGGGGCAAACCTTCGGGATTTTACCCCGAATCGATAGCGAACTTATACAGATGCAACGTATGACAAGCGAACGGAGAGACGTTCGTGGCGAGGGAATCTCAATCGCGCTTTCCGAAGCAGCCCCCTCGCATTCATCACGACGATCGACGTACCGGCGGGTGTGCACGGAGACAATCGCAAGAGGGGGAGGAAGTAAGAGGGGTGGGCATCTGGAACACGCGATGTCGTAATTACCCCACGTTCCGCCGTTCGAACGTTATGGTCGAAACTCACGATTTCGCTAAAAGCGACGTCGGGAAATTAAAGAAGCCACCTCTCGCGATCCCGACCTCTATTCTTCAATCACCCGTCGCGCCACCTCCTTCGAATTTGCGGCTGCGACGAGTGTATACGTTAGCAATGTCTGATGAATCTGGGAGCTTGAAAGGAGGTTTGCACCGCCGATATAATTTATTGCCGTGGCCTTGATGAACACGAATAGGCGCACCGCCAGAGAGAGTCGAAATTTGGAGTCTCTACTTTAAACCTTTTTGATTTTAAATACAATAGAACCTCTTGAGAGGCAGTATTCATAGTCGCTACGACTTCCCCAGTCGAAATTTTACCCCTACTTTGATGCTTTTAATACTCCTTTCGACCTACTTAGCCTATAAGCTCCTATTTTAAAGCTACGGTTGGTAAAATGTTCACTAACGAACTACTTCAGGGTTCAACATAGGGTTTCAATGCAATGGAAAATCGAGCTATTATAAGCTTAAACGAGTAGGTCTAAAATTTCGACTCGCGGGTTGAGTCGTGCTTATTTACAAGGTCCTACTATTAATGCGAGTCTAGATCATCCTCTTCATCCCCGTTACCCTACTCAAGACCTGAGTAACACTGTACACTGAAAAAAAATATTTAGCTAATCCAGCTATATTTCTGGCCGCCTCAGACATTATTTGGCGACAACTAGAAAAATATTGCTAGCGTAGCAAGAATTCTTGCTATTGCGAAGAAAATTATCGCTGCAATTACTATAATTTTCTAGTTGTGGCCAAATTTTTTTGAGTGTATATCGTCGCCTCTTAGAGCAGAACTATACCAAGTCACATTTGTAAATGTTGGACTTGGTATACTTCTGCTCTATATAAGGCGACGATATACCTTTTATGGACTTTGAGGTTTGACGTTTCTCAACTTTTTTTCTCTTATGAGCCTTTACATCCTACGATTTTTAATTATTATGTCGTACAACCCGTATATTGAACTTCTAAGGTTTCTCGCTATACAATTGGAAAGTGTATCATGAATACGAAGCTCTACCGATCTATATTTGGCTTCAGTAACCTGGCAAGGACACAACAGGACACATCGTTTTGTCATAAATGTCAGAAGTGTATTCAATGATATTTGAAGGGTAGAGGGGAAGAACGAGCTGTCAATTTTAATGGTTTTGTGCTAGAGAGACTTTTATTTCGAATCCTAGCTAGTTTTTCCCCTGAACAGGTATTCTTTTACGACGGATAACTACGGATTTGTTCTGTTATTGCCCTGGAAGGTATATTGAGTGTTTAAAGGTACATAAAAATGCTACTATATAGCGACAATATCTCAATTTCGATGAAGAATGACTTAGTCTGTTATTCCCCTGTACCCTTCATTTGTGTTTCTTATGTGCTTGGCCTGACCGACTGACTGACTGATTCATCAACGCCGAGCCAAAACCGCTGACGCTAATTACATGGAATTTGGACAGTAGGTTTCTTTTGTGACGTAAGCACCCACTATAAGAAAGTATTTTACGAGAATCATTCCTTGAGGTAGTAAAATAGGGGATGTAAGATTTGGAATGTAAGAAAGCTAGTATACTATGCAATTATGAGAAAGTTGGTCGTAGGACAATGTTCTACGTAGTGCTGTGTAGATTTTAAAAGTGTACACTCTCTATTGGCTGAAGACTTGAGGGCGCCATACGCTTTTAGTCTATACTCTCTGTGTGTGTGTGTGTGTGTTACGTAATATATCTTCCCATTATTAACTTTCTCGTAATTGCACGGCATATACCTCTTTTCTTCGTGTAGGACGAAGAGAAAATATCTACCACTTTGGGCTTGCTAAGTAGGGCATACATTCAATAGAAAGAGAAGTCCTTTTTAAATCCCCATGTGTCCTACTAAACGATGGGACCTTGAGGTTTAAAGCAGAGAGAGAGGGTCTGAATTTCGACTCGGGATACCACCGACGCCGTTTTGTCTATCCAGGGTACAATTCTCCTGAATTGATCCGGAGTCGTAAAATACAAAAATTCCCGTTTCACCGGTTTCCGCATTATATCCGCGTAATTACCCGGGGGAATTCCAGCAGCCCTGCGCGCGCGAGCGGGCAATTGCACTTACGGCGAGGTGTAATTCGTAGGTTCATCCGGTCGCGGCTCGCGGAGTGGCAATAAAACGAGGCAACCGCTTCGATTATTTTTTATAGCTCGTTAGAATCTCGTTCCTTAATGGAGACGCAGTAATCAAGTGATTCCAGAATCACTGGAATCGTCAGTTCCTTACGCCCGGACCCGTACGATTCGGGAGAGGCCCGGGCGAACGATTCCTAATCTTATTTCGAATCTCGCACGTAAAATTCCCTCGGAAACAATTTACGCTCGCGACGTTCGACTTTATAACCACTCACCATACGCCCAGGGAAATAATTTATTCGCGTATACACGAACCCGGATCGAAAATTGATTTATACCTCGTATTGCGCGTTTCGTCGACGTAATCGAATTTTTATCCGTGGGAAATAAATTTTCCATCGCGTTCCTACGTATAAATAATGCGAATCATTTCTCCGAGTTTCTCTACGCGCGGGGATAACGCGTATAGTTATGGTCGATTGAGCGGACGAAATTATACAGCTATATCGGCTGTATCTCTATCTCTCGCTGTCTAATGCATTTCATATCAAAAGTCCACGCGGGAGAACTGTGCCCGGGTTGCCTTACCCAATTTCTATACAGGGGGAGGGATTTAAATTGAAACACGCGCGTGAATATATATAAAATAACGCATTTTGGGAACAAATTTCTCTGAGTGTAGATTCTTATTTGTTGAAGAAAATATATGTTTCCATTTGAGGAAGAAGGTTGACCTTAAAATAATCTTGAAAATGTCCGCTAAATAAAAAATAAAACATGCAGCTCTCTTTCCTCTAAATCAAATAACTTTTATCAGAAACATTTTTTCCTGAAATTCGTTATTTTACAGATATTCACGCGCGTGCTTCAATTTAAACGCCTCACCCTGTATAGTCGATAGATTCGGACGGGTTTCCTCTTCCACTCCCGACGACGCGATTCTCGCGCGCCTCTCCTTCGATCATTACCGTCATCGTCCCCGCGTCGACGTCCGACGTCGCGAGTCATTTAGTCGTCCCGTGCGTTACGACGCCCGTCCGGCCCCCCGTGATTGTCCGAATTGTCGAAAGGGTGTAAAACATACATAATGCATCGGAGCATTATACAAAGGCGTATACCGCGCACGCCCGCCATTACGGATGTATGTATGCAAATACGGGGGCACCCCTTACATTTAAATATCCCAAATATAGAATTTGGGCGGCGCGCTTAACGAGTTCCCAAAGTTCCCGTTTGAACCCTCGCGATTTCGTCCCGCGCGCCACTGCGATATACGCGCGGGTTTCCTCTCTCTCTCTCTCTCTCCCGGTTCCGAAGCTCGACTCCGCTCGAACCTTTGTAATCGAATTCGGGCGGAAACTTTTTAAAGCGAGATCTAACGCGCGGGTCGACGTATGGGCGCAGTACAGGTACACCGCGCGTCCGGCGCCGCGCGTGAGCGTCGAGGGGGTAGAAAACGACGGGGCGACGTACCCACCCCTCCTACGCACGTGCGCCGCGTCCGTGTAAAACCCCACTTACACGCGCGAGACGCCGTGTGGCGTGACAAAAGCAATTACCGATGCCCGTAAAGTATTGGATTTGAGCGGTCGGCTGGAAGTCGGAATATTTTCACTCCCCTGATGTGTGTCGTCCATCGGCCGTAATAACGTCCGATAGTGCTGGCAGATAGGCGCAGAAAGGAATATTTCGTTAAATGCTAAAGTATTGCAACGGGCGGGCATTTTCGAAACGTCGGGCACATTGACCATGAGAGAAGAGTTCACTGAAAACAAAAACTTGGTTAATTTAATCAAAATCACGAAGACGATGATCAAACCGTTTGATGAATTATGGATCCTCAATCATTTGGTTAGACTGACCGCTTTTTGGTTAGAATAACTAAAGGTTTGGTTGGAATAACTAAACAGTTTATTAGAAATGATTAATGTTTGGTTCGACAGACCGGTATTTTGGTTAGAAGAACTACATTTTTTTAACTAGACGTTTTTTTATTAATTAAACCTAATTATTTTTCTCAGTGTAAAATCATTTTGCACTGAGAAAAATAATTGTAGCAATCGCAAGGTTGCATTTTTTTGGGGTTGCTAGTAGTATATTTTCGATTAAATAGACCACGAATGTGCAGATGAAATAACTTTTGTTTCATAATTATAATAACAATGAGAGGTTGTAATTTCTAATAGCCATGCACCATAGTTGAACTAATCGTAAAAGCAGATCAATAATATTACTGTATGGTGATGTCAACTATATAAAGAAGGGGGGGGGGATTTATTGACCATGCTGCATGTTGACCTGGTTTCAGCAATCCTGATTCTTTGGTATAACCATACTGAGAATAATAATAATAAGGTTAAAATGGCAAAACGCATCTAGAACATGTTTAGTCATTCTAACCAAAAGACTGGTCAGTTGAACCAAATATTTAGTTATTCTAACTACATGTCTAATTATTCTAACCAAAAGATGATGCATTTAACCAAACAGATATAGAATTCATATTTCTCGCAAAACGGTTTGGTCATCATCTCCAGGATTTTGATTAAATTGATTAAGTTATTTTTCTCAGTGTAGAATCTCACTGCTTATAATAGCTGCGGGATTATAGTTGGTTCCAAAATCGATCACGATTTCTGCTTAAATTATGATTCTTTCAATCAGACTTTTCTCCGAGTGCACTTAAATACACATGGGTGTGTTACAACATCGATATAATATAGAAATATCCGCGCCGAGAAAGTCGCGCAACGACGCTCTCGTCGTCTCCTTGCGTAACTCGAATGCACGCCTCTCGTGTAGATCGGTGTACGAGAGCAAGCGCGATGCGCAGGTATGCGTGCGAGAGGATCGTTCGTCGCGCGCTGCATTCGGCGCGGGTCTCGGTGGTGGCGCGCTGTGTAGGACAAGCAAAGAGGAGAGACACGGAAGACCCCTTGTCTCGACCGACTACCTACTGCACCGTGCGTGGCGGGGCGTCGTTGTCTCTCGGTGAGGGACGACCGGGGGAAGTCTCCGCGCGGCGCTCACCTCTGGCAAACCTGAAATACGAGTAGAGCGGAGCGCGCGAGAAGGGCGTTTCCGTGGAAGTGAATGGACCGCGAGAAAAAAAAAGGCAGAGGGCGCCGCGCGCGATTATTCCCAACGAATCGTTAATGCGCTCCCGGCGCGCCGTTAAATTGGATCGGACTTGCGGTGCTGTCCGAGGGTGCGAGATGCGTGCGCGGTTGCGAGTCGTAAGTGAATGCAAGGTGAACCGCTCGCGAGCTGGTATCTACATATTGCACGGGTGGTACCGATGCGATGCGCGATATATCGCGTGTCGACGCGCGAGAGACTCGAACGTTAGTTTGTTTATGCGACTGCGCGTGGGTATGGTTCGGGGGGGGGGGGGGGGGGAAGAGGGCTGATTTTGAGTCGCGGCCGAGAGCGATGCCGCTGCGGCTGTTGGATTGGTCAACGACCTTCGAGGGTTGATCTTTTGATTGTTCACGGAAAAGAGGAAATCAGCAATTCTTACTGTTTCGTCCAGTGGTGCTGAAACTCGAGCTCATTTTCAAGAATCTATACAGAGAACACGTTTCTATTTACTGCTTGCAACTGTACAGACACTAGTTTAATCAGATATAATATCTGGAGTGTAAAAAAAATGGTATTTCTAATGTACTTTTATATAAAGCTTTTTTCCAATGCGTGATTAGTGTTTATAAAGGTTTTATCTGATACGTGATTACGAAAATTAATGTACTGTGTTATGAAATTTATGGAGGCAATTTCATAAGGAAATATATTAACTTTCATAATAACGGAGCAGGTGTATAAATTTTCATAATTACGTGTTGAAAAAAAGCTTCATATAAATGTATATTAACAATATAAATTTTTTTATAGTAAAATCTAGACTTACAGAGGTGGCCGATTTGTCCGTTCTCGCCAAGTTTAGGCTCTTTGAAGGTCCAAACCCAGTAATAAAATTTCAATTCGGGACTTATCTTTAGTTCTGAGTAGGCCGAAAGAAAAGTACAACACAAATGACATATTATAGCAGCGGAGGCGTAATAATTCATCTTCACGTCGCGAGAGGATATTTTAGTACCGCGAATCGCGTTATTTTTCCCGCAACGCCACTATACCGCGCGCGGAAGACCAGCTACGCGATTACGCGCGGCACACGCGCTTGCTCGCACCGGTCCGCTGTCATTACGGAAAAGAGAGGGCCGGCAAGGGGTGTGTCGGGGCGCGCGGCGTGGAAGACGTTACGGCGCTGGCACATGCACGCTGATTCGATCTGGCGCCGCACCTCCGCACGAACTAATAATTAGACATCTATACGCGACTTTCCTTCTCCTCCTCCTCCTCCTCCTCTCCGAGCTTCCTCCCTTCGTCCCCATTCCCTTCCCTTCACCCGTCCCTCATCGCGTCGACGAGATCGGCAATCTCGTCATCGTCGAATCGATATGCACCCTAGAACGCCTCGACATATACGTACATACTGGTTCGCCGTGCAAAAAATCGCACAGAAGTACGCTCGCTTCGCACGTCGTCGGAAAATCTTTCGCGGAATAACGCACAGCGCCCCGTCGACAATTTCACGCCCGTCCGTAGATCTCGTAAAGTCGCGGGGCGCGCGAAACGTGCGCCTCGCTCTTCCCCCCGGCAGAATTTCCCGCGCGACGCGCCGTGTCACGGGCGCGCCTGCACACGCTGAGCATTTTATGGATCGCGTAAAGTAGCGGGAAGAATTTCGATCGGGCGACTACGCCCGAGAGGGACGCGGAGGGAAGCTGCAGCAGTTATATAAGCGAGAGAGAGAGAGAGAGAGAGCGCCGGAGGTACGCGTCCTCCCAAGAGGCTGTATATCTCGGATCGATATATCTATACGTGCGCGATATATCTACGTCGCATACCTATTTCTCACCCAAGGAATTCCAAGTGCATCTGGGGAGAGTCGTTTGAGCGGGATGAAAATTAATATGCAAGGTACATATAGGGGACTCGACAGAGGACTCGCTCGGGGAAATTAAATTTCGTTAACGATTCGATGACGCGAGATTGAATTTTTGGAGGGGGGGATCGGGATATATATATTTTTTAAACGAACTGATAACATACTGTGAGAAAAATGGATATTAATAAAGTGATTCTTAAATTTTAGATCGCTGACACAAGAGGATCTGTATTCTTCTGCTAGGAAAGGATATTCGATATATTACCACACAACAAGAGTGTAACTTTTCTTTAACTTTCTAAGAACAAATCGCTGCATCAAGGCTGTCATAACGTTTTAACCTTTTATTCCTACATATTTAAGGATACGAGATTCTACTAATACGCATCTTTTCTTCTTATCTCTATTGGAATATTGGTACCTACACAGTAAAAAAAGTGGTGTTAATTTTTAACTCCTATTATGGTGTGGACCTATATGTACCATATCTGGTATCATTCAATTTTATGTCATTGTTGTCTAACACCAAAAGTGGTCTATATACATAGGTCCATAACATAGAACTTTTTATTGTGTATGTTACCGGTTGAAAGTAATAGAAACGAGAGGCCGACTTTCTGCGTCAACTCGTCCCGTTCTACCTTATACTAATCAGTTACAATATAGTGTCCTGCAATATCCTTACAGACAGAAGAATTATAGCATCCACACAACGATACAATTTTGTCAGTGTGTTAACATATGGTTCTATATTAGAAATAACGACTACTAGAAAAATGTTGCGTAGAAAACACGCCGATATTCGCGAGAGTTTTTCGATTTCTGCATAAATTCTACCACCCTTCCCTCCCTTTACTAGATTCGCAGTTGAGAATGCAATTCCAACTGCATCACACTTTATCGATTCTACCGCGGCTCTATAATGCGGAGGTATCTCTAGTCGGACGATTATTCCCCGCATGTTGCCGTACAATCGCAGTTAACCGGCCGGAGTCGTTACACGCCTAATTATACGAGGCACACCAGCGGCATAATTATTCGGCCGATCCGCCTTGGAGCGCTGATTAGGTAAAGATACGATAATAGTGGAAAGTTACGGCGAGCCCGTGATGTTTCGTGTACTTTACGAGGCAGGCACCACCTCTCTGCCTAAATACATGAAGCGGATAACCTGCGTTTCCTCGCGGTCGAATTCGAGTGGAGCCCTAGTATATTTCGTTTATCCCCGCTACAACTAAACGCGAGGCGTACGAAGGCACGCACGACCGAGTTTTCATGCGATATCATTCGCCGCGTTGCTCTCGCAACGGTCGTTATTTCTTTTTATCCGATTACCCGTCTCTGCTTCGTGATTTTATGTACGCGCGATATTTCGCGTATGATCCTAGGGTTTACGTGCGTCGATAGGTGGACGAGGGATAGAACGGGCACGGAAAAAAGAAGTGGTTATGGCAACTATTTTTTAGTTGATTATGATCATCACACTGAAAAAACAGAGAGGCTCCGATAACCAGTCTTCTGGCTGCTGAAGTGGTTATGTACTCTCAAGTGACTACAGCACCATCGTCAGGGGCTGCAACAGCTAGAAAACTCCATGAATAGGAAACACGATATCGCTGCTGTAGCGATGCGTATTGCTCATGTGAAAATGCTTAATGATGTAGTAGCGAAATGTTCTTAGATATTACTATTTTATAGTTGATAGAACTAAGCAATAGTTGTATATTCAATTCCGTCAACTATAAAATAGTTGTGACAACTAAAATGAAAAAGTGCTGATTACCAGACTCGAACAGTTGTGACAAAAGCGGTTGCCACAACTACTTTCTTTCTTTCCGTAAAAGAACGGGAAATAATCCCGAGTAGAAATATCATCAGAGATTTCTGATGACGGATCAGAAACGGATCTGATGTACTGCGAGGTTCCGTATTACGATATTTATGATCAAATTTGATGCGATTCTGATCCGCAGAACTGTATTACGTTGAAATTGTATTAGTTCTAATTGACCAAAACCTAATTAGACTACTAGGATTTAATTCTGGTCAGAAGTTCCGATCCGAAGCTGATTAGGTTCGGATCAAATGTAATCTCAGTTGGAATCCTAGATCAGATTCTCGTCTGGTGATTCGGATAGCATTCTGGTCAGAAATTCCGAGCATGATCAGATGTGGTCTCAATTGGAATGTCCAAGCTACCATGTCCGTATCAAGTCAGAATTTTCCGATCCGATCCGATCCAGATCTTAAATCGCGTTACATTTCAGATTCGAGACTGATGATCAAACTTTCGGATCCGATTCAGAATCTGATTCCGCGGACTACAGCTCAGAATCTGATCGGAAAGTTTGATCATCAGTCTACGTTCCTCAAAGAATACGTTACTTGAGAATTTTTTAAGTATTATACTTAGCGAGAAGGACACACTGACAGCTCCATGAGGAAATACAACTTAGGACAGATCGAGAAGGAAGTAGGAGACGAAGGACTCGATCCTGCGGTCTTCGGCGTCTACCTGTCGCCGCCACAGGCACACGATATCCAATAATTTCGATAGAATAGGAGCGGAAAGTTGTTAGCCCTTCGAAGTATTCGCCAGGTTTAATTAGAACCTGTGTGACGCGGTTCACGTAGCTCAGCGCCGGTTGGCTGAAGGAGAAGTTGCGGTTGTGCCGAAACAGCTATGCGCGAAAATTAACGGGCGGTATCTGATAATCAAGAAAGTTTCCTGGATGTCAAACGAACCGCCGCGCCGTACGAACGCCCACTGACCGTTTACCGACGTTTCGCCGCTCAAAGGCGTCAGCAGCGTTGACTTTAATATGTGAAGGTTCCAAGTCTATTATTATTATTGTTGTTGTTATTATTATTAATATTAGCATCGAGTACGTCTCCAACGTGGGGCAAATGTTGAGAAATAACTCACGACTGTGTGCGACATCTCTTTCTCCCCAAATTCCCCTTCAGATAATATTTGAATAACCTCTGACCCAGCCTCGCGAATTCTTTTATTAAAATTCGTCACTCTGTCGTCTTTTCATCCCCCGGAATACATATACACATGTATACCGATCGCGCTGCCTGCAGATGCAACATTTATAAAGATTGCAATATGTGCAACGTGGCGTGCATTCGCTTGGAATCGAGCTTTTTAAGCTCTCGTAAAGAAGAAGAAGAAGAAGCGGCAAAAGAAGAAGAAGAGCCGGCGGTGGAGGCGTATCTGACTTACCAACCAATATAGAGCATCGCCGGCGAAGAATCGCGTGGCGTGGGCTAGGCGATCGGTGCTGCCTTTACCGCATAACGGATGACTTCCTAACGACACTTTAAGATAGTTCGCACTGCGTTTCGCCTAGTGTTTCTTTTCTAGCAGGATATGCTGCACTTCGCCCCTCCCTCTCGTTGCTCTCGAAGAAGATGGCGAGTGAAAAATAATAGATTTTTTGCCGCACCACATCCTCATATCGCACTGTCCGTCTTTGTATACCAATGAGAGAATGTAGTTCGATCAACCAAATATTATTAATCGACTCTTCTCTTATTGAATTTCAAATTATATTTGTATTGAAAAACAAATTTCTCGCGTATAAAATCACTGATATCTTTTATTTCTCGTGAGGTATCGACCAAGTAATCATGTTTTTCATAATAAGCGTGGAAAAGTACATACGATAGGGTGGTCGAGCGAGCGATTCGAGAGATACTGATAATATTTGGAGAAAAAAAATGTATATTGCATAAAATCAATCATATTTTATATTTCCTTTGAGATATCGACCAAGTAATCATGCTTTTCGTTATCAGGATGAAAAAATACATAAGCTATGGCGGACGAGCGATCAATTCCATAAAGATTTTGAGTTTTGACAAAATGTCAAATCACGCCTGTGCTTTAATCGTGATTATCTTGTTATGGAAAATGTTTTCACCTACCACCTTATAAGATCTCAGGTGGAAGAGTTCTATTAATATATATTTTATACAATATAGTTAATATATGGATTTGGTGCAATATACAAAATATAAGGTATAACGGTCAAGAGGGCTGAAACAGGAGGTGCCTAATTTTGTTCAGAGTTTAGGGTGAGCTAGTCGGTAAATGAAAACTGAAGTATAATAGATGACAAAGTCTAGTGAAGAAACAAAACTTTATATTATTTGAAAAGCGTTCAAGTATTCATTCACTGCTGAACTCACCCTATACACTGACCAATGGTACGACTTCGTACGATCCCCTCACTTTGACGAAGAATTGACAGTCGAATGGGGTTCCGAGGAACGAGGAAAATAGGACGTGATGTCATCGGTCAGCGTACTAAGTCTAAACAGAATTAGGCTCCTCCTATTTCAGCCCTCTTAATCATTACACCCTATACAGAACTTTTTCACCTGTGGTGGATTCGGAAGTGAAGCAGTTTGGTCAAAATTCCGGACGGTTCGACCTCCGCGTCGCATATACATATTACATCCACGCATCGCCGTCGCGGTCAAAGTCCAGCGACAGCGATTACGCGATCAAGTCTCGAATGATCGCGCGCGAGCTGAACTCGCTTCGCGCTGCGAAAGGTAGACCACGCATGCACAGGTACTCGCGCGTCGTGCGTCATTCACTCCATGCGACAGCTTGGTTCTCTCTAGGACTTCGCCACGTCTCTTATCGTCGCGTTGGGCGGGGCGAGCACGGATCGTATATGTATCACGAGTTCTTTTTCAGAGGGGTATCGGTATCTGTGTACGCCAGGGAGCGTCGACTCTTGTTGGGTTTCGAGTTGTCTCGACGAAATTTTTTTTACCCCTTCCATACTCCGACGTGACAAATCGTCGCGTCGGCAGAAGGGCGACTAAATATATCTTTTAAACAACGAGCGTTATGTGTTACTGGACTCGGGATCGTCATCGTTGGATCTCAACGACGTTCTTGATCGATATACGCGGCGGTATCGTTTTCTTGCCAGTAGCTACGATATTTCGGTAGCGATAGATAACGCCGAGAGTGATGCGTGATGTCAGTTGAAATAGTGTAGAGTGATCTTTTTCTTTCCAAGCGCGATAGGGTGAATGTCCTTTTTCGTAAAAGCGCTTCGATTGTATCTGGTGGTTCGTTCATTGAACTCCGTACACTGAGAGAAATAATAAATTGCTAATACCAAACAGATATTTCTTGAATCAAGAACATATGATTTTGAAGACTTTTAAGAAGACAGATTCTTGGTCGAAGGATGTAATACTTTTGACTCGAGAATACCTTCGTTGGGTCAAGAAATTCTTCCTGCGCGAGAAAAACAATTACTCGAGTCAATTAAATATTTTCTTATACGAAGAAATCCAAACGGAAAAGTTCTATGTAGTTCGTATATAGTCCATACATGGATTTGGTTCTATACGGATTATATATAATATGATTTCTTATGCATACACTATAATATACGGATTACTTACATCTTTTAAGTTTTTTATAATCCATTTATATAATCCGTACATGGTTTATATAGAAATCACATATAAGATCAAATCCATATAGAACTTTTCCGTCTGAGAAATCATAGCTTCACCCTGGAATCATACCATTTTTTTGCACCAGCAATTATTTCTCTCAGTCTAGGTACTTGAATTTGCTGTCATAGAATTTATACGAGAAAAGAGTTTTAGTTGTACGAGTAAACAAATTGGCGAATCCACTTCTGTCGCACCATTCTCATTACTCGACGCTGCAACACTCTTTTCCCACTCGCCCAGTTCATTATTATCACACATACCCCTATACCACTCGTGAATATCACGCCGTCCATTATTGGGTTATCCTCGCTCAGTCCTCCGCCTCGCGACCTACACCTTCTCTCACCTCCACTTGTTATAGAACCCGCGCGCCGCGCGCACGCACTTTACAGCCTCCCGCTTGGCCAGGAACGAGGAAACCTCTCTCACCCTCCTCCTCCTCCTCCCAGCCGAGCTGTCCGAGAAACGGAGAGAAAGAGGCCGAGTGCGGGTTACCGAGAGACACCTCGCTCGCAGCGAAAGGTACGACGGACTCTCCACGGTTGATGGGACGAGCGGGCTGATGATGCACGCTGGGGGACCGTCGCGCTAAATGGAAGAGGGGCCGCACGATGGAGTCGTTTCAGGAGTACATATATATGTACCCACCGATGTGACGCGCGCGAGCCATGAAAAGCGGAGTGCCTTTGGAAAATGTTACCACTGCGGTGCATCGCGCGCGGTGTCGTGCTGTTCGCAAAAAGTAATGAAGTATATGCGTCAGCCGCGAGAGATTTCCGTCTCTCTCGACGCGCGGCGACGAGATAGCTAGCGGCGAAGACAGAGAAGCCGTGCCGAATGAAGGGGGCGAATAGGAACCGGGGAGAGAGGGGTGGCGTGGCACCGCTGCGCCCCGGGATCAGAGACGGCACGGGACACGGAACTTTCGAGACTCGACCTCTGTATAGATATAACGGGGGCGAGACTATTGGCGAGTTTAGCTTGCGGTTGGTTGCCTTTACGAGCTACCCGAACATTTGCGTATTTCATAGTATAGAGCGACCGTTATGACTGCGACCGTGAGCAGGGGAACGGGGCGCGGGAGGCAGACGGAGAAAGAGAGACAAACGGAGAGGAGGGGAGATCCGCGCGCTCCTTCCCTTATCCGCCGTGAAGATCTTCCGATTCGGGATTCTCGCTACGTTGGTACGCGAGCGTCGTCGCGGGATTAACGCCGATCTTTCTTCGAACCCGCGGCGAGGGCGCGACTGGATAAGGATCTCTTTCATCGCGCGCGTCTTATCGCGACACGCGTACGTATTTCCTGCCTTTCGTGGTGGTACGCTGTAGAACTTAGCGTGGAAAAAATCGCCGTTCGCACGGCGAGATACGCGGCTCTCCGGAGAGGAGTCCGGCGATCGACGCGTTCCAGATGGAAAAGATTTATACAGATTAGGGGTATATATATGTTGTATATAGAACACATGAATTTGAGCTCACATTTAATGTATATTAAATTTATATATAAACCATTTACGGACTATATATGGTTTATATATATGATATTATTTAAATTGATTCATTTCTATGCAATCCATATTAATACATATGTGTGGAGATGGCTTATATTGAAATCATAATATGTAAATTTAATAAGCCAAAATTTATATACGTTCTTTATATAAAATATGTGCACAACCCATATAGATCCCTTTCACCTGGGGTTGCACGTCGTGCACTGAGAAATATAATTTGGTCAACTTAACCAAAATCCTGGAGATGATGGCCAAAGCGTTCGGTGAAATCCATTTGGTTAAATTGACCAATTTTTAGTTAGAATGATTAAACGCTTGGTTGGAATAATTAAATATTTGGTTGAACTGACCAGTAGTTTGTTTAAAATAATTTTAACTTGATGCATTTTGTCGTTTTAACCTAATTATTTTTCTCAGTATACGTATCGCGGAAAGACCACAGTCGAAATCGAACGCGCGTTTATAGCGCGCTTCGCTCGAAGCCATCATCTTCTCTGACGCGTTCGATGCACGCGAGTTTACTTGTAATCGTACCAGAGCCTGGCACCTAATCGTCGTATGCAAATAACAGGGCGGCTCGTGGGTGCATTCGTATAATCGATGGCCCAACGCGGATCGATGGTGGCGAGACGGACCGACGGATGGAGGTCTTCGGGGCCCCTGCGCGCATTTCCCAACCAGTACCGGCGGGGACCACGCGGAAAAAAATAATCTATTGAAATTCTATGAAAAGTTGTTATTCTTATATGAAAGAAATATAACATAGGACCATGAGATAGTCTCATTTATTTAATAATAGAAAACATAACATTATATTATAGTATATTTCTTTAGTATCTTAAATATTAAATTCAAGTGAGACAAATATTCTGTAGTATACAGTCAGAAAAAAATACGATTCAAAGAACCATAATTTAATCAGAATGAATGATGATCGATTTTGGTACCAATTATTATTCTGTAGTTTTTCTGAGTAGTGAGATTCATGATTACAGTAACATAATCATTAGTTTTATTTATAAAGTTTATTGAAACTTTAAAGCGGTGTATGTTACTTAAAAACCTATACGACATATAACTTTAATACCTTTATTATTTATTCTCCAAATATTGCGAACACAATATCGACAATATGGAAACTTCACTTTAAAAAATTATTTGTCGCAATATTTAAGACTATTGTAACAAATAATGTTTTCATTGGCCTTATACAATATTTAAACAATTTTTAATTAATTAGGATTCATATAGTTTCTTGAAATTTTATTCACATATAGATTTAATAAGGTAATTTTTTCCATGCGGGTACAGCTTCATAGAATTTGAAATAAAATAACGATTTAAAATTGAGGAAAAAATTGATGCAACGATGCTCCAACCAAAACTACTTATTGCCGGTGCAAAATATATCCGCGTATACGTTTATAGCTCTACCCATATTTCCTTTTCAAAGATTCGATAAAATGTTTTGCGAACGAAAATGTAACGTGCTTCCGACGCGTTTCAAACGAAATTACCAGGTGGCCGAATCACCGCGCGTTCACCATTATCGCGGAGAAGGATCCGGGTATTTATGCGCCGGATGGAAATCGGGAATTGGTGTAAGATAAAAAGATTAAACCACAGCTTTCATCGCCGCGCGCGATGCATTATAAAATATCCACCGAAAGGCGGCGAGTTGGACGCGAGTTTCGGCGCGGAATGATCTAGAATTTCTATCTCGAGTCTAACGACGGCAGTTAGGGTTTGTCGTTGCCCTAACTGCTGGTGAATAAATTCTCCATTAAGGTCCGGAGGTCCGAGGCGCGCCGGGAGGAATACGTAGACGGTGCATCCGAGTCGATTCTCACGTTCTACCGCGGCAGCAGCGAGTAACGAGCGAAGCGCCCTCTATCGTCTCCGCTATAGATACGTACTCAATAATTACTTCCCGATTATACGTGGAATATTATATAATGCGATCCCTTTTCGATAAACCCCTACAGCGCTTTCGGGCAAACGTCGCATCACTGATTCCCTTGAGATCAATGAACCGCGCTACAGAGTCGGGAGTCTTCCAGGCGAAAAAGTTCTACATGATCCATATGTGTGGTTTTGGTCATATACGGATTATATATGATATCTACATTAACCATATATACCGACTGTATATGGATTATACAATCATTCGAAAATCTATATATAGTCCTTATATGATTAATATTGAAATTGTATATAATCCATATATGACCAAAAACACATATGGATCATGTACAAAATACACGTATAGTTAACGAATATTTTCTTGGTTCAATAAAATATTTATTTCGCTATATTCAAACAAACATTTATTAACTACGAATAAACTTTTTCCTCGATGTACGGACTATATATGGATTGTACAAACATTCAAAAATCCATATATAATCCTTATGGTTATTATAGAAATAACATATAATTCATATAAGACGAAATCCACGCATGGACCATATACAAAATATATAGAACTTTTCCACCTAAGCGCTTCCAAACTTAAAAAAAAAAATAAAATAAATCCTGGCAAAAGTTCCAGCCGCAAAATATTTCTTACGAGTAGGTCGATGTCGAGCCAAAAGGATCGTCATCGCGATACAGCTGGCAGGGACGAGACCTTTTAAGTCGTTCGGATGCTGCGGAGAAAAATTTGCCAGGAAGCTGAGGCTAATTAATCCCGCGACCAAGCTATCCACTCGAAAGTTCCCGAAATGAAAGCTCCGTCTCACCAGAAGATCAGCCACGAGAAAGAGCTATACCGCGAGGGGGAATCTCGCTCTCTCCCGCTTATACTTCCTTCCAGTTCCACTCCACCGTCTTCCTTTCCACGCGCCCGCTTCCCAGACTTTCCGCCGGAGGACGCAACTTCGCGCGGGAAAACGGAGAGTTATCCGCGCGCCGCGAGAGGGACAGGAAGCAGCGCGGGAAACGAGTTAAGATTACAAAGTTTCTCGTCCCGCGATCGGGGCGAAGGGAAAATTAATTAAGCGGATCGGGGAGGCGGTGAGGGACGAGAATTTTTAACCCCTCTCGAACCACGTCGAAGGAGATCGACGCGAGAGGAACCAAGCGGTCGAGAGGGAGACGGAGGAGCGAGACGGAGAGGAGCGCGCGAGCTATCGGGGTCATTAGTTACGGATGTCCCATCCAAACCGAGACCACTCTCGTCTCGATAACCGGAGACGCGGAAAAAAGGCACAAATAATAATTATAACCCGGTAATATAACGGTCAGCGCCAGCGGTTATCTGCGCCTCTTAAAGTGCACTACGTTGTTCCCGGAGATACAGGATCGGGTCCTCCCTTTTTTTTTTCAGCCGCGAGCGCGGGCCGATACTCACCCAGAATTATGAAACCGGTATCCGAAAACCGGTGTTTTTCGGTCATACGCGCGTCGCTCCACGCGCGCAGAGTTTATAATGTCCTGCGGGACGTCCTTGCTCGGGTTTCGAAGAGATGGCGCGGCTGCGGAGAGCGCGCTCGGTGTCGCGAATGACGTTCGAGGAGACGGAGGGGAAATTGCGCCGAGTGAGATCGTTAAGTGGAATGGCTTGACTGACGCCTCGAGGCGGGAAGTTTTTTGAAGGGGAGACATGACAAAAAATGACTTGTGTACGACGAATGCAAATGATAAATTGATAGGACTGATAAGATACGAGAAAAGGATCATGCGTGTACATCTCGCAGGCAGATACATAAATGAATTTGAATTCCTATTGCACAAAGAAAAATAAATTGTTAGTATAAAATTGTTTAAGTTGTTGAAACAAATATTTGAGTTAAAGTAATGATAACAGATCGATTTATTATGGTAACGAAAGAAAAAGAAAGAAAAAAGCTATGATTTTCATTATAACCAAGGAAATCTGTCAAATATTTTTATCCCAATAGAGCAAGTTATTTTTGTTACCGTAACAAAGATGCTACTATAATAACTGATTTTCGATGTCATTACTTAGCCAAAATTTTTTCCGCGTGATTGCGAACCAGCGCAAAAAACGTCTGAATTTTAAGAGTAATAATGTGCGTACTCCATCTTATGATACGAGTTACAGAGCGAACTAAAAAGTTAAATGGCCCTTTGCCATTTATTATTTGGCTCGATGGAAATATTCATAAAGATGACGTGGCCAATAATCCAGCGCGGAAAATGCTAAGGCGCATACCGACCTCTTTCTCGAAGGAAGCTGGCACAGGGTAGCTACTCCCGGAGAGTACGGCTGAAGCTGGTAGTCAGTCCAATTTATACTGTACACGGAGAGAAATATAGACCCATAAACCTGCCATAATGTATGGGTCGTCGTGACGGTTACTACAACTAAACGGTATCGTCGTACAAGATATGCAAATCTACTTGACGCGTTCGTCCAACTGTAGTGTTATCAGTACTATTTGTATGGAATTAATCGAAGTGCGATATTGTACCGTTAAGTGAATGAAAAATCTTGGTGGAAAGCAAATGTGTAATATAAACGAATTTAATATTCGAATCACAAAAAATTTATGAAAATTCAATACATTCAACGTGACGCGATATCAATGCGTTCTTCTCTTTGTATTTTATATATGTACATATATAAATACTTACTATTTTCTGATTATTTTTCTCGGTATAGGTGCCTTCAGTTAAATTTTTATAGTGATTTACTAATTTGTATACGAAATACAAATTAGATTAATTAATATCCCATTACCACATAGAATCTTACGGGAAGCAGCACATTAATCCCTTTTATTTTCGAATCGATAAATATAAATGTTTTAGAATCCTGCAGTTAAATGTTTGCGATGATACCTGATTTACACATATTTATTTTATATTTTTTATACCACATGAGATTAAACTTACTTACCAGGAAAGAAACTTCAATCACTATTATCTCATTTTAATGAATTTTTGGCCTATACCGATATAAGAATTTATTGTAGATAAAAACATAATCTTCAAAAAAGCATTATACAAATGTCAGTCAAAAGCTCATAGGTAATGAGATAATAATGATCGAAAGGCGAGTAAGTTTAGCATCATATGGTAGAAGGTGGTGAATCGTCACCAAAATTGAACCTAAGAGCCCTAACGATTACATCTATCCATTTACCAAATTTAATCAAAGTCGCGCTTGTTATTTTATTAACGATAGAACCTCCTTAAATGAATGAATCGAAATTCAATCGAAATGAAGAATCCGTAATAAAGCAGCTGCGCCCACAGCTGTCACTCCTACGTACAGAAAAGATACCGATATACACCTCGAGCATAAAACTGAGCCTGAAAGTAGTTCTGGAAGCAGACGACGACGACGACGACGACGACGACGACGATGGTGTAACCCAGCGCGATGACTCGGCGAATACCAAAAGGGCAAAAACCGTGCGCGCAACGGCAACAGCGGGATCGGTTTTTCTCTCTTTCTCTCTCTGACGCGCGCGAGAGAGAGAGAGAGGCTCGCTCCCGTCGAAGTCGAAGGACGAGAAGAAGAATGAACCCGTGTGGCGCGAAGGACAGGAGAGGGGAACGAAAAGGTAGCCGGTATAACCGCGCGATCAAACGCCAATCAGAGCGTCCCTGCAGCGAAGATCGCGCCGATTCCATGCGTCCGGTTTCTCTCGGCAGTCTAGACGTCTCCGCACTACGGAGTCCAATTTCGTAGGACGATTGAAAGACGAAAGGCGTACTGGTGCACCCTCTCTCTCTCTCGAGAGATCTCTCCTCTTACCATCCTTGTACAGGGGCGAGAGAGAGAAAGAGAGAATGAGTCCAGAAGAGAAGGAGGTGACTGCCTCGCAACGCGTAACGACAACCGGTGCCGCGGCAACAAGTGCATCAGTTGCAGCGCGGCCTTGGTTGCGCCGCGGGGGAAAAAAGTAAAAGGGTATCTCTCCGATTACGCACCGCTGAGTCGCTTCGTTGGCCGCCACCCGAGAAGAGACGTTGATACGCGTCTTTCGAGAGAGCGAAGATCTCGCTCGAGATTTGCGTCGTTAAGGAGGCCGCGCCGTTGCTTATACGCGTCTCGCGTGTGGGACACTCTATCCGCCCACGCTCTGTAGGAGAGGAAGGACACCGCGCCGCAGACGCACTCGCCGTGAGTCCGCTTCTCCCACGCGGGCTTACGCGCTACAAAAAGTGCTCGAAATGCGGAAAGAGGCGCGATCAAAAGAGGCGTTTGAAAGAGGGTCCGAGATATGCGGAAGGAAGCTTTCAGGATGAACTTCGCGCTCGCGCGCGGATGCTGTGAGAGACGCGGGGGAGGGATTTGAGGAGGAACGTGAGCAGCGGCGAGACGAAGATAATATAATGATAATGTTATTCCTCCTGCAATATAGTAGTATCGCAATATTCGATTGAAAGTCTTATTGAGAAGAGCTCGCAGTGCTATTCGTGCGTTTTATACAGGGTGTAAATTTACCAAGGGCCACATCCATTTATTTTTGTTACTTGTCATTTTACGAAAAAAATCTTTCAAATAAGAATTATTTTATTCCGAGAGGGACGTATGTATAATACATGTAAGTGGTTTTTCATAACACGCATTATTTACGATATATGAAGGTCACCTCAATTTTATTCAAGGGAACTCGACTTTTTCGTTCTTGTAAAAGTTGTAGAGCTTGTCAAGATGAACAAAAAAGGTATAAGGTGAAAGGCCTATTCGTTGGACCGCTTGTTAGATACTGACGACTAAGTTCCCCGGACTTAACTCTCTCTTGCTCTTACTTACTCTTGTACTTTCAGCAGCAATATCTCACAAACGGTTCAACGAATGGATCTTTCATCTTATACCTTTTTTTTTTATTGATCTCGACGAGTTCTAGGATTTTTTTAAGGACGAAAATGTTGAGTCCCCCGATGAACTTACGATGCGCTGAGGATCAATGAACGTATGATTGTGTCGAGTTTCATAAAGATCAATAAAAGCGTTTAAAAGTTGTCGGAAAACAAACAGACACACGAAAGCATTTTCGCTCTACCCTGTCGAACAATAAACCTCATTTCGTTCAGTCGATAATTTTAACTTGCTTTTTATTAGTTTTTGATGAGAAAGGACAAAAATACATAGTAAACGGATAAATTCCTCCTTAAACGCTTTTGATACATAGTTTTAGCAGGATATATGGACCTCGCCTTGTTTTTCTTTTATCAAAAAATGAAAGAGCTTGAAAATAAATCCCGCAGTGCATCTCAAAGAAGTTCACACTTGCAAACAAAAATCAGAACAATTAATCGCATGTGCTGAAGAACCATTAAAACGTCCGGTCGATAACACGGAATATCCTAAACACTTTTTCAAACTTAAAAAGAAAAAGACCCCGAAATTCCACACGGCAAAAAAATGTCTCAAAAGCGAAAAGACGCGCGCGAACGAGAAGGAGGAATTTAAAAGCGTCCGAGGCGCGCGGAAGGAAGGAAGCTCTCGAGCCGAATCATCCTCGCGTGGAAGCTGCGCGCGAAACGGCAGAGCAGAGAGGCGCAGGGAGGGGGAAGAGAGATTGTGTAAAGGGAGAGCGAAGAGAGCAGGGTGGCGAAGATCCTGGTAAGCCCGGTGTACGGAAGCGCGTCGGCCTACACGGGGGGTGGTCTAGTGTGTAGGGTGGATGTGTACACCTACTCGCGAGTGGTAGGTGGTGAATAGGTGGCGTTGGGTGGTAATATTTTAAAACGGTGCGAGAGTCTGTTGCGGGCAGAGCACCGCAGCCAGTGAGGAACGGAATCGAGCTCGTAAGAGAGAAAGAGAGAGAGAGAGAGAGAAGTAAGAGTGATGGGAAGAGGGTGAGGGAGAGAGAAAGAGAGAGTAAGGGGAGGGCGTGCCTGCTGTTATCTTGCTTGTTCTCAGGATGAAATATCGGCTAGCAGTTTCAGGCCTCCTCTCTCTCTCCCCTCTCCTCCTCTCTCGCTCGCCCTTCGCGCTGCCAACCCCCGCAGACGCTTATAAGGGGCCCTCCTTCTCGCGCCTTATCCTCCGATACAGTCCGCGCGCGCGCGTCGGCTCTATCCGTCTTTTTCTTCGGAGTTCCTCCGCGCCTCGAACCCGCGCGAGAGTCTAAAGATCGCGTTATGGTGCCGCGATGTGCGTACATTATCGCGTGCGCGCGCTGCCCATGCCGGACCCCATCTATCATCGCCCGGCTATTATACGCAAACCAACAACAAATAAAATGAGGCTAACTCTTCCTCGCCGTGAGATTATGTTTGTTCTTGCTCTCTTTGAATCGTAGCGTCTTTCTTTGACGTACGGTACGTCGTTGGTGTTCCGCAGGTTCGAAACTAATGGTTAGTTGGTCAGTATCTCGAAGAGAATACGAGAAATTCATGCACTCTCTCTCCCTCTCTCTGAGAAAAATAACCTGGTCAATTTAACAAAAACCGTGGAGACCATAACCAAACGGTCTGGTGAAATATGGTTCCTTCGTCTGTATTTGGTTACATTGGTTATTTTCTGGTTAGAATAACTAAACGTGTAATTAGAATAACTAAATATTTGGTGCTACTTACTAGTACAATATTTTGGTTAAAATAACTAAACTCGTTTAACTAAATGCTTTTTGTCATTTGAACCAAGTTATTTTTCTCATTGTCGTCTTACGGGCTTTGGTTTCCACCAAGTTCTCGCAGTCCCTTGGATACTCCTTTAATAAATCCTCGACCCTTTAAATGTCTACCATATCCAGGATGAAAAATCGTAATTCGCTTCCAAGGTGGAAAGTTGGAGCTTCAACTATCGACCGATATATCCGATCGAACCGGAATGTAATTAGCCCGAGCTAATTCGTACGATCGACTCGGTTTTATATCTCTTCCCTCACGTCCACTTCCTCTTCTTAGCTGCGCGAATGGCTGCTTCGTCTATCGCGTGACCGCCGTCCGATGACACTCTCGAGATGCACCTCACGTCCCGAACGATGCAACGTGACGGAAATTCGACCGACGACCGCGGTTCCTCTGATTTTCTCCTCCGACACCGTGAAGGGAAGTAGGGAAAATCTAGCCTCCTTTCTTTCTCTTTCTCTCTCTCTCTCTCTCTCTATTTTATTCTTTTCTCATCCGAACATTTCGATCAGTTTCGGTGATTCTCAATCTCGTCATCCACGTATATCGCGCGGTCATGATCTTGACGTCGTCTTATATAGAGTAGAGTGACAGAATTGGAAAATCAGGGAAATATCAGGGAATTTTAATGATGTGGAAATCTTAGAGAAAGAAGTACAGTCAGTTTCAACATAGAAGCCCGGATCGGAAAGGACCTCGGTGACCGCAGAGGGTTAAAAATTCAGCGAAATATGCTAGAATGTGCGAAGATCAGTTCTGTGACATCGCAAATCGTACTGACGTTTTACGCGGAAAAAAAACTGACTTTTTGCAACTGTGAAATTTACAAACATTTTATCTGGAAATGAAAGAAATCTCGGGGAGTTTTAAGGACAGATTTTTGTCGCTCTGCCCAGCTATATAATCGCTCGACCGCAGCAAATCGAGCCACTCCATCCCACAATTCCGGTACGGAGTGTCGAACGACCGCGTGCGACGTAGGCTCTATACATCACGCGCCGTGCCACCGACGCGACGTGCGACGTATAGGCACCCATTCGCGAAGGTGCCGCGTCGAAGATCTCCCGACGACGACACACGTACACGCACACTCGCCTAGACGAAAGGAGTAAAAGGCATCGATCCGCGAAATACCCCATAGCGCATTATGTGCGCGCCATTGTGCGCGCGAGGCTGGATTTAGTATTGCTCTCGCGCGCGGCACCGCGGTGCGACGAGGTGAAGCGCGAGGGGGTGCGGATGCGCGCGGGACTGAAGAGAAAAGGAGAGAAAGGAACTTTGCGAACGAGCGGAGGGCTGATGCCGGGTGGAGGGGGGATGCCGCGGCGACAATGCGATCTCTCCACTCCGATACGGAATTGCCGTTGGCTTCGGGTGCGCGGGTGTATGGCCTCGGGAAACGACCGCGTGGCTCGCTCTTCGGTTATTTCGCCGAGCGAGACGGAGGGACGATATCGCGCCTCGAATTGTGTACGCCGACATTCCAAATATCTTCGCGGTCGGCTTATCCCGTCTCGCGCGCGCCGAAGTGGCCTCGCGACTCTGAATTATCGCGCGCGGGGCTCCTCTCTCGCGCTTCTCGCATTACTTTTCCTACTCCCGCGCCTCTCGCTTGTGGCTCTCGCGCGCGGCGGAGTTGCGCGCGATCTTTGCGTGTCGAGTTGGGTGCCGCGCGCTTTTCTGGTCTTCTCCGTGTGAACATTTGGCTAGGGATTCAGTAGGATTCTGGCAAAGAGCGTTATAGGGATTGTGATCTGGAAATGTGACGCTTACTACACAGGGTTGTTATTAGGAAAGTTAAGGTCATGTCTGGAGCCGTTAGGGATCTTATTGTTATTAGGGATTGTAGTTATATTTCGATACCTTACTTTTTTTGAAAACCTCGTAAGTGCAATTTCCTTAAATGCAAAGAAAAACAGTGTTGTATCATTTGTACTTCACTTTTTTGACAAATTTGAATTGCATTATTAATATAAGCCTATTATGCTTATATTAATAATACAATTCAAATTTGTTAAAAAAGTTAAGTACAAATGATACGACACTGTTTTTCTTTGCTACTTCACGTTGGCAATTGCACTCACGAGGTTTTCAAAGTAAGGTATCGATATGCTGTTACCGGACATATCTTTTACCGTCACAGATAATAATTTTGTCATGATTTCCTGGAAAATCTAGTTCTGGTAAGACTGCAAAATTTTTTTTTTTTTCACTATACTATCAGTTTTTTTTCACGCATACACGGATCCTCCTCTGAGTTTTCCCTTTCGACCAGGTCAATTGCCGATCGCCGATCGAATGCCGATGAAGTGATCACTCGGGACGGAGAGTGCAATTTGCATCGATCCGATTTTATCGACGGTTCCCGTGAGAGACGCGATGTAAATCTTTCAGCCCGGTATCGCGAACCGTGCCTCGCGCCGACCTCGTCATCGATTTCACCCCATATATAAACGAAACTCTGCTCGACTGTGATCGCCGTATATCGAGGAAACCTCTTATAACCGGCACTCTACGAGCGCGGCGGTGCACCGCGTCCTCCCGCGCGCTGCACTCTTCCCGACATCGCGAGAAAACCTTTTTTCCCCCTCTCCCTCCCGCTCCCTCTTCCCACCGGCGATGAATATTTGAAAACCCTCGTTCCCAAAGCGACGTGCAAAAACGTGCAAAATCGACGAGGCGGAAAAGCGTGGCCGACTTCGAAAGTCGGGTAAAGAGGGGCGGGGCGGGGGCGACGTCTTCCGGCGTCGTAGTTAAAACTTCGGGGACGAGGTGAGGGAAGGAAAAACACGAGACGAGGATCCCCGGACGTCGCGATTGGTGTACAAGACTGCCCCTGGCCGCGAGGTATTTCCAAAGAGAGTTTCCCAGTGGCCCCCCTTTTAGCGCGGACCGAAGGAAAGTGCCGACGCGCGACGCGCGCGGACGCGATAAGCGCGCACGTGATATTCGTGGACTCGCAAAAGTCCTCGGACGCGTTTGATCAGCGAAAGTGGTCCCTGCTCCCTTTCCTCCCCCTCCTTCCTGGTTCAGCGCTCCCCTTCCAGAGGACCGCCGGCCCCCGTCCGGTCGCCGTCGATACAGCGCCGCCGAATTGTACGTCAAGAATTCCAATATCGGCTCGTCTCGTTCGCTCGGCGAGGAACGTAACTGACACTCGGTTCGGCGCGGCTGGCAGGGGGGAGGGATCGAGCGCGCGTTCCGCGTTAATAACGCGTACCTAAAACGTTCGAACCAGTCGTCTGCGGCTGATTCCTCCGATCGTTCGTTTGTTTTATTATTTCCATTCACCCCGCGCCGGTGTCCCTTTCATCAATTTTTTGTTCCGCGGTTGCAATGAATCGAGGGGTCCCTGACAAAAACCACCCTCGTCAAAAATGTCGATTTCTCGCGGGCTGCGCCGAACCGCCCGCCGGCGGCTCGTTTCGAGGCTCGACGATATGCGTTTGAAATCAACGCACCTACGCGGAGAACCGACGCGCGATTGCTTTTAATTTACGAGCTTCGCTCGGGGAGCGCGGATTTAGGGACGAGGTCTGGTCGAATGGGTGAAAGGCCCGGGATGATCTGTCGGTGTCTCGCGAGAGACGAGCCCGCGCTCTTCGCAAAGCCGCGTCGACGCGCGTTATATATACGTACCGATTTTATCCGCTGTTTAAATCTATTCGAACTCTATAGAGCTTGTATGAAAAAAGTAAAGTTACCAACTACATTTTGATTGTTTAAAACTACGGGATCGTTTATTACGTAATATCATAAGGATCTCTTCACTAGTAAAGAATGTGTGAGCATATTTAAAATAAAAAGAAATAGATTTATAACACCAGCGCGCTCATCCTCGTATAAAAGTCAAATTTATCATTCACTTTATAAGAATAATTATCATTAAATTCTCTCCGTGTACACTGAGAAAAATATGAAGTATCATACACAATTGAAAGCGTCAAATTGAGAACCTCTTTTTTTGAAGTCGGTTAAAAAGGATCGTTGCGGGTAGTATAATTCTACTAATTGTGTGTGTGTAAGGATATCGTAGGGCAAATATATTGCGAATAGTACCTATATGCATTTCTATTCGAGACTTCTTCAATAGACTATATTGCATTGAAAGAGAACTCTTGGTTGGGCTAACAAAATATTTTGAATGAATAGGAGCCAACAAAACGTTTTTTTGGAGTCGCAAAATTCTGTGATCGATTTCACGAAAACTTTGATGGCAGAGTTAAACATTTGGATAATCCGACAAATATTTTTTTAGACTATTAAATTGACTCAACAAAATTATTTTGTTGGCTACTTTTTTATCTCAGTATGGTGAAGTGTCTTAAAAACGTCATTTCGATGGACACGACCGTTATCTTTGGTCCAAGCCGTCAGAAAGATGATATAGACGTCTTCTCTCTCTCTCTCTCTCTCTCTCTCTCGTGCTGTTAAAATAAATGTATACTTTTTTAGAAACGAGGTTCTTCGAAATAAGAATTTGTTTCTGTTGTGTTAGCGATCTACAATTTAAGAATAACTTTATTACATTAAGAAAAATAACCCGATCTAAATAAAAAATGTATTTGTGGTTCAACGAGTTTAGTTATGCCAACCAAAATATTAGTAAATTGAACCAAATATTTAGGCATTCTAACTACATGACTAATCATTATTCTAACCAGAAAATGGTCACTTTAACCAAACACACAGATGGGGGATTTATATTTCACCAAAAGGGGTTCGGTCATGGCCTCCAGGATTTTGATTAAATTGACCAGGTTATTTTTCTCAGTGTAGTATCCATTTTTCTCAGTGTGAATTTCGTGTTCAGAGCGCGCGAGCTCGTATCGGCTTCCTCCCTCTACTCCGCTCCTCGCGCGCGATCACCGCCGCGCGGAGGACGTGGGAAAGAGGGAGCTAATCAAGCGTGCCGCCGCGCGATGTAGGTATATCCGAGGAGAGAAGGTGGAAGAGTGGAGGAGGAGGAGGCGAGATAGAGGCCGCGCGACCCGAACTTTCCCGGACTCTTTCTCTCTCTCTCTCTCTCTCTCTCTCGCGCGCGCGTGATCCATCAAACACTCGAGGTGCTTCTTTAATACGGCCCGCTACCGTGTCGATGGGCCGCAGACGAATTACGGCGTCCCTATCCTAATTACAAGCCGAGACCCGTGCGATGCACCGCACCTGCGTCTTCCGCTTCGCTTCGTCTTGTGAGGAGCGTCCGCGCGCTCGGTCGTCGGGAAGCCAAAGAAAGCGCGTATCGCGCGAACGTCTTGGTGAAGTTTCGGGAACGAAGAAACGAGGAAGTCATTCTGCAGTCGTTATTGCGACGCGTTATCGATACTTTTTCATTTAATCGGACTTACACTGCGAGAAAAGTGAGTAGTAAAATCAACCATAATCGCAAGATTGGAATTTTCCTGGCTGCCGTATTTACAATTTGACAGACCACGAATGCAGTCGAAATGAACTTCGTTGCACGGTTTCAAGTAACAATAAGATTGTAATTTGTGCTGGCCATGGACCAGGGTTTGATTAACGACAAAAGTATATTAAAAATACAAATTTTCCCTACAGTCCAGATAGAAATTGTGAAAGGAAAATCTCCCTCCCCTGCAATTGGAGCAACCTTCGTCGTCCCCTTCTTCATCCGTCAACTCGACATTCGACGCTCCGGCGTTTTCTCTCGCGCCTCGATAGCCCGGAGAGAGAGAGAGAGAGTGGCGAAGAGGGACGTCAGAAGCGCGTCGCGCCCGTATAACGCCTCTCCCTCGATTCATGAAGAGCCAGGCATCCCAGCGATTCGTGTCCTCCCGACGTCGGGCGTCCGGCGCTGAAAAGAGAAGAGTCGCGCGCGCGAGACGCGATATAAGGAGAGCCGGGGATCGCGTTCGTTACGACATCTGCTTGCCAAGAGTAAGAGAGGTCGCTAAGATTCCAGCGTATATACACGTCCGTCTCTTTCCGGAATGCCGCAGGAATGCACCCGGCGGTCGCGCTCGCCTTTCGGTTTCCGTCGCGCCTCGCGCGCGCGCGCGCGTCCGAATCTTAAACGTGTCTATTCCGATAGTTGTGGCGCGGCGGAATTCCGTCGAGGGAGAGGGTGGTACGGGCGCGAGCGAAGGGACGTCGTCGGGGAACGATACGCGTTCGCGTGTACGCGGCATCGACGCGACACACGAGAGGCGTTGTGCAAACATTAGCGCGCCGTGCGAAATCCGCGCCCCCCCGACGCGTTTAAAGCGTTTAATTAAAAGGAACAGCGCCATCGACACCTGCACCGCAACTTCCGTGTACCTTCAGGATTACTCGGGGGTATCCCGCTGCAGCCATCCGCCCCTGAATAAACGCGATGCGCGCGCGCGCACGCCCTTTCTGAACGCACCGCCTGCGGTGAATGCGCTCTCCGCGTCGCTTTCACGACTAATCGAGTTTCCGATTTTGAGCTGGAATCGGGCAGGGGGCGTCGCTTCCGGTACGATCGTTCGTTAAATCTTCACGGAGGAAAATGAATCGTAGGATTCACAAAGTTTGCGGTAAATTTTGGGACAAGGCCAGTTTATTGTTAAGGGAGAGGTGGGATGAAAAGGGACACGTCTTGAAAGGGACACAGCAATTATCTCAACATCTGGACCATAATATAGAACTTTCCGCCTAGGAAGTACGCGATTGAAATTTCTCGTGCAAAATTTTCTGTGCCTTTTCGAAATGTTTTCTGAAGTACTGTTACTACTGAGTGATATTTTTACTACTACATTTGAATGAATACTTATTTAAAAACAATAACGTCAAATATTAGGTACCTTTGGTTTGATATTTTAACTTTAGAGATTAGGTTTCCAATTTTGTTGTCATATTTATGAAAGGGATACGGCAACAATTGAAGAAAAATATTTCTTTATAAATTATTTTGACCTCAGCAATAATGTATTAAGGAGAGAATACTAAGCTGGTCTTAAAACTAACGTATCAGTACGTTCTGAAAGTTAAAAAAGTCTTCTCTCTGTTTCATAAAAAGCAAAGAAAGAGTCTAGCTCAGATTGTTTCGAGGATTTTTTAAAATAAATTTTTAGTTATCTAAAGAAGTTTTAATGAGCACAGTATTCACATTTTTTTTTATAATTTAGGGAAATATTATGAAAAATATAAGTTTTATTAGACTCTAACCTTTCTAATGTTGTTAACTGGAACTAGGATAGTTCTTTAGGTTATCTGCTATTTTGCCTTATACAAAAATGTCCTTCATCCCACCTCCTCCCTACGATAACTACGATTTTAGAAAAAATTGCAGCAACGCTTGTAACTTCTACAAGTTTTACTATAATTTTTTTTAATTAAAATTGTAGTTATCGTAACACTAAATAAGCTTTGTTCCGAAATTTACCACAAACTTTCTAAATGCTACCATCTATTTTTCTCCGTTTTGCCGCGTCTGGAGGTTACGTTGTCGTCGCACGTTTCAGTTTCTCATTTCACACCTATCCGCTTTTTTTTTAATCGATTCCTCTTTTTCCATCGAGTTTTTAGCCGTAATGAATTGACTCTCGAAATCTGCAGGTCCAACCAATATAACGCCTCGTCGATCGTTTAGTCTCTCAACTACGATCGACGATCCATCAGGCTTCCCGCGATCCCCTCTCCCCCCTCGAACCGATCGACAGTCTCCTCCGCAGTGTCGTCAGACTATTCGTCGACGCGCGTTCGGGCTTCCATCACCCCCGATTTCTCTCTTCCTCTCGCGCCGCGCGAACGGTTTACGGGCGAACGCGCTTGTCGTTAGTTCACACCGTTGAACCCGCGCGCGGTAGAGTCTCATAGAGAGAGAGCCCCCCTTTTTCTAAAAATATATATCTCGCCCAGTCGTCGCAGTCGCGCGAGGGAAACGTTTTATTCCCCCGGCAGTTAAACGGTTCGAAATAACCCTCCTTCACCTCGCAGCTAACAAGTTCATTAGTCTTCTTCAACCGATGCCCTCTCTTGCCCACCCCGTCCTTCTCTCCCCCCTCAGTTTGCGTCCCATATTCCCTTCCGTTCTCCGCCGCGCGCGCGCGCGCCACTTCCCGTCCGATCTCTTGCGTCTATATCGTTGAACTCGTTAAGAGTCACCTTCGAAACGTTACAACCCGAAACCTCGAATCCGTATACCCCCCCCCCCCACACCCCCACCCCCCTCCCATACACGACTCGTTAACCTCATCCGGCTCGAAAGGTCCGACTCCTGGTATAAAAGTCCGTATATCCGCGAAACGAGAGAAATTCGTTTTACGACGAATCGTCCCGAACGACCGCATCACCGAAACGCCGCGACGTCCATCGGCGGATCTAACTTCCATCGCTCGTATATCATCCGCCCCGCTACGAATTTCCTCGGCTTTTCGATTCGATTGAGATGCGCGCGCGATGAAAATCCATTTTTCTTCTCTCTCTTCCTTCCTCTTTCGTTCCTCCCTCCGCCCGTCCGCCCGGCGCGGATAATGATTTTTGTCGTTGATTTAATTTACGGTTCTTCTATTTTCGTCGTCGTCCCCACGCCCCACGTATACCGGCGGCGGCTTCGTCCCGGCATTATATTCTTCGCGCCGCCGCGCCTCCACCGCGAGAATTCCGATGCACCGCGCTATAACTCGGGATTTTACCCGAGGACGATGTAGCGGGGCTTGATGGATGACCGTCGAGGTCGATCTAATAACTCGTTACCGACACCCGTACGCGGCTATACGGCACACGCCCGCGCATAAACTGCTCGCCGAGGAAAAAAGGAACGAGGTGACTAGGACCAACGACAACGGTGGGGCGAGAGGAAGAGGGATGTAGGTTTAATATGGACGAGATGTATCGTGTGCCGTGCTCTTCGTCTTCGCGTAGACAGGATAGGGTATGTGGAAGACATTTTTTTCTCCCCCGTGAGAAACGTACGATGCTGTTGAGAAGGGCGATAATAAATGAATAAATTGATTATTATACGCGACGAGGGTCGCAGAGCAGGAGTAAAAAATACACCGGTTCTCAGGCGAAAATGTTCTATGTATTTTTTATATAATCCATATGATGTGGATTTTGGTCAAACACATGGATTATATATGATCTTTATAATCATTTACGGACTATACAGAGTAAGTTACCTAAGATGGAAGACCAGTGTATGGTCTACCCACTCAGACGGAAAAGCTCTATATTTTGTATATAGTCCACATGTGGACCATATATGTATATGAGAACCTTAAAAGCCAAGGGATACAAGTACAACATTTCAACAGGGATACAGGTTCAACATGTTTCTCATAAAAAATATGACGAACAAACTTATAACACTGAAAAGACAATATAAATGATACAAATGTAATGTAGTTGTTAACTATCTAAGAGGAAATCCTAAATTTAGAACAATAGTCAAACTATGAAATCGATTATCTCAAAACTAAGAAAAGTGCACTTGAAAAATCCCTTGACTTCTGAGGTCCTCATATGGATTATGTATGATTTTTATGTAAACCATAAACAGACTATATATGGATTATAAAAACATCCAAAAATGTATATACGGTCCTTATATGATTAATATAGAAATAATATACATATAATCCCAGGTGGAAAAGTTCTATATATTTTGTATATAATCCATATGTGGACTTGATCACACATATATGAATTATATATCATTTTTGTATTAACCATATATACAGATTATATAATATATGGATTATACAGAAACTCAAAAACCAAAATATGGTCCTTATATGGTAAATATAGAAATAATATATAATTCATATATTACCAAATCCACATATTATGGAATACATACAAAATATGTAGAACTTTTTTGCCTTGAGATCGTTGGAACAAAATACCAGAAACGGTAATCTATACTCGAATTGGCCCCCGGTCCTCGCGGCAAATTATATCGACTGGGGGGGGGCCAGCTCGAGTGCAACGGATCTCACGACTTTACCTCGTACAAACACTACGGCTTTTAATGACAACCCGTAAACACCGGGCACGTAAAGATAATGCCAAAAAGCGTAGACGATCGTCCGCTCAACTGCTCGGAACTAATCGCCAGCGTTCGAAAGGCGAGTGAACAGCGTGGACTTAAAAATCCGATACGTATACTTTGTAACAAAACCCTCCCTCATTGCTCGATACGCGAGACCACGTTTCTCCACCTGTGACCCCGCCGCTCGTGACTCGGAGGGATCACAAAGGGTACGTATAGAGGTATAGGTACGAGTACCTCCTCTCGTCTAATCTCCATCGAGGGGACGCACGGAGCTCCTCCACGCTAAAATAAAATGCTGGTGCACTTTTGACGTCTTCGCTTCACAGACAGAAGGAATTTCTATACCAGGAGGTACTTTTTTATGGGATCTACGAAGGGTCATTTAGAGACATTAATGTATATTTTTTCGAGGTTCAAAAAAAAAAATATTTTCAATTTTTGATACTTAAATCTTCTCTTTTAATGTAAGAATTTTTAAAATAAGGGACTTTTTCTAAGCATCAGTAAATAAAATTCATCAGAAAAATTATTATTAGCTTAATTGTTTTTTTCTCGATAATAAGATTTCAAGAGCACGGAGAGACTAATACCCGTTAATTTTACTGTAATTTCAATAAAAGAGGTACACATTAAATCTCTCGTGATAGTTTACATTACAATTTATTACACTGAAAAAATGATTAGTACCTAATGTTGATCCTATTTTGATTGATATGGGAACAACGAAATTCTATTGCAACAACAAATGCATTGGTTGTCGCCACCAAACATTTTAGAAACATTATGTAGCCGTAACATACATTTTCGTAACCAAAAGTTGACTCTATCCCGATAAAAATATTTCATTGTCCCCATATCAACCTACCATTTGGTAAACATTACTAATAATTCTTCGCAGTGTAGTTGTTAAGGAAAAATTGCTCTTCTACACAGTAGGAATATCCGAAAACCCTCACGTGTGCCTCTTTTATTGTAAATACCATAAAATTTACTATTATCAGTCTTCCCGTAGGCAAATGCGTAAATAAATCCTCCGTGCGACGAGTCCCTTTAAACCCAGGGAATTCGTGATTTTGGTCGCCTTCGCATTCTTCTCCCCCTCTTTCTCTCTCTTTCTCTGCTGCCGTATTACGTATAAACGACGAAACGACGAAGCCCTTATACCGGATCGTTTCCCGTCCTCGATTCGTACATATAAATACGCCGGACCTTAACTGGCAACAAACTCGTGACGCCGAATGGAAAGCAACGGGTTCCTTAATTAACTATCGGATTTAAACCCGACTCTCGGGTTTTACGAGTCGTACCCCTTCGCGTTACGCTGCGTTTACGGTCGCCAGGCGTTCCTCCCGTGTTCGACTCGCGGGCGGCCGTTCGTTCCTCTCGCTTATTCTCGGTGGGGGGAAAAAAACAGACACGGACTTTTAAAATAGCCGCGCCGCGTAGCAAATCAAAGGGGATGGAGAATCGCGGGGAGCGCTCGTCAATTCCTCGCTATATCTCGAAGAGGTAACAAAATACACAAACCCCGCTGACGCGTCTGTACGCAAAGGGATTCTTTCGGACGTTAGAAAAATAATTTGACACCGATCCCCTCCGCGTCTCGTTTGTATAGATCAAGGTACACCGGGTGATGAATCTATAATATATAAATGCCCTTCGATCCGTGAAATTGTCCGCTCGCCACCCCTAGCGAGAGTTCGTCGAGTGGGAAAGTTTTTCAATTTTTTTTCGAGAGAATATCCGCGTGATGTGGAAGCATTTTGAAAGTAGAATATTAATCGCGCGAGTCACTGTTAAAAATGAGAAATACTTAGAAATTACTTCTCGTGCGGTATATATCCAAGTGGAAAAGTTCTATATATTTTGTATAGCTATGGTCCATATGTCAATTTGGTCATATGTGAATTATGTATGATTTTTATATTAACCATGTAAAGATTATATTTGGATTTTCGAGTGCTTATATAATCCATATATAGACCATGTGTATGGTTAACATTGAAATTATATAATCCATATATGACCAAATCAACATAATGGATCATATGTAAAATATGTAGAACTCTTTTGTGCCTATGTTCGGAGAAAATTGAATAGTAACATATACCATTTAAAGTATGTCGGTGACAGCTTCAACAATATTATGTTGAATAATTTACAGAATAGTAGTAATTACTATTCGAATAATTATGATTACTACACTGCAGATTATCCAACACTATTGTCGAAGCTGTCATCTAACTTACTACTCTCTGCACTGAGAAAAATAATTAGGTTAAAATGAACAAAACGCATCTAGTTAAACACGTTTAATTATTCTAACGAAAATACTGGTCAGTTGAACCAAATATTTAGTTATTCTAACCAAAAAGTGGTGAGTCAATTAATCAAACAGTTGAAGGAGAAACTTATTTCACCAAACGGTTTGGTCATCGTCTCCAGGATTTTGATTAAATTGACCAAGATATTTGTCTCAGTGTGGTACAGTAAATTGTTACTATTCAATTCTCTCCGTCTATGTGATCCCGTATCCCCTATCGCGCAATCCTCTCGCAGTGAAAGAAATTCGACTACGTCGGATGGAAAAATACAGCGAGGGGAACTCTTTCGGCCTGAAAAGATTTTTCCGTGGAAGCGCGGGCGATAGCTGTCGATTCTTCGGGAAATCTCCCGTTCGCGAGCAACTTCATTCGCAGCGAAGTATTCTGAGGTTCATCCGGTATGTCAACCCGCGCGGCATCCGCACGAGTAAATCGTGCAATAAACACTCTCTTTTCCAGTCGAGATATAGAGGGAAGAGAGAGAGAGAGAGAGAGAGAAGAAAAGAAAAGTAGAGACATTTCTCGATGGAGTCTCCCTCCGGCGGGGTTCTCTTCCGACATCTCGACTATCAAAGCGTACTCGCGGAGTGCTCGAGAGCGAATAAAGGCGAGCGAGAGCCGCAGCGAAATCGGGAGGGACGACGATGAGCTTTGCGCGGAGCGAAGCGAATATAAGTAGACGGAGGAGTGCGTACTCCGTAAGAGCCTCTCGCGGCGGTGGGGAGTCGCGGAATATCTCCCTATAACGAGGCGCGCGCCCGGGCAAATCGAGCTTTATCGCGCGCTTCAGACATTCGTGCCGTTAATGAAGTATGCCTCGTAATTATTGTCGCCGCCGCGATGTAACCACGAGCGCGCGTTAGGCGACTACCGTGCGTCGATCACGCCGCGCGCTCGCGTTACTACTCTTTCGCACGCATTCGCATTTGCATTAATCGAGTTGGCGGGAGAGGCGTCGCGCGCGCGGCATAATTGTCGTCTCATCGAGAGTCGTGTCATTATCGCGAGCACCTCCGAGAAGCTTCGTCGCGCCTTGGGGAGCTTCCGGGAGGTCTCGAGAGAGAGAGGAAAATGGGAGGGAAGTGAGAGAATGGAGAGGAATTATGTATCGCATCTCGTGGAACGGATTCGAATTAAAGGATGATAGTTGCAGTAGTAATTAATATACCGTATACTGAGGAAAATGATGTTTTTAAAATGTAGCAATATCAATCCCAGAAAGTATGAAAAAAAACCTCAGATGAGAAATCCAGTGATAGTGCAGTTATGAATTCGATTAAATACTATATCGTATACAATTTACTTTTGCACTGAGAAAAATGTATAGGTTGCACAACAAGTATGTATTGTACGAGTATAGCTATGATAGCAATACTTTAAGGCTAAGTGAGGTTGACTAGACAGTATAGATAATATAGCAATTCCACAAATACATGTAACAAGAGCAATACGTATTGCTGAAATAACTATACGTATAGCTGAAATAGAAATAAGTGTTGCTAAGGTTAACTAGAACTTATTCTTATATTAACCCTCCGTTAGTCGCGTATAGGTCTAGCGGACCTATGCAATTGTATTTTACTTTTATTTTTTTAAATCAGATTGACCTATCGGAGTGGGTCTTTATGACATCGTAATACGGTTTATTTACAATTATTTTTCAATCCCTCACTCTGATATTTCTAACAATTTCCAGGTAATAAACGCCTAAATACTAACTACTACTAAATACTAAATACTAACTACTAAATACTAACTAACTAAATACTAAAGATATACTGGTCTGGTCAGAGGAAGCATTTTTTCGATTTTTTTTGTGGAGCTGTGTAATGATTATACGAATTATGCATATAATGGATACTATGAGTAATATATCAATCACTATAAACATTGTACATGATATTTCAATTAACTACGTCGTAATGTAATAATTGGGCCTTAGGTCCACGGGACCTAGCGCGACCAACCGCGTCGGTCTAATGTACGCGCCTAACCGAGGGTTAATAAACTACTAGAGCATTTTGTGCCGTACAATCTATAAGATTTCTCTTAGTGTGTCAGACGTCAATTTAAATCCTATACAGTCCCATACAGTACATATAAGTCAGTATTTAATCGGATTCATAACTGCCATATCACTACATTTCTTGTCTGAAGTTTTTCCACTTTTGAAGTTAGAGTGGTTGGAATTGATTGCTATATTCTGAAACATCCTTTTTTCAGTGTAGAAGAGAATATTATAAATGCTGTATTAAAGAAACAGAGAGAAGGTGAAACCAGATATACTTATATGACTGTATGTGTAAATAGAGTGCAAAACTACTCGGTGATAGCAAGGGGGTAAATATTTTAATCGTGAACAATGCACCGGGTGAAATATCGACTGTTTTTGTAGCACCGTCACTACAGTCGCCGATTGCCACGAGTATTTATTGGACGTATCGATGTAGATTACAAACCCTGCGGCTAATGCACCTGTCAATGCGATGGATGCAAATATGTGTACGTGGCGAACGACGAATATTTGATTAATATGTAGTAGGTACTATAATGGTAAAGTATCTCTTGACATTTTCGCAAAAATCGAAATCTCTGAAATCGAGCTCTCGACTATTCTGTCCACTATATTTTCTTCACACTGATTCCGAAAATCCTAGATTATTGGACATTTTTAAGGGATATCGAGATATCGATCATTTTCTGAAGAAAATCATTATTATTATTTTTTGTTACAAAATTACCGATACCTTACTTTTCTTTTGGGATACTGACTAAATAATCATGCTTTTCGTAATTAGTGCAAAAAAGTACATAAGATAGGATGGTTGAGAATTAAATTCCAGAGAATTTGATTTTTGCGAAAATGTCCCCTTGAGATTTGTTCAGTTTTCTACACGAATCGAAATTTTGAAATCCATTGCTGAACTATACTGCCTCGTGTACTTTTTTATTCTGATTCCGAAAATGTTAGATTTATCGACAAAATCTCAAAGAAACATCGAGATCTCGATGATTTTCTGAGGAAGAAAAAATAGCATATGCATAAAATCGCTGATATCTTATATTTCCTTAAGTTATCGACCAAATAAATAAGCCTTTCGTAATCAGCGAGAAAAAATACATGAGATAAGTTAGTCGAAAGATCAGTTCTAGAGATTCCGATTCTCAGCAAATTTTCAGGGGTTATTTATTATAGATTTAGGGGTAACGGTTATACCCCTTTTAATTTATTAAATATATTACATTGAATTTAACATTTCCTCCGATTTGCAGTCAAGAATCGGAGCAGGTTCCTTGGAAAACTAAAAACTATTAACGTTGAAATCACAAATGCAATGCGTGGTTTTTCATTAAATTGCAATTAATTCATTCGCGTTGTATTTTAAGCTGTGAACGAGCGACACTTCCGAGACACGGCGGTAGGAACACAAGATATATGCTCCGTACCACGTGAATTTCAAATTGAATCCTGCCTTTTCATGCCGCGTCAATTATTCAACGAATTAACAGTCGAACGGTGTTACGGACTCCGAAATACGCCAGTCGCAAACGATCTGAAACATGTCAATTATCGAGAAGAACGCGATTTTCTGTTCCGCGCCGACGTTTCAAGCTGACGATGAGTGACACTTTTCAAGAGCTGCTGTCGAGAGCGAACGTTGCACCTCTGCTCGCTGCAGTAGTTACATCCTGTATCAAACGGACGGCACACGATTGACCGAACGAGACGTGTACAGGGAGTCGGTTTATCTCGATAACCCCATTTCAATCACGAAATAGAATTAGTTGAATCGAAAATTCGCTCAACAAAACTCGAGATCGCACTTTCCCCCTCCTAGAAAGTATCCTTTTTTCCCTTCCTTGCTGTCAATAAATTTTACTGGATTAATACAATAAAAGATACACATGAGCCGTTGAAAACCAGAATGGTGTAAGTCACATTTCATGTAAGCTGAGATTATTTGACTGCAAAGTTAAGTACAATTTGAAAAATCTGTCTGCAAATAGATATTTTAAATCGTACATATCTGTTTTTTATCATCTAGACAGATTTTTCAAATTGTACTTAACTTTACAGTCAAATAATCTCAGCTTACATGAAATGTGACTTACACCACTCTGGTTTTCAACGGCTCATATGAGGATTTTCGGATGTTTTTACAGTGCCTTACAGTATGTTTTTTAAACATTAAGGAACAGCTATATACACCTGGGACAAGGAAAAACAGGGTGAACTACAGCTATTTGTTTTTGGTGTTAACATTTTTTTTTTTTTAAATCATTATACATAGGTACACATCTTAAACTAGGTATATAGGTACATTCATCTAACAGTTTTATAAGTTACATTTAAAGATAAGTCAAATTGAGAATATGGCAGTAATGTACACTGTACAAAATTCTGCAGTGTGGTCCTACATAGACCACTTTTGGTGTTAGATAACAATAGCATGAGAGTGCATGACACCAGATATGGTACATGTAATTGTTAATTCTGTAAATCGTCCTGTGCACGTTCTCATGCTCCCTTTTACTAGATTCTAAGAAAAAATAGTTCTTCAGCACAGTTGAAACATCCGAACACCCTGATGTGTATTTTTTTTAATTGCAAATGCAGAAAAGTCTACCGGTATCGGTCTTCCCGTGTACCTCCTTTTCGTCAGCTCTCTAAAAAGGAAACCAAGACGAATCAAGCCTCAATCCAATCCTGCGCGCTAAGTAACCACGACGATATCGATCGATTCGCCCGCGCGAAAAGGATACCCACACCCGCGCGCGCACGAATCATCGTCCGGAACCGTCGCGGAATCGCGCGCGCGCGCGGGAGGCGGTCCCTCCGCTCCTCCGACCCGGAGGTGGAGTGGATTGTTCGTGGGCACAATACTCTCGCTGTTTCGAGTTCCACGGATGAAAGTTTCGAGTCGAAAAGCATTGAGCGGAGGACGTCCCGCTGTTCGGCCGGTCCTTTCAAGTGAGCCGCCTCAGCAGCGGGAGGCACGGCCCGTCGGCCTCCGATATATTATTACTCGGAGTCATTAATGGTAAACTGCAATTCCCCTTTCCCTCCGCCACGGTCCTCTCGTGCGGATGCGCGGCCTGGTCCCGGACCGCGTTACACCGCGAGGCCAGGGAGAGGCTGAGAATGCGCCGCGCGATCCGATGACTCGGAACGCGAATACGTATATCGCGTGGCCTCGGGTCGCTCTCTCCCCGGAGACGGCTTTTGCTCGGCTCGCGGCACGTTCGCACCGCCGCCCGTCGCCGCCGCCGGACTATGCGGCTGGCGTATGCCTCGACTTACCGCACGGGGCAGCTCCGCGTTGCGGAACTGGACTACGCCCCGATGCGGACGTTGTCGTGGGAGAGGGAGAGAGAGAGAGATATGTGGTGACCTCGCCGCCGGCTCCAGAGGCGTCGCGTCCCAACGCGACGTATATATCGCGTCGTCCGTCTCGTCAACGCGATCCTCCGAATAAGCGGAGACAAACCGGAGCGGTCCCGCAAGAGGGACTCTCTCCGCGGTCCACGAAGTAAACCAGAATCTCTCCTTGTTCCTCTCTCGCTCGGTTGCCTCTTTGCGTTGTTTGCCTACGTATCTCTCTCTCTCTCTCTCGCGACGCCTTCGCCTCGACGAACGTCCCCAGCCGTGGTTGCATGTACGTATCCAACTTGCTTACGTATATGCGCGTACCACGTACCCGCAGCGGAACACGCGTCGTGCTCTCCAGCGGCAAAAGAGAAGGCGCTGCCGCAGCTGCCAGAAATCGAGAGCGAGAGGGAGAAATTAAATGTACTGAACGCTCCCTCGAATACGGATCAAGCCGAGCGGCAGTCGGGGTCCCGCGTCAATTTCTTTCTTTGGCAAGGATTTCGACCTGAGACGTGTTACGTATTCTGAAGCTACTCGAGGATATATGTATATCGTATGTATAGCTGAGTCGGACGCTGGAGGCTTCAGAGACGCTGTCAGCCCGACCGGTTTTCGCGATGCGCGTACAGTGCACTGACGGGGAACGAAGTGCCGATGAAATTCAAAGTCAACGAAGCACTCCGTGTGACTAAAGTGGGTCGACGTCTTTATGTGGGCGTTTTTAGGGGACCTTTCTCAATTTAATCACAGGGAATTTTACGGAATCTCTGCCTCCTTCAACCAGGAAGCATCACACGGAATACATATATCTCACACACAGAAATAATTTGGCTGGTGCCAAAAAAAATGTTTTCTTTAATCAAAAATAGGATATAATTCCAGAATCAAGCCATGGTTTTCTTCGCGTAAGAAAATATTTGATGAAGGTATTCCTGTGATTCAAGAATGTATATTCTTCGACCAAGAGAGAGAGAGTCAATATTTTTATAAATTTTCGAGGTCATGTGTTCTTGATTCAAGAAATATTTTTTTTACACTAACAATTATTTCTCTCATAAGGAAACCGCGTCCCAGGTATACTACATTTTCTACGTTTTTGTTGTTATAACGAAATCGATATTTTCAAAGTTTAATTCTTCTCGTTTCGTTTCGGAGATAGCTGGTGGAGGTGAAACTTTAGGAGGCTGTTTGATCCTCTAAACTAAAATTAGGTTGCTATGAAGAATACGAGTCCTCTTTATTGTTTGATAAACTTCAATTTTATTCAGTTTCATCAAAATCGGAGATGGACACTTGGGACAGTTTCCTCGCACTGAGAGAAAAACCTGGTTACAAGAATCATAATTGAACTAAAAATCATTGTCGATTTTGGTGCCAGCCATGATTCCATAAGTCTTTTAAACAGTGAAGTTCTGGTTATAGTAACAAGAGATTACGATTGCTGCAACTTAATTAATCTACAGTATGGTCGATAGATGCCTCCAATTTTTTTTTATATAGTTGACATTACCATATAGTAATATTATCGATCTATTTCTCTGGTTGATTTAACCATAGTGCATGACTACCCTAAATTGCAATCTTATTGTTACTATAACTATATAACAAAAGTTATTTCTCCTTCATTCGTAGTTTGTTTAACTATAAATATATTACAAGCAACCAGGAAAATTCAACTCATCTTACGACCCACTTTCCTCTCAGCGTGTCAGTGCAATTCGCGCGAGGTTGACGAATCGCCCGAAGGACGAGAGAGAGTTCGCATTATATACGTATGATCCCCGCGCCGAGCCACGAGCCAAGCTGCAAATTGCAGGACTCTCCTCCGCTTCTTCTAATTCTACGCGATGAAAATTTTCCCTCGTTTTTGCCGAGCTGTGTTGTCAAGACCCAACCGCGCTTTGAGGCGCCGAGCGCGCACACCTCTCCACACGCGACGAACTAACGAACTCACCCCAGCGACGAGGCTTTCACGAACGAAGTTATTACGGCCTTCCTCCTCGCCGTTTCCTCGTTCTTGCAGGATCCCCCCCGCGTCTCACGCTCGCCCGTTCTTTTCGACGTTTTCTCGCAGCCGTCCTCCTCCCCGGCCGCCTCGTCCTTCGCTCACTCCGTCATCACCCTTAGCAGGCTTCACATTACGACGACGACGACGACGACGACGACGCCCTCGTTCCTTCGCGTCCAAATAAGCCGGATCTAGTTTTACGACACGTTCTTCCTCCACACTTATCATATACCTACGATCGCGCCTCCGCTCGCTCGATATATATAATACCTAGCCTCTCTATATCAATCCTCGGGTGTGTCGCTCACACGTGTGGAGTCAAGTGCGATCCCTCGAAATTATAGGGAAAAGGTATTTTTTCTCGCGGAGAATCGCGCAATTCTCCGCACGACTTTTCGCGAGACGAGAGCTGTCGGAAGGACGCGCAATTTGCTTCCGCGACGAAGAATAAAAGAAACGAACGATCCAAGAGTGCCGCAGTTCGCTGACGCGAGCGGAGAAGTGGATATTTTAAATGAACTCGCTCTGTTCGCCCTCGCGATTTTCCGGTTGGTGTACCTGCCGCGTAATTTGATCGCGAAGATGAGCGAGATGATCCTGCGTTGATAATAAAGATAAGACCGCGGCAAGCCCCGTCACATAGGGGTTTTCGTTGTCTCCATAAATTCGCTAATTTACTTCGAAGAGAGGAGTCTCTTTCCGCTCTGAAAGCACGTCTCCGAGGTAAAACCTAACGGAATTGACAAAGCTTATACACCGCGAGCCCGGCTATCTCGTCGTTTCCACCCCCTTTAAGTTTCAAGGAGCAAGCCACTCCAGTGACGTTTCATTGTCTCCCGTATCCCCAGGATCTACCCCTGTTCGCCCGCCCATCCCACCTTCCGTCTTAATTCCATTACGCTTTACAAGCCGGCGCGGTCTCCATTACGCGAACTAACTTTACGGAACGTATGAACCGTGTACAGTTTCGCAGCCGTCTCTTTGACGCGTGTATTTCGCGAAAAGTGCGAAAGTGCTCCTCTCCCGTTTGGTAAATGCTCGAAGAAAACATTCTTCGAGTCGCGAGAGTTTAGTTGAATGATGTCTGAAAAAAAGAGCTCGGTCTCAATAAACACCTATCCGTATAACATATGTAAAAACAAGTAATATCTGCTACGTTTATTTTGAAGACGAAAAACGTTATTTACACTCAGAGACAAATCTGGTTGAAAGAACCATAATTTAACCAGAAATCGTGGTCGATTTTGGCGCCAATCATAATTCCATAATTATTTTGACCTGTGAGATTCTGGTTATAGTAACAAGAGATCAGGATTCCTGCAACCAGGTCAACTTGCAGCATGGTCAATAGATGTCCCCAACCTCTTTTTATACAGGGTGTTTTCAAACCTCTGACCCAGAGGAAAACCCTATGTTCATTAAAAAATTACGGATGTAATGCAATTGATTTTATTGAAATCCGTTAAGAATTTACGGAGAAATTAATTATTAAAAAGTACACTCGTAATTCAGTCTAATTTTCCCATCTTTATTTCCGTTGCAGAGAGGTACGACACGGCGTACGCGTGCGAGGGGAAGACGCTGCAGATCGACTGCGGGGAGGGCGAGCTGATCAAGCTCATCAGGGCGAACTACGGGAGGTTCTCAATAACGATATGCAACGAGCACGGGAACACCGACTGGAGCGTTAACTGCATGTCGCCCACGTCCTACCGAGTTCTTTTCAACCAGTAAGTGCCTCTCGAACATCCGCCGCAAGGAGTGTACAGCGCGCCGCAACTTTCCTTCGTTACATACCTCGGAAATATTGTTATCCGCGCCGGGGCGTCTTACGACGTCACCCATTAGAGCATCGGCCTGCATTCTTCGGCTCGCGACTCCGATGAATTCCTCGCCGCGATATCGAAAGAGGGAGTACTGCGACTTCCTACACTGAGAAAAATGATTAGGTTAAAATGACAAAACACATCTAGTTAATCGCGCTTAGTTATTCTAACCAAAATATTGGTCAGTTGAACCGAATATCAAGTTATTCTAATCAAATGTTTAGTTATTCCAATTAAACGTTTAGTTATTCTAGCCAACAAGTATTATAGTAAATTTTACTAAACAGATGGAGGATCCATATTTCACCAAACGGTTTGATCATTGTCTCCAGGATTTTGGTTGAATTGACCAAATTATTTTTCTCAGTGTAAAAGGAGACTTCCACCTCATTTAAAAACACGTGAAATAGTATTTTCCGATGCCTGTATTCGAGAATTTAGTTTTTATATGTTTGTACTACAGAGTGACGAATTTAAAAGCAGTACCTATATATACTTCGCAGACTTTTTTGAGTTAATCTCCATTTCACTGTCAGGTTTCGAAACTATTTCATATTCATTATTCGGAATAATTGCTGAGTCAAGCAGATGTTTTATTTTCATCCCGTAAAGAAATTAAATTTGAGGAAGAAGTGAAAGAAGAGAAGAAACGGAGTCTCGAGCTCGAATGCAGGCGAAATTAAACGATCCGAGAAAAGCAAACGAAACGTAACGTAGGTACACTCCTGGTTTCAATGTTAGTCCCCCGCGCATTTCCCCTCGTCCCTCATAAAGAGTCCCGAGATAAAGTCCCTTACGATAAGGAGTAAAAAATAAGGAACGAGAAGTGGAGAAAAAGAACGAGTGGACGGACCGCGCTGCTTCACATGGTCCGGCGAACTGGCCAATTGCTTGACCATTGGAGCGCGTATCGGCAGCGGATCGGTACGGATAGGAGAGTCGCACAGTCAGCGCTACTCCTCCGCCCCCGATTCGCTCCGAATCCACTCTATACCCTTCAATCTCCCCGACCGCTCGACCCCTCTTCCCTTCTCTTTCTCCACTCGCACATCTCCACGATATATACAAGAGCACCTCACCTCTCGTATCCCCTTATCTTTAGTTCTTTGTATAGCGGACTCGCTCTTTCGAAGAACGGAGCGAACGAGAGGGAAAGGGTAAGAAAAAAAGAGGGAGCGAATCGGAAATCCACTTAGCACATCGGAGCGCGACTTCGAACGCGCGTTATCTCCTTTCCTGCGAATTTTTCGTCCACACTGGTATAGAACTTTTTTGTAGATCGACGTGCGATCTTCAAAAAGTTCCGTATATACTTGAACCCAAAGTCTGCAGGTGAGGAGATAATCGTCATCGGAGCCGCGTATCTCCGATCGGAATCGTATCACCTTCTCGCCGCTCGCGCTGCACCTTTACGCGCGCATGACTCGCTCGGGAAATAAGCCGGCTTCTCGCGCGGGCGAGAATTGGAACCCGTAAAGCGGCTGCTATCAGCCGTAGAGTCGTTTCGCGGTTCCACGATTTCGCGGACGCTATTTGAGAAAACTTCACACGCGCGAGAATGACGCTGAGCGACGGTTCGTTAAAGTTCGCGATAGCGCTGCGCCTCGCAGTTTCGAGAAAAACACGCGATTCGAGAGTTCGGAATGATTTTCCTTGCGGAGTCTCCCGGCGAGAGGTAGTAACTCGCTTCGTCGAGAACGAGAAGAGGGGAGACTCTCTCGCATTCTCGAACTTCTAATGTCGTTCCTTCTCGCGTGTGCGAATAACGGTGATAGAGAGAGAGAGAGAGAGAGAGAGAGAGAGAGAGGCGAGGTGCAGTCGAACGCGGTCGTACGGCCGGGACTCTCCGGACGTCGAGAACATGTCAAATTCTCGCAGCGAGTCACGCGCGCATCGGCGCGGCGAACCAATACCCGAGTAGAAATTGTCATCAGATTTGGATGATATTAAAATCTGATCCGGATATTTGATCATCGCGATTTGCAATCGGAATCGGATCGGAAAATGCTGGCCTGTTACGGATATATGGCAGGTTAGATATTCCAATTGAGACTACATCTAATCTGAATCCGATCAGCTTAGGATTGGGATTTCTGATCAGCATGCTATTCGAATCACCAGTCGAGAATCTGATCTGGGATTCCGAATCTGATCAGCTTCGGATCGGAATGTCTGATCAGAATTCTATAAAAATCACCAAACGAGATTCTGATTTGGGATTGTAGTTGAGATCCAATTATTTCTTCTCAGAATTTCTTATCAGAATACTATCCAAATTACCACAGATGAGAATCTAATCTAGGATTCCAGTTCAGATTACATCTGATCCGAATCTGATCAGCTTCGGATCGGAATTTCTGATCAGAATGCTATCCAAATTATCAGACGAGAATCTGATCTAGGATTTTAATTGACATTACATCTGATCCGAATCCGATCAACTTCAAATCGGAATTTCTGACCACAATGCTATCCGAATCACTAGACGAGGATCTGATTTGGGATTCCAATTGAGATCACATCTGATCCGAATCCGATCAGAATCATATCCACAAATCTCATTATAAATATCGTAATACGGAACTTCACAGTACATCTGATCCGTTTCTGATCCGTCATCAGAAATCTCTGATGATATTTCTACTCGGGTGATTCCCTCCGTTCGTCTTCTGCGCATTATTACGAACGCGGATATACGATCCGATAATTCGTGACATTAATTCGATTTACGCGCGATTCAAATCTCTCCACCGCTCGTCATTTCGGTCCATTTCGCTTCACCATGCACGTTCCGCGCGATGCTTCCCGTTGAAGAAAATTCAATCGCGCGCGCGCTTCGACGTAACGACACCCCACCGCGCCGAAAGTCATTGCTGCGCCTACACTAACCGAAAGAGCTAGTTTTCAGGGGGTGCGCGCTTCGAGTTCTTGTCTCTTCTCACGCGTTTAATTAACCCTATACGCTCTAACCGCTTCCCACTTTGTGTTGAGTTTCGTTTGGTTTGCTTTGTACTGTTCTTTTTCCTCGCTCTTGTTTCGTATCTCACCACGCCTAACTCTGCGTCACAATCGACAACGCCGCACACAAACGACCCGCCCGACATCCTTTCCCTCGCGTGCGCGCACACGTTTCCGCTCACCTGCTTTGCGTTCTTCCGCTCATGAGGAATCATCAAGAATTTCCGAGTCCGCCCTGAATCGTCGTCGTCGTCATCGTGCGGTGCTCGTTTTGCCGTCGTCAGTCGTAACCGGCTTCGAGGGATCATTTTCTACGCGTGTCATTAAAAAGATGCCGAGCACCGCCGCCGAACGAGACGCGCTCATCCGGTCGACCGATGAAACGTGCAGCGCGCGAGAAACGTCCCCCGGACACGAATAAAACTTACCTGGAGAAAGTTCCGTGACTTTTCTCTCGTATAACACCCGCGCGTTCCTTCTGAATTTCATATTAATCTCTCTACATACGCGGCGTACATCTATACCTATACGCGTTTCCTTTCGACTTTCTTCTCACCGGGTTCTATCCCTCCGCGACCAACTTCTCTTCCGTCGCTCCGGAGAATTTCACGCGAGAAATTCTTCCTTTTCTCTCGCCGCCTCGCATAAATCATACGCGGATCGTCGCAGGATTTGGGAAGTATTTTTGTTTCGGGGATTATTCCGCGCCTCGCGTACATATACGTCGCGTGGGATCTCGACGGTGTTATCGTAGTGCCGCGTGACCAGGGTTTTTCTGAAGAAGAAGAGAAATTCCGACGGTGCGTGAAGAAACGGTATATTCGACACGTCGTAAAGTGGATACACGGGTGGAAAGAAACGTAACGCGTGAGAATATCATTTCCATAAGTTGCTCCGTCGTACGACGTTCCCTCTGTAGTAAGAAACATCCGTTCCTTCCCGTTACTCCGTGCTGAGGAAAGTCCTCGAGTTTTCCGGTCCGCCACCCGAGGCGATGGATGCCATGATGCAGATGGAGAGTTGGGAAGTTCGAAACGAATTAAATAGAAGGCGAGACGAGAGACGTTAATAAATTCTTTTAGTGTACTGAAAAATAGGTCGGGCAATTTTTATATCCGTATAATATATTTACACTGAGAAGAACAGTTGGTCAATTTAGTCAAAATCTTGGAGACGATGATCAATCTGTTCGGTGACATATGAATCCTTCATTTGTTTGATTAAACTGATTACTTTTTGGTTAGAATATCTGAATATTTGGTTCAGCTCTGATCAGTATTTTGGTCAGAATAAATAAACGAGTTTAATTAGATGCATTTTGTCACGTTAATTTAATTATTTTTCTTCGTGTACGAAATTTCACACTGAGAATAATAACTCGGTCAATTTAACTAAAATTCGGGGGACTGTTCGGTTAAATTGACCACTTTTTTATTAGAATAATTAAATATCTGGCTAACCTGACCACACTGGGAAAAATAATTAGGTTAATATGACAAAACACATCTAGTTAAACGCATGTAGTTACTCTAACCAAAAAATGGTCAGCTTAATCAAACAGATGGAGAATTCATATTCCACCAAACAGTTTGGTCATTGTCTCCAAAATGTCGGTTAAGTTCAACAAATTTCGTCCTTAATGCAGTATTTTGATTGAAATAATTAAGCGTGTTTAACTAAATGCGTTTTGTTATGTTAACGTAATTATTTTCCTCAGTGTGCAATCGCTGTGTGAATTTATTGCATAAGAAAAAAGCTTGCCACCGCTATCCAGGCGGAATTGGGAGACGAAAGCTCCTCGGTAACTACATCAAAGTGTAAAAACGACTTCGCTTCCCGGCGCACGATGAATGCGATTGTCAGTTTCAATAACGGCGATGGTATGGGGTGAAACAGGAAAACTTGAAGAAAAGCTCGTTAGGTAGTACTTACGTGCAAAAGAGAACTCTGGAAAAGAGGAAACGTTTGTCGCGTTAAACGTCCGGCTTGTTAAACTTGTCTCTCGTCGGCTTCCGCAACATCTGCATTGAGCGTGCCCGCCAAATATAATCGAATTCCTTAAATATATCCCCTCCAAAAATCCTCGCCCAAGAAAATCTGCATGATTCCCCCGACGAAACGGGGTGTCCGGATACTGCGACTCGTTATCGACGAGTTTCGAAACGGCTAACTCTTTCGTGCGCCCGTGTTTCTCGCGAAGTATATATGTATATACGCGAAAATCGGGGCAGAAGAGTTGGCGATATCGAAAGAGTTCGCGATTACGAGTTACGGCGGGATCCGGGCACGCGGATAGTTTTACAAGAGCTTGCAAATAGTTACGATCGACGGTCCTCTCGCGTCGCTATTGTTGCGCTTATCGTCGGCCAGTCGACGAAATCGTTACAATGCATCTCTCGCTCGAATGTCGAGTAATCTCGGACTTCGTTTCGGTTCTCTTTTTCGAACGGACGGAGATCGTAACTATCGTGTTGGTCATGTAGCGCATATGTATGTGTAATAATATGTGTACGCGGAGAGAAGAGCGCGATAAAGAATCACGATCGTTAAAGCTGACGTCGTATTCGAAAATGATGGGCTTTATCGAAGATATGAAAATTTGAGTGCGAAGATCTATATGTTTAGCCGATGGTACGGAATGATGTAAATTATCTTCCTATAGAAGCTGCGAAGGCACATACGGGGTGTTCTACTCAGAATAGTAATCCCGTTTATTTCCATTATTTGTAATTTCACGAACAGATGTTTCGAACGAAAGTTGTCTAGTGATGAGAAGGACGTATAATACATGCAATTAATTGTTAGCAACGTGCATTATTTACGAAGTGTGAAATTTATCTTTTCTTTCTTACATGGGACTTGATATTTTCATTCTTATAAAAACTGTAGAGATTATTGAGATTAATAATAAATATATAAGGTAAAATAGCTATCTGTGTTCAACCCCCCGTTTGAGCGATATTTCATCGGTAGAAACATCCGAGAAAACCCTTATACCTCTTTTTTTGAGTACCTCTTTTATTGTAAATAGAGTAAAATTTACTGGTATCAGTCTTTCTGTGGTCTCAATGAATTCTATAACTTTTATGAGAATAAAGATATTAAGTTTCGTATTAAAAAATGGAGGTGACTTTTATGCCTCGTAAACGACACGTTATAAAAAATGTATTACATGTATCGTATATTTTCCTCGACACCAAACAACTTTTATCTAAAAGACTTGTTCCAGAAATGACGAATATCGGAAACAAACACCCAGGCGGAAAAATTCGATATGATTTGTATATAGTCCATATGTGGATTTGGTTCTATATGGAATATACATAATTTCTATATAAACCATATATGGATTATTTGAATCTTTTAAATTTTTGTATAATCCATATACACAGTCCATATATGTGATTTATATAGCAATGATCATAAATAACCCATATAGGACCAAACCCATATATGGACTATATATGGATACGGAAAATTAACAGGAGTTTTTACTGCTTCATCCAGTAGCGCTGAAACTCGAGCACACTTTCAAGAATTTGTACAGAGAAAACTGTACTATATACTGTTGATAGCAGTAAATAAAAATATTTCCTCTCTGTACAAATTCTTGAGAATGAGCTCGAGTCTCAGAGCTACTGGATGAGGCAGTAAAAATTGCTGTTTTGTTTTCCGTGTAATCCATATAGAACTTTTCCGCCAGGACAGGATTATTATCCCGAGTGGAACACTACCCTCTATATACGCGCTTCATTTTTATCTCGTTTCGCTTTATACGCGATAGCACGGACTCATGTACGTCGAATGCTGCAAAGCAAACGCCCTGTGTATCGAAACTACGTATACCATTTTGGCCCACATTTCGAAACGCGCACTTTTCTCCGCGCACCTGTGTAGACGCGTACACGTACCAAGACTTACGTGTACGACCGTACATATAGGGTACACTGTAAGCTGAAAAGTACCACCGAGTGTATTGCCATGGAATTTTTGTTGGAATGCCACGCCGTCGGATTGTATGTCAATTTGTGTCAAACACTGCGTCCCGCTGCATCCATCCGTGAAAGAAAGCACTCCCGGGGAAATTCCTGACGCGTTCGCCCCGCACTGCCGCCGGAATTGGACGCGATCTTGCTCTCCGTGAGAAAGATCGATCCCGTATAATCTTCGCGTGCGAGTATTTAACAGCCGTTGCGAGTCTCTTCGTCGGAAACGGGAGATATCGAACCCGCGAAGCGAGCGTACGCTTTAATTTGAAAATATCGATCGTAACTGACGTTTTCCGTCGCGACGGAAATTTCTCCGCCTCCTTTAAAATCGCGCGAGACCTGAAAATGACTGTCGTTTCCGTCTTTAATTAAGAAAATGTCTGCGAAGAGTCGCGGAAGCTCGTGAAGGGAGCTTTGGAAAAGCATTATCGCTATTTCGAGGACGAGCAGAGCAGAAACGATCGCGGTAACACGCGTTCGCTTTGTAGGCGCGGGTCGGATTGTTTTATTTCGCCAGAGTATACCTTCCCCCGCGTTATCGCGCTTTCCGCTATTTTCCGCTCCGATTCGCGTCATTATCCGCGGCTGTCGCGAACCGCGAAAAAAATATCGGCCGCTCGGAAAAGCCGCACGAATACGCGCGGCTGTTTACGATGAATGGGACCGCGCGCGCTGCTTGCGACGCGATCGAGGTCGTTGAACCCGTCGGCGAAACCGGACGACGCGTTCCGCCTTGAGATTAGAGGATTGCTTTTAGCGCTGATCGATTGGATTTTTCCGTACAGCTAATATAAAGAATAGCAGCGCAACGACGACGCCCAACTAACTCGCTGTATAACTGGAATGTCGTAGGGTTTGCCGTCGCGTTGGTTTATCGCGCGCTTGCTTCGATCTACACTGGGAAAAATAACTTGGTCAACTTAATCAAAATCTTGGTGACGATGACCAAACTGTTTGGCGAGATATTGGTTCTCCATCTGTTTGAGTTAAGTTGACCACTCTCTTTTCGGTTAGAATAACTTAACGTTTGTTTGGAATAACTAAACATTTGGTTAGAATAACTTGATATTTGCTTCAACTGACCAGTATTTTGGTTAGAATGACTAAATGCGTTTAACTAGATTCGTTTTGTCATTTTAACCTAATTATTTTTCTCAGCGCAACACGGACAAAAATTGATCGTAACATTTACAAGAAGAAGATAAATTTCGGGACAAGACCAGTTTATTATTACAATGACTACAATTTTATTAAAAGTCACAGTAAAATTCATACATGTGTGTAAAAAAAGGATAAGTAATTTTTACAGTGAACCCAGTAATAGGATTCCTCGATGTAAAATATTGAATTTTCGTAATAATATAAAGATACACATTAACAGGAGATTGCTACATTTTTCCGTATAAACTGATATTTATACTAGTACAAACTGTAAAAATATGCTTTGCGCTGTTAAAAATTCATGGCTTTTCGCTTGATTTTTTACTAATTCTTTTTCTCCGTGTAGAAATTGTAAACGTTGCTGTTATTTTTACTAAAATTATGATTACCATTCCACTTCTCTTCTCTTTTCCATCCGATAATCGTTATCCACCGGTTCACGCCGAATAAAACAAGGCGCTATCGTCAACCATCCGCGTCACGTAAGCCGAGATCGCGCGGAGTCAACGAAATAACATAGTTTACAGAATTAGCCGACGCGCTCTACTTGAGATCGATAACGTTGCATCGGCCCTCGCCGCGACGATGCGCTGCCGCGTCGGTATAGCGTTAACGCCCTCGGCTACTAATCTCGAGATTACACGGGCGATCGGCAGGTAGTACGCGTATACGATCTTCTCCGGCAAACTGCGCGAGCGAGTTTCGCATGCAGCCGCGCTACGCCGCTTCGAAGTGAAAACGGGCATTCCGGGGTGCGCGGGTATAGGTACAGATATACGCGCGCGGCGAATCCGGACACGACGCGGCCAACGTCGATGGCCTCTCGCGATCGATCGGCAGCGTTGTTTCGTGCCGTTTAATTAACGAGTTCGCGTAATCGACCGGGATATATATGCCGCTGGTAAGCCGCGCGTTCTTATCTTTGCCCGGAGTGGTGCGCGCGCAGAGTGAGCGGTCCCGATTTAACGCGGCGAACGCACGCGTGACGATCGATGATTTGTGAGCTCTGATATAACGCGTCGATCGCCCGGGTCGAACTTGGACGCGTGGATTGTGTCGAAATGCATTGAGAGAAAAATCTGGTTAAGAGAGAGAGAGCCATAATTTAACTAGACATCATGGTCGATTTTGGCGCTAAACAAGCAAACGTATATTAATTATAAACAAACTGTTTTCTCAATGTACTAATAAGAGATTACGATTGCTACAACCAGATCAACTTGCAGTATAGTCGACAAATGTCCCTACTCTTTTTTTTTTAAATAGTTGACATTACCATACAGTACCTAATAGTATCTACTATCGATCTACTTTTTTGGTTAATTTAACCGGGATGCATAGCTATCATAAACTACAATCTTATTACTACTGTAATAACGTAACAAAAGTTGTTTCGACTGCATTTCATGATCTGTTTAATTATAAGTATAATACCAGTAACTAGGAAAAATAAAAAGCTTGCGATTATGGTTGATTTTACTATCCACTTTTCTCTCAGCGTGTCGATCACGGTGGAAACGTTGCTTTGGAAAGAGTGGGAGAAAAGTTATTCGGCGAGTATATAATAGTCTTTAACTTGAAATCAATCGATTATCTATCGATCGACGGGACGAAATACCGTGGTAAGGTGATAGCGAGAAAGTAAACGCTTGCATTTTTTCCACCGAAGGTTTTATTCGCCGTACTCGGATACTTCGCGCGCCGCGAAAGATTTCCAGGACCGGCTCGCGCGTGCCTCGATTAAAAAGACCGCGACAGAAATCGCGAACGATCGGTCCGCGACGAAATGTATCATTCACGATCCGCTGCACACGCGCTAAACGAAGTTATCTCTCGAACGACGTCGCCGCCTGCAGCGGAGCGACGCTGCGGGCGAGACGCGCCGCGCTTATCGCGTCGATCGGTATTTTACACCCGCGCGCGCCTCGTTCGCGATTTATCGGCGATTCGGCATTTCCGTCGCGAATTAAAAATTCACGTTGGACTGCGTTCGCGCGAGAAATCGTCGCGATAACGTCGCGCGACGATTATACGCGTAGAGGTGTACCGTCGAATCGGTCGTCGATCGCGATCGCAACGCGCCAGTCGCTGCCCTCGATTCGCGGGATAGGAACGCGCACGCTTTCATAGGAAAGTGACGTCGGGGAAGGAAGGAGAGCTCTGTGGGTTGCGTGTGATTGTACATTTACCCGGCCGCATTCCAAGGTTTTCGATCGGTTAATCGGCTGTGTCCCCGTCTCGAATAACTCCTGTATAGCGCTTGTTTTCGTCTACCTGTAAACACTGTCGCCAAAAAACTGTCACTAACCAACGTTCCACTATCTGCTGACTTACGCGCGGTGAATTGGAGCGGAGCGCTGCCGTGGTGTAAAAAAATGTCTATTTTTAATATACCTTTATATGACACTTTTTTCCAATATGTGATTTCTGATTATGAAAGTTAGTATATTTCCCCGTGCAATTTCTCCTATAAATTTCATAAAGGAGTATATCAATTTTTACAATCACGCGTATCGGATAAAAGCCTTATATATAATTATATTAAATTGTGTCGTTTACGGACACAACAGTACGTCGAATTGCGCCCGCCTCGCGATTATCTCCCTCGTTACGTCGCACGTCGCGTCGCCCGAACGATCGTTAAGGCGCGAAACGAAGCGCGAAACGGGACTCCCCCCGATCGACGGAGAAACGACGATCGCGCGCGGCCCGATTTTCCGCGGGATTGTTTCTCTTTCACGTGACGCTTGCAGGTGCAACGAACGTCGCTCGTGCACGGTGGACGTGCAGAGCGAGATATTCCAGGAGGACCCCTGTCCGGGAACCGGGAAGTACATCGAGGCGCAATATTATTGTCTAGGTTGGTTTTTTGTTCTCTCTTGTTTTCCTTCGTTAACTTTTAGTTTGTACGCGCCTCGGAGGGTCCGGGAAAGCGTCCGCGGGTCGTTATAATTGGAAGGCGGAGAGGGTACGATAGAGAGCGAGAGAGAGAGAGAGGGGGGGGGTGCTCTCGCTCTCACCACTAGCTCGGAAGCACGGCGATCGTCGCCGCGCTCCTTCCTGCAGCCGTGGAGGGGAAATAGACAATCTGAAAACCGTCGCCGTCGTCCTCGTCGCGAGTGTCCAATTAATGAACGCGCGGAAGACGGGGTACCTACTCGGGCGATTCTCCTTTGTTCGCGGATGAGAACGCCTTACGTCCCTTGCGTTGGAGCGAAAAAAAAATCAATCGACGCGATAAAAAAGCATCGACCCCCTACCCTTCACCCTCCCCGAGGTATCCCCCGCCGCGAGAGCGATAATGCCGCGAGAGCTTATGAGAGGCTCGAACGTCGATACGTGATCTGCCTTCCAAAGCCGAGCCGCGAGAACCCGCGTCGAACGAGTTGGCGTCCCGATGCGCGACGGAAACTCGTCGGGACCGTTTTCCCGGACTTCTCCGTAGCGCGTGCGCGCGCGCGCGCGCGCGCGAGCACCGAGACGACAAGCGGACGATTTGAGTAGGGTCGATCGAGAATCGACGGCAACAACCAAATCATGGCAATACACGCGGGTAAGGCGTACGAAACGGAATCGGTGAATAAAGGTGTGCCGTTTTTTTGGTGACGTTCCTCCGTTCAGGTGCAATGACCGACAGAATTGCAGTATCATGGCGTCGACCCTGCAATTCGGGGACCCGTGTCCGAACACGCTCAAGTACCTCGAGGCGCACTATCAGTGCGTATCTGGTAAGTATCAAATAGATATATTTATTATCTCCTCGCGCGTTTGTGGAATATTCTCGTTATGTTCGGGGAACTCGGTACGTTCTGGCTTTCGAGCGAATCGTACCTAAAGGGTGCAGGCTTCACAGATATAGTTTCTGCTTTTTTCCCTCAAGTCCCTAAAAGTCTCAAAAATTGATAACCACCCTAAAAATTCTTAAGGCCTTCACACAATTGGAATAGTAAGAATAAGTATTGTTCCATGCACTGAGGAAAATAACTTAGTTAATCGAACCAAAGTCCTGGTGACCATAACCAAACCGTTTGGTGAAATATAGATCCTCCATCTGTGTGTCTGGTTAAATTGACAAATTTTTGGTTAGAATAACTAAACTTTCGGTTGGGATAATTAAAAATTTTGTTAGGATATCTTAAATATTTGGTTCAGTTCGCCAGTATTTTGGTTAGAATAACTATGTGTGTTTAACTAGATGCGTTTTATCATTTTAACTAAGTTTTTGTTCTCAGAGTGTAGCCATTTAATAGCTCAATCATCTAGTTATATGGAGATATCTAATCACCTGGAGATATCTAAGGCAGCAGCGTAAACTCCATTGTGAAATGTATCAGTGGTGAAATTTCGAAAAATGAACTCTATTTATAATTTCCAGTAAAAATCCAAAATTCCCTGAGGGACCAAATTCCCTGACATTTCCCGGTATTTCAGATCTGTAACCACCCTGATTAACTATGTTAGTTATCTGTATAAGCGTTTTGAATATGATCCCTAAAAGTCCCTATTTCTGTGCAATTATCTCCTTATTTCCCTAAAACCGCGTTGTCCCTTGCACTGTGAAGCCTGTCACTGTAATTGTTACACCCTGGATGTTTCGCGGAACTCGGAAAATTCTTTAGGGAAGTTGAACCCGAATTATTTTCTTAAATATTTTGAGAAATATCGGAGAAAAGTTTGATAATTGATGAAGTCAAGGTTGGGAATATAAAATGAACTCTTTCTTCGCTTGATTTTGCTGATCAAACTCTGTCTTATCAAGTTGCGCTCGAAGGTCGACGCTCCCGAGACCTGCAGCGAGTTGCATAGTAAGACGTACACGCATTTCGCGTTTTTCTAACGACTCGCTGCTGTCACATCGATTCCTATACTTTAATCCGATTATCCGTCCGCTCGGTATCGTCGATGAAAACTCGTAACGATGACCCGGTCGATCGTTTCAGAAAAGCTTCAACGTTTCGACATTTTTGCTCTCTGATTAACTTACAGCCGGGTACACTGAGAGAAATTTTACAGATTGCGTGGCAATGCTAGTAGTTTATTGGTATAAAGATATGTTCTGTTTGCCTTAGCAATACTTGTTTCTATTTTACCATAATAAATATCTGTTCCAATTGTACGTATAGTCATTTCAACAATGCTTATTGCTTGCGTCACATTGGCATTGCTGTACTATCTATATTATCTAGTTGATTTATCAGTTAGGGCCTTCACATAATTGGAAGAATAAGAATAAAATAAGCATTCTTCCGTGAAGCCAGCCACCTAATGGTTCAGTCATCTAGTGATTCAATCATCCAGTGGCTCACCTTTATTACCATCATTTTCAATATGATCACAACCTGGAAATGTCTAAAAGGAAATTAAATGCAAGAAAATGAATGAGGAACTTTTAATGCTCGTAATTTTGAATACAGTTGAAGCTGTTGTATTGGTAATGATCTAATGATGCAGTGAAGACAGTCAGAAAGATCACGGGGAATGGAAAAATAGAAAATATTTGTTGAACCATTAGATGGCTCTACGGGGCAATGCTTATTTTTATTCTTACGCTTATTCCTATTCTTAATCTTCCAATTTTGTGGAGATCCTTAGCCTCAAAGTATATACTGAGAAAGAAAAGGTATGTTCAATAAAATTGGCGTTTACGGGTGGGGAAATGCAGAATTATTTGCTTCGACTAATAAATTTGATTGTAATGACTAACGGCTATTTGAAAAAGAGCAGGCTGTAGTCCATTCCAATCAATTATTAATCCAAGTAACTAAAACTGCATTCCCCCACCCGTAACCACCGATTTAGTTAAATCTACTGTACTTCTTTCTCAGTGTAACCATCAGAGTTATACTGATTGTTTTGCGACTTGAAAATTTCTCTCAGTGTAAACTTCGCCTCGAACCACGTAATTTTCATCGCCTCCGGAATTCCACGTAGCGTCGAAGTAACGAAATATTCTCGGATTTTCCATTGCAATCCCGGTATCCGTATCCATACCGATACCCACAGTATAAGGGGGTTAAAAAGGCCGACGGTGGCACCTTATCGCGCCGCGCATCGGCATCGTCCAGTATTTCGCCTTATCGCCAACCCCTTCATCCAATAAAGATGACCCTTATAGAGATAGCCACGCGAAATACGCTGCCTGTCCCCATTCCCGGATTGAGCGCGGCGGCATCGCCGCATCTTAGGGTTAAAGATCGGTTCTCCGTCGCTCGTATAGTCACGATACAAGATGGAACGCTAATCTCAGTCGCGCCGCGAGGGAGGGGAGGGACGGTCAGGTTAATCGGAGAAAGTATCGCGCGACAGCAGCCCCCGAAGACAAACGCAGGCATATTTCCTCCTCGAGTACCGCACCGCGAAGATCGCGAAGAATTCGCCGAACTGTGGTTCGAGAGGAAAGGTGCGCAACGAGGACTCGAAGGAGGAGAAGAAGAAGAAGAAGAAGAAGAGTCGGTTTATCGGTCGTCCCCATCGTCCGTATCTCGCGTCTCGGTGCAGCTTCGGTTGTCCGCAGCGCACTCGAAGAGGCTCGCGAAAGCAGGAACACCGCCGTCCCCCTCCTCGTCGCATCGGCTTATTTGCAAAAAATATATTTCCAGCGGAAACCACGACAACAACGTCGCGTCCGAGGCCCCCGTGGCTGATAACCTCTCAGCCAAGCGTTTGGAGCACTGCCAAACCGACTGTCAGGCCCCCGTCGAGGGTCACGACGCAGCCCGTTCAACCTCCGCCTCCGCCGGCGTTACCATCGACGCCCAGTACGTCCCCGACCACCCCGTCAAGGTAAATTTATAATTTAATAATTAATTGAGGCGATATTTCCTTTTATTTTTTATTTAAACTCTTATACGTTAAAAATATACATTAATTTATTGAGTTCATAATTATTAAATAATTAATTGAACTAATGTTTAATCCAAAACATGATTTTGAATATATTAACATTAAATGCAATACCCGAGTCGAAATTTTAGACCTACTTTTGTAGACTTGTTGAGCATAAAATGGTCCGTTAGTGAACATTTCACCAGCTTTAGGTTCTAAGTAGGAGCTTATAAGCTTAGTAGGCCAATGGTAGGCCGAATGGAGTATTAAAAGCATCAGATTAGGGATAAAATTTCGATCACAGGTAGTGATACTCATATGAGAATTATCGGTACGGTCGACTTTTCCGCGTTTGCACAGTCCGGCAACGACGACGACGACAACGACGACGAAATTATCCGAAATATGGGAGATAAGCGATGTCGTCGAGACTGATCACTCTGCGAATGGACGCAGACCGCCCTTGTCTCCTGTCGAGCCGGAGCCGACTGGGCTTCCAGTAACGACCACTCATTCGTGGAGAACTAGTCGCAGAACCACTGGTTTGTTCCGATTAAGATCCATATACCGATTACCTTAACATTTTTTTTTTCAACGATCTCGACAAGACTTCCTACGTTTCCTTCAGCACCCAGCACTCTGGATCCAGAGTCCAGTTCGAACGGTCAATGGTACGACTACGGCAGACAAGTCTGCCCTTCGGTCACCGCCAGAAACCTCTTCTGGAACGCGACGAGAGTCGGCGACGTGGCGGTGCAAACGTGCCCGGGCGGAGCTAACGGGTTGGCGCGATGGAGGTGCACCGTGATGGGAGACTCCGCCGCCTGGTACCGGGGCGCTCCCGATCTCAGCGAGTGCCGATCGGTCTGGCTGACGAGCCTGGAGAACAGGGTATTAGACGGTGACGTCATACTCAGCATCAGCAGCGAATTATCCCAAGTGACGAATAACAGCCGAATGCTCTACGGCGGCGACATGATGATCACTACGAAGATCATCAAAAACATGGCGGAAAAGATGGCCAAAGACATCAGAACGTATCAGGATCCTCGGCAGAGAGAAGTCAGCGTCACGGAGCTCCTGGAGGGCGTCGTCAGAACCGGCAGCAATCTGCTGGACAAGGCTCAGATGGCGTCCTGGAAGGATCTGAGCCATCAGGAACAAATGAGGGTCGCCACTTCGTTGTTGATCGGCCTCGAGGAGAACGCCTTCCTCCTGGCGGATACGCTGACGCGCGAGAGGGCGATCGTTCATAAAGACAAAAACATACGTAAGTATAACTAACGCACATAGAATTACAGATAGCGACGGTAACGCGAGAGGGAAGTAATAATTTATCGATACGCCGCTTTAAGAGAGCGAGAGAACGGGCACCTCTCTACAAGCATTCTCAATCTCTTCCGACGTTCTTTGTGCTCGTATTGTCGTGCGCCTCGATAAAGCCGTAGCCGACGATAAATACGATAGCGGTCGTCACACGACAGTTTCTACTGCTCTTTCTCTTCACCTTCCTCCGCCTCCTCTCTTTCTCTCTCACATAGAGACCCCTTATTGTGCTTCTTCGTCGCCTCGGTTGATACAATTCCGACCGTTCTTTATTTCTCCCCGTCGATACGTCTCTCTCGCTTCGACACTCGACGAGAGAAAAGAGCTGGACACACGCAGCGCCGCGAAATCCAAATCCGATTGCGCTCCAGCAAGAGTGATTGCGGTATGTACTAGCGAAATGAGTTTGCGACGATAATGCCCCGTAAAGTTCCTTCGACCGGAGAATCCGCGACTACGGTGATTGTTCCTTCGACTCGGAAGGTCCGATTTATATCGCAGCGAATCCATTTCCGTTTCAGTGATGGAGGTTCGAGTGTTGGAAACGCGTAACATCGACAACAGCCTCGAAGTCTTTCCGACGGAGAAGTCACGGAACGAGTGGGCACCCTCGGCCGATCGGGTCGAGCTCACGAGAGGGGCGCTGTTGGAAAATAACGAGGGCGGGATCGTACGATTGGTCTTCATGGCGTTCGACCGACTCGAGGAGATTTTACAGCCGCAGGCGGAGCTGCCGACTGTGTCGATGAGCGACGATCCGCAGCTGAAGTCGAAAAAGAACACCACGAGGATCTTGAACAGCAAAGTGATATCCGCTTCGCTGGGAAAGGGCAGGCACATTCAACTTTCGGAACCAGTTAGACTGTACCTGAAACACCTCACCGTGGATAACGTTACGAATCCCACCTGTGTTTTCTGGGACTACATCATGAGGTACGATGCTTAAACTGTACTACCGTCATGAGAATATGAGTGATTCGAGTTCATTTTTCAAATTGCAATTGAAATAGAGAAAACAAGTTTCATAATAACGTTGTTTAACAACCACATTTTGGTATTTGATTCAGCGCTTGGTCCGAGGAAGGTTGCCGCATATACAGGACCAATCAGACGCACACTATCTGCGAGTGCGAACACCTCACGAACTTCGCCGTTCTGATGGACGTTCATGCCGTTAAATTGGACATCGCGCATCAAGTCGCCCTGCAAATCATCACGTACATCGGTTGCATCATCTCCGTCGTCTGTCTAGTCCTGGCGATACTAACGTTTCAACTATTTCGTGGACTCAAGGTAACGATCAGTAATGATGCAGATCTTTTGTACTGAATATTATTTGCATCTTTCGGATTTATCTTGGTCGATTCTTTCATTTCTAAATTGTATTCTATATTCTCAGTCTGACAGAACGACGATTCACAAGAATCTGTGCGTTTGTCTGCTCATCGCCGAAGTTCTGTTCGTCTGCGGAATCGGGCAGACGAGTCATGCGGTTATCTGCGGAGTCGTTGCGGGGCTGTTGCATTTTTTCTTTCTGTGCGCCTTTGCCTGGATGTTCCTCGAAGGTAAATAAACAAACGGAAATGTTTACTAATTAACAAAATAACGTTAGTAGGATACGTTGGTCGCTACTAATCGCGTTTTACATTCTCCTTGTCCCGTTCAGGATTTCAACTGTACGTCATGCTCATCGAGGTCTTCGAAGCTGAAAAATCGAGACTCAGGTGGTATTACATGGTGGCATACGGTGCACCTTTGCTCGTGGTAGCCATCTCCTGCATAATCGACCCTCTCAGCTACGGTACCGATCGGTACTGCTGGTTGCGGGCGGATAATTACTTCATCTTCAGCTTCGTGGGACCCGTTATTCTCGTCATTTTGGTAATACAACTTTTCAATATACCGCAAATATACATTATCGAAATAGATTTTTAAATCTGCAGTCCCTGGCCATATTATTAAATACACCTTGATTTCTTAATATAGAATACAGGTTTAGGGGAGAAAAGATGCTACTAATTTTACTTTTACACACCATTTTGAACAATTTCTACGGGGATCCAATGTGCTTTTGACACAGCAATTCTAGATATCCACTAGAAAAGATTGAAAATGACGAATAGGAATTCTCTGGATTCTATGTGAATCGGAGATGATAAATAGGGATTTACCATTTTTTATATGTATCCGCAAAAACAAGTAAAATCTTATAAAGATAATGAGGACTTATACACGCCGTTTCATTTGTACTTAGTAATTACTAGTCGAACCTTACAAGATTTTATTCGCTTCTACAGATGCTCGTAGAATCCAATACATTCCTGTTCATCAATCTTAAATTTGTATGACGGGGTATCTAGAATTGCTGTGTCAAAAGCACATCAAATTCCCATGGGGATTCTATGGGATTTTTACAAGTTTTCAACGAGAGCCTATGAAAATCTATCATATTTTTTCAATAGGGCGTCTAAAAGAAGATATCTCACGTCTTTGAACATTTGGGAATAATAAAACACGCGGTTTTGGTGGTAATAATCGTATATTTATTTACTTTTGACACACACACATACACACACACACACACAAATGTTTAGGCAATCAAAGAGATATACGTATTATTATTAATATTTACTCAAGCCGTCTTTGGCATCTATAAAAGCTTTGATTCGCATTTGAATACTATTAATGTTATATTTGTACGAAACTAAATTTCAATATTACACACTCAAAATACGTCTGCTTTCGTTATTATCAACAACGTAACTGACGCATTTTCGTACTTATCCAAGATTATTCTAACAGTCTAATCGAAGAACTTCATGAAAAATGCGATCTTTTTATGCTACAGTAATTCTTTAACATAATTCAATTGATTATAACAATAATAGATGAGTCATATTATAAAGTTGGTCCTTGGAAATAAAAAATTAAGGTGCGTCTAATAATATATAATATGGCCAGGGACTGTAGAAAGAATCCCTTAATGTAATATAATTCTGCACGCGGTGGAAGCTTTTTGACGAACTGGAACATCGTTACATTCCCGGAAACAATAAATTCAATTAAATCTAATGATTTCGTTTTTCGTTCTTCTTCGTAGGCAAACTTGGTATTCCTCTCGATGGCGATCTACATGATGTGCCGGCACGCCAACACAAGCGTATCCATGAAGAGTAAGGAGCACTCTCGTCTGGCGAGCGCAAGGTAAGAAATCATTTTTCAAACTCGACGTGTTTTCTTGCACAAACTGCGGAGAGATAGTAAAAGTATACAGTGTGTATATAACGTGAAATGTCGAGTCGTTACATCGTGCACTATACGCCTTGAATAATGTCTCCTTTCGAGTAGAGTCGACGTTTTTGTTTGATGCTTCAAGCGGTTCACGTTCGCAAGCTTTGCTTGCTTACAGAACCGTTCCGAACGACATTTTACTTTTCGCATCTCTATGCTGATTTTGATATGAGTTGAAATCCTTGTGTTGGAATGACTGCAGAATTAATTCGACACATAATACACGACAATTGTCTCGCAGTATATCTCACAAGTTGTATATAAATATATACACGTTATACGCGTACTTTAGTTTCCGTTTCATTTGTCGATGTCGTATCGTTCTATTTTTACTTGACGAAGATTACAATTCCGCGAAACGGGTCGAACGAACCACAATTATTATTTTCTCTCCCCTGCTTTTAATTAAACCATCAGCGATCCGATTGTCACCTTAATTGGATTTAACGTAACAGCAGCTGTGCGATAAATCTACGCTAGAAAAGTAAACGATCGATCGAAAGGCGATCCAACAATTCGCCCTAACCGCCAATATAACTAAATTTCACGAGCTTCTAACGTCACGGTATTGGTGATGGTAAATCAAATTAACGCAATTCGATTCGGGTTACTTTCGAACTACCGTTCTGCTGTTAGCGTGATGAAGATAAACTGAATTCTCACTTTTTCCTGCACCTCGTAGTCGATTTGGTAGAATCATCGACCCGTTTGCGGAAGCAACGATGGTAGCGCGAATCGAGTATTGCCACGCATACGACAAGATATCAATTACTTAATTATCAAATTAATGAATTAATGGTGCCGGAACGATCACCTAACTACTGTCTTGTTTCATTTTTTGTATTAAATCTTCTACCCACCTTCTGTCTACACTGTTCTACATTCTTCTGCATGGCGTGGTTGGTTGGTAGTGGAAAGGAAGAGAATGCTCTTCCCAACAAATTGCAAGCGCACTTGTAAGATATTTACCATTTTTATTATTATTACTTCCTCTCTTCTCGTTGCTACTCTCGTCACCGATCGTTAAGAGGTTCTATTTTTCCTAACATTATTTTTTTTCTGGTCGGTTCTTTCGGACTGACTATCACATGTAGCCATAGAAGTAGCCACTCACCTACACTAACTCACTATATACATACAGGGTCTTTGGTTTAATACACGCCAGTGGAGCGGATTGCATATCGATTGGCGCATCCCATCCGCTGCGTTTTCCTGTAATTCGGTGATAATACCGACAGCCAAGATCCGAACCAAATAGACGTATCAGTCTGAGAAACATCGTTCATCTCAATAGTGGTGAAATGAGATTGACCAATGTTTTTCTGGGCTGTCGGTATTACCAACGAATTATAGGAAACCATAGCGGATGGAGTGCACTAACCGATATGCTCCACTGGCGTGTATTAAACCAAAGACCCTGTATACCTATGTAATATATTCTTCCAAAATGATATAACTCTTCGTTAGAGAGCTCGTAGCAAATGAATCATAACCAGGTCTGATTGAAATTCGTAGACAACGTCTGAAACATTTGGGAACCTCTAAAAGTGTCTACCAATATTGACCAGGATTCACAATGTTTAAAGTCGTCGCATTGTCATTTGCTGCGCGTTCGCGCGAAGTGCTTAAAGAGATGCATGCACCTTTTCCATTTCTTTTGGGTTTTAAAATTAGTTTGAAAGTAAAATTACTCTAAGAATAGTGAAGTCGTAGTAGAAGCTATCGCCGAACAAAAGTGTACAGACGGCAACGATGTGCCTTCTGTCAATGTTGTGCACTTTTGCCGCGATCCATCCTGACTGATCGAAGGGAGCCCGGACGCGCGACTCATCGCACTTTCTCTCATTCACCAGGGCTTGGCTACGCGGCGCCATCGTATTGGTGTTCCTGCTGGGTCTTACGTGGACCTTCGGACTGCTCTACTTGAACCAAGAATCCGTCGTGATGGCGTACATCTTCACCGTATTAAATAGTCTGCAGGGTCTATTTATCTTTGTGTTCCATTGCGTTCAAAACGAGAAGGTAAGAGAATTCGTCGGCGTACCAACATCCACTCTACTTTAAGTCGACCGTAAATCATGGATCTAAGATTAATTAATTCAGTCGAGTTCCTCCGACTGATAATAAGGAGGGAAATATATTTAAAAATTTGGAAGCGAGAGATATCGATATAGTGGCGAAATGATTTTCAACGAAATTCTCAGGATAATCGAGAAAACGTATGTAAATCCAAAAGACTAATCTTAGCAATAGTCCGTTCGAATCGTAAACACGAAGAAGCACTATCCGCTGTTGTAAAAAAAAATACGAAAATAAGTGTTGAGTGCCGTGTGGCGCTCGATGCCGCGAGTAATACTCGTCGTCAATAAAAATAGCCCCGCGCGGGTGAGGTTTCTCGCCGAAGTACCCATCTGAAACTTAATGTTGTATCGTTAGGATCACGAGAACGACTGTATTTCTTGAAACCATCAAAGAAGAGAACCATGTAGAACGTGTATCGAATCCGTGAATAATAGCGAATAAAGTGCCATGGTACAGCAATTCGAAACCCGAAAAATTTTCCCCGGATGTTCATTTCGCGATTTCGGTGATCGTCACCGTACCTCAGTTCGCTTCATAGTATTTGTCTTTTTTCGACGCGCGTGCTTGATGGTCGGAGTGCCCTTTTCCCATCTTCTGTTCTCGTTTCGAGGGTTGCTTAACCAGCACAGATTTATTTGCCAGTACGCGAGTAATACCCGGACGTCGTAAAGTTCCACTGCACCGATAATTCTCGATCTAGAGTTTCTTATTTTTTATCAGCACGCGCTCGCATCGTATCACGAAGCTCTCTCACGTTTAATTGGTTTCTCCTCATTTGTGAAAACGAAGCCGCACTTGCGACTCTCGTACTCTGTTCATTCTTTCCCGCAGCCCTTGGTTTTCTTGCACCTTTAAAGTTTAGTTCGGGGGTCGGTTTGCTTGACGATTGCAGGTGAGGAAGGAGTACCGCAAATTCATCCGACGTCATTCCTGGTTACCGAAATGTCTGAGGTGTTCGAAGACGTTGACCGGAAGTTCGGGTGGTACTTCGGGAACCAGCGCGGGCGCGGCCGGTGCCAACGGCGGCAAGGACTTCGCCTCGCATAACACCTCCTCGAATCCCTCCGCGCCGACGACGGACAGCTCGGGACTCTCGCCGCACGCGGCGGTCAATGTGGGTACACCGCCGAACAATCGCAGCAACCTGACTGCGGCGTGTAACAATACGAATCTTTCGATAAACGTGAACCTGAACAATTTGTCGCTGAGGTCGCCGGTCGGGGCACACCAGATGCACATGATGGCACCCAGCAACCACAATAGGCATCCCGCCCAGCAAGGTATCCAAACGCCGCTTATACACCAAACCAGGAAACCCGCTCGAGGTCTCTCCGCTTTCTGCCATTAATCATTATTAATCTCTCTTTCTCTTTTTTGGGGCTGAGTCTTTAGACCGTGAAACTACTCGATTCTCTCGCGCTCGTGTATGCCTCTCTTGCGGGGGAAGAGAGGCGATTTTCGCGCGCGTTCGACAAAAGAGGCGACGGAATGCTTCACGGTGAAAAGGCGGCAGACCCAGGCTGAAAATACCACCTTTATATTAAATACGTAATCTCTCGTAGTGTCTCTGCAAAAAAGAAAACAGGATTTGGCCCTTGTTTCGCATATACATCTATATACATGCGTGTGTGTGTGTGTGTTATGTATTTGGCTACGCACCACCTTCGCCCCGTGCATCATATCACGTTCCGCAGAGTTCCCCCTGAAAAACGTTTACTGGAAGTCTGTTGCAGGGAATTGCAAAGTGAGAAAGGGAGAGTGCGAGCTCTCCGTCTGTCTCCGCCAAGAGTGGGTCACTTCGAATCAAGAGAATACCGTTCGCACACGAACGCCCCGCGTACCGGAAGTTTCGTTAGAGTCCGTTGACCGCGTCTCGTCGTGGCGATTCTCAAAGTACAGTGATCTAACAATCTCTACTACATTCGACCAACGAAGACGCGCGCGCGATCGCGAAAATCCAAAGGCCAAACACACGCACACACACGTATACCTATATCCGAGTCAGAACCTTCTTACTAACAGTGGTGACTTTCGAACTGCTCTTTTCTGGCGGGGTTTGGTGTACGCGGTCGCCGGTTACTTTGTGGCACCGGAAAACCGTGCGTTCTTCTTTGTACGGGGTTCTCCCCTCGTCGAGGAGATGCTAAACTTTGCTTCCCGTTCAGTCAGTTGTGATTACGACCACATGCCATATGTAGATTTGTTTCTCTATCAAATCGAACGAAAAGACAAAAACTAAGAAAGGGAGAGCAAGGCGAGGTGTACGGAAATACTTCGTCAATGTCGAACGCGTTGGAAAGATTCGTAATGTTCAAGGCGATTTTAGCTCTGTAAGAAACCTCGCACACACGCACGCATCGACACGAGTGCGCGCACGTGCCCCGTGCAGACGCGAACGACACCGTGGCCATCGAAAACGCAAGACACATACACTCACTACTATCGTCGCACAACCTCGCAACTCGCCGCTTCCGATTGCGCTACATCACCCGCTGTAAAGTCCCCCTTTGCTCTCGGTGTGCGACACTGATGAAACACCAGGTACACAACACCGGCATCTCGTTCTCGAATTCGGAGACGATTCAATACTCGCGAGGATCCGGTCAAGTGAGAGGAAAGACTATTAGCGAGAGCCAAATTTTCGAACAAAATCCGTTCACCGATCGACCCCTGCAGGTGCACCGCGTTCTATCCAAAATTAGAATTGGTCGAAGTCTTTCAATAATTGGAGCACCGCGGTGTCATCGCGAGACATCGGTCATCGATTATCCTCCGAACACTGCAGTCGCCGGATCTCTCGCGTGACTCGCGCATAATTAGATACGTGCCAGAGTCTACTTATCATCAAACTACTACACAAAACGCGAAACATGCGAACATGAATGTATGACATTGCGACGCGTTTCTACATCTCTCTATTCGAGCCAACACCCTTTCCGGCTAGGATTTTTTTTATTCGGGTGAATAATCGCGACCACTCTATCGGGTGAAACATTATTCCATGCTACGCGACAAACCCCGAGTCGGGAGCTCCGTCTTGTAGGAAGGCAGGATAGAACGGTGCACCTGGTAAGAGAGAATGGTGGAACGTTGGTTTGCAGTACTTGGTGTCTGGGCGAGGTTGGGCGACCGCCGATAGGCAGCCGGCAGTGCCGGCAGCAGCAGTCTGTGCTGTGCCCCGTGAGTCCTCTTCATCAGAGGCCCATATCGTGGCAACGCTGCCACACGCCCGTCACGCCTTCCCCTCAGCTCCTAATATCCCCAAATCTGCCACCGCCACTTGGGGACCCCTTAACAAAAACCTCATGTGGAAGGTAACTAATTGACCGCCTTGCTATTTTATTATAACCTACATACTAACTTTTTGATCGTTTGTTTCTTCGTCTACGTCTTCCTTCTTATCTTCTTCCTAAACGCGTGCGACCGGAAGCGTTTGTCGACCCTCCAAACCGAAAAAGAAAGCGCTAAGAGAAAGAGACGCAGATGAAAGCTCTTAATATCGAGAGAAAGCGGGAGAAGAGAAGGGAAACTTCAAACCAACGAGGGTCGACAACGAAATGTAGAGGAGGGAGAAGCTTCCGGTCGAGCATGCGACCTGTCATGCATGCTCTCTGCCGACTGTGCACGTATGCCACCGTAGCTACGCACGTGCTTGTCACTCTCGTAACTCGGTGAATTGTACCTGATGCTTTTGTAAATAATCTTGTCTACGCGTTACTCTCACAGCGGTTAATTTTGGATGGATTCCGGTGCTCCCAGCAAATCCTTTCCTGTCTCCTTGTATCCTTTCACCGAATTATTCACATCCGTTCTTTGTGCATGTGAGCAGGTATCGGTGTTTCATACACTCTCTCCACCGATTAGATTCGTCAGAGAATTAATCGACGATTCGTCATCTTTTTTTTTCGTAGAAAGTCTGGCATCGATGTCTCTTAAACTATACCGTCACTTTTGTTTTCTCCCCAACAGAACATTTCTTTTAAGTCCTACTCGCGCGACTCCGGCCACGGAGGATCCGAGCAGGAGGATTCACCGCGCACACACAACGCCATGACTCTGGGACACGGACGGACATCGCGGGATAATCGGGGAAGAATCGAGGCGGGCGAGGCCACCCTATCGGGCACGAGGTCAGGGCGAAGAGCGGCCTCGCCGTACAATCACACATACACCGAAATACGGGACGGAAGAGGCGGTGGTAACGGGAGCGGACATCATCAAATACTCGGCGGCAGCATCGGTAATCACCATCACCACGGACAGCACGTGCACCTACCTCGGGGACTCGTCGGCGAAGATGATCCTGTCTATGAAGAGATCGAACGCGGTGGCGAGATTCAAGTATCCGACATGTCCGACGAGGATGGACGAAGGCAGAGCGACATGAGCAGGCAGTCGTCGCGGAGCTACGGCGATCATCGTCCTCTGATACCTTACTCGCCCGCGAACGATCGCAATCTCGTCCATTACGGTCAGACGATCGATCGCAGTGCCATTCATTACAATCCGGCCGAGTACAGTCCCGCTCAGGAGAGGACGTTGAGCGCCTGCTGGGAGAAGCTGAGGAGACAGCAGGCGAGGTACGAACTCGGCGAATTATCGCGCCTACCGGGTAACTACGGAATGCCCCCGCAGGACCACAGTCGAACCGTAGCCGTTCTCGACGGACATACAGTCGTGTGCCACTTACAACCGCAAACGGACATGTACTCGGGACGCAGTATGCCTCCGCCGTCTTATAGCGAGTGTTAGGACGACCGAGGCATGCGGGAAGGAGTGGCAATAGTCGCCGCTCTGGGAAAGAAGACAGCGATCCTCGACTAGGCAGCCGGCAGGACCGTCGTCGTCGTCGTCGTCATTGTGAATGCGAGGATACAATCGGCAAGTGAGAAATCCCTAGCGAGGAATAGCGGTACATCGGGGCGACCGGAGTGTCGTCGTCGTCGTCGTTGCGGACAGAGAGAGACTGACGTACGTGCGTCGCGTGCGTACACATACGTAGCTCAAATACCTATATTAAGAGATGAAGAAAGAGCGGCAATTGGAGAATCTACCGCTATCGTAATCATAAAGCCGTTCGAGAGAAGCATTATTTTTGTGGATCGAAACTAAGACTAGCGAAATGCGCACTCGCGAGAGGAAGAGAAAGAAAGAGAGAACCGGGACACCGATCGTATAGATTTATGCGTGGTGCGCGATGTGGTGTGCGACTACCTACCGTGGGGAAAACCGTCTTTACGTAATAAGTCCGTATGCGTTGTGTGTCTGTGATTCAAAGAGACCCTGTACTGTAATATAACGTCGGACCTCTTTTTTAAGTACGTACTCTATTACTGCGTTGCCGAAAGGCTCGGTCGACCGCGTACATTAGGAATTGACTGGAGGGAAAAACGACCGCTGGCGAATCGTGCGGATCCTGTCGGATTTATCGTCGAGCCGAGGTCGAAAGAGTTATCCGGTAAAATCTGCAATGCGTTCGATCCTGTTGGACTCTTGAATTTTACGCAAGTCTGATCGGCTTTGGCGTATTCTAGATGGATAGGATTAACGCCAGTTCGATTGAGAAATACACCGGAACACCTTCGTCTTCGGCTCGCCCCGTATACGCATTTCCGCGCGCTCGGTCGTCGTCATTATAAAAATATCTATTGACCGGCATAGACATCGGAATCACCATCTCTTTGAAGAAAAATACGTTATTTGAATCGGTGGTCGTAAGGAACCTCCTCCTACTCCTCGGGTCAGTACGAGTAATCCGAAATGCTTTATCGATCGTCGTCCCAATTTCTCTCTGTACATTGCTTTCGCACGTTACGTTTTTGTCCCAGAATGTTATTTTTATAAATATATATATGTACACAATGACGATACGATATATTACTAACGAGGGAGCCGGGCGAAGAAACGACGCGTATAGCAATAGGCGATTTTTCCGACGGCGAAGAGAGGAAAACGAAACTTAGTCACTGTTTATTTTTTTTAGTATTTTTTTAAAAGTCGTATCTCGTAATCGTGTCTCTAATCTGTGTAACTACGGAGTCGTATGCGCTATTTATTTTTTATTATCAATCGCGAGAGAACCTACTCGTTTAACGTAAATTAGTCGAACGTCGCGCGCCGTGGGCGTGTCATGCCGCGCGTTATTCGCTCCCTTTATTTATTCTTTTCGAACGCTAGCCTGTTGCTGAGTCGTTCCGACAGACTTGAGCATATGAGGAACACACGTGGTGTGTGGACGATTGTAATTGTAGTAATCGCATTAAAGGTACAGCCGTGTTAAGTATATTAAATGTCCTCTGAATTTTCGAAAGTTCAATCTCTCGAGATAGAATTCGCGCTCACAGACGTGTTGGAAGAATTCCTCAAGTTTCTACGAAAATGCGTGAATTAGAACAAATAAATACTTGGAAGTGTGCGCGATAACGCTACGCTTATCTTCGAAGCGAGAGGATATTTATTCTGATCCGTCGTCTCGGTTCCAGCGTTCCTTCATTATCGCGTCTGCTCATGATGACTGTGTAGAGGTTGTCGCACATTCCACGTGTCCATTTTTATACAAAAAAAAAACGATAAGAAAAATACGAAAACGGAAGTGACTGGCGACGCGATAATGGACGAACTTGAAGGAGCTTAGGAGAAAAAAACGCTCGACGCGAGAAACTTTGCCAGTGACTTTCGGACAGAGCGGTCGTAATTATTATATTACGTTTGTGTGATTTTATTTTATCTCGGCGATTCCGAAGAAGTCCCGGATATTCAGATAACGACGGGTTGATATAGGTATTCTTCGTAGGTACGCATCGTCGTGCGAATCCATCGACTTCTTTTCCGCGAGAACTTCGACTCTCCGTCTTCGGAGCGGCGTGTAAGAATAATGAATTTCGACGAATTTTGAAACTTCAACCGATCGCGAAAATTGACGAAACGCGGTCCCGGTCGATACCACGTGACATTCGGATCAGACACAGGTGTGCAGACCTTAACATTCCATCCGCAGATCATCGTTAAACGAAGATCGGAAACTATTATTTTTCATGAGCCGAACCGAAGAGGCGGAGCTCGATCGTTCTGATCTTCAAGCGCGCAATCAACATGGCGTTAAAGCGGTTTACGTTATTACAATTATCAGTTAAATATGCGTTACGTTATCGGCGAGAACCATTTTCGTACGTTCTTGTAAATAGTGTAAATAGGGCTTTGTACATGTTGAATACTTGTAATGTAAATGAATGAATTGAAACACATAACGAGTAATGTGAAAAAATTGAATTAAGCAAGTTATTAGTAAGTAGATGAAAAGACGGACAATTAATGTGGCGACGGACGTGTAAGGTTAAATTAAGTCCTACATATAATAGGTATGTAAATAAATTAAGCGAGGAAGTAAAATATTAAAAACCAAGTAATCATTGGATATTTATAACGATTCCACTAAAGTAGGAATGACGAAGGAGAAACGCGGACGGGAAAGTTGTCCGTGTACAACTGCCGAGTGTAATTTCGAAATCAACATATACAGCATTAATCGGATGGACAGATATACGATGCATGTTTTATCCTTAGCCGTTTCATGAAGTAATATTTCTTCTGTCTCGCGTTGAAACAACAGATTTTGCGCTATCTCTTATGTATTACACCCGTCTATACTGTCCAGTCGAAACGTTTCCTTTTACAACCGTATCGTTTCCCCTCGGCATTTGCATTGAATTGTGCGTACAAACGAACGAGCACCGAACTGCATTTCGATTCTGTTGAGATATATTTTCTCCGTTCTTCCGGATATTTGCTTTATTGCGATACATTTAGTTTGACTATTTCGTATGAAGCCTTCAGCGAACATTACTAATTAGTTTTTTTATAATACCAGAAAACAATCAGTCATATTCTGATTGCGCATACGAGGGAGTCACGTCGATCTCGCAATCGGTATCAGTTTTAAATTCTTAGAGTTGTCACTGCCCTCTTGAAGTAGCGATTCTTTGGAAACTGCGATTTAGTAAAACTCGATACAAATAACGCGAAAATTATGCCTCGCCTAATCCAAAATTATCCGAGATACGGATCGGTTCTCGTTCGAAAAAGTCAGCGCACAACGCTGTCTTTCGTATTCTACTCTGTGCATTTTCAAAACTTGAAGCGATGAGAGTGCAAAAAATATTTTTGAACTCGTAAAAGCCTTGTTTATTGAGTTTGTATGCTTCTCTAAGACTGTCTGATACAAGAAAACTGAATAAATAAATGTGTACCAATCTCTGAAAACAACATCATGGCTAACCAACTTTACTACATACATTTAATATATCGTCACCTCAATATAGGTTTGTTCAATATCCTCCTTTTGGGAATGGGACATTGAACAAACCTATATTGGGGTGACGATATAATCCTGTCTGAATTGATTCAAACCAGAGTAAGTCCTAGAACAGTCGGCGAAGGAAAGGGGGACGTTTTCTGTATCTTCAAAAGGAATTTTAAAATAGTTCATACTATTTATTCGTTTCACAATCAAGTAACATTTTAACAATTTCATTGTTACCGCCTCTACGCGCTGCTATCAATGGCGTGATACCAAAAAGAGCCGTAGCATTAACGTTGATTAGACGATTTTGTAATATGTGTCGAACCGCATTCAAATTGCCAGTTTGCGCGGCTACGTGTAAAATATTTTGCTTCACATTATCTACAGCCTTGATATCAGCCCCTAAGGATATCAAACGTTCCATTGCAAGCAAATTATCGCTTTTGGCCGATTCTAGGAGAGCAGTTGATCCCAAAGAGTCCTGTGATTTCAAAAGATCACTGTCCTTTTGCACCAGCAGGTCAATTACTTCCAGACATCCATGAAACGCTGATACCAGATGTATAGATAAATACAGTTATGAATTGTACCTCACATTCAAAGTACAACCATAACTCACCAGCGATATGTAAAGGAGAGCGTCCATTGTTGCTTCTAGTTTTTATAGAGTCTGGTGCATGTTTAAGCAGTAAATTCACTATACTAACGTCGCCAGTGCGACAAGCTATATGCAAAGGCGTCCAACCGTCTTTATTGCGCAAATAAGGATTGGCACCAGCTTTTAGAAGCGTATCGACGCATCGGTATGCTTCGGAACCTTCTTTAGTACATGCTAGCATTAAAGGAGTCCAATCTGCCCTCTTCAAAGAATCTATCTCAACCCCTGATGTAAAAAGACCGCATTAGACCTAGTTTTATACAGAGACAGTACAAGGTTGGGGGGTACTTAGGGAACGTGTGAGTGTGAGTGAGAACACACAGGGATGGCATAAAAGCCTCTCTGTTGCACACAATTTTCTGGACAAGTTTGAGACAGAGAGGCTCTTATGCCGTCACCCTATGTTTTCACACAGGGTATCTAGTGATTAGGGATAATAAATTTCCATGATATTTTCATGATCTCCAGGCGAGATTTCTGTATTTTTCCATGATTGCACCTATGACTTTTAAAGTGTTTGTGCAAAATGTTCTGCTCAAATAGAAATAAATTTTTGTTTCAATAAAACCAGGAATAATTTTCAGTTTCCTGCCATTGATCATGTTCGCGGGCATTATTATTAAATCAATAAATTGTTTCATAGTTCCATGGTATTTTCATATTTACAAAATTCCGTTATAGGTATTTCCATGATATTCCATATGCAAATAAAATTCCATGATTTTTCCATGACCTCCATGATTTTCATGATCACTAGACACCCTATCATTCACACACACGTTCCCGACGTACCTCATCCTCGTACTGTCTCCATAATAATAGAGAAAATATCAGGGGGATCCTCCAATATCAGAAAAGACCAGAAAATTGAATCGAATTCGATAGCAGATTATATTTGCAAAGGTGTTTTAGATGGATGAGAACAAACCTTGGCGTACAAGGTATTCGAGTATGCCACTCCTTGTAAATTGTGCTGTTTCGTGCAACGGTCTTTTCATGTCT